>CM056053.1:49022328-49714828 GCA_029574335.1 Rana kukunoris | reverse complement strand
CTCATTGGGAGCAGTGATCAGTGATGTGTCACAATAAGCTATTTTGTAGACGCTATTACCTTTGCGCAAAACAATCATATATAAGCTTATTGAGATTTTTTTTTTTACCAAAAACATGTAGAAGAAGAATATGTATCGGCCTAAACTGAGAAAAAATTTGCTTTTTTGAAAAAAAAAAAATGGGGATATTTATTATAGCAAAAAGTAAAAAATATTGTTTATTTTCAAAATTGACGCTCTTTTTTTTGTTTATAGCGCAAAAAATAAAACCTGAAGAGGTGATCAAATACCACCAAGGAAAGCTCCATTTGTGGGAAAAAAAAGAACGCCAATTTTGTTTGGGAGCCACGTCGCACGACTCCACAATTGTCAGTTAAAGCAACGCAGTGCAGAATCGCAAAAAATGGCCTGGTCATTTGGCAGCCAAATGGCCCGGGTCTGAAATGGTTAAAAAAAATTAAGACTATCTGAAAAATAAAATATGTTAGGGTTTGTTTACATGGGCAGCTGGGGGACAGTAAAATCAGGAAGTTTATCCTCAGTTTTAGCGCTTCTCCGACCACCCTAATCCCAGAAATGCAGCCACGCATGGGCTGTACCCATGCCATGGCAAAATGTAAATGCCACGTTGCTTTCCACAGGCAGTGCCACTGCAAGGCGTGACTCATTCAGGCGAAGGAGGGCATGCCATAACCACCCTCCAACTGCATGCAATGCATTTGGAGGACTAAAGTAGTAAGCAAGCAGTCAACATTTCACTTCCTCGTTGAATGTCAAACACACTCTGGAAGGGGATCCACCACAGGTTGCTTTTCAGGGGGGCGGCACGTGGGTACGGGTCCTTACAATTATGCTTGCACCCAAAAAATCTTGATTTAGGTAGGACAGTTTATAACAATATTTGTGTCCCAAGAGGACAATGTTTACAGAGAGGGTTGTGGACAGTACCAATATGGACAGCTCATACCTGGATCCTCTCTGCAGTAGGTACAATATATTTACGTTTGGTTCATTTTAGCATTTTAGCCCACCATATCGATAATTTTCACACTAACCTAAGAATTGCCAACATTTACTGTACTTTATTATACAAAACACACACATGTCAACATTTCATCATGAAGCTAATTCGTTTTTAATGAATGAAATACTTGCTGACCTTATGCTGTCTTTTTCTTGCAGGTAAAAGATTGCTATGACAGCGTAACCTTTACATCATTACTTGATATTCCTTACAAGCCAGGGCATGCTGCGGAGAGACTACTGAGATACTCAGTGCTCAGACAGCTTCCATCCGCCTGTGGAAATGTCTGAGAACAGCTGAGAAAATAATAAGCACATAATTCTCCCTTGCTGTCAGACAAAAATCCCAGGCTTTCATGTGTCTGTCTGTCTGTCTATCTATCTATCTATCTATCTATCTATCTTTCTCCATTATCTTTAATATCTATCTGTGCCTATAATCTACAAAATCTTTCAGCATATCTATCTAATAATCAATCTATTTCTCCATTACCTTTAATAACTGTACCTATCATCTGCAATATCAGCATATCCATCTAATGATCTATCTATCTTTCCATCTATCTAAAATAGAACAGTTTTCCTCAAATATATCCAAATAAACTTTATTTAAAAAAAAAAGTATCTATATATAGCTTTCTTTTCATCCATCTATGATCTATCTCTCGATCTATACATCTGTCTTTTCTGTAATAGATTTACAGATAGACATATAGATGGATAGAGATAGATAGATAGACAGATAGATAGACAGATATTTTTTGAATAAAAATTATTTGGATTAATTTAAAAGGAAACTATTCTGTGATAGATAATAGATAGATGAAAAGATATATACGTTATACCTATATATATATATATATATATATATATATATATATATATATATATATATATATAAATATATATATATATATATAAACTTTTATTTTTATATATTTTATGGAAAATGTTCTACTTTAAATAGATGGCACTACAGATAGATAGATAGATAGATAGACAGACAGATAGTGGAGTTACCCTTTGAGGGAAGCTGTTTTATGATAGATAGATAGATAGATAGATAGATAGATAGATAGATAGATAGATAGATAGGTACCTCTCATTTGCAATATCTTCAAGCATATTTATCATTTATCACATTTATCAGAAATATAACTCCTTTATCTATCTATCTATCTATCTATCTATCTATCTATCTATCTATCTATCTATCTATCTATCTATCTATCTATCTATCTGTCTGTCTGTCTGTCTGTCTGTCTGTCTGTCTGTCTGTCTGTCTGTCTGTCTGTCTGTCTGTCTATCTATCTATCTATCTATCAATCATAGTGGAGCTTCCCTTAAATGGTAACTCCACTATCTGTCAATCTATCATAAAACAGCTTCCCTTAAAGGGTATCTCCACTTTCATTGAAAAAAAAAAACAGCAAATACAAAAAAAAAATATATAGCATATACAATTACAACACAAGTCACATTTCAATTAAATGATATTAAGAATGAACACAAATTTAATTTTTGGTTAGATACCCCCAAAGGAAAACCACATCTAAATGGATGCAGACCGCCACAGAAAAAGATGTTAAGTGTACGGTGTAAGAATCTTGGTAGAGTGCGGTATATACAACATAAATATTAACATAAATAAGGTATAGCTTACATCAGGACATGATAATTGGCCTTGAAAACACAAGAGAAGGATCCCTCGCGTATATTGAATGTATAATGCACTAAGGATACTGTACAATACTCCATTCGATGCCGAGATCTTTGTTATCTGTTCTGTGAAAACTTCAGTAAAAATCATTGAATCATAAAGGGATGCACACCCTGCCACTTTCCTCATTAGAGGCTGTCGGGATCAGCCGCTGATTGATAATTGATAATTATAAAATCACTCATACACATTGACTCCGCACATGGACACTGACAAACAAATCCATGCAATGTACATAGATCACAGAATGTTTTTTTTTTTTCAGCAAAAGTTAAAAAATATATAATAATTTGGATGCATTTAAAGAGTAATTCTACTCTTTAAATGCATCCAAATATTTATATATTTTAATTATCTATCTATCTATCTATCTATCTATCTATCTATCTATCTATCTATCTATCTATCTATCTATCTATCTATCTATCTATCTTCTTTATATTTTAGTTATTACATGTACTTATGTAGAGCTTATACATAATGTAGAGAGCTGTACAGAATACATGGAACCAATCAGTCCAGCCAAATAGCTTGTTACCGGGAGAAAAGTGGCCACTTTGTTGTCTTTTGTTGGCAGAAAGTGAAATGCATTTTTTTCCAGATTCCTACATCCATACATTTAGTGTAATCACTAAGGGTTAGCCATCTCCTTATAGAATTGGTCCTGCATTGTATAAAGTAGTTACTTGTATTATCTGTCATTAATGACAATTCTCGGCAGCAGCATTAGGTGAACTGTGCAGCTGTTGTAGTTAATGGGATTGGTGGATGACTATGTCTATTCAGCTTTTCCTGTCCCTTTTTGTTCTGTAGCAAAAGGTTAGATAGAACCTGCCAGAGTTTTTTTTCTGCCTGTTCCTCTATTGTAGATTTGATCTCAATTCCCCTCTGATGAAACGGTTGCCTGCAGGACAGGAAGTGAGGGGAAATCTCCCTAAAAGAGCCCCTAAAAGCAGTTAAAATCTCACTTTTTCCAAAACTAAGCTTGATATATACAGTTATATATATATATATATATATATATATATATATATATATATATATGTATATATATATATATATATATATGTGTGTGTGTGTGTGTATATATATATATATATATATATATATATATACAGTTTTCTTCATAGATGTATATGGGAAAACAAATTACTATCAAACAATAGCATCAGGGTAGGAAGCCTAAAACTAGCCATACTGCCTAGGAGTGACGTGTATAGGGGGTTAAATGTTATAATCAATATTAACTAAACTGAGGGATTTCGTGACTTGGTCCACAGTTGTGGCAGACAAACTGTAGTTCCATATTGTGTTTGAAATCTCCTCTGTTTATGATGTATGTACTGTATGTATCTGCTTTCCAATGTATTTAAATGCATTTATTTATGTTTACTCTTTATAGATTTGAAAATATACTCCTGAAAATATACTCCTGAAGAAGCAGTTACCCCGTGAAACGTGTAGAAGGGGAACTGATAAGGCACGAAACATCTTATCCCCGTCAACTTGAATGGTTGTACATAGAGGCTAAAGGAATGAACAGCCGGACAGGCTGTCATTTCCACCCTCTGCTGTTATTTGTAGTGCATTTTCCATCCATTTTTAAAATAAAGACAATATAAGTTTTTTTTTTGGAGGTGCGGCTGTCCATTCCTTTAGCCTCTACATTTTGCCTTGTGCATTGCCGGCCCTCCTGGTCTCCTGAGAAGAAATCGGACCTGAAATGGTGAACCAGCACGTACTGGACCCCTGCTGTGCGACAGATGGGGGTGTGTCCATGACAGCCTGGGCTCACAGAAAGTGGATTGATTGGCTGTCTTTCGTCCTGAAGAGGCGCACCTGACATTCTGTGGGGAACAGGACCAGATTAAAGGTGAGTATTACATTGAAAATGCAATTAATGAAAAAAAAACATAAGGCTCTGCGTTAATCTTCCCTATGTTATCCTTTAAATTTCAATAAACAAGGTAATGTTAGAGTGCCCATAAGTATCTAAGGGTGATCAGATTTTGGGTATATGCCAGAGAACCCCCAAATATTGGGCACATTAATACACTTGATCTAGGTCACTATGCAGATATGAATATGTGGCCCATTCCAACTACAAAGGTCAGGAGAAAAAAATATATATATGTGTATATATATATATATATATATATATATATATATACACACTATATTACCATTTATATTAGGTAATTTTGTAGAGCTCTGGCAGTGCTCATCCTGTTCCTCCTTGCACAAAGGAGCAGTTACCGGTCCTGCTGGATGGGTTAAGGACCTTCTACGCCCCTGTCCAGCTCTCCTAGAGTAACCTCACAAATGCGCTTCTGCAAGAATGGTCAAACATTACCAAAGACACACTCCTAAACCTTGTGGACAGCCTTCCCAGTTCCAAGAGTTGAAGCTGTTATATCTGCAAAGGGTGGGCCAACTCAATATTGAACCCTACAGACTAAGACTGGGATGCTAAAGAAAGGCATTCTAATTCTTTTGACAATATAGTGTGTATACAGTGGAACCTCGGATTACGAGCATAATCCGTTCCAGAAGAATGCTCGTAATCCAAAGTACTCGCATATCAAAGCAGGTTTCCCCTTTGAAGTCAATGGAAATGAAAATAATTAGTTCTGCATTGACTTGCATGGCACGCAATAGCACATGTGGCCAGAGGTGGGATGGTGCTGTAAAGCCTCAGGAACACACGAAAAAGACAGAGGACAGCTCGGCTGACCTTGGCAAACCTCAGAAATGGGCGGGAATAGCGTATTTCTGAGTCTTTCCGATCATTTCTGAGCTGCTCCGAACGGCTCCCTCACCCACCCACCTCAGGCCAAATGCAGTACTGTACACCGCTTTGGCTTGAATCCTGCTCTCGCAAACCGAGTTAGGATTTAAAAAACTACAGTGCTTGTATTGCGAAACGCTCGTTAACCACGTTATTTGCAATCCAAGGTTCCACTGTATGTATATATACAGTACATGCGGCTAAACTTTTGCATAAGTGACAAAGTTTCATTGTGTGGTTAAAAAGGTTTTGACATTGAGTGCTGGTTTACACGTATGCGAATTCCGTGCGAGCCAAAAAGCATAGATACACACGTCATCTAAAAAATCATTCTTTCCAATGAAGGTTGATATGCATAGCGAATTTGATCCGGGCAAAAAAAAGGGTCCTGTACGAGTTTAGTGCGGGTTTGGTGAAAATGTTATCTCCAGCTCTTCCAAATTCCATCCGAATGTGCATTAGAGTAGCACCAGTCACAACAGAAATCACATTGTGAAATTGAATCAGATTCGCACCACATCAGTGTGAATCGAGACTAATGCCGCGTACACACGATCGGATTTCCGATGGAATTAAATCCGATTGGAATTTTCAGTCGGAATTCCAATGAAGCTGACTTTCATTAGTCTTGCCTATTCATGATCAGACTAAATTTCGACCGTCCAAAACGCGGTGACGTAAAACACTACGACGAGCCGAAAAAAATGAAATGCATGAGCCGACTTGATTCTGAGCATGTGTAGATTTTTCTCCGATGGGGTTCCACACAGACGATCGTTTTATTCTCAATCGGAAAAATTTAAAACATGTTCTATTTTTTTTACACCGATGGAGCCCACACATGATTGGTTTTTCCGGTGAAAATGTCCATCGGACTTTTTTCATCGGGAAAAACGATTGTGTGTACACGGCATAAGACTTGTTTTTTGATTCTCTCTACTTACTCTGCCCTACCTAATTAGATGCTATGTCTTGATTATGTGTTTATAACCCTATTGCTTCACCAGTAAGCTTGTCTTTAATTACAGCACAGTTTCTGCTTTCATGTCCATTAGCATGCTTTCATGTGTCATTATACTAGTCCTGATAAAGAGAACTAAGTATTCTTAAAAGCTTGCCACTAAAATATATTCAATTAACCAATCAAACGTATCATCTATGTTTGTGCACAATCATTATAGGAATGATAATCTACACAGACTGAGAAATAGTATTTTATTTTAGGTTATGAACACAGATCTTGAAGTGTACTGTATATAATTATAATTATATATCAGACAGGAGGCTCATATCTTGCATTAATCTTTCTTTATTTAATGCCCATAGCAGAAATGTTTTTCTTATATCTTTGTAATTCTCAGAACTTTTTGCACCTAAAATGGTGGAGAAAGGAACTACAATTCCCAGCAGTCCCAGCAGCTGTGTTAGCCACGCCTCCAGGTGTCCTGTATATATGGGACTGCATTGGTGTACTCCCTCCTCTTTCTTTCTGCTCATGACAGAGATAAGTATCGTTTTTATAAACTCTCTTTTAGATTGCTAAGTGTTATCGATAAGCATTATTTATATATATTGTTTCGCAGTCTATTATTAATTGTGCTTTCAGGTTCACACTTGTGAGCGCTGCGGTTCCTCTATCATCGGGAACGCGGCGCTCGATTTTATTTCTCACATTGTGAGTGTCATTCACGTCAGGTACATGCGTTGCGGTTATCTGACACACTGATTGGGAAGCCGTGTCTTTCTCTTCCCCCACCCCTGTTCTACGTGTGCGCCGTCTGCTTACGGCGCCATATTTTGGACTTCTCCCTCACTGTGCTTCGCGCCTCGCATCGGAAGAGGGGGCGCGACGAATGACGCGCTTACTCCGTCCTTCTCCCTTCTACACTCTCGACCAATCGTGGAGCTCGCTCAGCATCTCGCGAGTCTACGGCCGATCGGGATACAGTTTACTTCCTCCTCACCGCATTGCCACGGTTGCCAGCGGTGAGGAGAGCGGTATTGTTACCCCGGCGTCAGTAAATATAAACTAAATAGCCAGCTCCTACAGAAACATTAGGACATGGCAGAGCAATCAGGTGCCCCTAATATTACCATGTCAAGTCTGGGCTTAACCCCTGAGACCCCACAACTGCTATCTGCTGCCCAGATTCAGGAACTTATAAATAGCTCCATCCAAGCTGCCTTATCTGCTGCTATTAACCCCTCCAAGACTCAACCTGAGGGGGAAAAAATGGGCAAAGTCCCTTTCAAATGCAAGCATCTGACTGCTTGTCTCGACTCCCCGGCAGGGGAAGTAGAATCAATGCACGAGGCAGGACCCTCCTCGGCCTGCCGTCCCAGCCATCCTAACATTGAACGACCCTTGATATCCAAGGAGATTCCCAGAAAGAGATTTCAATCGGGCCACAGGGCTAAACCAGACTCATTTAATGATGAGTCGGAGGAGGAATCATCTGAAGGATCGCTGATAATAGCATCCGACGATTTCGATTCTGATCAAGAGGAAGCTGGGCAAATGGCTACTGATAATGAAGCCAATCCGGGATTGCTGTCTGAAGCAATTGTAGACTCCCTAGGGGAGCCATTCTTTAACCCGGAAAACATATCTCACCCCAGATCAGGGGACTGGGTACCCCTCCCACAAGTGTCCCAATACGTGGAACACTGGACAAGGAGACCCTTGGACAGGACAAATAGGAATAAGTTAAGAGCGGAATGTCCCAGACGGAATGTCCTCATTCCTAATAAAGTGGCATTTACACCTGAAATTGACCCGGTGCTTCAAAAATACTTGACCAAATCTGGCAAATATACTAAGAAAGGCATAGAACGTTCTTTTAAGACGATCCAAGATCGTGTCTTAGATCTTTTAGGTCCTCTGACCAAAATCTTGAATCTATCTGAACAGGCAGCCGCCACTGAAACACCTGTAGATTTAGTACAACTGAGAGGATGGGCACAACATGCCATTTGCCTATTAGGCTCAGCCAATACGACCTGCGCTGTTGAACGCCGCAGGTCAATTTTGATGAAACTCGATCCGCAATTATCACACTTGGCGGAATCAGAACCAGGCCCCTCAGCAGAAGGCCTCCTCTTCAGAGAAGACTTGATGAAAAACATCAATAGGTTTGTAGGTCTATTCAATAGTCTGAACAAAGCCCAAACTTCTCTAAAAAGGTCAGGTTCTGGTCTTAAGGTTTTTAACAGGGCCGGCAGAGGTAGAGGCCGATCTGCCGGCCGTGGCAACTACTAAAGGGCCGTATGTGGCAGTTTACCTGCCTGCCTTTCGGCCTATCATCAGCCCCATGGTGCTTCACCAAAATAATGAAACCCGTGGTGGCTGCACTACGTTGCAGGGGGGTACGACTGATAATTTATCTCGACGATCTCCTGATTATGGCTCGTTCAAAAACGCAAGCCGAGCTACACAAACGCTGGACAGTGTCACTACTAGAGGAACTGGGTTTCCTCATCAATCACAAAAAGTCTATACTCTCCCCTCCCAGAGATGGAGTTATTAGGTTTCTCTGTGGACACCAGACAAGCGGTGCTACGCCTACCCAAGTCCAAACTGGCCCTGATCCGGAAAGAAATCAGAGCAGTTTTGCGCAAGGGTCAGACCTCGCTGAGACTCCTTTCACGCATAGTCGGATTACTATCAGCTTCCATTCAAGCAATCTTCCCTGCTCCTTTACATTATCGGGCCTTACAACGCCTCAAAACCCTCCACCTCCGGCAAGGCCTCCGTTATTCGGACAAAGTCGACCTTTGCCCGGAATCGGAGGAGGAATTGCGGTGGTGGCTCAAACATGCCGTCGAATGGAACGGCAAGACAATCTTCAATTCCCGGCCAGACGTCATCCTAGAATCGGATGCGAGCCGGCAGGGCTGGGGAGCCCGTTGTGGCCAGGATTCTACAGGAGGGACATGGTCCGTAGACGAATCCTCCCTCCACATCAACGGTCTGGAACTCCTGGCGGCACTCTTCTCCATCAGGAGTTTTCTATCACGGAGATCCAACTGTTGCGTTCTCTTACGCATGGACAATGTAGCAGCAGTCCAATATATCAACCGCCTAGGGGGCACAAAATCCAAAATGCTAGCGGACATTGCTTCTGACTTCTGGAATTTCTGTCTATCCCGCGACATTATCCCAGTGGCGGAATACATTCCAGGGGTGTCCAACTGTGTGGCAGACTGGAATTCCCGATATCTGACAGATTCCAGCGACTGGACATTGGACAGATCGATTTTCCTAGCAATACAAGACCTTTGGGGTCCACTTCACACGGACCTGTTCGCCTCGAGACTCAACCAGCAATTACCCCATTTTTACAGCTGGAGGCCGGACCCAGAAGCAATAGCAGTGGACGCATTCCTCCAAAGGTGGCCCGAGGGGTTACATTACGCGTTCCCGCCCTTCACAATGATCACCAGACTGCTCCTCCACATAGTCAATCAGTGGGCGACGGTGGTTCTGATCACCCCCTGGTGGCCGACGCAACCGTGGTTCCCTCTGATCCTGGGGATGTCGATCGACTATCCCAGACTCCTTCCCCACTCACCACACCAGTTGACCAATCCGACCAAGGGCCTACACCCGTTACTTACGGAAGGCAAACTACCTCTCCTTGCATGGCTGGTCTCGGGGTGCCAGACTCTGGTACGGGACTTTCACGATCGGCTAGAGACCTCCTCGCCTTGGCCTGGGCCCCAGGGACTAGATCGGCATATAGATCTGCCTGGGGGTTATGGGTTCGTTGGTGTGATCAACAACAGATTGATCCCACTAAGGCCTCGTACACACGATGAGATATGTCCGCTCAAACTTGTCCGACGGACAGTTTAGAGCGGACATGTCTCATCGGATTTCGGTCCGATGGCGTGTACACACCATCGGATCAAAATCCCCGCCGGCAGACAGCGTGGTGACGCGGCGGTGACGTTGACGCCGCCACATCACCGCTGCGTCACGCACCAGGAAGTAAACACTTCCGCGCGCATGCGTCGGATCCATTCACAGGATACGACGCATGTGCGGGAGGATATGTCCGCTGGTTTCCCGTACTAACCAGCGGACATATCCGACGGACAGGTTTGTAGCGGACAAATTTCAAAGCATGCTTTGAAATTTGTCCGATGGACAAATCTGTCCGCTAGCCCGTACACACGATCAGATTTGTCTGCTGAAACGGTCCATCGGACCGCTTTCAGCGGACAAATTCGATCGTGTGTACGCGGCCTAAGGCTCCTGTCTCTTCAGTAGTGAACTACTTAGCAGAGTCCTACGAGACGGGAAAATCATATAGTTCCCTTAACGTTTACAGATCCGCTATTTCGGCATACCATTGTCCAGTTGATTCCTTACCCATTGGCAAACACCCATTGGTATGTCGCTTACTCTGCGGGGTTAGATATAACCGCCCCCCACGTCCTCGCTACCATTCGACCTGGGATGTCTCCAAGGTTCTTCAGTTGTTCTCCTCTTGGGAGGACAACGATCGTCTTTCCTTAAAGATCCTTTCCCTGAAACTTACTACACTATTATGCCTGGTATCCATAAAAAGAATATCGGATGTGAGAGCCCTAGATATTTCTAGGCGTCAATTCTCGCCGGAAGGGGTTAGATTCTCGATAGTACGCAGAACCAAAACTCAATTACATTCGGTTTTCTACCCTTTCTTCCTATCTCATCCACGTCTATGCGTCGTCCGCTGTCTACAGACCTACGAGTCACGCACAGCGACTCTACGTTCGCCAGTTTTCTCACAACTGCTAGTCTCATATGTACAACCACACCACCCGGTGGCTTCGGCCACTTTGGCTAGGTGGGTCAGGTTGGTTATGGAGATGTCGGGTATAGACGTATCCCTCTTTGGCGCGCACTCGACCAGGGGGGCTATGGCCACTAAGGTGGTTACTTCAGGGGGCTCTCTATCAGACCTCCTATTAGCGGCGGACTGGTCGTCAGAGTCGACCTTTCGTCAATTTTACTTTAGACCTGAAAATCATGTCTCCTTATCTGTCATTACCTCTTAATAGTCCTGATCTCTCACTATCCCACGATGAGATCGGGGTGTGTATTAGATACTATATATATATATATATATATATATATATACATATCTGAGTGGTGTTTTGTATTGCATGATGTTTATATGTAAATAGAGCTTTGAATCTGGAAGATATGAGCCTCCTGTCTGATATATAAATCGAGATTTTCCTAGCTTGTGACGGAAAATATTAGTTATATGAAGACAGGAGGCGAGTATTTTCCCACCCTTCCCACCCTATTACGGATATTTTATTCTTTTTTCAGGATACTGAATCTCCATTCCAGACTCCCGTTAGTGCTTAACAAGTTTCTCTTTGAGTCCCCGTTGGGACGAAATCTCCGCGAAATCTCCCGGCAGGATTGCAGTCCGTTCACCTTTGTTTCTACAACATCACGACAGGATGGGCCGGCTGGCAGAAGAGTCACGTTTGGACTTCTTTTCCAGGTTATACTGTTCCGACACTCGCTCCAAGAAAGAGGAGGGAGTACACCAATGCAGTCCCATATATACAGGACACCTGGAGGCGTGGCTAACACAGCTGCTGGGACTGCTGGGAATTGTAGTTCCTTTCTCCACCATTTTAGATGCAAAAAGTTCTGAGAATTACAAAGATATAAGAAAAACATTTCTGCTATGGGCATTAAATAAAGAAAGATTAATGCAAGATACTCGCCTCCTGTCTTCATATAACTAATATTTTCCGTCACAAGCTAGGAAAATCTCGATTTAACTGACTGTCTTTTTCACCGTTGTAGTAAGAGCCAATGAGGAATGAGAGATCTGGGAGAAGCTCATCTTTTGTGCACATCGCTGGATCGAGAGGGACCTCAGGTGAGTATTAGGGGGGCTGGGGTGCTGCACACAGAAGTTTTTTTTACCTTCATGCATAGAATACAGAAAGGTAAAAAAAACTGAAGCCTTTAAAACCGATTGAACATGTTAGAGTGCATTGGCAACTCATTCATTTTGAACGGCATGTTAATGCATTGCAAAGAGATAAATTAGCTCTAAAATTTTTCCTTTATTCCTGTTCCAGTTAAAAGCTAACATTTTTACCTCCCTGGCGGTATGATTATGTCTGGAATTTTGTACCAAATGTGGTACAATTTTTTGCATGAAAATTTTGCATTTTATATTGTAGGCCTTAGAAATAACTCACTTAAATCTGACCAAACAAGAGTCTAGTAGACATTCCAGGTATGATAAAGTTTAAAACACAAAATCATAAATTATAATATAATAAATAACTATAAATAATTATAAAAAATAATAATGTAATTATAATAAAAATGATGCAATAATGTAATCAAATCAAAAATACAGAAATGTGCTCAGTTGCAGAATTGTCGCTGTCGTTATTTTTATTGTTTGATGACGAATTTCCCCAAAAAACTGCAAGTGATTCTAATTTATTATCGCTGTTTTCTAGCTGGTTTAAAACCATTTGTGACATAAAGGGACACTTTTTGGTTGCTATGGACAATCTATAGTTTCCAGGCAGAAAGAACGGTTTTATTATATAAAAGTGCATGCAGGACACAGGGCAGACCACTAGGGACAAAGGAGGTGTGTATTTATTTCATACAGTACTGTAATCTGTAAGATTACAGTATACTGTATGTGTATTGTGTTTTTCACTTTTTGAATTTGGCGCCAAACTCCATCCCCGTGCGTCGTAACGTCGCAGGGAACGGAGCTCGGCGGCACTGTGAATCGAGCGAGGAGACCGCACACACAGTGGGGACACATCGCAGGATCCAGGGACAAGGTAAGTAACTTCCCCCTGTATCCTGCAATGCGATCCTGAGTCTGGTGCGGGGATACCGCTTTTGGTATAAAGCCCTTAGCAGGACGCTGCCTTAATCCTAGGCTGCGGTCCATTGTCAGGGAGTAGGGATAGGCTTGCTGTGCCCTGACACCCCCCCCCCCCCCCCCTTCTTTTTTTTTTTTTTTTTTAGCTTGTTGGTAAGCGCTTAGACACGAGTATCACAACTTGCATTTGGCGCTCTATAAGTATTTAATCCAATCCAATCCAATCCAATCCAATAAAAAATTCACCCCGAGCCTGACCTGGGATTACAGCTAAGGAGGTTAAATGTCCCCTTCTTCTCAGCTGCAATGACAATGGTCATCAGAACAAAGAGAGAGAATGAAGCTCCCCATGTGAGGCAAAAACAGCGATGTCTGTGCGATGCAAATTCAGCCAAACATTTTGTATGGCTGAACTCGCATTGCATTCGCATGAACATGCTGCAGGAACCTTTTTTTCCCTGCATTGGAATCGGATTGCATGGGTGTTCACATTCTTGTCCAAATTCACAGTTCGTACTGTGATCTTTGAACTAATCTGGGGGTGTCATTAACTTTGTATTAACACCCACAGCGGTTTGCAGAGGGCAGTATCAACTGCCTGCGAGGGAGATGTGATGCAGGAACCCGCACTGGAATTGCGCTGGTTCCCACATCATAATAGTGTGAAACGGGGCTAACAGTCGCAGCACAGTGTCTAAGTGGTTAACACTTATGCCTAGCAGCACAAGGGTTGCTGGTTCAAATCCCAACCACAACACGTCCTGCTTGGAGTTTGCTCTCCTTGGGCCTGTGTGGGTTTCCTCCAGGTACTCCGGTTTCCTCTAACACCTGAAAGACATGCTTATAGATTAATTGGCTTGTGTTCAAATTGATCCTAGTATGTGTGAGTTAGGGACCTTAGATTGTAAGCTCCTTAAAGCAGATGTCCGCTGAAAAAAAAAAATTAAAGTCAGCAGCTACACATACTGCAGTTTCTGACTTTTAATATCGGCACACTTACCTGTCCTGGAGTCCAGCGCCGTCCGCAGCAGAGGACGAGCAATCGCTCGTCACTCTGCTGCCCCCCACCATCCTCGGTGAGGGAACCAGGAAGTGAAGCGCTCCGGCTTCACTGCCCAGTTCCATACGTCGCATGCGCGAGTCGCGCTGCGCCTGCTGGCTAGCTTCCGCTGTGTTCTGGGAGCCAAGTGTTCCCAGAACACAACGGGGGGGGGGTGACATCCTGCCCGCAGTCTACCCGCAGACTGTGTGGCCGGAAGTGGGTGCAAATACCTGTCGTTCCAATCAGCGGGAGTTCCACTTTAGGGTGGAACTCCGCTTTAAGGGCAAGGACTGATATGTACAATATATATATGTAAGGCATTACATAAATTGATGGAACTATTTAAGTACCAGTCGCTAACCCATCCCTAGGAAAGCTAGAAATAAATACGTTTTAGCTTTAGATAGAATTTAATATAATCAAATGACTGAAAAAAGGCTCAACAATCTTGTTGATTTATTTATTGAGATTCGAGTCATCTCTCTGTTTTCAGGAGCTGAATGTCATACACCGGCAGTAAGATGGCAGTATTTACCAGTAATCTCCTGCAGTTGCCATAAATCCTTTCCTAGTCTTTTCCAGCCTGTGAATGACAGGTACATCCCTGTGTAATAAACAACCTTTAATAGTTCCACACCTTGTTCACACACCCTAACTGAGGTTCAGGTTCTGCCAGTTGCCAGTGCATAGTGTATATTACGTACTTATTTTAAATAGCTTGAATGCTTTGATTAGTTAGAACTGAGGATTATTCTTTTAGGTCAATGGGAGGACTATGACTACACATTTACAGGCTGAATGGATTAATTAAATGGTGACATGATTTCATCTCTACACCCTTAAGATGAAAGCACTTGAAGCTATTTAAAAGGGATGGGTTTATCTGTTTCCACATTAAAAACTTCCGTATTCTCTATTATGTTCTACGTGAAGAAGAGGTATTATACTTATCTCTCTGGCAAGTCCATGTCTTCTGTCTTGGTAAAAGTGTCATTCCATGCTTATCCGGCCACGTACATGACAGGTTTCCTCAACAGAATCCATCAAGAAACTTGGTGGCAGAGCTTTTTTGCCGAGGAAACCGGTCGTGTGTATGCTTTTCATCGAGTAAACTGTCGAGGAACTCGACGAGGAAAAAAGAGAGCAAGTTCTCTTTTTCCTCGACGGGAGTCGTCGTGTTCCTCGTCGGGCTGGTTTTTCGACGAGAAACACGTTGGTGTGTGTGCTTGGAAACCCGCGCACCTTCGGTAAAAGTAGCGTTTGTAATGGAAATGGCACATTTGTCACGCTGTAACAGACTGAAAAGTGAAAATGTCTCTTACCAAACTTTTTCATAACACGCAGTAACATGAGATTAGCAAAAGCAGCCCCAAGGGTTGTGCCAGTGGAATCGAACTTCCCCTGCCGTTGTATGTGTTGAAGTCACTATGTTTGAGAACGAGGAGATTTGGTCTTGACAGTGTGTACGCAAAGACAGCTTGTCAAGTTTCTCGACAAGCCTAACAAGTAACTCGTTGAGGAAAACGATGTGTCTTTTTTGACGAGTTCCTCGGTCGTGTGTACGAGGCCTGAGAGTTTTGAATTCCTGTATCTCCCAAAGAATGCTGTTGTTCCTTCCTCACATATACAGTGCCTTGTAAAAGTATTCACCCCCTTGGAATTTTTCATGTTTTGTTGCCTCACAACCTGGAATTAACATGGATTGTTTAAGGATTTGCATAATTTAATTTACAGAACATGTCCACAACTTTGAAGATGTTTTTTTTTTTTTATTGTGAAGCAAACAAGAAATAGGACAAAATAACAGAAAAGTCATAACTATTCACCCCCCTAAAGTCAATACTTTGTAGAGCCACCTTATGCGGCTATTGCTTTGGATAAGTCTCTATGAGACTTATCGTCATCTTACCACTGGAATTTTGCCCATTCCTCCTTGCAGAACTGCTCCAGCTCCTTCAAGTTGGATGGTTTGCATTTGTGAACAGCTCCGCATCTTTAAGTCTGACCACAGATTTTCTATTGGATTGAGGTCTGGGCTTTGACTAGGCCATTCCAACACATTTACATGTTTCCCTTTAAACCACTCAAGTGTTGCTTTAGCAGTGTGTTTGGGGTCATTGTCCTGCTGGAAGGTGAACCTCCATCTCTAGCCTCAAATCACACACAGAGTGGTACAGGTTTTGCTTAAAAATATCCCTGTATTTAGCACCATCCCTCTTTCCCTCAACCCTGGCTAAGTTATTGTGACTTAAACTAAATCTCAACTGATTTTCATGACTTGGTGCTTTCATCCTCACACTGAAGGTGTAAGCTGGCTGTCCCAGAGACCCCAAGGCTCTGCCGGGTATTTGATTGCTGGCACACTACAGTATCTACTTGATTCATTCAGAATCCCCACTAAACTTTCCGTCCAATGCTTTATCTTTCTGGAATGGTGTTATTATGACCAAGCCCAGTTATATCAGCCCTGTAATGTGCCTCATGTTTCCAGTGGTGGCTGGTGCTCCATTTTTGGGGGGGGGGGCAAACAAACCTCCTAGCCACCCCTCATGGCTCGGTCAATCGTCCTGCACTACTTACTCCATCCAGGTCGCGGGTGACTTTGGTGGCTTCCCCTACTGGCAAATCTGGTCGCTTCTCCTCTCGGCCAATCCAGTCTTAAGACCCACTTACTGAATGGCCCGGGAGGAGAAGCAGGAAGACGATAGCGAATATTAATTGGGTGCTGAGTGCTGAGTCCACCCTTTTTTAAGTCAATTAGAGCCTCAGGCTCTAATCATGTGCTTAAAAAAAAGAAAAAAACCCATAGAAATCCATGCGTTCGATGCCCTGCTGGCAGATTAGGGGCCGTGCGCATGGAGATTGAGGGGGTGGCGCTCATGTGCCCCACATGAGCGGCCACCACTGCGTGTTTCTGTACCAAGATAGCAGTGAGATTTGTAAGCAAGCAGTATTTGCCAATCCCATAATTGAGACAGGAAAGTACAACTTCTGTGTTGTCAGGCCTATGATAATAAAAATAATATTAATAATAATAATAATAGTGATAATAATACATTATGAGGGTTGGTGCTGCTTGTGAACCAGTATATAGACAACACCGGGGGCACACAGGGATGACATTCCAGATAGCCCCCCCCTCTCGGTCCCACTACCATCAGACAGAATCTTGCTGATCAATTCAGATGTTACTAAACAAATCATTCTACTGGGACTCACCATTGTGGTTGCCATGCCAACAAGACTGGCTTTAGGCTTTGACTGGTCTGCCATCTATTGGTCTCCAGAGGCTCCAGTCTGTAAAACAGCCACCTCCAGAATCCCCTCACTATTATGTAAGAGCCAATATATCTCCTGCCGGATTAAAGTGGCAGTTCTACGTAGCTGGCCAACACAAATACACAAAGGTTAGAACAGCCAAAAGCGACTTACGTGAGTATAACTCTGTGCCTAATAACAGGATTGCAAAAGTCCTTCTGGCACTAAAAAGTCTTGATGAAATGATTTCCTTCTACTTTAAAAAAAAAAGTGACATATTTTGATAGTTATGCAGATGGTATAACCCAAATTCCATAACACTGTTAACTTTAATACAACTGTAATCCTTATTTTATTTTTATTTTTTAAAGGGTACATTTGTTGAAATTTTTCAAGAAAAACAAAGACAAAAGAAACAACAACAAAAAAAACAGTATTACATCACATGGCTATTGAAATTCACATCAAAATTATACAAGCTCAGTGAACATAGCTCAGAATAATGTGCATATTATACATGTTTGACCATAGATTCACAAAATTATATATCTTCTAAATCAGATTTCGAACTAAACAAAATTAGCATATATTTCCTTATCCCATCTCAACATTCCCAGAGGTGAATTTCAACCAATCATTCCAAACTTTGTCGATTTTTTTAGGACAACCTCTAGCAGTATAGGTCAGCTTCTACATTGGCACTGCCTGGCTCACCAAATCTACTTATTTTATTTTTATTATTCTGTTGTCACTTTTCCCTTTTAACATCATGTTTATTTTTTTTCCTGATGCTTAAATATTTTCAATCAAAGTCATTTTTTAGCATTACTCCAATTATCATTTTTTTTTTTATGTAGCTTGATTCTGGACTATGTCAGATATTGTGGACTATAATGTTTTTTAACAACTAGTCATATTATATAATAAGTACAACAGAAAATTTAGATTGTAACAATTTTGATTAATAATCTGTGAAATTGGCTATTCTGGTTAAAATGGACCTTGCCTTACGCAAAAGCTAAGCTCTGAAAATAATTCCCCTGTCGCCTATTTTAGATTACAAGACCACAAAAAATATATAATTAAAAAGAAAAAAATATATATTTTTGAATTGTAATTTTCAGCTTGAAGTTGCCCTTGCCTAGGTAAACAAGCTAGAAGCCAGGGTTAAGTGAGTTTCCCTTTTTTTGGGGAGGTAATTTTTTTACCATAGGCCTTAATTTAAGAAGGAGATAGAAGGCAAGTTCTGCTGAAATGACATTCTTCATCATGTGTATGTGTGAGTTTTATCATTTTTACATAACTCCAGCTTGGATCAATGTAAGGCCCTGTTCACATTAGAAATAGGCATTTGTGGCACGTTTTTGCAGCTCCCCAAACACCTAGCAAAGCAGCCTACAATGGATATTATCAACAGCGGACAGAGCTGTTCACATTCAATAAACATGTAGCATTTGCGTCACTGTGCAGCAAAAATTAAGCTACATGTTAAGTCTGGGAGGAGTTGAAGCTTGTCAACTTCATCCATTCAAGTCTATAGTAATGGGCCATAAATGCGCCTGTAGCGAGAGGTGGAATTTTTTTTTTTCCCCCTTAATATTATTATTTTTTAAATCACAAGCAACTGGGTGCATTTTTTAATGTGTACTAAATGCATCAAAAACACACTTTAAGGCTAGAGGCGTGTTAGTTTGCGTTAGTGTCAGTGGAGTTTTTTTCCAGTGTGAACTAAGTATGTAAAACAGGGGGGGTGCAATCAGCGCAAAAATATAAAGATCAGAAAAAAATAAAAATAATAAGTGTAAAAATGAAAAATACTCAAAGAGTGAATTTCATATGGATGCAAGCTGAACACCAAAAGAACAATCACAAAATTCCTGAAGTAAATATATCAAACAAGGCACTTTCTTACATACTCGCAATCATTTTAAACCTTCTGACAGGAATGGTTATATCCCTCTAGATAGTTGCCACCATCGCAACTGGCTTTGCAACATCCCCAGGGGTCAGTTTATTCGTCTAAGACGTAATTGTACCTCTGATAACGATTTTTTCGAACAATCTAAAATCCTAGCAATAAGGTTCGAACAAAAGGGATATAGTAAAGATTCCATTGAAAATAAAATGTCTCGAGTAGGCACTCTTAATCAAGCAGAACTTGTTGCTGATTCCAAAAAAACGGAAGAAGATAGTCAATCGATGTTTAAGATCATCCTGGATTACAACATTCAGCATCGCCAATTCGAGAAAATAGTTAAAAAACATTGGGATGTGCTAAAGAATGATAAGGTCTTAGGACCTGTCCTCCCCCCTCGCCCTCTCTTTATTTATAGGAAGGCGCCTACACTGAGGGATATTGTGGCGCCAGGAGCCATAGACCCACCCATTTTTAAAGAGAACACTATTTTCTCGTTCCTATCCGGCTTCTACGCATGTGGCCGCTGTCAGCCCTGTAAACAGTGCAAATATAACACTAAAAAACGGAAAGATTTTACCTAATTTTCTACCAAGAAATCGTATAACATCAAGAATTTAATCACCTGTAACACTGAGGGTGTGGTCTACATGCTCGAATGCGACTGTGGATTACAGTATATAGGCCGCACCTCTCGCACTATGGCTGTCAGGATAGGAGAACATGTCAATAATATCAAACGTGGGCTACGTACTCACAGTGTATCTAGACATTTTAGGAAATACCATAACAAGGATCCTAAGGCCCCATGCACACGAGACGCTGGTAAACTCGAGTTCAGAGGCGTTTGGGCATTTTTTTCAACTGCCCCTGAACCCATTTAATGTTATCCTATGTGTCCATGCACACAATCACGTTTTTTGGCGGTTAAAAGCAGTTGGGTTTAGGGCCGTTTTTTCAAACGCAAAATTTTGGGTTCAGAAGCGTTTGCTTTTGCGTTTTAAACGCTAAATGCCGCTAAACGCGTCTAAACGCGTCTAAACGCGGCACCCGCGTTTAGCCGCGATTGCGTTTATAAGCGTTTTTAAAGGAACCCTTTTTTTAACATAATAAAATAGGGAAATATCATTAAAAAATTTTAAAAAAATTATTTAAATCGTTTTAAATTATGTCTATCATTCAGATAATTCAAAGATGATATATATTCATTCAATAATTCAATACACCACCAGCATTGCACTTTCCAAAATTTTCCTTTTGAATTTAAACCTATATGTTGTACTTTCAACAACGTCTGTCCACCTGCATTTCCATTCAGCCCAACTAATCTAATCAGTGTCTAATTTGCATATGAATGCCTGGCATGCTGTCTAGCCAGCAGACAACCCCAAGACATGTGTTTTTCCTGACCTTTGTCCACAAGCCACCTACCAAAATCTTCATTTTTGGTTACAAGTTGAAGAGGTGACATCTCCAAAAATGACTTCTGATGTTACTTTAAAAAAAAGACTTATTGGAAAATTCGAATTTTAAAAATTCGAATTTCCAAAATTCGAATTTTTAAAAATTCGAATTTTTAAAAATTCGAATTTTTAAAAATTCGAATTTTTAAAAATTCGAATTTTTAAAAATTCGAAATTTAGAAAAATTCGAATTTTTCGAAAATTCGAATTTTCACATTTCGAATTTTTCGAAAATTCGAATTTTCACATTTCGAATTTTCGAAATTTCGAATTTTCAAATTTCGAATTTTCGAAAATTCGAATTTTCAAATTTCGAATTTTCGAAAATTCGAATTTTCAAATTTCGAATTTTCAAATTTCGAATTTTCGAAAATTCGAATTTTCAAATTTCGAATTTTCGAAAATTTGAATTTTCAAATTTCGAATTTTTGAAAATTCGAATTTTCGAAAATTCGAATTTTCGAAAATTCGAATTTTCGAAAATTCGAATTTTCGAAAATTCGAATTTTCAAATTTCGAATTTTCGAAAATTCGAATTTTGAAATTTCGAAATTTCAAAATTCGAATTTTCGAAAATTCGAAATTTGAAAAATTCGAAATTTGAAAAATTCGAATTTTCAAAATTCGAATTTTCAAAATTCGAAATTTGAAAAATTCGAATTTTTCAAAATTCGAATTTTTCAAAATTCGAATTTTCAAAATTCGAATTTTCGAAAAGTCGAATTTTTCTAAATTCGAATTTTTCTAAATTCGAATTTTTCTAAATTCGAAATTTTGAAAATTTCGAATTTTCAAAAATGACTTCTGATGTTACTTTAGTGACATCTCCAAAAATGACTTCTGATGTTACTTTAAAAAAAGACTTATTGGAAAATTCGAATTTTGAAAATTCGAAATGTTCAAAATTCGAATTTTCAAAATTCGAATTTTTCAAAATTCGAATTTTTCAACATTCGAATTTTTCAACATTCGAATTTTTCAAAATTCGAATTTTCAAAATTCGAATTTTCGAAAAGTCGAATTTTTCTAAATTCGAATTTTTCTAAATTCGAAATTTTGAAAATTTCGAATTTTCAAAAATGACTTCTGATGTTACTTTAGTACAACTTATAGAGGCAGTCCAGGTTTATCCCCAAATATGGGACAAGTCCCATGAACTATATTCAGACAGGACAGCCAAGCAAAGGACTTGGCAAGAAATTGGAAAATAATTGACATCCAACTGGAACCAGTTAAACCCATATCACCAAGAAAAAAGAGGTAAGATTAATACAGCTTTGGGCTTGGTTGGGATGTAAACTAGTTAAAATGTCTGACATATTCTTATTTTTCCTTGTACAGTGAAAGATTTTCAGAAGAGATGGAAGTCTGTATCAGACAGAGTCAAAAAAATACTTATTGGAAAATTCGAATTTTGAAATTTCGAATTTTCGAAAATTCGAAATTTGAAAATTCGAAATTTGAAAATTCGAAATTTGAAAATTCGAATTTTCGAAAATTCGAAATATTGAAAAATTCGAATTTTGAAAATTCGAATTTTCGAAAATTCGAATTTTGAAAATTCGAATTTTGAAAATTTCGAATTTTTAAAAATTCGAATTTTTAACATTTCGAATTTTCAAAATTCGAATTTTTCAATATTTCGAATTTTTCAAAATTCGAATTTTCCAAAATTTCGATTTCTTCTAAATTTCGAGTTTTTCAAAATTCGAATTTTGAAAATTCGAATCTTTAACATTTCGAATTTTCAAAATTCGAATTTTCAAAATTTCGAATTTTCAAAATTTCGAATTTTCAAAAATTCGAATTTTCGAAAATTCGAATTTTTCTAAATTCGAAATTTTGAAAATTCGAAATTTTGAAAATTCGAAATGTAAAATACCCAACTGAAAATCTCTGTGCCATCAACGGATGGGTCCGATAGCGACGACGAGCTCTGCGAACGGGTCGTCCACGTAGTTTGCGACGGCGTTGAAGCCTCATCAAGTGCAAAGTAAGAACAATTTCTTGGCATATATTCATTATGGGATCCATTTCACAAAGGAGAATAATGAATGTATGCAAGTGCTCTCTCTGCTGCTGCTGCTGCTCTCTCTGTTGAAAATTGCAGAAATTGTTAAATATATAAGCTTTGGGAGGGTCTACAATTCAGTGGTTCTGAACGCTGACAGCCGCAATCGCGGTAAAACGCGGCAAAACGCGGCAAAACGCGGCAAAACGCCGCGAAATTCGCGGCAAAAACGGGCGTTTTGAACGCCGGTTTTTGCGTTTGAAAACTTGAGTTTAGAAGTGTTTGCTTTTGCTTCTCGTGTGCATGGGGCCTAAGGCCCCATGCACACGAGACGCTGGTAAACTCGAGTTCAGAGGCGTTTGGGCATTTTTTTCAACTGCCCCTGAACCCATTTAATGTTATCCTATGTGTCCATGCACACAATCACGTTTTTTGGCGTTTTAAAGCAGTTGGGTTTAGGGCCGTTTTTTCAAACCCAAAATTTTGGGTTCAGAAGCTTTTGGCGTTTTCGCGTTTTCGCGTTTCAGCCGCAAATCGCGGCAAAACGCCGCTAATCGCGGCAAAACGCGGTACCGGCGTTTTGCCGCGATTTCGTTTATAGGCGTTTTTAAAGGTGACCTATTTTTTTACATTAGAAATCTCAAAAATGATGGCAAATGATGAAAAAACAAAAAAAAAACTAAACAACTGTAATTGCTTGCATTGCATTGTGGACAATCCACAACTTGTGGCAGGTGACGTGGCCAGGTGATGTGGCAAGTGGACAATCCACAACTTGTGGCAGGTGAAGTGGCCAGTTGACATGACAGGTGACGTGGCCAGTGGACAATCCACAACTTGTGGCAGGCGACGTGGCAGGTGATGTGAACAGGTGATGTGGCAGGTGACGTGGCAAGTGGACAATCAAATTTCGAATTTTTCATATTTTCGTATTTTTCAAATTTCGAATTTTCGAAATGTCGAATTTCGACATTTTCGAAATCTTTCAAATTTCGAAGTTTCAAATTTCGAATTTTTCAATTTTCAAATTTCGAATTTTTAAATTTTCAAATTTAGAATTTCGAATTGTGAAATTTTCGAAATTCGAATTTTTAAATTTCGAATTTTCAAAATTCGAATTTTCAAAATTTGAATTTCGAATTTTCAAATTTTCGAAATTTTGACATTTCGAATTTTCAAATTTAGAATTTTTCACATTTCGAATTGTTCAAATTCTGAAATACGAAAATTGAAAAATTTGAAATTAGAAAAAAATTTCAATTTTCGAAATTTCGATTTTCGAATTTTTCAGTTTTCGAAATTTCGAAATTCGAATTTTTCAGTTTTCGAAATTTCGAAATTCGAATTTTTCAAATTCGAATTTTTCAAATTTCGAATTTTCGAATTTTTCAAATTCGGAAATACAAAAATTAAAAAAATCGAAATTCGAATATTTAAAAATTTAGAATTTCGAATTTTCGAAATTCGAATTATTCAATTTTCGTAATTTAGAATTTCGAATTTTTCAAAAATTCGAAAATTCGAAATTTGAAAAATTCGAAATTCAAAATTTCGAAAATTGAAAAATTCGAAATTTCCAAATTTGAAAATTCGAAATGTGAAAATTCGAAATTTGAAAATGCGAAAAATTCGAAATTTGAAAGTTCGAACTTTGAAAAATTCGAAATTTGAAAAATTCGAAATTTGAAAATTTCGAATTTCCAAATTTCGAAAATTGAAAAATTCGAAATTCTAAATTTCGAAAATTGAAAAATTCGAAATTTCGAAAATAGGAAAATTCGAAATTTCGAAAATAGGAAATTCGAAATGTTTCAATTTTCAAATTACTAATTTTTCAATTTTCGTACTTAAGAATTTGAAAAATTCGAAAATTTAAAAAAATTCCCTGGATAAGTACGCAGCTGGACATACATATTGGTAAAATAGCCAACTGAAAATCTCTGTGCCATCAACGGATGGGTCCAATAGTGATGAGCTCTGCCAACGGATCTCTCGCGTAGTTTGCGACGGCGTTGAATCCTCAGCAAGAGCAACGTATGGACAATTTCTTGACATATATTCAATATGGGATCCATTTCAAAAAAGAAGAATCAAATGAAAGTATGCAAGTCTGCATATGAAAGTCTGCTGCTGCTGCTGCTCTCTCTGTTGAAAATGGCAGAAATAGTTAAAAATATATAGCTTTCAGAGCTTTGGGAGGGTCTACAATGTCTGTGCTATAAACGCTGATAGCCGCAAACGCGGCAAAACGCGGTAAAACGCGGCAAAACGCCGCGAAATTCGCGGCAAAAACTGGCGTTTTAAACGCCGGTTTTTGCCTTTGAAAACATGAGTTCAGTTGTGTTTGCATTTGCTTCTCGTGTGCATGGGGCCTAAATGTCTCAAATTCTGGGGTTTAGAAAGAGTGGATAAGCACTGGAGAGGAGGGAATTATATTAGACGAATCAGCCAGAGGGAATCCTTCTGGATATACGAGGCTCGTGTACTTTCTCCGGAGGGCCTCAATGTTGATTTTGATTTGAATTGTTTTATTGCAAATAATTAGTTACATATAATTCAGGCCCCCCCCCCTTTTTTTCTTACTATAGGTGTTTTTTTAGATTGGTATTACCTTAGATTGATTTTGTGATTATTCTAATGGTATATTAGTGGGGGTCCTATATGTGTTGTTTCTGTGATGGGACTTTGGCATCACTCACGGGATCATATAAGAAATATTAATTTTCAGATTATTTTAATATTAATGTTTTTTATATTTTATTTTATATTTTTAATATTTCGATTATTAACCAATAATTTTTTATTTTTTATAGCATATGTTTAGTTTGAGGATTAATTAGTAATTTTAATCAAGCAGTGGTATATTATATGTAATATTATGTAATTATCATTGTGTCATTATTTTTTTGTAAGAACTTGTGGGACTTCATAGAGTGATGTTAGTTTATTTTCCGATTCTCTTTTTTGTCCACAAGATGGCGATGAAGAGTATTTTTTATGTTTGTCGCTGCAATAGCGAATAATAAAGTTTTTCGCCAGCCCAGCTTACGACGTTCTTTGTCCACAAGATGGCGATGTAGAGAGTTTTTTGTTTGTCGCTGTAATAGCGAATAATAAAGTTTTTCGCCAGCTGTGTCCTGGGATTGGAGCTGTCTGCACAGCAGGCTATATATTATCGAGGAGGACATTTAGAAGGTTCCGCCCTGCTGAGGAAGTAGTATTACGATACGCGTCCGGGGTCAGGAACCATCCCATGTCACTCCTTGATGTCCCACATCTTCATTTGAGCTGCCTGATATGGTGTTTTATGCCTGTATTTTCTACTTGAATGTGAGTACCCTGCACATTTTTTACTCATTAAAGAGACCTGGTTTATATGGAAGCTCTTAGATCTGGCCTTTTTTCTTTGCATATTGATTCGTTGGTGCCACTGAGGATACTTGCATATCTCCGGGTCCTTCAGCTGACAATTGCACATCTTTGAGCCATCTGGATTTCCTGCCATTTGTTCTAAGCGTTTTAGACCTTTGGTAAAACAAGGGTCTTGGTGTGAGGTGAGAGTACCCATCTTTACTGGTGAAGGGATCACGTTTGAAATATTTGAAATATTGGTTTTCCAAGTCACATGGTGGAGATACTCTGACTGTTTTGATCACAGGATTTGTTTGCACTTTGCAAATGTGGACTTTCTTTTTATTTTATTTTATTTTATTTTTTCACTGTTATTAATTCAATTATGTCTTCACTGGTATGAGCATATTCGTTTTAATATTAATATTATGCGATTTAGGTTTGCGCTGCACTGCTCTGTTTGATATATGAACTAAGTATGTGTCATACCTGTGGGATCTCCATGGAAGCTGGAAATCACTGTAGTAAACACCGCTAATACAGTGATCTTCACTAGCTTTCGGATCCTGTGCTGAATAGCTGCCCTGCTGCACTGTGAACACAGGAGGTTGTTTAATCGACATGGGCACCATTCAGAGAACACTTTACATTTTCTCAATGCATGCAAAGTGTTCTCTGATTGGACAAGGTGGGGATGCAGGTCGGTGATGTCAGTGATGCCCATTAGTGCCACCACTCAGTACCCACCAGTGCCACCTATCAGTGCCCACCAGTGCTGCCTCATCAGTGCCCACCAGTGACACCTATAAGTGTCCATCTCCATGTCCCTACCATCTTTGGCCCAGGCCTTTCATTCATACATATTCTTATGCTAATACTTATTGATTCTACTTTACTACTTTGAATGCCTGATAAACATACTTATGTTCACAGCTTATACTTTTTATGGACTAACGAGGTCTCTTTGGATACATCACTACACCTGTGCCATGCCTGCTCTCCATTTGGCCCCTGGTGGGGTCCCTTTTGACTCCGCCCCCTCAGCTCCCAGGTGAGGCACCTGCTGCCGCCGTCTTGGGGCCGCACATCTGTATTCATGGACAAGCTTAGTGGTGAGTATGGGGACCCACAACCCCTCCTACCCTGTGCCTTTACAACCAATACTGTGCCATATTGCCAAACATACACAGTACAGACCAAAAGTTTGGACACATCTTCTCATTCCAGGAGTTTTCGTTATTTTCATGACTATAGTAGACTATGTAGATTCACACTGAAGGCATCAAAACTATGAATTAACACATGTGGAATTATATATATAACAAAAAAGTGTGAAACAACTGAAAATATGTCATATTCTAGGTTCTTCAAAGTAGCCACCTTTTGCTTTGATTACTGCTTTGCACACTCTTGGCATTCTCTTGATGAGCTTCAAGAGGTAGTCACCTGAAATGGTCTTCCAACAGTCTTTAAGGCGTTCCCAGAGATGCTTAGCACTTGTTGGCCCTTTTGCCTTCACTCTGCGGTCCAGCTCACCCCAAACCATCTCGATTGGGTTCAGGTCCGGTGACTGTGGAGGCCAGGTCATCAGGTACAGCACCCAATAACTCTCCTTCTTGGTCAAATAGCCCTTACACAGCCTGGAGGTGTGTTTGGGGTCATTGTCCTGTTGAAAAATAAATGATGGTCCAACTAAACGCAAACCGGATGGAATAGCATGCTGCTGCAAGATGCTGTGGTAGCCATGCTGGTTCAGTATGCCTTCAATTTTGAATAAATCCCCAACAGTGTCACCAGCAAAGCACCCCCACACCATCACACCTCCTCCTCCATGCTTTACAGTGGGAACCAGGCATGTAGCGTCCATCCGTTCACTTTTTCTGCGTCGCACAAAGACACGGTGGTTGGAACCAAAGATCTCAAATTTGGACTCATCAGACCAAAGCACAGATTTCCACTGGTCTAATGTCCATTCCTTGTGTTCTTTAGCCCAAACAAGTCTCTTCTGCTTGTTGCCTTTCTTTAGCAGTGGTTTCCTAGCAGATATTCTACCATGAAGGCCTGATTCACACAGTCTCCTCTTAACAGTTGTTCTAGAGATGTGTCTGCTGAAAAGGTGGCTACTTTGAAGAACCTAGAATATGAAATATTTTCAGTTGTTTTATACTTTTTTTGTTATGTATATAATTCCACATGTGTTAATTCATAGTTTTGATGCCTCCAGTGTGACTCTACAATTTTCATAGTCATGAAAATAAAGAAAACTCTTGGAATGAGAAGGTGTGTCCAAACTTTTGGTCTGTACTGTATGTATATTTTTTCATCCTAGGTACAGTGTTACACACTCCTGAAGAGCGAGCTGGATCTTGCGAAACTAGTCGGGTAGTATGATTCCTGTGTACTTTGACCGTTACTACATTTATGTACCAATATTTCTTGTTTATGTAACTTTTTATTGGCAACTGTTGGTGTTGTCTATGCATGTAAACAATTTTACTTGAATAAACTTTATACTGTAATAACTATTGTTACTCTTACTGGCCGAAACGGTACCCACTTCTTTTAAAGTCCCAGGGCGAATCCTTTGTTTGACTATATGTTACAGGGATGGAAGTGTGTTACTGGGGACACCAGACCTTTCCTCTTTCTGTATATCAGTGTCCATCGGTGCTGCCTTATCAGCAGTGTTGTTCATCTTCCTTTAAAAAGTAATTAGTTACAATTACAAGTTACTTGTCCGAAAAAGTAATTGAGTTAGTGACTCAGTTACTTTATTGGCAAAGTAACTAGTTACTCGGCAATGTAACTGAGAATTATATCCCCTCAAAAATATTACTTTGTCTAATTGTAAAGCTTAATTATCTGTCTATAAATTAATAACAGGCTTATAGACAGATAATTGGAGTCCTTTAAGCTTTACAATTACAAGCAATATCAGCAGCAGTCACAATGTCAGCTCAGCCAGTAGCACAAAGTTCATACTTACTGCAGTCTGTTTTTTCCCCAGCAGGGTGCAGCAGAGTACGCCGGAGCTCTCTCATTCCACTCAGCTAGCTCCAAGTCTGGCTCTGACTGTAGCTGTGGCCTCGCTGAAGTCTCACGAGATTTCCGACGGCACTCCACTCGGCTCTGTTTGCTGCCGACCCCGTGCTCCGCAACCAGCGACACCCCCCGTCTTCCAGGCTTCTCACACCGCTCACCGCCGTACTGCCATCCGCGGCACCCGCGATCCACAGCAAGGTAGGAGCCGATTCCCGGATGGGGGGGCGCTACGTGTGGGTAATGAACCAACGGTGCTGCAAGGTCTCCAGGCCCCACTGCTGTCACTGGAGGGAAAGGCTCGGGCATAGGCAAGGGGTATGGAGCGGAGGGGCTGGTTCACTCACTCCATCATTCCCACACCGCACACACCGCTCCTACATCTGGTGACGTCCCCCCCCCCCCGCTCAATGTAACTCGGTAACGCCGCCAATGTAATAGCAACGGCTTTGCCGATGGGGTAAAAGTAATCAGGTAGATTACTAGTTACCCCTTGGAGGCCAATCGTTACGTAACAGCGTTTATTTAAACGCTGTTACTTACAACACTGCTTATCAGTGCCCATCAGTGCAGCCTCATCAGCGTACATAAATGAAGGAGAAAGATTACCTGTTTGCAAAATGTTATAACAAAATATAAAACATTTTTTTATTTTTTTAATAAAAAACAAAAAAATTTGCAGTAAAGAAATACATCTATGTGTGTGAAACAAATGATAAAAATTTAATTTGGGTACAGAGTTGCATGCCCGCGCAATAGCCATTCAAAGTGTGACAGCGCTGAAAATTGGCCTAAGCAGAAGGGGGTTGTAGGTGTCCAGTAAGCAAGTGGTTAAAGTTCATGTGCATGTAAAGGCAGATGTCCCAATGCTTTTGGCAATATCGTGTTTTTGCGCTGTGACTGCGGCTGTTTGGCTAGAGTTCTCCTTTCAGTTTTGGAGTTGCATGCTGGATAATGGGGCTCTGTGTTCTCTGTAAAGATCTGTTTAGTAATCCAACACTATAAAAATGCAGGAAATGAAAAATCTACACTCTGGAGACAGAGAAGGAGAGATGCTCCACACTTGTGTCTCCATCAGAAGTGGTGCAGAAAATCCTCGGCCTTCGTACACCACCTCCACACGCTGTTTGCTGCCAGCTGTCACTTAGCCAGGGCCTCTCCTTGAAAGTCTCATCATATTCCAGTCAGGCTCCAGTTTCACATATCAGCAAATAATAATGCTTCATTTGTGGTCATTTCACGCTTACCTTGAAAACTCGGCAGAAGAGCTTTTTCCGCTGCACTTCTGAGGACCTTTTCATAGCGTGTGGTGAAGGAGCTCAGTGCTAAACCTGTCTGAAGTGGATTTGTCACCACAGGCCAAAATTATTTCCTGATCCGATGGAACGCTGAAGGGGCACCTATAGAGCGTGACATTACTGAGCTTATGTATTAAGAAATGAGAAGTCATGATGTACAAAGTGTAGTGACCTGAAGCAAGGCACAGCGTATGTGGCCAGAAAGAGCTGCATTCAAATTATTGGCTTAGCATTTTGATTTGAATTTGCTTATTCTAACCCCCCCAACCCCCAGAACGTTCAGCTAACTCCCCCCCCCCCCCCCAACATCATTTTTTATTATTTCAGTTTTTTTTTTAATCCAGCAGGAAATTCAAAAGCCATTTGGCAATTCATGTGACATCTTTAGTCTTTTCCTTCTCCCTATTGAACATGTGCAAAGCGCGCTGTGCTTTGTAAATGGCCCGGTGGCAGGGGAAGGAGGAGGGGGGCCATAGTTCCGGATGAGTTCGCCATGGAGAATTTAGCCAGAAGTGGGAGCGAGTACCTGTCAAAGCCCTCCCTCCTCCCCAAAAGGTGCTCAGTAGAGGGGGGAGGAGGCAAATAAGCAGAGCTTCCCCTTTTGGGTGGAGCTCCACTTTAACTACTTCAGACCCAGAAGGATTTACCCACTTCTTGACCAGGCCATTTTTTGCGATACCGCACTGCGTCACTTTACCTGACAATTGCGCAGCCGTGCGACTCTGTACCCAAACAAATATGATGTCCTTTTTTTCCCCTCATAAATAGAGCTTTTGGTGGTATTTGATCACCTCTGCGGTTTTTATTTTTTGCGCTATAAACAAGAAAGAAGCGCCAATTTTGAAAAATAAAACAAACACATTTTTTACTTTCTGCTATAAAACGTTTCCAATTTTTTTTTAAAAAAACAAATGTATTCATCAGTTTAGGCCAATATGTATTCTGACACTTTTTTTGATTTTTTTTCCAATAAGCGTATATTAATTGGTTTGCGCAAAAGTTATCATGTCTACAAAATAGACTTATGACATTTTTATATTTTTTTTATTTTTTTTACTAGTAATGGCAGCGATCATTGATTTGAAGCAGGACTGCGACATTGCGATGGACAGATCGGACACCTAGCTGACATTTTTTGGGAGCCAGTGACATTAATACAGTAATCAGTGCTAAAAATATGCACTGTCGTGGTACTAATGACACTGGTAGGGAAGGGGTTAACATTAGAGGCTATCAAGGGGTTAAATATGTTCCCTGCAGGTGTTTTCTAACTGTATGACTTGGTAAACACACAGATCCGTCTTCTTGCTTAACAGAAAGACAGGATATGTGTGATATCCCCTGTCAGAATAGAGATGTGCCTTGTATGCACAGGCAGATCCCCGTTCTGTCACTGCAGGGAAAGAACGCGGGTGGCCGGCAGACATAGGGGTCAATTCACAAAGAGAAACGTTTATTGGTTTTCTTCAGGTGTTAAATTAGCACTCCTTATTTAACGCTAGCAAACATGGTATTCACGAAAGCTATAATCGTTATTTAACATAGTCGTTTGGTTTTCAACTGACTCTTTATCCAATCGTTATGCTAATTACTCAGACGTTATTATTAACATTTGGGACGTTAAAATAACTCTTAAGATCGTTAAATAATGCTGGAGAGATGCATTCTGGGAGCAGAAGGGGAGGAGAACAGCTGCATGTGGAAAAGAGCAGATACAGAGAGAGAGAGAGAGAGAGAGAGAGAGAGACACAAGCAATACACATGGAGATTGAGCATGTGATGTGCAAAACTTCTAGTGTGTGCTTTTCTAAAGCCATGTGTATTTCCTCATACAGAGAATAAATCATGGGAGATGATAATCGGAATTTAGCTATCACCTGGGTTTCAGAAAAGTCATCCAAAATAGTACGTGAACGGAATACACGTTTATAAATCTGAACAACATTCTAACGTGTTCTTCTTCGCCTCTGGATAATTTTAAGTTCAAATAGAGCACGGTTCTAGCTTGCCCAACACTACACTACAAAAATCGCCAAAAGCTTCCTCTAACAACAAAATATCGCCTGGGAAATGTCATAACGCCACACTGAGGGAGGTGTTAATTTAACGATTGCTTAACGATTGATAACTGTCAAAAAATGTTTTGTGAATTGCACTTCTGTACATATTTAACGATTTGACTCTTTAAAAATAACGTTTTGAATCTTTAAAATAACGATTTGACTCTTTAATAAGGATCCACACCTTAAAATATCGGTTCTGTGTAGGGAAACGTTATTTGATGATTTTTCAAAGCGTTAAACCGTTTAGTGAATTGAACTAGCTTCAATAACGTGCAAAATCGTTAAAATAACACCCGCAATCTGAAAATAAAGCTTTGTGAATTGACCCCATAGAGTCCGCCGGACCCGCTGATTGGATCCCTTGCGTGCCCACAAATGCGAGTTCCTGAGCTGAAGTACACCTATGGTGATTTGCATGATCGTGCCGCCTTGCTGCAGTATAATGACAGAGACTGGTCGGCAAGTGGTTAACTACATATCTGGTAAAATGCTAAATCTGCATAGTGATCAATGATAGAAAATCACGGCCGCTGGAGGTGCTCACAGGGCTGGAGAAGTTTCCCGGGATCACTGTGGGTATAGAGCGGAAGTGATGTCAGCTTGTGGGGTAAACCACCTATAAATCTCCTCCAGCTCTGTGAGCACCTCCAGCCAGTGGCTGTGATCTTCTATCATTGGTGGGACTGGGGCACTATGCAGATTTAGCATTTGGCCGGATTGTAAAGGTTCCTTTTTTTTTTAAATAACAAACATGTCATGCTTACCTGCTCTGTGCAAGTATTTTGCACAGATCAGCCCCGATACTCCTTTTCTGGAGTCCACTGGTGGCTCTCCTGGCTCCTCCCCTTTATCGGGTGACCCCTCAGAGAGCCTTATTCCATGGGGGCACCCATGCCGCCACACTCCTGAGTCCTGCTGCTACTTCCATTGACACAGACAGCTGGACTCGGCTCTGCCCCTGGCTGCCGTGTCACTGGATTTGATTGACAGCAACAGGAGCTAATGGCTCCTGCTGCTATCATTCTATCCAATGAGGACCCAAAACAGTGGCTGGAGCTGCTGGGCTCATCCTCAATGCTGGAACGACGTAGTTCAGGTAGCCGGCTTTCAGGCTCCCCTGACAGTTTCCCTTACAAGCAAATCGTGGCAGCGCCCTAGAGCCGACTGAAAAATTGGCTGGGCTGAAGACACCGCTGGATTTCAGGACAGGTAAATGCCCTAATATTAAATATCAGCAGCCCCAGTATTTGTAGCCGCTGACTTTTTTTCTGAAGGTGCCTGAAGCTCATCTTTAACATTGTATTTTCACTGAGAATTCTGCTATGCAGGGAAATGTGGTAAAATAATATAAATACAGATCTCAGGGAGTCATACTAGCAGTATTTAAACATATGTGTTTTTTTATTAAATAAAACAAGTCTAAAGGGTGTTTTTTCATTTGTGGCAGCGGGTCCACTTTGCCTGGGGTTTCCACTTTGCCTGGGGTTTCCACTTTTTAATTTTGAGTACCTGAGCTGCAGGATTTGATAAACACCTCACTATATCCCCTCAAGATGAATGATTAACACAAATGTCTGGAAAATGACTTCAAAGCATGTGAAAAGAGCAGACCTGTCAGTCAAGCTGTTGGGTGACAATCACTTCTGAGGAGGCATCCCTCCTTTCCATTAACCGTTTGTTTAACACAAAATAAAAGCTCTAAAATTATTTTTGTTTTATCCGACTCTGCCATCCATGTCTCTTTCCTCCTAGAAGTGGCAGGTGATCCAGCAATGCAGTCCAGGTCTACCATTGTCTGTTGCCACCCCTCTTTGTAACATCATCACACTGCTAATAGGAAAAAGAAAGGTCCTACGATGTGCCCAACACTGCAGGATCCCCAGTGTGTATGACAGTCTCAGCCTGGGCTCCAGACAGGCCACTTCCCCAACATGTTTTGCCATGGCGAAACGCATTAGAGCGTGGCCTTGCTGGAGTCCGGGCTGAGGCTGTTATACACATATGCCCACACACACAGGGTCCACACAGTGATGTGCGGCTTGCAGGACCTTTCTTTTTCCTATTTAAATGCTCGAGCTGGGATGAGCACTGTCCTTGCTCGCATTCCCAGTGGCGTGTTATAGGAGAGGACCCGGAGGAGTCTCAAGCTGCACCCGCCATTCAGGTTCAGTCATTACACTGCTGATGGATTTTTTAGGACCTGGGAGGACCCCACCACTGGATAGCTAATGGGAAGCGTTTACATCACCAGAAAGATATGTGGACAGCTGAAGAGGAATCATAAAGTAGGAAAGACACAGAGAATCAGGTATCTTGTTTAAGTGGTTAAGGCCCCATTCAAACTTGCGAATGGGGCCCTTTGCAATTATCCGTGGATGAATCAACGGGGATCCATGCAGGAAGTCCCATTGAAAGCAATGGAAGCTTTACACTGCCAACAGCAATCTGTAGTCCTTTGCGTATAATTTCTAATGCAGCGATTGCCTGTGGATGATCAGCCCTGACAGTCTGCAAATACTTGTGAGTGAACAGCAGGGAACATCTTTGGGCGCTGTCTGACTCCTATTGCTTTCATTGGTTTTAAGGCTGCACCTAGTGGAACCTCCAGCGGGCAGTAGTGTATTTAGGTTTTGTGCTGCCCTAGGCCTGAGTAAACTCGTGCACCCCTTAAGTTAAATGTAGTGCCCTGCTCCTGTTGATCAGGCACGGCTTTACATTTAGTGGGGTCTGAGCTGTTATTTGGTTCAGACGAGTGATTAAGGGTAATTTAGCCTCTGTTCCAGCCGTGACTGTGCTGGGAGTACCCACCATTGTTCGCCTGGGGGTGTCATTACCACCCCAGGTAAAAGGGCGGCAGCAACAGGGTCAAGGTACACTGAGTGTCCAATGCAGCAGCGAATCAGTGGGAGTGGTTGCTCGTTGTGCGTGCTGGGGAGGGGTACTTAAGGGACAGACGCCATTAGGGCAGGGTCGTCGGTCTGTCGCCTGGCCTGAGGTGTGAGTCCTGAATCCTGGTTCAGGGACCACGTTTGCCAGGGGCCGTGACTTAGTTGGTAGGCCCAGTAGTCTGGCTGGGGCCTGCCTTGCAAACGTTATCCTGTGCTGTCCGTCGTGCGGGAGGAGGCCACTTGATGAACGAAGTCAGGGGAGAACCTATCCTGGGCCATGCAAGAGGCTGGTACCTTGGGAGAAGGCCTGGAAACTTCATCGAAGGATGCACCACACACCGAGAGGCTTGACCGTGTCGCCTGTCGGGTCTAAAAGTTCTACCAAAGCTAAGCTGGAGAGATCCGGGTGCTGAATTCTGTGGCAGAGGATTCCAGACCAAAGTGTCTCATCATAAAGAAAGGTCTGTGGCAGAGACTGTACTTTACTTTGTGCTCCAGCCCCGGCTGCTAGGCCAGTGAGAGGGACCTAGTCGGGTGAGCAATACCCACTCTGGCTAGAGTGGAGACGAGAATTGTTTGCTGGAAGCAGGAGTGTTTCCCTATTTGTGACTGTGCACCTGAACCTATCTACCTTTTCGACCCCTTATCCTTCTTTTCTACCAAAGTTCTGCAAAATAAACCAAAGAAAAGGAAGTGCATTGTGTGGAAATTTAAATTTTTCAGACTCTCCTTTCACTCTGGACAACGAGGATATAGAGGTAACATGCTACCCAAAAATAACCAGCAGCTCCTCCGGGGGTTGCGCCACATTAATATGACCCACCCCTTCCTGTCAAGATCACACCCATTTCTGTTTAAGACCCGCCCTGAAATTTTCGAGTGGGCACACTAGTTCTTAGGGCCGGGGGGGGGGGGAATTGGATTCTCTTAATTTGCATAGATTTCCTCTCACTTCCTGTTTAGCTATAGGGCAGGAAGTGAAGGGAAAGCTCTGCAATGGGACAGGGATTGTAAAAAATAAACTGACAGGGGCTATAACCCTCCCTTAGTCTATCCAAAATGAAAAATATAGTCTTGTCTATAGTTTTATAGTTCCAACGCTTCTAGGAGGGATGGCGTGTCCCTGATCTTCCCCTACCTCTCCCTACCACTCATATTGTCCCTGATAGATGGGTGAGCTATCTCTACACTCCCCATACGCGAAATAGGTGACAAGCTAGGGTCTTAAGTAGACTCTGTAAAGAAAAACACTGCGCTAAACAAAAAGTGCAAATGCTGCCAGTACTAAAAGAATTGTAGATACAAATTTAAAACAACATGTTAAAATATAAGGTAAAGCGCAAAAGCACTAAATGTGAAATATTGATAATGACACCAAAAAAAGAAAAAGTGAATGAAAAATACAAGAAAAATAACTTAGTATTAACACAACCAAATAAGTGATAAATGATGAATCACAAAAAACGTATTGAATAAATTGTGTACATAAACCAAACATAGGATGGGTGTATACCAAAACAGTAATGTAATAATATCAATGATTATATAATCAGTCACAAAAATGTGACAAATAATGTGTCCTATTTCTAAATAGGTAAAGATAGATGAAATTTGAAAAAATTGGAAAAATTTGTCTCAGGTGCAATAGAGTGAGAGTCCGAAATCTTCCTTATCAGGAGCGATGTGACATCAGAAGACATACACTTCCTTCCACCAAATAAACACCAAGGTGAGAGAGATGTAGTCTCCTTACCAGATATTGAGACCACAGACAGGCGGTCAACCCAGGCACAGGGTTTTTAAAGTCACCCAAAAAAGACTGGAAGCTGGATCTGGTTCTGATATGTTGAATCAAACACTGACACGAATCTCAGGCATAAAAACAAAAGCAAAGAAAGCCCATAGTGTAAACTGCGACAAAGGAACTTTAATAAAAAGTGGTATTGCACTTACAAGATGAAAGATCTCTCAGGCATCGTACAATAGATTCTCGGCGTCTCCTCCCGTTCCCTCTGCTGTATCAATCTATCGTTCTGTAGAGCAGTGTTTTTCAACTCCAGTCCTCAAGGCACACCAACAGGTCATGTTTTCAGGCTTTCCATTATTTTGCACAGGTGATTTGATCAGTTTCACTGCCTTAGTAATCACCACAGCCATTTCATCTGAGGGAAATCCTGAAAACTTGACCCGTTGGTGTGCCTTGAGGACTGGAGTTGAAAAACACTACTGTAGAGCGTGATGACGTCGGGACGCAGGCCACACCTATGCGTTTTGTCATATGTTGACGTCGTCTGGGATTGGCTGCTGCCTCCCTGTCATCACGTTTGCCCTTATATAACGCCGCGTCTCCATCTTAAGTGAGGGCAACAGCGTAAGGGCTAATACTGAAAACAATGGGCGTCCCACTATAACTGTAAGATGCACATTGATTGAATAGAAACACGCTAGTAGGGAACAATGCCAACTTGTGGTAAGGGAGGAGAAGGATGGAAATATATTTATATGCACATAACCAATACAATTATGTGCATACAACCAGACTGAATTAGGAGGAAAACGGAAGGTACACCGAGACAAACATAAACAAAATTTGAATGTTCATGATAATATAACCACATTCTATATTTATAATCTTTAAAATATAATTTTTATTATTAAAACCTTATATTTATGAAATATATAAGAAATAAAAAATAAAATAGAAAAAACAAAATAGAAATTGTCACTTATTTAAAAATGTGTTTTAAAACCGTTAAATGAAAAGTGAATCTACCAATAATTTATGCATTATTTAAAAAAACAGTTTACCTTTCAATAGATTTTTAATTTTTCAAATAAAGGATACAGATATAGTATGACCAAAGGCTGAGACTACATCATCATAACATTCAACAAACCGGGCATAATGACAATAACAATGACTCAATTGATTTCAAATTGCCCAACTGTGAGCTGATTAAAGGAATCCAACGAGCTTGATAACAGAGGAAAGGGCGGAAAAGAAGTGAATATGGTGGTCTTGCGCTCGGGGGAATCCTGCCTGTCCCGGACACCCCTAATGGGATCATTCTGTGTCCTGGCCAGGCGCCTCCCAATTTGCCCCTCTGCTGTATCAATCTATCGTTCTGTAGAGCAGTGTTTTTCAACTCCAGTCCTCAAGGCACACCAACAGGTCATGTTTTCAGGCTTTCCATTATTTTGCACAGGTGATTTGATCAGTTTCACTGCCTTAGTAATCACCACAGCCATTTCATCTGAGGGAAATCCTGAAAACTTGACCCGTTGGTGTGCCTTGAGGACTGGAGTTGAAAAACACTACTGTAGAGCGTGATGACGTCGGGACGCAGGCCACACCTATGCGTTTTGTCATATGTTGACGTCGTCTGGGATTGGCTGCTGCCTCCCTGTCATCACGTTTGCCCTTATATAACGCCGCGTCTCCATCTTAAGTGAGGGCAACAGCGTAAGGGCTAATACTGAAAACAATGGGCGTCCCACTATAACTGTAAGATGCACATTGATTGAATAGAAACACGCTAGTAGGGAACAATGCCAACTTGTGGTAAGGGAGGAGAAGGATGGAAATATATTTATATGCACATAACCAATACAATTATGTGCATACAACCAGACTGAATTAGGAGGAAAACGGAAGGTACACCGAGACAAACATAAACAAAATTTGAATGTTCATGATAATATAACCACATTCTATATTTATAATCTTTAAAATATAATTTTTATTATTAAAACCTTATATTTATGAAATATATAAGAAATAAAAAATAAAATAGAAAAAATAAAATAGAAATTGTCACTTATTTAAAAATGTGTTTTAAAACCGTTAAATGAAAAGTGAATCTACCAATAATTTATGCATTATTTAAAAAACAGTTTACCTTTCAATAGATTTTTAATTTTTCAAATAAAGGATACAGATATAGTATGACCAAAGGCTGAGACTACATCATCATAACATTCAACAAACCGGGCATAATGACAATAACAATGACTCAATTGATTTCAAATTGCCCAACTGTGAGCTGATTAAAGGAATCCAACGAGCTTGATAACAGAGGAAAGGGCGGAAAAGAAGTGAATATGGTGGTCTTGCGCTCGGGGGAATCCTGCCTGTCCCGGACACCCCTAATGGGATCATTCTGTGTCCTGGCCAGGCGCCTCCCAATTTGCCTCCTCCTATAAAAGTATTTGAAAGGAAATAAGTGGGTTCGAATTTGGCTTGATTGAACCTCTAGCTCGTACTCACGAAATAAGATAGGCCTATAGTGTTGCCAAATTGCACATATGAAAAACCGGACGAAGAACAAAGAACCTTACCCTCTAGTCATACAACTGTCTTAAAAGAATAGAAGGAAGAAAAGAGAGAGAGAAAAATGGGGGAAAGAAAAAGGGAAAGGAAGGGAAGCATGAGCCTAACTAGTGCTGAAGGATGTAGGTTGCGCGGGGTGTACCCCAGTCGCCAAAGGTATACCCCACTGGGCCCATGGTCCCCACACGGCTTCAAATTTCTGTTTCGTGTTTGAAAGGATGCTGGCCAGCTTTTCCTGCACCATGATCCACGAAATCTTGCGGTTTATTTCTGCAATGGAAACCCTGGGTTGTCTCCAAGCCCTAGCGATGGTAATTTTAGCCCCGAGGAGCATGAATCGGATCAGCTTCTGATTGGGCTTGGATATACCCGGAATCCGAGCATTTAGGAGAGCTACAGAAGCCGTCCTGGGGACCGAGCAACCAGTGACTGTACTAATGAGGTTAAAAATCCTCTTCCAGGTTGGTCTGATTCTGGGACATTCCCACCAGACATGCACCATCGAACCCAGGAGTTGACAACCTCTAAAGCAGCTGGGATCTGATGATGGGTAGATGGCCGCAAGCCTGGTGGGAGTCATATACCACCTCATAAGGACCCTTAAGTTTGCTTCCATCAGGGAAGTATTTAAGATGCCCTGAAAAGAATCAGAACAAGCTGCCTGCCAGGTCTCCAAGTCCCATTCTAGTTGGAGGTCTGCCTCCCATGCCATCATATAAGAAGACTTCTCAGTCGGGCGGGTGAGTGAAGAGTAGATGACAGATATTCCTCCCCTTTGTCCCATGGTCTGCCCGCACCAGAGCTCATAATCTGTGAATTTGGAAGGTAGAGGCCTATCCGTTCATAAAGTGTGTAGGAATTGTGATATCTGTTTGAATCTGAATTTTTCAGTGTCAGGGAGGTCCAATTTAGACACACAGTGGTCTAGGGTAAGAGGGCCTTTGGTTGTGAAGTAGTGTCCTATGCGGTACAGACCCTTATCCAACCACCAACTGAAGGCCATCCTGTCCATTCCAGGTGGGAAATCCGGATTTTGGAATACACTGGCTAGAGGTTGCCCCTTCGAAACCAGGGCTGGAAGGTGACGAATTCTATCCCAAAGGGCGTAAGATTGAGAAAGGGAGGGGGACAAAATGGGTGGTCTTCTCTTTTGGGGGCACCAGAGTAAGTATTCTAGGGAAAACTGTGGGACAGCTTGCCTCTCTATGTGGACCCAGTCTGGTTTATCCAGTTTGGAGTAAACTGCGGATAGTTGAGCCAGTCTGGCAGCTACGAAGTACTTATATAGATGCGGTAATCCTAGTCCTCCTCTTTTCCTATGGTTATATAGAGTGTTTTGGGGGATTCTGTAACCTGACTTGCCCCAGATGAATTTGAGTATTTTGCTTTGTAAAGTCTGCACGTGGTCTTTTCTGATGGGAATGGGAAGGGAGCGGAATAGATATAAAATTCAAGGAAGCAAAGTCATCTTTATATAGTTAATTCTGCCCAGCCAGGAAAGATCATATTTGGCCCAGTTATTCATGTCTGCTGTAAGTTTTCGGTATAGGGGAGGATAGTTATTTGTGTAAAGGGATTCTGTACGAGCTGTTAAAGAAATCCCTAGATATTTGATAGATAAGGGACACCATTCAAATTTGAATGACTGTTAGAGGAGGGATACTGTGGAAGGTGAAAGGGATACGTTCAAGGCTTGTGATTTGGCATAATTGACTTGGAGTCCTGAGATTTTAGAGAATTTCGAAATTACCTTGCAAAGGTTTGGTAGGCAAGTAATAGGAGAAGTTAGAAATAGTAGTAAGTCATCGCAATGAGCCCACATTTATGAGTTTGGTCTCCACATGAAACACCTTGAATGTCAGGGTTCTGTCGAATGGCTATCGCCAGGGTTTCAATTGCCATTGTGAAAATGATTGGGGAGAGGGGGCATCCCTGTCTGGTACCCCTAGCTATGTCTATTGGAGAAGAGTAGTACCCTTGGATTCGAATTTGGACCTTTGGTTTAGAATAGAGAGCTTGTATTACCCCCATAAATCTCGGGCCAAAGCCCCATCGTTCTAGTAGGGGGGGAAGATATTGCCAGGACACAGAATCAAAGGCCTTCTGCAGATCAAGAGCTAGGAGAAAGCCTTTTTGTTTCGGACCTCCGTCCCAGTTGGGTTGTAAAATTGAGACAATGTCCAGTGCCCTTCTCACTTGATCTGGGCCTTGTCGACCTGGAATAAATCCGACTTGGTCCTTGTGAATATATTTATAAATGAAAGAGGAGATGCAGAGAGCTAGAATTTTTGTAAGAATTTTTAGGTCATTATTTATCAGGGAAATGGGGCGATAGTTACAGACTTCTTCTGGGTTTTTATCCGGTTTTGGAATAACCGTAATGTATGCTGTATTAAGTTGTGTACCCAAAGAGGTGCCTTGAGACTTGAAATTAAAAAAGTTTGTCATATGTGGGACTAGGGTATCTGCAAATGCCTTATAATAGGGGACCGACAGGCCATCTGGGCCTGGGGCTGAACCCTTTCGGAGGCCCTTGATTACTGTCGCCACCTCTTCAACTGAAAAGGGTGCTTCCAGCCTGTCTCTATGTTCTACGTCTAAGGATGGGATGGGTAGGCTGTCCAGAAAATTGTCAATCGAGTCCCTGGGAATCTGTGGAGGGGCGCTATACAGGTCAGAATAGAATGTTTTGAATGCCTCCAGGATCTTTTTAGGGTTGGCCGTAGGTTCTTGACCTGCTAAGCGTATCTTGGGCAAGGAGTGAAACCTTGTTTTAGGGGACAATTTGGTCGCTAACATCTGGCCTATTTTTCCTTTTTGGGTGTAAAACTTATTGCCACTCCAGCGGAGGGATCTCTCTGCTTTCGTTGTGAGAGCTAAATTAAGTTCTAGTCTCAGCTTGTCAATATTCTCTAGTAAGGCTAAAGACGGTTTATTTTTCTGTTGTGCCCTTAGGGTCCTATAAAACTTCTCCAGTCGTACAATTTCTGCTTCGTGTTCCCTTTTGATTCGCGTGGAGATCTGAATAATCTTACCTCTAATACAAGCTTTATGGGCTGCCCATAGGGTCTCCGCAGAGATATCCTCAACATTGTTAATTGTGAAATATTCTTGCAGGGCTTTATTAATTTCCGTTGTTGTGGTTGGATTGGAGAGAATGGACTTGTTTAGCCGCCAATGTCCGTTCCTTGCCATACCGGCTATAGTGCGGATGGACATGATGACCATAGAATGGTCAGATAGGACTGTGTCTCTGATTTGGGCCTTGATCACTGCCGGAAGTACAAATGAAGGAATTAAAATATGATCGATCCTGGCATAGGTATTATGCGGGTGGGAGTAATGAGTATAGTCTCTCTTTGAAGGATTAGACTCCCGCCAGACATCCGTCAACCCCCTGTCATGGAGTAGTTTGGCAATTTTCAGGCTGACCCTAGTGGGTCTAGTAAGTTGGGCAGACGGAGGTCTGGATCTGTCCAAACCCTGGTCAAAAGCCACATTGGAATCCCCCCCCCCCAAATGACTGTGCCTTCCAGAAGTAGGGTTAAAGTATCCAAGATTAGTTGGAAAAACTTGTCTTGCCCTTTGTTGGGAGAATAGTATGAGACCAGGGAGTATAGATGTCCCTCAATTTTATCCTTAACCAATATAAACCGTCCCTCCGGGTCTTTGAAGTCAGAGAGATACTCAAAGTTACTGGATTTGGAGAAAAAGATTGCGACCCCCTTGGTCTTGTTCTCGGCATTAGCCAAGTAGAAGAGGGGAAAATGAGAGTGGACAAATTTGGGACTGTACCGCTCAGGGAAGTGGGTCTCTTGGATCATGAAAATGTCAAGTCTGAGTGTTTTGTAACTATCAAAGATCTTTCGCCTTTTGACAGGGGAGTTCAGGCCTTGAACATTGTGTGTGGCTATATTGAGGGAGCTCTGTACGTGATCAGCCACGGGGATCTGAAAAGTAACTATGTCTGTCTCTACCTCCACTCACCCTTAGATGTTTTCTGTCCCCCCAACCTTGCCATTTGTCAGGATGGACGTCCGGCAGCCTGGTGGGCACTCCTCGTTCGTAGGTACTGCAAGCTGAAAAATAATAACAGGTTAGGCACATGTGGGAAAGATGGGGAACAGAAAAGGAAAATACAGATTTGAAAGAGAGAAAGAGATGATATAAAGGACTCCCAATCCAACTAAAGAAAAAGAGAAAAAATAAGAAAAAATACATTCTCGGGGAGGGGAGATGCTCCTCGAGAACTTCTACCAAGGTAGATCAAAAAAGGCTTGCTCCAAGAGAGAACAAGCGACCTCGCCCCCAGATACCTTCTGGAGTCTGAGGGAGAGGTGGAGGTACATGGGGCCCACCCCAGCCAGGGCGCCCCTGAAAAAATGATTACAGCAATTATCAAAACCGAAACCGGAAAGGATTGAGTAAATCTAAACCCAGTTTGGTCGGATCTAAGTCCGATCCGGAAGTTCCCTCACGTCCTCCCCCCAAAGGGGACCGAGGAGGAAGGGACCTCAGAAGCAAAGTGGGGACATCCCCCTGCAAAAAAATAGAATAGAAAAAGAGATCTTTTTAGCAGGAGAAATACTGTTGAAATATCAATTGTCCAAAAAGTTGTTACGCTGATCAGAGAAAGTCTAATTCTCAGGCATAGGACCGACCAGGAACCTCGAAAGTTCAAGGAGTATATGACCAATGTGTCAGCCGAGATCTGGGTAAGTGGGTCCGCTGTCTCTAGCTTTCTTGGACCTCAACCTGGTCCAGAGTAGGGAATTAGGACTGGTGGGGGTCGGTCTCTTGGAGGTATTTGGGATGCTATGAGAAGTGTCCATGGCGGGTTCTTGCGAGATGAGCTTAAGGCGCATTAGTAATCTTTCTCCATCAGGAAAGGTTGAGAAGGAGTAGTCTTTCCCTTTATCCGATAACCTAACTGCAAAGGGGAATGCCCATTTATATTTTATATCCTTTTGGACCAGGACTAGGAGTAGCGGCTTTAATGACCGTCTTCGCTGCATTGTGGAGGGAGAAAGGTCTGCGTATATTTGGACGGGATGACCTTGGCACAAAACATTGGGCACAGAACGTGCTAGTCTCATGACTTCATCCTTTACTGCGTAAAAGTGGGGTTTGGCGATGATGTCCCGCGATGAGCTGTCCTTTCTGGGTGGCCCCAGGGCTCTGTGGGCTCTGTCAAGCTCTAGGCGGTCTTGAGGAATGTTTGGGATCAAGTTCTGGATCAAATTTTGTACCGCTGCTGGAATGTCAGTGATGGATTCGGGCAGACCTCTGATCCGGAAATTGTATCTCCTGGATCTGTTCTCCAACTCGTCGATCCTGGAAAGGGCCACATCCAATTGCTCCTGTACTGTATGAATATGTTCTGAGTTCTGGTCTGTGGCTGCCACCGTTTGATCAAGCTTGTCTTCTATCGCTTCAATTCTGGTGCCCAAATTCTGAAAATCTGGTGCCCAAATGAGAAAGTAGCGGCTTAAAAGTGTCCCTTTTTAAAAATTAGATGAATAGGGAGGTGCCCTGGTGTCTGGGGGTGCCGTGTGTAGTGAAGGCACCACTTCCAGCCCGTTCTTGGCTGACTTATGGGCGCCGCTGGACTGGGGTGATGAGGAGCTCCCGGCTCAAGCAGCCATCCTCAGAGCTCCGCGCATGCGCCTCCCTTAAAAAACAGTTTATGTCCCAGTCGACGTTGAGGCCATGTGGTACATAGGATTTCATATTAAAAATCCATTGGGTTTCGATTTTCGAAATGGACCGAACCCTATTTGTGCCCCTCCAATGTGGATTCAATTTTTCAATTGGCACAAACAGAGTCCCCTCAAGATTCTTATTATGATACTTGGCATAATGTTTACACTGGTTATGTTTGGGGAAACCACGTCTTATGTTTCCCACATGTTCCTCCAGCCGTATATGTGCGGCCCTCTTGGTCCGTCCAATATATTGCTTTGAGCAAGGTCATTGGATAAGGTAAATCACATATTCACTAGTACATGTGATAAAAGAATCAATGGGATAGGACTTTTGAGTTTAAGTTGATTGAAAGGACTCAATCTTACGTCCCTGAAAGTGGTTTAGCTTACAAACATTTCTTACATGGAAAAAAAACTTTCATGGTCTGGAAGAACGAAATAATCTTGGGAGGGTTGATCACATTGGGAGCCAATTTATGGCGTAGGGATGGTGCTCCCCTAAACATAGCCATGGGTTGTTCTGGGATAACTGGACCCAATACTCTATCGTTTTTTAAAATACTCCAATATTTATTGAAAAAAATGTTAACGGAAAAGTATTGGTTGGAAAAACTTGTGATCATAGAACAACCAAATCTGTTATCTAAAACTTGTTTGGTCCGTCCAGGGCCCCCCAACATCATACTTCTATACATATCGCCAACTTTTCGGATGGTGTTATCAATATTGGTTTCACTATATGCTTTTTCCAAAAATCAGGTTTTGAGGGTTAATGCCTGTTGCTGATAGTCGGATAGGTTTGTGCAGTTTCGTCTTAATCTTTGAAATTGGCCCTTAGGGACAGCACTGAGCCAAATTGGATGATGGCAACTAGTGAGAGGAATGAAACCATTCCGATCAGTCCCCTTAAAGTGTGTATTGGTCACTAGAATTCCATTCTTCACACACATATTGAGGTCAAGAAAATGTATTTCAGTGTGGCTGGCTTCATGTTTAAAACTTATCCCTCTGTTATTATTGTTAAGCTGAGAGAAAAAGGTTTCAAGAGAGGCAAGATCTCCCTCCCAGATCAGTAAAACATTGTCTATGTACCTTTTCCATAGGTGTAACTCTCTTGGGGCGGGAGAATCTATAACCTTGCTTTCCCAAAATGCCATAAAAAAATTTTTATGCCACATATACGGCTGGAGGAACATGTCGGAAACATAAGACATGGTTTCCCCAAACATAACCTGTTATGCGAAGTATCATAATAAGAATCTTGAGGGGACTCTGTTTGTGCCAATTGAAAAACTGAATCCACATTGGAGGGGCACAAATAGGGTTCGGTCCATTTCGAAAATCGAAACCCAATGGATTTTTAATATGAAATCCTATGTACCACACGGCCTCAACGTCGACTGGGACATAAACTGTTTTTTTAATAATGCATAAATTATTGGTGGATTCATTTTTCATTTAACGGTTTGAAAAAAACATTTTTAAATAAGTGACAATTTCTATTTTATTTTTTCTATTTTATTTCTTATATATTTCATATACATAAGGTTTTAATAATAAAAATTATATTTTAAAGATTTATTATAATATAGAATCTGGTTATATTATCATGAACATTCAAATTTTGTTTATGTTTGTCTCGGCGTACCTTCCGTTTTCCCCCTAAATCAGTCTGGTCGTATGCACATAATTGTATTGGTTATGTGCATATAAATATATTTCCATCCTTCTCCTCTTCTCCTTTCCATTCGATCGATGTGCGTCTTACAGTTATAGTGGGACGCCCATTGTTTTCAGTATTGCCCTTACGCCGTTGCCCTCACTTAAGATGGAGACGCGGCGTTATATAAGGGCAAACATGATGACAGGGAGGCAGCAGCCAATCCCAGACGACGTCAACATATGACGAAGCGTAGGTGTGGCCTGCGTCCCGACGCCATCACGCTCTACAGAACGATAGATTGATACAGCGGAGGGAATGGGGGGAGACTCCGAGAATCTATTGTACGATGCCTGAGAGATCTTTCATCTTGTAAGTGCAATACCACTTTTTATTAAAGTTCCTTTGTCGCAGTTTACACTATGGGCTTTCTTTGCTTTTGTTTTTTTTATGCCTGAGATTCGTGTCAGTGTTTGATTCAACATATCAGAACCAGCTCCAGCTTCCAGTCTTTTTTGGGTGACTTTAAAAACCCTGTGCCTGGTTTGACCGCCTGTCTGTGGTCTCAATATCTGGTAAGGAAACTACATCTCTCTCACCTTGGTGTTTATTTGGTGGAAGGAAGTGTATGTCTTCTGATGTCACATCACTCCTGATAAGGATGATTTTGGACTTACTCTCACTCTATTGCACCTGGGACAAATTTTTCCAATTTTTTCAGATTTCATCAATTTTTACCTAGCAATAGGACACATTATTTGTCACATTTTTGTGACTGATTATATAATCATTGATATTATTACATTACTGTTTTTGTATACACCCATCCTATGCTTGGTTTATGTACACAATTTATTCAATAAGTTTTTTGTGGTTCATCATTTATCACTTATTTGGTGGTGTGAATACCAAGTTATTTTTCTTGTACTTTTTATTAACTTTTTTTTTTTTTGGTGTCATTATCAATATTTTACATTTATTGCTTTTGCGCTGTACCTTATACAGTATTTTAACATCTTAAGTAGACTCTGCCTGACCCAAGATGGTCGCCAGAGTCAAATGGGATGGCAGTATCCAATGGGATAGCTTCCCCAGTGCACCCAGAAACCATAGATGTTCCTCTTGACTTCCCCTCCAACTGGAATGCTGCTGCAGCCAAGTGCCACCTACAGTGGAGAAAGTAGTGAACCTGTAAACATGGTGGGGGCTTATTTCTGTAGTGCTGTTTAGAAATGTCCCTAAGAAATCACCCCAGGGGGGCCAAAGCGCCAATTATTGTCTTTGAACCAAGCCACCCTCAGACAGCTCAGTTGACTAATATGGTCTACAGAGCTGATCCGAACAGCTCTGTACCATGTGATCCCACATATCAACCACTGTCCTGGAACTGGGACAGGAAGGTTATATAAGTAGGTTGTATTGAAAATGTAAACAGCTCTGCCATCAGAAAGAATAGGAAAGTCTTTGTTTAGGCCTGTGGTTGATTCTGTTCTTTTTATTTAAAATGACATGTATAAAGACTTTTAATGTGATGATGTATTGTTCATTTAACATACCACACCAAAGCATTTCCAAATTGTTTTCCGTTGGCCTGTAAAATGCTGAGTATTGAAATGTTTGGTGTTTTTCAGAGGTCTCTTCATCCCACGTAACTGTAGTCTGCACTGTCACATCTTCACCATGATTAACTTGCTTTGTTTGAATTTCAAGGACAGTGCTTTTTTTATTATTGTGGTGGGTATTGAGTGAGGGATGGATAAGTGATAGAAATCATTGTGTCAATATAGCCCTCATTTTATTTATTTTCATGTACTTAAAGTGGAGTTCCCACCTGAAAAAAAAATTCCACCAAAAATATAAAAAATAAAAATGAAAAGAAATAAAAATGTTTTACTTACCCTAAATAGCTGTTGCTATGCAGAAGTGCCGAATCTGCCTCTTCATTCTCCGCGGTGGCTTCTCTTCCTCCTCCTACACTCAGTGTCTTCTTGTGAATGGGGAGCGCTGCATTCTGTGAACTGTGTGTGTCCCAGAAAGCAGCCGGCCCATTCACAAAGCGCCACGCTGCTCGTGCATGCGCAGTAGGAAACGGGCAGTGAAGCCGCACGGCTTCACTGCCTGTTACCCTTACTGTGGATGGCGGCACCTGGAGCTGCCAGGATCGAGGATCGGCCTCGGCGGGGGCCGACATCGCTGGCAGCTAGGACAGGTAAAGTGTCCTTATTACAAGTCAGCAGCTACAGTGTTAGTAGCTGCTGACTTAAATTTTTCTTTTTTTGAACGGTACCTCCGCTTTAAGTAAAAGACTGTCAAAAAGAAGAAGGTTAGGATTTATCCTAACACTGTAACGGGACATTGATGCCACGTACACATGATCGGAATTTCCGACATCAAAACTGTGGAGCTCTATTTGTGGGAAAAAAGGACAAACATTTTATTCAGGTACAGCATTGCACGACTGAGCAATTGTCACTTGAAGTAACGCAGTGCCGTATTGCAAAAAATGGCCTGGTCATGAAGAGGGGCAAATCTTCCAGAACTGAAGTAGTTAAGAACAATTTCCAGCCTCAGTCTGGAGCCATATGTCATCCTGAGACTGGCCATGAAATTGGCACACTTGGCATTTCTCTTTTATTCCTCCTTACTGAATAAAGTAACAGTTTTAGAGAATAAAAAAGAAAAGAAAAATAATAAAATTGTGATCTCTGGAAAATATCTTGGAATGTTTCGTTGAGTGAATTTAAAACTAAAAAAAAATCTTTATGGAAGATTCAATGTGTTTATCCCTCTTTGCTTTATTTATGGCAAACATTTTACTAGCATCATCTTTTAGTCATTAAGCCAGTGTCTGTTTCTTGTTATGTGTCAGAAAAGAAGGTTTGGTGCCACGCAGAATAATTCCAAGTGATGAAGTGGATGTATAGATGTGTTATATGGAGCAAGATATAATTAACCACTTACAGACCGGAAGATTTCCCCCCTTAATGACCAGGCCATTTTTTGCGATACGGCACTTTAACTGACAACTGCGCAATCGTGTGACGCTATACCCAAACACAATTGATGCCCTTTTCCCCCCCACAAATAGAGCTTTCTTTTGGTGGTATTTGATGACCCCTGAATTTTTTTTTTTTGCACAATAATATATTGAAAAAAAAAATTGATAATAAATATCCCCTCAAAATTTTTTTGAAAAAAATGAATTTCTTCATCAGTTTAGACCGATAAGTAATCTTCTACATATTTTTGGTAAAACAAATGCAATAAACGTATATTGATTGGTTTGCACAAAAGTTATAGGCCTGGATTCACGTAGGGCGGCGCATTTTTTGAGTGGTGTAGCGTATCTTTTTTACGCTACTCCACCGCAACTTAGAGAGGCAAGTGCAGTATTTACAAAGCACTTGCGTCCTAAGTTACGGCGGCGTAGCGTAAGTGGGCCGGCGTAAGCCCGCGTAATTCAAAGTAGGCAGGTAGGGGGCGTGTTGTATGCTAATGAAGCGTGACCCCATGTAGATGCATGGCTGAACGAACGGCACATGCGTCGTCCGTGAACGTATCCCTGTGCGCATGCTCAGAATTACGCCGGCTCGAATTCCTAAGATACGTTGAACACTGCATACAACGTGAGTGTAACTTGCGCCCAGGCGCATTCATGTACGCCTTACGTAAACGACGTAAAATTTGACGGCTGTTCCGACGTCCATACCTTAACATGGGCTGCGCCTCATATAGCAGGGGTAAGTTTACACCGGACGTACGCCTTACGTAAACGACATAGCTTACAGCGACGGGCGCATCTACATTTGTGAATCGCGTATCTTGCTCATTTGCATATTTTTAATGGGAAAGCCGGATGCTGAAGCCATGTTTTTCGGTGTATCTTGCTTTGTGGATTGGCATAAAGATGCAACGGCACACATTTAAAAATTACGGCGGCGTATCTGGATACGGCGTAAAGCTTTTGTGGATACAGGCCATAGCGTCTACAAAATAGGGGATAGATTTATGGCATTTTTATTATTATTATTTTTTTACTAGTAATGGTGGCGAGCTGCAATTTTTAGCGGGACAGCGACATTGCGGCAGACAGATCGGACATTTTTTTACACTTTTTTGGGACCAGTGACATTTATACATCAATTAGTGCTATAAAAATATGCACTGTTAAGTTGTTGTGTACACACGATCGGATATCTGATAGACTCCAATCCAATGGATTTTTTCGTCCGATATCCGATGAAGCTGACTTTCATCAGTCTTGCCTAGACAGACTAAATTCCGACCGTGCCAAAACGCAGTGACGTAAAACAGTACGACGAACCGAAAAAATTAAGTTCAATGCTTCCGAGCATGCGTCCACTTGATTCTGAGCATGCATGCATTTTTCTCTGATGGAGTTCCACACAGACGATCGGAATTTCCTATCGGTTTTTTATCCATAGGAAAAATTTAAAACATATTCTATTTTTTTACACCTGTGGAAAAAAGACAGATGGGGCCCACACACAATCGGTTTGTCTGATGAAAACAGTCAATCGGTCTTTTTTCATCTGACAAACCGATGGTGTGTACACGGCTTTACTGTACTAATGACACTGGAAGGTAAGGGGTTAACAGCAGGGGAAATCAAAGAGTTAAATGTGTTCCTAGGGAGTGCTTACTCACTGTGTGGGTGGTCCTCCTAAGGGAAGCCTGGATTCCTAATATGATACTCAAAAACAAAAGACTTTGTAGGGCTTCCACAACTAACAAAGTACATAAAAGGTATATTAGAACCATAGTATACAGTATATGCAACAAAGGTTTTGGTTGAAAATATGTGAATAACCACTAACCCGTTAAGGCGAGAGGAATTTAGGCATGGAACTGCATCAATAATTAAAAGAAAATGCTTATCCTATTGCTGCTGTGTGTTTCAGATGGAACATCAGGCGGGAGGAGTCAGAATACCCGCTTCCCCATCCTTCTGAGGGATGGGTAGGAGTCCCTGCCAGAGGTATTTAGCGTCCATTCATGATAGACCCAGTTAGTCTACAAAAAATATATATTATATATACGTGTAAATAAATAGGTATAGAACCACTAATATATGCAAATAATGGGCTCAAGCATATTAATAAAACAGCTTACTTGGATTTCTAGAGATGTATCTAGACACAATAGTCTCCTATAAGGGGCAACCGGCCCACAGAATTAAAGGAGTTGTAAAGAAAAACATTTTTTTTTTTGCAGAAATGACTGTTTACAGGGTATAGAGACATAATAGTTAACTGATTCCTTTTAAAAACGATTAAAAATAGATAAAAATCGATCATATAATGTGCCTCTAGTTTCAGTTTCATTTTTGCATGCTGTTTCCTGCCTGTGATGTACAGAGCCTCAGAGCCAATACAGGGCAGTGATGGTTTGGAAAACGAAACTGATTGGTGCTGAGGGGTTTTAGACACACAGTAATCACACCTCCTTGATTAGTGACCACAGAGAGAAAGCTCCCAGTACGGTGGTCATCAGGAAACAGACAACCAGGAAGTGTGGAGATCAGAGAAGAATTACAGCAACTTGAGAGCAAAAACGAACAATGAGGACATGAAAACAGCGCTGCATTAAGGTAAAGGAAGCTATTAAGATAAAAAAAAATGTTTCCTTTACAAACCTTTTAAGGCACAAAAGTTAACCAAGGTGCAAATGTATAATCTAGTAAGTAAAAAAATTCATTTTCAACAGATTCACGGAAAGGCAAAGGATACTGTGGAGACTGGATACACAATGTCACCAAAGGGAATAGTGTCAGTAAGCCCACTCATTGGTTGGTTTGCGCAAAAGTTATAGCGTCTACAAACTATGGGATATTTTTTTACTAGTAATGGCGGCGATCAGAGATTTATAGCAGGACTGATGTATTGCTACAGTCACCTAACTGCCACTTTAACATCTTTTGGTGACCAGTAATACTAAAACAGTGATCAGTGCTAAACAATATGCACTGTGATGCCGCGTACACACGGTCGTTTTTTGCGATGAAAAAAAAACGAAGTTTTTTGTGAAGTAAAAAACGACGTTTTTGAAACGTCACTTTCAAAGACGATGTTGCATACACACCATCGTTTTTTTCACAAAAAACGAGGTTACGTTCACCACACTTTTCCATTGAAGCTCGCTTCATAACTAGCTTCTGGGCATGCGCGGGTTGAAAAACGTCGTTTTAAACAACGTTTTTGCTACACACGGTGACTTTTTGTGAAACAAAAAACGACGTTTTGAAAAACGACACAAAAAATTCAAGCATGTTGGAATTTTTTTTTGATCGTTTTTTTGAAGACAAAAAACAACGTTTTGCCCACACACGATCAATTTAAATGACGTTTTAAAAAACAACGTTTTTTTTCATCGCAAAAAACGACCGTGTGTACGCGGCATTACTGTACTAATGACACTGGCAGGAAAGCAGTTAACAGCAGGGGCAATCAAAGGGTTAAATATGTTCCTAGGCTGTACTTACTCACTGTGCGGGAGGTACTTCTACTAAGGGAAGGCATAGATCTGTGTTCCTGCTTTGCAGGAACACAGGATCGGTTTCTTCCCTACTGACAGAATGACGGTCTGCCTTGTTTACATATGCAGATCGCTGTTCTGCCTCTGTACTAAACAATCAGCGCATGACAGCAGACAAGTCGGTGGTACCCATCGCTGGGCTCCCGCTATGTGCAGGAGCGGGTCACCGGCGGCATGCGCCCCAGGTTCAGGAGTGTCTGGTGCAGAGTGGCCAAACTGTCACAGTATGAGCAGTGGGCAGTCATAAAGCGGTTAAAGAGGCATTTACAAAATGTTCCAGGGGGGATTTAAAAAAACACGGAGCCCAGTCTTACTGGAATTGGCAACCTACATCACATATGTGATTTTATAGTATGACAACAGTGCTAATTTAAAGTGATTGTAAAGTCTTGTTTTTTTTTTTTAGGTAAAAATAACAAACATGTTATACTTACCTGCTCTGTGCAGTTGGTTTTGCGCTGCACTGCTGTCTACGCCAATGAGAAGAGGAGTCCCAGGCAGCCGAGACATTTCTACAACATCGCTGGATCTAGAAGGGGCTTAGGTAAGTATTAGAGAGGCTGAGGGGGGCTGCTGCACAGTGCACACAGAATAGTATGCATTAAGATAAAAAACCTTCTGCCTTTTCACTCACTTTAAGTAATTTCAGTTTAGTTCTGGTTCAGAATTTGTACGATATTCCTGAGGAATTTAGCACAAATATTACATTTAGAGACATCTTACATACAAAATCATAAAATAGAAATTACAAATCTAAATCCAGAACTAGAATCTGTTTAAAAAGTGTGCAAAGTTCAGTCCCAAGTCCCATCTATTGTTCTAAATATGGGACATTAAAGGATCACTAAAGGAAAACATTTTTTTAGCTAAATAGCTTCCTTTACCTTACTGCAGTACTGGTTTCATGTTCGTTTTTGCTTTGAAGTTGCTGTAATCCTGCTCTGATCTCCACACTTCCTGCTTGTCTGTTTCCTTATAACCACCATGCTGGGAGCTTTCTCATGGTGGTCTAAGCTGTCATTACTGTGTGTCTAAAACTTCCCAGAACAGATTCATTTTAAAAACAAAACACTGCCCTGGATTTGTTTTTGTTCTGTGTGTATATTTCTTCTTCACAGAAACATGAAGCCAGTTCAAAAGTGAAACTAACCTGCAGGCACATTATATGATTGATTTTTATCTATTTTTAATCATTTTTAAAAGGAATCAGTTAACTTTTATGTCTCTATACCCTGTAAACAGTCATTTCAGCAAAAAAAAAAAAATCCTTTAGTGACCCTTTAACACATGCCAATCCTTTTCACACAGTTGTGGGGACCAACAAATATTATTTATGTTGCAGGAAAAATGCATTCTAGCTTGCTCATATTAATGAACAAACCCCCTAAACTTGAAAGGGTAGCATTAAAAACCTAAATAGAGCAAAGCCTCCATGCCCTGGTGTTTTGCAGTAGCTGCTACACTGGTGTTCTGAGAACGCCTAATCCCAAGACTGCAAATATTCAGGTCACGAACTGTCGACCCTGCTTATCAAAGTCTGTTTTAGGCTTTATGATTCACACCCCGATGAAGTCTCTGAAGTGTATTTCCACTTTTGCAGCCAAATTGAGATTACATCTACTTCATATTTGTTACATGTCCTGTTCACATTCAAATATATTTTCACAGTATTATAAAATATTTATAACTGAACTATGGGCAATGTATTTCCCCATGCAGTGGAGCTGTGTCCGCACTACACAGGTTAACTGTTCATTTTTTTCTAGGGGAGAGGAGAGAAGAGATATACAGGCATACCCCACTTTTAAGTACCCAATGGGGTTTATTTACTAAAGCTGGAAAATCAGGCTCACTTCTGCATAGAAACCAATGAGCTTCCAGGTTTTATTACCAGGCTTAAGTGAACAAGCTGCGGTTAGAAGCTCATTGGTTTCTATGCAGAAGTGAGCCTGATTTTGCACTTTCCAACTGTAGTAAATAAACCCCATTGTGTACTTAAAAGTGGGGTATGCCTGTACTTACCTAATCCTCCTATCCTCCCAGCACAAGACCAGTCCCTGTGGCTCCTGCCCCCCCCCCCCACACACACAGTCTAGCGGTCTTATGCAGTGGACTGTTCCTGATGTCATCACACCCATAAACCTGCTCTGGACGTGATGACGTCAGGAGCAGTCCAGCGCTGGATTGTAGGAGAATGCTGCTGGAGCGGAGGATTGGATAAGTATAAACTTTCCGGTTGCCTCTGGACAGATCAAGCATTTACCCATGCAGTGCGGATACAGCCCCACTGCATGGGAAACCTTTTTTTTGTCAGGAACTAAAAATTGCATTTTACCTATCTTAGATGCTATATTCAGATCTCTACAACAGAAAAAACAAACTTAGGTACTTGTCTTTGTTTATGAGGGGGCTGAGCATTTGTTTTTCCAAAATTAACTTTTTCTGTACTGTGCAGGCAGATCTTTATTATCTTTATTATCAGTTGTAACTCGATTTGAACAATGTAGAGTTCATTTACTAAAACTGGAGAGCGCAAAATCTGCAGCTGTGCATAGAAACCAATCAGCTTCTAGATTTTTTATTTTTTTTTGTCAAAGCTTGAGGGCCCGTACACACCATAGAAACACAGTCCAGATGTATTCTGGATGTGTTTCTGATGTGCGTATTTGATGCGTTTTTTTATTTTTTGCGCTCTAGTGCATTTTTGTACAACCTTTTTTTCTACCTTAAAGTGGAGCTCCAGCTCCAACACCAACAAATTTATTGTCAGCAGCTACAAATACTGGGGCACTTACCTGTCCATTGATCCAGCTGTGTTCTCAGCTAAGCCGATTCTTGAATCGGTTCTTGGGTGCTGGTGCCGCCATCTTGGGCAAGGGAAACCGCCGGTTTCTTACTGCACATGTGCAAATTGCTCTGCGATTTCTCAATGGGCTGACTGCGGCAAGGGCCAAACTTCTGGCTGAGTTTGCTGAGGCGAACTCAGCAGGAAGTGGAAGCTGGTGGTACCTGTCAAAACGAGGTACCTGCCTCCCCCCACAAGGTGCCAAATGTGGCACCGGAGGGGGGGAAGAGGCATAAAGGCAGAGCTTCCCCTTTTGGATTGAGCTCTGCTTTAAGGGCTAGTCCACACTACATGTGTTCCCATGCTTTTTTTTCTGCATCCAAAACACATAGAAAGTAGTTACATGGTTTATATGTATGTTTATATGTATTCTAGTGCTTGCAGTTTCAGAAACAAAAAGAACAGGCTGCATTTTTCCTGCAAAGAACTGTACTGAAGAGTGATAAAACACATCAAAAATGCACCGGAACGCACTGACAGGCATAAAACATGCATAAAAATGCACAAGACCCCAGTACATTGAAAAAAACAGAAAAAAAGGAAGAACAAAAGAATCTAGAACGCATCCGTAATGCTTTAAAAAATCATTGAAAACGAGCATGCAAAAATGCATTCGGAACGAATCTGGAGGATGTTTACATAAATATATCTATATAGATATATATCTATATAGATACAAGCAGTCCCCGAACTACTACTGACTCCTACTTACGAACGGCCTCAAATGCCGGCCACTTGTGCTCCACGCTGGTCCTGAATACCTCCGAGCACCTCCGGATGCATCCTACACTGCAGTACTACATGTACTGCATGGCCAGAAGAGCCCCAGATAACATAACATTCGCCCGGAACATCCCACATCCATGCACAGGCGGACATTACACTTACAAATGCAGCGTTCCGACCGGAACTTACACAACTGCAGTGTTGCGACTTACGAACAACTTCAACTTACGAACAAACCTACAGCCCTTATTGTGTTCGTAACTCGCGGACTTCCTGTATATTATTTTAGAATTTTGTAATTAATTACTTGTTTTTTCTTTCTTTCTTTTTCTTATTATAGTACTGAAAAGTATGATGTTTGCTCTATGATACTACAAGCTCCTGAAGAAGCGGTGGTGTTCCCAGCGAAACATGTTGAGCATCAAAAAAGTATTCAATATATACAGTAGATGGGACACGGTTTGTTAGACTATTATGCAATTGCTGATAAACCCATCTATAACTCTGTAGAGCTAATATGCAAGATATGTTCTTTTGGTCTATAATTTTAGATGTTTTGTATATTTTAAAATATGTGTGTAATAAAATACTTTTATCTATAATTTGGTTATTTAAAACCTTTGTACGGTACCATTAAAGTCCAAATAGCCTCAAAACCATTTCTTTCTCTATCTAATAGCATCTCTCTATGTGTTCTTATATTCGGCACTAATTTCTTCTAAACCTTTTTTTTCTGTTTATAGATTGTAACTGCATATGTACATTATTGTGGCAATATCTGTTCATTAACCACTTCAATACCCAGCCATAGTAATATGACGTCCACAGATGGGATCTACCATTCTGGGTGGACGTTATATTACGTCCTGGGCTTTGTTGGGGGATATCTGAATGATGCCTGCAGCTAGAGGCATCATTCAATTATCCTTCTCTTCTGCTGGCGATTCTGTACACAATAAGAACGATCATAGCGACAATTCCGCCACTTGATCATTCTTATAGGCAGCAGAAGGGCACAATCCCCTCCTCCCACTGCCATCTGGTGCTTCTCTGGGCTCTCCATTGCCATCAGGCCTGGAGAAAGAATTGTCCGGCACCGGTGTCTTGTCATAAAAGTGTTAAAAAAAAATATGTAAAAAAGTGAAAAAAAAAATATTTAAAACCTGCCCCTGTCCCCGGTAGCTCGCGTTTAGAAGCAAACGCACACGTAAGTCCCGCCCACATATGTTAATGCCGTTCAAACGACATATGTGAGGTATCACCGCGTGCGTTAGAGCGAGAGCAACAATTTTAGCACTAGACCTCCTCTGTAACTTTAACCTCTTCAGGTCCGCGCTATTGACATAATACGTGAACAGCGCGGACCTGAGGCGCCGGGGTCACGTCTTTGGACGTGATTTACTTGTAATTCCCCGCGCGCGCCAACAGTCCCGACGCATCACCGAGGATCCGATGCGTGTACCCGGCGGCCGCGATGTCCGTCAGGTACACGCGATCGTCGGTGAGAGAGCAGGGACGTGAAGCTCTGAGTGTAAACACAGAGCTCCACGTCCTGTCAGTGAGAGGAGACAGATGCTGTTTCCCTTGTACATAGGGAGACAGCATCGATCACCTCCCCCAGTCACCCCCCTCCCCCCACACAGTTAGAACACACCCAGGCAATACATTTAACCCCTTCCTCACCCCCTAGTGTTAACCTCTTCAATGCCAGTCACATTTATACAGTAATTAGTGCATTTTTATAGCACTGGTCGCTGTATAAATGTGAATGGCGCCAAAAATGTGTCAAAAGTGTCCGATGTGTCTGTCACAATATCGCAGTCCCAATAAAAATCGCAGATCGCCGCCATTACTAGTAAAAAAAAAAATATAAAAAAAAAATCATAATTATGTCCCCTATTTTGTAGGTGCTATAACTTTTGCGCAAAGCAGTCACTTATTGTGATTTTTTTTTTTTTTTACAAAAATACGTAGAAGAAAACGTATCGACCTTAACTGAGAAAAAAAAATATAAAAAAAAAAAAAAAATTGGATATTTATTATAGCAACAAGTAAAAAAAATATATATATTTTTAAACTGTCGCTCTTTTTTTCATTATAACGCAAAAAATAAAAACCGCACGGGCGATCAAATACCACCAAAAGAAAGCTCTATTTGTGGGGAAAAAAAGGACGCCAATTTTGTTTGGGTGCCACGTCGCACGACCGCGCAATTGTCAGTTAAAGCGATGCAGTGCCGGAAGCTGAAATTTCGCCTGGGCACGAAGGGGGTTTATGTGCCCAGTAAGCAAGTGGTTAAACTGATAACCTGTAAAAAAAGCGTATTTTTTTAAAAATTGGGCTAACTTTAACTTTTATTTTTTTATATCATGAAACAATTATTTTTCCCCGAAAAAAAAAGGCATTTGAAAAATTATTGCGCAAATACTGTGCAAGATAAAGTTGCAATGACCATTATTTTATTTCCTAGGGTGTCTGCTAAAAAAACATATATAATGTTTGGCGGTTCTGAGTAATTTTCTAGCAAAAGATTGATGATTTGTACATGTAGGAGAGAAGTTCTAGAATAGGCCCGGTATGGAAATGGTATAAAAGCCCAGTATTGAAGTGGTTAAAAAAAAATCAATCAATAAATACATAGAAAACCTCCATATACAGAATTCTATACCAACAGTTGGTCCAGAGGAAGGCAAAAATGGAAATCCCTCCGTTCATCAATACAATCCTAACACCTGTTACTTCCTTGCACACATTTTCTCTGCTTTCCAGTTACTGGCACAGATAGTCCTTCTGTAATTCAGCGCAATCAATAAAGTGTGATTTCTTTCTTTCCATCCTATTAATATCTGAGAAAGAAAATATTACAGCGGATGACAGGCCAAATAATATCTTTCACCGTACGATTGGTGAAATTCAGTTCTGCCCGAGTGACTTTTCAGTAACATCGTGTTTGTGAGACGAAGGAAGCTCTTTAATTATATCCTTTGATGTCTCGGCCAACTTTTCCTACAACCTCAAGTCTTCCACATGAAGCTATTTCTCTTTAAGCAGTTCAAATTCCGGGCTCCTCTCATTGTCCTGGTGGCGTGATTCCATTCTCCAAGTCTAACAGCTCTTACCATATAGTGACACTAAATGATATCCTTATTCTACGAAAATAATCCATACACATCCACTACTTAACCCTTTGAAGACCAGGCATTTTCTGGCACTTTCTGTTTATAAGTAAAAATATTTTTTTTTTGTTCTGCTAGAAAATTTGTTAGAACCCCCAAACATTTTACATATATATATATATATATATATATATATATATATATATATATATATATATATATACACATACATACAGTACAGACCACAAGTTTGGACACACCTTCTCATTCCAAGAGTTTTCTTTATTTTCATGACTATGAAAATTGTAGAGTCACACTGAAGGCATCAACACTATGAATTAACACATGTGGAATTATATACATAACAAAAAAGTGTGAAACAACTGAAAATATGTCATATTCTAGGGCATTTTGCTTTGATTACTGCTTTGCACACTCTTGGCAGTCTCTTGATGAGCTTCAAGAGGTAGTCACCTGAAATGGTCTTCCAACAGTCTTGAAGGAGTTCCCAGAGATGCTTAGCACTTGTTGGCCCTTTTGCCTTCACTCTGTGGTCTAGCTCACCCCAAACCATCTCGATTGGGTTCAGGTCCGGTGACTGTGGAGGCCAGGTCATCTGGCGCAGCACCCCATCACTCTCCTTCTTGGTCAAATAGCCCTTACACAGCCTGGAGGTGTGTTTGGGGTCATTGTCCTGTTGAAAAATAAATGATGGTCCAACTAAACGCAAACCGGATGGAATAGCATGCCGCTGCAAGATGCTGTGGTAGCCATGCTGGTTCAGTATGCCTTCAATTTTGAATAAATCCCCAACAATGTCACCAGCAAAGCACCCCCACACCATCACACCTCCTCCATGCTTCACGGTGGGACCCAGGCATGTAGAGTCCATCCATTCACCTTTTCTGCGTCGCACAAAGACACGGTGTTTGGAACCAAAAATCTCAAATTTGGACTCATCAGACCAAAGCACAGATTTCCACTGGTCTAATGTCCATCCCTTGTGTTCTTTAGCCCAAACAAGTCTCTTCTGCTTGTTGCCTTTCTTTAGCAGTGGTTTCCTAGCAGATATTCTACCATGAAGGCCTGATTCACACAGTCTCCTCTTAACAGTTGTTCTAGAGATGTGTCTGCTGCAAAAGGTGGCTACTTTGAAGAACCTAGAATATGACATATTTTCAGTTGTTTCACACTTTTTTGTTATGTATATAATTCCACATGTGTTAATTCATAGTTTTGATGCCTTCAGTGTGACTCTACAATTTTCATAGTCATAAAAATTAAGAAAACTCTTGGAATGAGAAGGTGTGTCCAAACTTTTGGTCTGTACTGTATGTATGTATGTATGTATATATATATATATATATATATATATATATATATATATATATATATATATTTTAAAAACACACAATACATAACCCAATTTTTTTGAAAAATATAAAAGACGATGTCACGCCGAGTTAGTCACTTTAAAATTGCGCATGCCCGCACAATGGCGAAAAAACAACGTCAAATTTACTATCTACAGACAAGGCTTTAAAGCGGTTCTATTTCCATGTGTTTTTTTTTTATTTTTCTTGCATCCTATGATGTACAGGTACGTGATTTAGCGGCAAATGGCCCTGTAGTGTATTTTTAATAAAATTGTTTCTTTAATCCCCCTGGCGGTTTTTTCGTAGTGTGGCTTTGGGTTAAATTTCCATATCATTAGCAGTAACCCCAATCCACACTCGGGATTGCATTGCAGGATCCTGATGCAGTATAGTTACCTTTTCCCCAGTATCCTGTGATATCCCCCTGCTGTGTCCGCAGGCTGTGTCCTCCATCCGATGCCTCTGTGTGTCGGGCTCCGTTCCCTGCGAGCGTCGCAACGCATGGGGGCGGAGCCCAGCAACAAATTCAAAAAGTACAGTACACGGTAATCTTATAGATTACATTACTGTATAAAATCATTTCACCTCCCTTTTGCCCCTAGTGCTTTGTTCAGTGCCCTGCATTTAGTTTTATATTTTATATACTGTTCTTTCTCCCTGGAAACTTGAGATTGCCCATAGCAACCAAAAAGTGTCCCTTTACGTCAAAAGTGATTTTAGACCAGCTGAGAGGAATATTGTCCATTGTTGGTGTCAGCGGGAGGAATATTGCCCATTGTTGGTGTCACTGGGAGGAATAGTGCCCCATTACTGGTATCAGAGTGAGTATAGCGCCCCATCTACGGTCAGTGGGATTAATAGTGCCCCATTATACTTTTGCTGTATATTACAACACATTAGGAATTTAGTCAAGCAGAATGTAAAGCTACTGAAAAAACTTAAAGCGGAGCTCCACCCTAAAGTGGAACTTCCGCTCATCGGATTCCTTCCCCCCTCCGGTGCCATAATTGCCACCTTTTGGGGGGAGGGGGACAGGAAAACTGTCTTTGATAGGTATCCTTTCCCACTTCCTGGAGTCCGGCCGTGGCCGTGACGTCACCACAAGGCTCCCTCCTCCTCCACCGGGCTAATAGGAAAGAGGAGCGGAGTAGGGTTCCCAGCGTGAAGCCAAAATCCTTTCGGCTTCACGCCAGGAACCCTACTGCCGACATCGAGGGACAGCAGGACAGGTAAGTGTCCATTTATTAAAAGCCATCAGATGCAGTATGTGTAGCTGCTGGCTTTTAATTTTATTTTTTCCCGGACCTTCTCTTTAATTTAAAGAACCATTGTAGATAAAAATTGTAGATTTAATATACCTAAAACGGATCCCTAAAGAATAATTCCAGGTAATGGTAGTGGTGTCAATGGGAGGAACTATGCCCCACTGTTGGTGTCAATGGGAAGAAAATTGCCTTGTGTCTGTGGGAGGAATAGTAAAGGCTGGCAAAGGGCTTCACCTGGCTTGCGGGCCACAATTTAGAGACCCCTGTTTTAGATATCCCTACCTGGAATTTTATCTACAGTGGTTCTTTACATTCTGCTTGACTAAATTCCTAATATACAGCAGCAGTACAATTTTTGCAGAGACTCTATACCCTTTTATCGCTGAAAACAGCCTTTGCGCTCCAGGCAAGTGACTTTGCCTAGCCTGGCTGAGATGATGTCATAAGTCTATTGCAGACAGACGGAAGCATTCTCTCAGTCTCCACTTGCCCTGTGATTGGACTGCAACAGTGTAACTTTGCAGGAAACTGCACATGCACCAGGATTAAGGTTAGGTTCACACCTATACGTGTTGCGATTGATGCGTTTTTCTGGTGCATTTTATGTTTTTGAACACACGTTTTGCAGGATTTCTTTGGCTATTAGAAAAGTATGACAGTTCTGTTTATGGAGTGAAACTCTGATGCGACTTGAGTGCCACAGAGTGTAAGATTGCATCAAAGTTGCCAAACCCCCCCTCCTCCCCACAAAGTGCAAAATGTTTTTAGTGCAGGTCTATTGAAGTCTATTACACACAAAACCCAATCTGCTGCAGGAATAAAAAGTCCCTGATCCTTTCCAAAAAAACGCACTTGCGTAAAACGCACAGATGTGAACTAGATCCCTAGGAAACAATGTTAAATGAACTGTTGTGCTTTCCTGCAAAACAGAATAAAAACGCATAGGTGTGAACCAAGGGTAACATGACTGTCATCTTTGAGCCAGCATGTGATTCCTGGAAGTAGGCACTGACCATGAATAGGGCCACACCTATGCATTTTTTAGTGCGTTTTCAGTTTTGCAGAAACACACTACAGCCCAGTTAACATGGTTTCCGATGGATGTAGTTGACATCTGTGCATTTTATGTAAGGGCCAGGGACTTTGGGCCAGATTCAGATAGAATTAGATTATCGTAGCGTTTCCCAAATACACTACGCCGCCGTATTTTACCTGGCTCTACATGGAATCCAGGTAGATTTTGTCCAGTAAACGACGGCGGCGTAGTGTATTTCTCCCGGCGCAATCCATCTACGCGATTAGGGGGCGTGAAGCATTTAAAATAGGCGCGTTCCCGCGGCGATCGAACTGCGCATGCTCCGTTCCCAAATTTCCCGCCGTGCATTGCGCGAAATCACGTTGTTACGTCGTAGTAGCGTCGTTTACGTACATTCCTATTCCCGAACGAGTTACGTTAAAAAAAATAATAATAATTAAATTCGACGCGGGAACGACGGCCATACTTAACATGGGTTACGCACTGTTAGACCAGCAAAAAGCTGCTCTAACATTACGTAGCCAAAAAATGACGTAGGCGATTGCGAAGGACACTCGTACCTTCGTGGATCACCGTAAAAACTAATTTGCATACCCCGACGGGGAAAACGACGCGGACTCCACCCAGCGGCCGCAAAAATATCGCAACGTAGATCCGAAGGCTTACGAAGACGTAAGCCTCTCGGATCGAAGCCCAAAGCCGCCGTATCATGGTTTGAGGATTCAAACTAGTGATACGGCGCGCGAAATTTGAAATGACTCCTGTCTAACACCAGTTAGACAGGCGTAATCGCTCTCTGAATCTGGGCCTTTATTTTCTGGTTTTTGATTCCATAGGCTTTAACCACTTAAGCCCCGGACCAAAATGCAGCTAAAGGACCAGGCCCCTTTCTTTTTTTTTTTTAATTGTTTATTTATTCAGAACAGAGAACTGGTCCACACGAACCGCAACAGTAACAATACATAATAGTACATAAAGGGTTAGCACCGATTCCAGTGTTCATAAACATGAATGCAGACGTACAGTACCATACGTCGCTTGAAGCCTGCGGGTAGGCGGCACAGAACATTTCTTTAACCCACTTCTAACTGTACCCACACATAACACTGCTCCTGCGGGGCCAGGCCCCTTTTTGCAAATTGGCATTGCGTCGCTTTAACTGACAATTGCGCGGTCATGCGACGTGGCTCCCAAACAAAATTGGCGTCCCTTTTTTTCCACAAATAGAGCTTTCTTTTGGTGGTATTTGATTACCTCTGCAGTTTTTATTTTTTGCGCTATAAACAAGAATAGAGCGACAATTTTGAAAAAAATGCAGTATTTTTTTCATTTTGCTATAATAAATATCCCCCAAAAATATATATAACATTTTTTTTCCCCCAGTTTAGGCTGATACGTATTCTTCTACCTATTTTTGGTAAAAAAAATCGCAATAAGCGTTTATCGGTTGGTTTGCGCAAAATTTATAGCGTTTACAAAATAGGGAATAGTTTTATTGCATTTTTATTATTTTTTTTTTTTTTTACTACTAATGGCGGCGATCAGTGATTTTTTTCATGACTGCGACATTATGGAGGACACTTCGGACAATTTTGACACATTTTTGAGCCCATTGTCATGTTCACAGCAAAAAATGCGTTTAAATTGCATTGTTTATTGTGGAAATGACAGTTGCAGTTTGGGAGTTAACCACAAGGGGGCGCTGTAGGGGTTATGTGTTCCCTGTGTGTGTTTACAACTGTAGGGGGGTGTGGCTGTAGGTGTGACATCATCGATCGTGTCCCCCCTATAAAAGGGATGATGCGATCGATGCTGCCGCCACAGTGAAGCACAGGGAAGCCAAGCCGTTCTTCAGCTCCGGGGACTAGGGTGACCACGTGTCCCGGATTGCCCGGGACAGTCTCACATTTTGCAGGTCTGTCCCGGGCACCTTCATTCCAGGACAATAAAGTGTCCCGGAATGAAACTGACACCCCCCCCCCCCAGGCCAATCTGATGCCCCCAAAAAACGCCACCACATCACTGCTTTACTCACTGACAGTACTTGTCCTGGTTGGGAATGCCTGGAGGAGCACAATCCCCGCCCCTAGCTGCTTGTGATTGGAGAAATCATAAATCCTGCCTCTTGTGTCCAACCACTGTGCTGTGATTCGTTACAGCACAAGCTGATTTTTTGGGAAGGGGGGGCGTTGTCCCTGAATAGTAGTTTGGAAATGTGGTCACCCTACCGGGGACCGATCGCCGGACTCCAGCAGCGATCGGGTCCACGAGTCCCACGGTCCCGGTCCCGGAGCTTCGGACCGGGTCACGGGCGCGCGCCGCGGGCGCGCGCTCGTGACCCACGGCTGGGTAGTAGTACAGGACGTACCTGTACGTAGATCTGCCCAGCCGTGCCATTCTGCCGACTTATATGTGCAGGAGGCGGTCCTTAAGTGGTTAATGGATCAAAAATGTGTATGTGAAAAACACAAAATGCACCTGTAATATGCAAGCTGCAACCTCCATAGATGTGAACCAGGCCTAAACAAACATGGTGGCATTCTTTGGGCAGGTGAAGGCATAATGATCTCCGAGAGGTAATTAATACCTGTCAGTGTTACATTTACACATTACTTAGCATAGATGCACCGCGTATGAAAAATATATATGATGTTAGTTCCACTTTAACTATTCCGCAGCAATAGCGCTAAAGAATAACATCTAATAGCAGTATATTTTAGTGCACTGTGTACATTGCTCTTTGCCTCATTAACCAGGTTTTCTTTATGTACTGGACAATGATATGTTCTGGTCTGCAGGGACTTGATGGAGTGCTGTGAAAAGTTCTAGGAAGGTCACTTTCATAGGCTTCCTATTTTTGGTAACCTGACTCAAGTTTAAAGGAGTGATTGTGCTGTCTAAAGAAAACATCCGGGTTGCAGAGTGCCCGGGCACTGAACAGAACCTCATATTAGGTTGCTCTTTGCAGGCTTTTAGAATGAGCTCTTGTCAATCCATGCAGAGCTGGGATGGTGGGATTAGTAGGAGGATGTCTTTACGAAAGGCCACAGGTCACCACACATGGCTTATGAAAGTAATCTTTGTAGGAAGCAGGAGACAGCTGTTGGGTTGAGCCTGTTCCTTGTCTTTATCATTCCTGTGCTTTTCGGTTTCCTTCGGTGTTTAGAGGAGCCCTGGGTGCCTTCTCTGGTCAAGAAAACCTATCAGGGTACTTCTTTTCAAAGGCCTGAATGCTGATAGGAGGATTTACCCCTAAGGACCAAGCCTCTTTTTGAGATTTGGAGTTTCCAAATAAATAAATAAAATGTTGCTAGAAAAATTACTTAGAACCCCCAAACATTATATATATTTTTTCAGACACCCTAGCCTTCCTCTGGATCAACTGTAGGTATGGAGTTGGGTGTATGGGATCGTATTGTGTTTTTTATTTTGTTTATTTTTTTGTGGTTAAACTGGATGGACATGTGTCTTTTTTCAACCTGACTAACTATGTGTGAACTATGCGTAGAGAATAAAATATCGGTCATTGCAATACTTTATATCACACCATATTTGCGCAGCGGTCTCACAAGTGCAAAATATTTTTGGAAAAAATACACTTTTCTGAATTAAAAGATAAGACAGCAGTAAAGTTAGCCCAATTATTTTATATTGTGAAAGATAATACACGCCAAGTAAATTGATACCCAACATGTCACGCTTCAAAGTTGCACCCGCTTGTGGAATGGCAACAAACGTTGACCCTTAAAAATCTTTATCGGCTACGTTAAAAAAATTCTACAGGTTACTAGTTTTGAGTTACAGGGGAGGTCTAGAGCTAGAATTATTGCTCTAATGATCGCGGCAACACCTCACAAGTGTGGTTTGAACACCGTTTTTATATGCGGGCGTGACTTACGTGTGCGTTCGCTTCTTAGCGGGACGGGGTACTTAAAAAAAAATGTTTTATCATTTATTTAACTTTTTATTTTATTATTCTACTCACTCTATATATACGTCATTTTTTTAAAGGTGGATATCTCGGTAACGGCAGCAGCTGGTACCACAACTGAGATATCCATCTTTTCAGTGAGTGGTCCTTTAAACGATAACGGTGGTCTCCGCGGCGGATTTGCCGCGAGATCACCGTTATCGGCGGCAGGAGAGGGCCCCCCCGCCGATTTCCCGCTCCCTCTGCCGCTTACCGGAGCCGTCGGTACAAGTGATACAAGTGAGGGCAAGATGGCCTCCACCCGTCCCCATGGCATAGCAGGGCGGAAGTGACGTCACTTCCGTCCATGCTTCTTAAAGCAATATTTTCTTGTTGTCATTTTTTCAAATGACAATTATTTTTTATTTTTTTTGCATTTTAGTGTAAATATGAGATCTGAGGTCTTTTTGACATTCCTTGTAATAGGAATAAAAGTGATCAATTTTTTTTTATTTACTGTAAGTAAAGTTTGACGCCATTCCACGAGCGGACGCAATTTTTAAGCGTGACATGTTGGGTATCAATTTACTCGGCGTAACATTATCTTTCACAATATATAAAAAAATTGGGCTAACTTCACTGTTGTCTTATTTTTTAATTCCCCAAAAAGTTAATTTTTTCCAAAAAAAGTGTGCTTGTAAGACCACTGCGCAAATACGGTGTGACAAAAAGTAATGCAATGACCGCCATTTTATTGTCTAGGGTGTTAGAAAAAAAAGTATATAATGTTTTGGGGTTTTAAGTAATTTTCTAGCAAAAAAAAATGTTTTAATCTTGTAAACGTCAAATCTGAAAAACACCCAAGGTCCTTAAGTGGTTAAAAAAATTAGGTCACTTATATTCCTACTACAAGGAATGTAAACATCCATTGTAATAGAAAACAACGCATTACAGGACCTCTTTAATGTGAGATTTGGGGTCAAAAGACCTCAGATCTCATATTTACACTTAAATGCAATAATAAAAAATAAATTAATTACATTTTTTGTTTTACAAAAAAATGTATTTCCCCCTCTAAGACCATTGGGCAAAAGTGAGGCCACGTACACACGATCAGACCAGTCCGATGAAACTGGTCCGACGGACCGTTTTCATCGGACCAGGCTGAAGTGGTATGATGTCTGATGTGTGTACACACCATTGGACCAAAAATCCGATCAGACCAGAACCCTGTGACGTAGAACACAACGACGTGCTGAAAAAACAAAGTTCAATGCTTCCAAGCATGCGTCGACTTGATTCTGAGCATACAGGAGCAGACAGCTGAGAGCCTTCCACATGCCGGGTGTGGTCTAATAAGCCTGGATCACTTTAGCAGTTCAAACGAAGGAAGGATCAGAACCTGAGCTAATAGACATGGCGGCTTCATTAATAAGTCAATGGCAGCAGTGATCGTAGCGCTCAGTGAGCAGAAGTCTTTAGAAACCGGTCAGAAATCATATCAGGCTGCGACAAATGTAATTCAGATTAGTTGTTATGGTTTAGTGCACTTCACATGTTTTTATTGGTTTTCACACTCTTGTATTGATTTGAAGAACAAAAAACACCCAAAGGCACTCGGCAGCTGAGAAGGACGCTCTTTATATTCATTAGAAACCAGTCGTCTTCTTATAATGAAGCTGAAATCCAAGCAGAGATAAAAGACATAAATTGATGCAGCTCTGGAATCATTAATGCATTATTAAATGTATTTGTTTAAAGTGTTAGTTCACCTTTACAGACAAAATTTAAAGTTAGACAGGATACAAGTAAATGCTCTCAAGAAGAGCTATTATTTTTTAAGGTGCCAAATATCAGACTTATAATAATAATCAATCAATGTATTAATATGTATTAGAAGACACATAAAGAGATTAGGAAAATAGTAAAAGGAAGATTTCCTGTTTCATATCCACATTCCTAATTGGTTACAATTGCTTATCATGGTGCAGCAATCCCGACATGTTTCGCCATTTAAGTGGCTTATTCAGAAGATATTTGTTACCACACCTGGGCAAATAAATCAAATACATAAATAAATATGTGTACAGATAAAAATGTGTACAGATAAATCAAATACATAAATAAATATGTGTACAGATAAATATGAGATATAGCCGAGGTACATCAAATGGGTGATATGTCCATTCATAATGATATGGAAGTTTTTACAACATCAACAAAGTACATCTTAACAATATACCAAACTAGTTAGGAAAATTGATGAAGGGCATCTTACCAATTTCAAAGTTAAACACGTTCCAAATAAAGCAAAAGAAGGAGTAAGAGATTTTCCATCCATATAATCCTCAGAGGAGGGAGCTATAGTGTGATAGGCAGGCCACAAGAGGAGCAAACAGGGCAAGCGACAAGCTGAAAGGCACAGGATTTAAAAGAGGGGCTTATTATTACTATGTTTGTATATCTAGGTATAAAGAGCAAAGAAGCCTGTATAAGTGTTTGGTGATACAAAGTGAGGGTATGTACCTTTAAATCCGCCCCAAAGGGCATACGGCAGAAAGACAAAAATGTAAACACAATCCACAGCCCAATAAACAGACCCAGGGAACGGTACCAAAAAAAAGGTTTACTGTGGATCGGGTTTAAGTGTTGCTTTTCCTTTTGCTGTCAGGTCATGGATTGAGGGGTGACAAGGAGACCTGTAAGTGAAAGTGAAACTGTGAAAAGAAAAAGAGAAGGATCAGATTATCTCCCCTGCTAAAAAGGACTGTGCTGTGTTACATGGTTGTGTAAATCCCAGGACTGGATGGACAGAAATACAAATCCTTTGGCAGCTATCATATACTATGTATTTCATTTGTGTATTTAACATTTTTCTCGGCGTTCATCTTTACATGTCAGGATTCCAATGTAAGGCCTTGTTCACACAGGCGTACTTAAAGTGGAAGCCCAGTCTAAGCTTATTTAAACTTAAACCTACTCCTACCCCTATTTGACGACCTATACTTACCACCCTAAGGGAAAGATGCTTAAACGTACCTATTCTAAGGTGCTCCGGTTTGGTCACATGATCTCTCCAGGCTTCAGGGGAGAGGAGAGAGCAGCAACAATGGCTGCAGTGCCTGGGTAATAAAGTCACCGATAGACTTACTATGGGGCATCTATTGTCTGCTATCCTTCTACTCCCCTGAAGCAGGCAACAGGAACCAATTATGTGACCGTACCGGAGCACCATTAGATTGGGTAAATACAAGCATCTTTCCTTTATAGGGTAGTTAGTATAAAGCTTAAAATAGGGTAGGAGGAGATTTACTTCCACTTTAAACATATGCCTGTACGAGGGCTAAGTTTGCTTGCACAGATTTTCTATGCATTCCCGAGCATGCAGTCCCATTCGTGTCAATTAGGACGCAAAAACTGCATGGACACAGCCGGTGCTCTCAATTTGACAGCCATGTGGGTGCGGTTCCCCAAACACTGCCTGCACAGAGATGCATGGAACACATGTGCATCCCAATGTGGGCAAACAAGGTCCTCGCATAAGTATGCGTTTAATGTAGAAGTCCAGTTTAAACATATCTAAGGCTAAATCTATTATGCTTAAGTACACCCGTGTGAATGAGGCCTAAGGCTGGCCATACATGGATTCGTTTTTTTAATCAGCCAGTGGGCTTTAAAAAAAACTAAAAAAAACACTGATCTGATTCCCCCATTGACACAAGTGAGGTAGATGGAGGAATCCTTCCCGTGATATTGTATTCTGACATCGGGGACTCCTCAGTTGTTGGAATACACTAATCAGTGCTGCAGCTGATTGGCTGCAACTTTGACTGAAAATTTTACAACAAGTCAGATTAAGCCTACGTTCACATTGGAGCGATTTGTTATGCGATTTGAGAGATCAAATCGCATGACAAGTCGCAGCCTATTGCCGGCAATGGCACTGTTCCAATCGGTGCGACACCGATTTTGCGGCGCGACACCGATTTTGCGGCGCGGCACCGATTTGCAAAAGTAGTTCCTGCACTACTTTTGACGATTTTAGGTGCGATTTCTATAGACATCTGTGTATGAAGCCACACAAATGTCTATCAAGTAGCACCTGAAATCGCGCTGACCTTGCTACTTTGAAATCGCGCTACTTCAAGTAAAGAAGCACGATTTCAAAGTAGCATCAGTGTGAACCAAGGCTAAGATTTACTTCCCTGAAATGAGAACAGCCAGTCCCTGCTGAACCGGACAATTTTAATCAATCTAGGGCCAACTTTTGAAACGATTTTTCAGTTTGCTGCTCAGGAAAAAATATAGTTAGGTCTTCTACTCATTAAAAATCATTAAAGCCCACCTTAAATAATTTTTTTTAAGTTCTCCCTAGCTGCAATAATCACCTTCAATCCAAAGTTGTCCCCTGTAGTAACAAGATGTCTTATGGGCTGAATGACCTCAGTCTCATTTAATCCAAAAGATTGAGCTGTGAGTAGTGGGTGTCTTGGGGCGTGGCCACAGCATCCTACATTCACAGTGCAGTGGTGCAGTCTGCATCATCATTAAGGACCACCCAGAATAAAGAAGATGCCAAAAGCTTTAGGCTTGGTTCACACTGAAACCGGCTGCGGATCACACAGGAACACTGTGTGTCCCCATTCTCTGGTTCAGGGACGAATCAGGTCCGAATCTTTGCTTGAATTCAGTCCTGAAATAGAGTCAAAGACGCAGAGCGCATCCCGCTGCCCCCCCCCCCCCCCCCCCCCCCCCCGGAGATATGTGAACTGGCTCCATAGAGCCAGTTCACATCCAATTCACATAGATGTGAATCCGGCCTTTAGAAAAAAGGACACAATTACCATAACAGAAACAAAGGGGTCATCTAGCCAACAGGAACACAGAGAGCAACTAAAACCTTATAATATTTTTAAACCTTTTCCATTCAATTAAAAGAAAAAATAAGGTTGTAAATTAGTATTCAAACTGCAGAAATGTCCTCTTACTTCCTGTTTCAGTGAGTCAAAAGGAAGTAAAGTACATTTCGCTAAATGGGTACACAAGCAGATGTACAATCCTCACTTAGTTTCTACCCCTTCTCTACTCAAAGCAAAACATTTTAAATGCAATAAAATGGCTCATGTATCACACATAATTTATAGGGATGGGCGCAGCAAGTCTAAACCCAACTGAGCTATCCCACCTGGAAACTGTCAAAGACATCATCCAATCATAGACAGAGGAGGCATTCCCTTCTCTGCCACCACACATATGCACGCTCCATTGTATACTGTACATATGGCTGTGGGCCATTGAATGCCTCTGTCACCTATGATTGTCTGTCAGCTTTGACAGCTTCCTGACGGGATAGCTCAGGTGGGTTTGAACTTGTGTCCGAACCCACCTTAGGGTCCTTTCACACGGAGCGGACCATTTTTCGGTCCGCTCCGTGTGTGTCCGTCGGCTCAGCGGGGGGTCCCGCTCAGCTGTTGGCGGACAGGGTGGTCCCCGCACACTGTGCAGGGACCGCCCTGTCTCTCCTCCACTCTTCCCTATGGGGAATCCGTCTTCATCCGATCCGTTCTGCCGGACGGAAGAAAAATAGGGTTTTCTTCTGTCCGAAAAACCGGATCCAGACGGACGCGGATCTTTACGGACGTTAGCGAATGCATCATCCGCTAACGGACGCGGCCCCATAGGCGTCCATTACAAGTCCGTAAACAGACTTGTAAAAACGGACGAACGGAGTTGGACATGTGAAAGGGGCCTTAGCTAATTACTAATAATTTATAGTGTGAAGGTCAAACTAAACAACTAATTAATTCATCTCCAAGTACAATGTGTATGTATTTTGTAAAAAGTTCTCCCTATGTAGTACATGTTCTACACAGTCTTTGGTACAATCGGGTTATAAAGTGTATGGCTTGCTTTAATTTGAGGTTATTAATTTAGGAATTGATTATACATATCCTGACAGCAGATAAAAGGACAAAAGACAGGTGGCAACGTTTTGACTTTAGCAAACCATAAGGTTAGATTTTTTTTTGAGTGGTATTGACTGGCCACCTAGAGAGGCATGTATTTCTTGAAGCCATTGACTTGCTCCTCCGGACGCACCTCTCCATATTAAGTAAGGTTAATGGATGGAAATGAGAAGCACCAGTAGAAGGGTCCCTTTCATTTACTTAGCTGGATCGAAGTGCTCGAGGACACAGCTTTTGCCCAGTAATTACTCTCAAGGTCTCTTTTAATGGTAATCAAGACAGATGTAACTGAAAATTTACTGTGATGATCCATGGATTTTCCAGATTTCCAAAGACTGCTCACATATGTTATTTGATAGAACTGGCTTTATTATAAAATATCAGACTGTATTTATTGTACTGTATATGTGTTGACTATCATGTATTTCATGTGTACGTTGTTTTTTTTCCCGTATGTTTCCATACATCGTTTGGTAATGTCTTGTAATATATATATATATATATATATATATATATATATATATATATATATATATATTTTTATTAAAACAAGGTACATTTCGAAGTTAAAGTTATTTTGGCATAGAATGCCTTTGCACGGAGCTTGCAAGTAATTAGTGTACCTTGGAAATTTGACAATTATGTTAATCTGAACTTCATTGTGGATGGAGGATCCAAGGTGGAGTGGTATAATCTTTGGGCAGGGCCCAGATATTAGAATTTCAGGGGTAAGGTTTGATAATGACCCTGTTGGTGGAACAGTTGTATTGCCTCCAAAACAAAAATCATTGAGTATCGCACACACATAGCATTGTACTACACTTTAGTAATACATGAGCAAACCACAGGTCACATACTAGCAATTGTGATGATATGTGGAAAATAAATTTTGCTAAAACACTGGCAATTCTAACAATTCTAATAATAATGACAATACATCAAAAAATGGGCAATCGTGACAATCCCATGGGAAGCAAATGGGCATTTACAAAAATACTTGACAATCCATGGGCACTCTTGACAATACAACGAAAAATTATGAGCTGCAAAAATAAAGTGATAATACAGTTACCATGTGAATGTGTGTAACGTGCTTAATCTTAAGGTGAAAGGACTGAATACAGTCTCTCCCACTATATGAATTGAGTTGTCACTGTATTCATAAGGATGAAATCAAATAAAAAATGAAAATTTCAGAATTTCTTAATACAATAAATGAAGAAAGGTGTTTTGAGGGAGGGCTGATACACCCTACACAATGTCCAATCAACACTGAAATGTCCAAATTAGAGCAAAATGGAGGTTCCAAAATAAAGATGTCTCACACCCAAAGTCCACGGTGACATATATGCAACACCAGAGCTTTTTTTCTCAGAAAATAGGTGCAGGAACTCAACCACGACCCCGTTCAGATTTCACAAACAGTAGAAGGGTCTTAAAGGGGCATTAAATACCAGAATTGCACTAATACACAGTGCAGAGTTCAGGGGGGTTACACACAGAGTGAAGAGCTGGCACTTGTAAACACAGAAACCAGACTTCTGTGTTTACAAGTGATTGTGGTGAGCAGGCACCAAAGGGTCTAAGCCAAAGGTGGTGGAACTGAGTTCCCCCAAGTTCCCCCAGAAAAAAAGCCCTGTGCAACACGCAAGAAGGAGTGATATACCGTAGATTTGAGAAAAAAGGAATCATCTACCACCAAATTGCTGCCGCTTACCAGATTGTATGATCCCTTGGTTAGAGAGATCATACACACTTAAAGGATTTGTAAAGGAATTTTTTTATCTTAATAGCTTCCTTTACCTTAATGCAGTCCTTTTTTTATGTCCTCATTGTTCATATTTGCTCTCAAGTTGCTGTAATTCTTCTCTGATCTCCACACTTCCTGGTTCCTGGTTGTCTGTTTCCTGATAACCACAGTCCTGGGAGCTTTCTCTCTGTGGTCACTAATCAAGGAGGTGTCCAATCAGCACCGACCAGTTTTGTTTTCCAGACCATCACTGCATTGTATTGGCTCTGTGGCTCTGTACATCACAGAGAGGCAGGAAACAACATGCAAAGACAAAACTATAAACTGCAGGTACATTATATGATTGATTTTTATCTATTTTTAATCATTTTTAAAAGGAATTAGTTAACTAGTATGTCTCTATACCCTGTAAACCAGGGGTGGGGAACCTTTTTTCTGCCAAGGGCCATTTGGATTTTTGTAACATCATTCGGGGGCCGTACAAAATGGTCGGACATGGTACAGGAGGGGCAGGACAGAGACTTCGGACATGGTAAGAAGGGGGATGACAGAGACTGCGGACATGGTACAGGAGGTGGGGGACAGAGATTGCGGATATGGTACAGGAGGGGGAGGACAGAGACTGTGGACATGGTACAGGAGATGGGGACAGAGACTGCGAACATGGTACAGGAGGGGGAGGACAGAGACTGCGGACATGGTACAGGAGGGGGAGGACAGAGACTGCGGACATGGTACAGAAGGGGAAGGACAGAGACTGTGGACATGGTACAGGAAGGGGAGGACAGAGACTGCAGACATGGTACAGGAGGTGGGGGACAGAGACTGCGGACATGGTACAGGAGGGGGAGGACAGAGACTGTGGACATGGTACAGGAGGTGGGGGACAGAGACTGCGGACATGGTACAGGAGGGGGAGGACAGAGACTGTGGACATGTTACAGGAGGGGGAGGACAGAGCCTGCGGACATGGTACAGGAGGGGAGGACAGAGACTGTGGATATGGTACAGGAGGGGCCCCCACCCATAGAAAGCTCATCTCTCTCTCTCTCCACCATAGGATGCGATGACAGGAGCGGGGCCCACCTCACACCTCGGTGTTAGAGAAGGAGTACACCGGGGACACGGGACAGGTCCTCTTCCTCCATAGAGGAGGGCAGACCATGAAAGTGCCAGTCCCTGGGGATAGGGGAGGGAGGGGGGTTCCCAGCTTACCTTTCCTGCGGAAGTACAGCTCCATGCATTGTGTACCCGGCCCGGTTAACTTCTTTGTAAAGTGAACACATTTCCATGTAAATCAGAGATCCTGTCACTGAATGAGTGTGTGTCTCCCGGGAAATACATAGCTTTCCCATGCCAGGTTGCCCGTGTCACATGTCTGATCTCTATGGCCCTTACAGCCTAAAGCAAATCTGAAAGCCATTAAAATGTTCAAATAGGATGTCTGCCATACTGAATGACCTTCCAGCACACGGGATGCCGGGGACCCGCTCAGCGACCCTCGCTGGCCGCACACACCCCGGCTTTCCTAATATGAATGACACTTCCTCCTTCCTGCACTTCCTCCTCCCGGCCATCTTCGTTAGGTGAAACCTGGTGCCCGCGGCCATCATTTTTACGGGCACTGCTGCCCACACTCAGCGGCAAGGGGGGGGCCGGATGGAATGATGCGGCCCGCGGGCCGTAGGTTCCCATCCCCTGCTGTAAACAGTCATTTCAGCAAAAAAAAATTTTTTATTTACAACTCCTTTAAGGCTTTTTCACCAGCCATGGGTCTCTTAGCTTGGGAGTGAAGGTAGCAGACTCTGTGTAGTCTTCAGGCTTGTCCTGTGGCCATCAGGATGAGGCTTGGTCCAGCATGGAGCACACATGACCTCAGAAGGAGGGAAGAGATGGAGAAAAGATGGAGGTAAGAGACAGGAAAATGAAGGAGATAAGAAGGAGAGAAGAAAGGTAAAGGGAGGGGGGTGAAGATAATAGAGGGAGAAAAGGAGGAGGTAGGATAGGGAGAAAAGCAGGATGTAAGAGAAGGAGAAAAAAAGGAGGGAAGAGAAAAAAAAAGAGAAGAAGAAAAGGAGGAAAGAGAGATGGGGAAAAAGGAGGAAAAGATGAAGTAGAGGAGCGAAGAGAGGGAAGAAAGGATATTGCTGTAACTGGCATTATCAGAAGCATTAGGGTGTAAACTAGCCATAAGTGAAACAAAGCCACTAATGCTATCCAGACGCTACAGATGAATCAAAAGATTCCCTAATTTAGATTTTTTTTTTAATCCACTCTTGCAAGAATCCAGAGAACACCGCCCTGTGTCATAGAATTGTATTTCCTATTTCTGAACTGTATAACATCCCTGTCTGTTCCTATAGTGATTAAGCAAGCAAAGCATAAATCTTCCACAGAAACATGGACACAGATTTGTTAAAGGGGTTGTAAAGGAATTTTTTTTTCATAATAAGCATCCTTTACCTGCAGACATTCCTCTTTTCACTTCTTCATTGTTCGTTTTTTTTCAGAAGTTGCTCTATTTCATCTCTGTTCTGTTCTCTTCTTGCTTGTCTGATTGTTACTAACCACCGAGAAGGGAGGCTTTACTGCGGTGGTCAGTGATGTGCTTGCCCCCTCCTGGGAACTACATCTTTGCAGCTGGACACTCTCTACATGTTAGAGACTTCAAGGAGGTGTGAATTACTGGGCATGCCGCAATGCATACTGGGAAATGTAGTAAGAACATGAACGAGCGCCGCAAACCAGGAATTGAATGAGAGAACAGAAACTAGAACGCCGGAGGTGATATAGATGAAGGAACTTAATAGGTATTTACTTGTTTTTTTTAACAGAATCATTACACTATTCTGTCTGTCTACCTTGCAGACATTCATTTTAGGCAACAAAATGTTTTCCTTTCCAGTTTGACAGGTTACAGTGTTCCCCTTACACTTTTGTTTACCTTAAGTGCATACCATTAGGCACCATGCATTATTGTAAAATATACAGTCTTTTAATTATATTGAAAGGAGCACTTTAAGTAAGGAAAGTTTGTAATATAATGGCAGAATGAGATCTCTACTTTGCAGCTCTTTCAAAAGTATGAAGTCCATTTATAAGATACCAATCTCTTGTAAACCCAGTGTGGTACAGCATTGATTGTGCCTGCAAATTGCTCAGCCATAATGGGAAGTAGCCAGTATGGGGGGACATTTTCTTTCTTGGAGATGGGCTTTAAAGAATCACTACCTGACAAGTGATAATTGTGAGTTTCTATAAAATATCTATTGAGGACCCCAGGAAAAAGATCTCTTTCCAAAAGAGACAAAATTGTTATTCATGTGATTTAAAGATTTGCCTTAGTTAAATATCTATTTTATGCAGAAAAATAAGTATCCATCACCTATGCTATGCTTTATATAGTATGTAAATTGCATGTTCTGATTAGAAAATGATCAGGTGTTAACATGAACACATAAAAATAAACTCGAGCTAGTGACTCTGTTCAGTGTTTCCCACATTTTACCATCTTCCGTGCATCTAATCAGATCACAGTATTTTCTGTTATGTTATCAGACATGGTCTGTACAAAAGACTTAAAATTCCTGATGTCAGGCTAAATCTGTCAAGATAAATTTTCAGTCGCACAACAGGGAAACAGAGATAAGTCAGGTTTACAACACAGGGCTGGGTCATCCAGTTGCAAGAAATAGAGCAGGTGTTTGAAAGGGTGCAAAGTTGAAGGCTAAGTTAATAAAGTAGTCAATGAGCCAGTAAAATCAGGACAAGTGTCTTAGCTGTCTGACAAAGAACCTTTTTATGGATTATACTCAAGTTTTTACGGCATTTCCTCTCACACGACCTTTTTAGGAGTGACAGGATTGTGAGGGCTCTATGGACCCTCTATACCGTCTACATAAAAGACTGCCTTACTTAATTACAATTGAATGGGTCAGTTTGCATTGTCAAAATATAAAGGATGATTTAAAAACTGGGTGAAATAAAGTTATATTGGTCATAGCAAGCCATCAGATCAGTGGAACCTTACAATTTGTTCTTTGCAAAAAATTTTAGACCACAGTTATATTTTAGTCACGATATATGGGATAATGTACCTCCTTCTATAAAGAGTTTTTCTTTTAATTTTAAGTAGTTCAGAAAAATGCGGAAGGCTAAAGGCCAAGTGCATTGAAAGAGTCCTGTCTATAGAAGGCTACACTGGGGCCTAGAGCCATTTATCAGCGATGACTAGATCTGCTCACACATTGGTAAAAACAAATCATAAATTTACATTGCCTTGATTCCCAAACCATGGTACCTTACACGCAAATCTTCAGGAACCTAAAAAAATATATATTATCAGTGATTCTTCAGATTTCATCATTACTCTTTATAAAATGTAATCGTGTTAGCTAACTTAATTCAGTATACGCGTAGGTACTTTTACTACATCAAAATTTAAACAATCCACCCAACATTTCGAGCAAAGACATTGTCGAAAATAGAAATTTGTAGACGCAGAAAAAGCTTTACATTTAGAATACTGATATACACGATCGGTTTGTCTGATGAAAACGGTCTACATCGTGTGTGGGCCCCATCGGTTTTTTATCCATCGGTGAAAAAACTAGGAACTTGTTTTAAAATTATCTGATCGTCTGTGGGGACATCCATCGGTTAAAAATCCACGCATGCTCAGAATCAAGTTGATGCATGCTTCATTTTTCTCAGCACGTCGTCGTGTTTTACGTCACCACGTTCTGACACGATCAGTTTTTTAACTGATGGTGTGTAGGTACGACGGAGGAAAGTCGGCTTCATCGGATATCTACTGAAAAAATCCATCAGACCACTTTCATCGGATGAACCGATCGCGTGTACAGGGTATAAGAATTTTATCTATATTGATTACTAAATATTTAACATAGTACAGGAGGTCACCTCTAAGACCCCTTACGCTGGGTCATTTTGCAGGTGCTATTGTGTTAAAAATAGTGCCTGCAAACCAACCTGAAACAGTCTCTGCTGTGTCCCATGTGTGAAAACCCAGAGGGATTTCACACTGGAGCGTTGCGCTAGCAGGAACGTAAAACAAGTCCTGCTAGCCGCATCTTTGGTGAAGGAGCGGTGTGTATACCGCTCCTGCCCATTGAAAGCAATGGGGCACCACAGCTATACCGCCGGCAAAGCACCTCTGCAGAGGTGTTTTGCGTTGGTTTTTGATCCTTTCTCGGCCGCTAGCGGGGGGTAAAACTGGCAAATAGCGCTGCAAAATTGATGGTAAAGCGCCACTCAAAATAGTGTCGCTTTACCACTGATGCGCTGACGCCGCCCCAGTGTGAAAAGGGGCTAACTGCATAGCATTTTACTGAGACTACATGTTCATAATAAGTACAGTCTTAACTACACAATTTCTAATGACGATTGACTAATGACAATTCTAATGATGATAGAAACACCTACGCATGATTGAGTAATAATTGAATATCACCGCAGCTCTAGGGTAAAATTCCTTTGCAAATTGAACAGTCTATTTGCCTTTAGCAAGTCAACCCCTTGGAGTCTAGGTACAGTATCTTTGAATACCACAACTTATAAATTAGGGGTTTCAAACATAAGAACTAGAAGAAATTAAAAGGTCTGTGTTGTTCACAGCAACCAATCACATGGTATATATATTTTTTGTCAATTATAAAAAGAGGTTCCAGAAAGATCTGATTGGTGGATGTTGACCCCTGGGTATCAACCAGTGGTATGTGTTCCACACAGGGTCCTGAAACAAGTATTCAACGTTTTTGCAAGAAAGTGCAAAGCAAAGGAGGGGGCAAAACTTCTGCTCAGAACGCTGTGCGATCTGACCAGAAGTGGGAGCGTGTACCTGTCAAAAGGGTGAGCATGACACTCCACACCAGGGAGAAAGCCTTGCATTCCTGTGTGGAGTTACAGACAGAACAACAGGAAGTAAGGACATTTAAAAGCAAAATTGAAGGATGAGGTAAGTGAAGGAGGACTGCACTAAGGTAAAGGAAAATATTTAGGGGTAAAAAATTGTACCATTACAACCCCTTTAACCTTTCGAAAATATCTGACCAAAAGTGAAATTTATTTTGCAGAGGATGCCTAAAATTTGACTTTTATATTAGTGCAGACTTCTGGGAAATTCAGTGAGCCAATCACACAAGCAGGAAATGACATTTCAGGGGATGTACTCTAACTGTGTACAGAAGGCCTCTGATTTGCCATATTGCATTGAATTTTACAGAAAAATACAGAGCTGCAGATTTAAAAAGAAAGGTATTTTTTTAATAAAAATCAATTACAATATGACTTGTGTAGCAATTGTATATATTGCTATATTATTTTATTTTTTTTATTTGCAAATTTTTTACAATGAAAGTTACAAATGTATTTATTTGTGTTTGTTAAAATTTAGTGAAGATTCAAAATCAATGCATGCGTGTAAATGAGGAATAAATATAATAATAAATGTTAAATGGCTTTGCAATAATCAGCATAAACTCACCATTATCTTGTTCTGATTCTCTTCTTTGAAGTACAGAATGTTTTCCTAGTGCAAAGAAATGATTGATGATGTGTTTCCAAATGCCTACATTAAGGCAGCAAGAGGTATAAAATGTTTCCATGAAGAAGAATTTTGTGTTTTCAGCTCTAGGGCAAAGAGCACTGTCTGTAACTGTAAAAGGAGGAATAATAGGAATGAGTGGCATCACCAAGAAAAAAGGGCATGGACTTTCATCAGTTCACTAATTAAAGTAACATGCAGAGCCACAGCACTGACCATTTGACAATTATGCCGCGTACACACGATCGTTTTTCGGGTTGTAAATTATTTTTTTTTTTAATGTTATTAAAAACGATCCTGTGTGGGCTTCAGAACATTTTTCGGGTTCTGAAAAACGGGCAATTTCTTTTCCGAACATGCTCTATTTTTTTACAACGTTTTTAACGTTGTCGTTTTTAAGGTCGTAAAAAATTATCGTGTGTGGGCTTTTACGGAGTGAAAAATCCGCGCATGCTCAGAAGCAAGTTATGAGACGGAGCGCTCATTCTGGTAAAACTAGCATTTATAATGGAGTAAGCACATTCATCACGCTGTAACAGACAGAAAAGCGCGAATCGTCTTTTACTAACACAAATTCAGCTAAAGCCAAGGGTGGCGCCATCCGCATGGAACTTTCCCTTTATAGTGCCGTTGTATGAGTTGTACGTCACCGTGCTTTGCTAGATCATTTTTTTTTTCACGATCGTGTGTAGGCAAGGCCGTTTTAATGATCGGGTTAAAAAAAACATTGTTTTTTCTAGACCCTTTAAAGCGTCGTTATTTAGAACCCAAAAAACGATCGCATGTACACGGCATTACTTTTACAGTGTCATACAAAATTCACTCTGAGTTTGACCATTTAAATAATCATTTGCCGTAGAGATGTGATCACTGCAACTGATTGTTGTTGATTTACCAAGAAGAGTAAAGATTGTTCACTAAGCAAAGTGCATGTTCTCCTATCTTGGTGAATCGTGTTAAGCTGTGTTCATTTTAATCATGAGCAAGCACAAATTCTGTGTTTTTTTTTTTTATTTCCATTGCACATCACTGCTTATTCAAAATGAACACAACTTTACCTTATGCACTAAGCTAAGTACACAAAGGGAGTAAAAAAAGAAAATCCTATATGTTTCATGTTTTTCAATGCTGATTGCTCAACAACATCAACAGCCATTTAAGATCCACTTTTCACCCAGATTTGAACTACTCTTCAGCACTGGATTTTGGTTTCTGTGAGATTGATATTTTTTTTTTTTTCGAAATTGTATTTTTGCCAAAAGGATCAATATTATACATGAGGAATCAACTGACAACTGATGCAGTGGGAAACACAGAAACTGGATTCAAACAGATGACAATGCTGCTGTCCAATGGTGCCTCTGTGCTCCTTCATCCAGAGTGGGGACACTCTAATACAGGACGAAAGCAACCATGGCATCTAATGATTGGTAAACAGCAATATATAACTTTTTTGGGTTAAATGCTGCTTAAAGAATTAATGACCAATCACTTAAAAAAGTAAATGTGAGGGACATAAGTGATTAAAGGATGTTCATGTGGTCACAAGCACATGATTGGCTATTTAAAGTAAACGTACCCTCATTACATTCACTAATCATGTTGGACATTCACTTTGCTAACTGTACAATCTCATCATGTAAGTAAAAGGTAGGAAGGCGTTCCAGGAAAAACCCTTCTAAATGAAGGATTCCACAAATACACACAATATACACAGGATAGTCTTTCCCTGCACATTTATTGTTACATATTATTTTTAAGTAAAGTACAATTCATTGGCATCTCTCCTGTAACTTCTCAGCAGGTTTTTAACCAGATCTGTTGCCTTTCCAGTTACCATCAGCTGTTCCCCATTGATACATTCATAGAAACACCCAGCACTTGTCATTTACTACTGTATATGTGCAAAGATATATCTATTCATGATATCTGTCCATATCTATATTTCTGTCTTTGTATTTATGTATCCTTGTTTCTGTCTGTCTGTCTGTCTGTCTGTCTGTCTGTCTATCTAAGAATGATTCCCCTAAATATATCCAAATAAAGTTAATAAAAAAAATCTATCTCTCTGTAAATCTATCTATTTATCTAAAATAAAAGTTTCCCTAAAATGTATCTAAATAACGTTTATTTTAAATGTCTATCTATCTATCTATCTATCTATCTATCTATCTATCTATCTATCTATCTATCTATCTATCTATCTATCTATCTATCTATCATAGAATGATTCCCTTAAATGTATCCAAATAAAGTTTATAAAAAAAATCTATCGATCTACAGATAGATAGATACATTTCTTTTCAAAATAAACTTTATTTAGATACATTTTAGGGAAACTGTTCTATTTTAGATAAATAGATAGATGAATAGATATATTTACAGATAGATACAGTAGATAGATAGATAGATAGATAGATAGATAGATAGACAGATAGATAGATCTCTATAAATCTATCTATCTGAAAAAAATCTGGGTTTAGCTTCTGCCTCTAAATATGTACTGAACTGAATCTTGATTAAGACAAGCTTTGTTCAGGCTGTAATAATCTGGCAGAGAGAGCGCCGGGGATTGTTATTCCCACACTGACCTATAGGAGGCAGAAGAGGTTTACGATTATTCTTTATGAGGCCTTCAGGACACAAACACAGAATATGCATTAACATTGCAGGGATTAACTCTTTCACTCCAGCTTTTTATTTCCATCATGCAAATATAGGATGAAATGAGCATAAACCAATAAATTAGCATTCGGCCACACTGAATTTTTTTTGCCAGATAAAACGTGACATGTAAATTTTACATAACTCAGTCAGCAAATCCAGCATTCCAGCAGTAATTGGACTATTTTTTCTTTTGACTTTGTTCCAGGCTTCCAGGTAACGATGAAGTTCCTTTCCTTTATACAGTAAAATCATAACAAATTACATAAAAAAGAATTTAACCATTTAAGCCCTGGATTATTTTGTTGCTAAATGACCCAGGCCACTTTTTGCAATTCAGCACTGCATCGCTTTAACTGACAATTGCTCGGTCGTGCGACGTGGCTCCCAAATAAAATTTACATCCTTTTTTTCCCACAAATAGAGCTTTATTTTGGTGGCATTTGATCACCTCTGCAGTGTTAAATTTTTGTGCTATAAACAAAAATAAAGAGAATAAATATCCCCAAAAAATATATACAATTTTTTTTCCCTCAGTTTAGTCCGATATGTATTCTTCTACATATTTTTGGTAAAAAAAATCGCAATATGCATATATTGATTGGTTTGCGCAAAAGTTATAGCGTCTACAAAATAGGGGATCATTTTATAGCATTTTTATTAATATTTTTTTTTTACTAGTAATGGCGACAACCCGCGATTTTTATCATGACTGCGACATTATGGCGGACACATCGGACACTTTTGACACATTTTTGGGACCATTGTAATTTTTACAGCGATCAGTGCTATAAAAATGCACTGATTACTGTGAAAATGATACTGACAGTAAAGGGGTTAACTACTAGGTGGCACTGTAAGGGTTAAGTGTTCCCTAGGGATTGATTTTTAATGTAGGGGGTGTGGCTTGCTGTGACACATCACTGATCGTTGTTCCCGATGACAGGGAACACGATCAGTGAGAGTGTCACTAGGCAAAATGGGGAGATATTGTGCCAGATTCTCGTAGATCTGCCCTTTTTCTGCGTAGCGTAGCATATCCCCTTTACGCTATGCCTCTGCACTATTTACGGGCAAGTGCTGTATTCTCAAGGCACTTGCTCCGTAATTTGCGGCGGCGTAGCATAAAGGGGACGGTATAAGGCTGCGTAATTCAAATAGGGAAGGAGGGGGCGTGCTGTATTTAAATTAAGCTCCCATGCATGCTCCATGGTATGCCGCAAATACATTGATTTTGACGGCAACGTAATTAACGTACAGGCCTATTCGCGACGAGTTACGCAAACAACGTAAACGACGGAAAAACACGACGCTGTCCCGACGTCCATACTTAACATGGCCTACGACGGAACTACGCAAGGTTACCCCTCATATAGCAGGGGTAACCTTGTGCGTACGCTAACTACATAAACTACGTCAACGGCGCGCAACTTCGTTCGGGAATCGGCGTATCATGCTCATTTGCATATTCAACGCTGAAATCGACGGGAACGCCATCTAGCCGCCAGCATAGAATTACATCTAAGATCCGATGGTGTAAGTGGCTTACGCCAGTCGGATCTATGCGTAACTGATTCTAAGAATCAGTCGCATAGATACACAGGGCTAGAAACAGAGATACGACGGTGTATCTGAAGATACACCGTCGTATCTCTTTTCAGAATCTGGCCCATTGTGTTTACACAAAACATCTCCCCATTCTATCTCTCCGTGAGACGATCGCGTGTATGCCTGCGGCGAATGAGTCCGTGGAACCCAAGGGCTTTCACACTGGATCGGTGCGCTGGCAGGACAGAAAAAAAAGTCCTGCTAGCCGCATCTTTGGAGCGGTGAAGGAGCGGTGTGTATACCGCTCCTCCACCTCTCCTGCCCATTGAAAGCAATGGGACACCTCGGCTATACTGCAGTGGTTTTTAACCCTTTTTCCGCTGCTAGCAAGGGATTTTCTCTCACTTTCTTTACCTATAGGACAGGAAGTTAAGAGAAATCTACCCAATGGGGGCAAAGATGGCAAAAAATAAAGACCTGACAGCAGTTATAATCCTCCCTTTATCTATATTAAAAAAATACCCTAAAGCCCTAAGCCCAGGTTCACACTGGGCTGCGGGAGTGAAGCCGTGCGAGTTCAGCTGAACTCGCGCAATTTCACTCCCGCTGGCAGTCCCTATTTTGGCCGCGATTTCAGAGAAACCTGCACAGATGTCAATGTAAATCGTGGCAAATGTCACCGATTTGAGATGCGATTAAATTTCCCCTAAATTCAGATTTAACCCCTTGACCTTCAGAAGGTTTTATCCCCTTGACCAAAGCATTTTTTACTATTCAGGTGGTATTTGATCACCACTGGGCTGTTTATTATTGGCTATATAGAGAATAAAAAGACATTTTGAAAACAAAAACCCCAATATTTTCAATTTTCTCTCTAAATGTATTTTGCTACTTGTCTGGTAAAAGAAATCCCAACATGTGTATATTACTGTAATTGGTTTGTGTGAATGTTATAGCGCCTACAAACTAAGCTATATATATATTTATAAATTGATCAATCCTGATGTACTGACATTTCTTGAGGCCCTTAAAATGCCAGTACAGCACATATACCCCCAAAATGACCCCTTTTTGGAAAGTAGACAGTCTGAAGTATTTAGTAAGAGGCATGGTGAGTATTTTGAAGTTGTATTTTTTTGTCACAACTTTTTAGAAAGTTAAGGAATTAAAACAAAAAAAAAACACATTTTTTTTGGGGCAAATTAAGGAATTAAATAAAATGTGTAGTTTAAAAAAAAAAAAAAAAAGTTTATTTTACATACTGTCACCAGTGCAGTACAGTGCCATCACATGATGGTGCTGATCAGGGATACTAACTGGTGACAGCATGTTAAAAAAAAAATCATATTTTTTTATTCAATTTCTTAAACATTTTTCTAACCACTTCAATGCCCTGCACCCAGCTTCGCGCCCCTCTGCTGGATCAAGTGCATGTAGGTGATCCGGCCTCGTCACTGCTGTACATGTACTGTTGCCGAGCAGCAACCAGTTGCCATTCATATGTATATATTTATGTTACGTATGATCAAGGTTGACTCACAAATCAAACTCTATCTTGTTCTGTAGTATACTATAGTATACTATAGGAAGTATATAGACTTCCATATTAAATCGGAACTACACTGTATCTGAGCACCACAAACCGAAAATGCCATTTAATTATTTTATAATATTCACAGCAAGCTTCCTCTTTTTTCCATGTCTCCATGTTTTATTTTGTTGAGAAATCACTTTAAAATACACCCCCTGTAGCATTTATAGTAGAAGCCTTCTTGAGTAAAGGCAGATGATTTATGCAGTATTTACTTCCTAGATTTCATGTACCCTTAGCTTTTTACGGACAGTTCATGAAAACGGGCACTTTTTCCCCCGTTCGTAAATGTCCATGGTTGCAGGAATGTGCCAGTAAAAATAGCTGAGATCGGTTTGGCTTGGAACTGGGCATGGAGATTGGAGGCAGGGAGTGATGGTGGCTGCGGTGGCACTGCAGAGGGGGATAGAGGCAGGGGGAGATTGGAGGCAGGGGGTGATTGGAGGCGGGGAGTTTTGGTGGCACCGCAGAGGGGGGTGGTGGCACTGCAGAGGGTGGGGGATGGAGACGGGACGATGGAGGCAAGGGGTGATTGGAGGCAGGGGGCATGGGGGAGATTGGAGGCAGGGGGAGATTGGAGGCAGAGGGAGATTGGAGGCAGAGGGAGATTGGCGGCAGGGGGAGATTGTGGCACCACAGAGGGGGGTGAAGGCAGGAGGTGTTGGTGGCAGAGGGGGATGGCGGCAGGGGGTGATGTGATTAAAGTGGAGGTTCACCCTAAAAAAAAATTCTAACAATACATTGAGAAGACTGATTACACTGCGGGTATGCTGTTTTTTTTTTATTTCGTACATACCTCGTTATCGCCGTTTCATCCCTCGACTTCCGGGTATGATTCTTGTGGGTCTGGGCGTTCCTAGTTGATTGACGTTCCTCTGACCGGCTCATACTGCGTGTCACGACTTTATGAAAGAAGCCGAACGTCGCTGCGCAGGCGCCGTATAGAGCCGACTCTATACGGTGCCTGCGCAATGACGTTCGGCTTCTGTCGGAAAGTCGTGACGCGCAGTATGCGCCGGTCGGAGGAACGTCAATCAACTAGGAAAGCCCAGTCCAGCAAGAATCATACCTGGAAGCCGAGGGATGAAACGGCGATAACGAGGTATGTACGAAAAAAAACCAAAAAAATGTTATCAGTCTTCTCAATGTATTCTTAAAAATTTTTTTTAGGGTGAACCTCCACTTTAAATTATTTGCCCTTATTATATCGAAAATAACAATAATATGTTTTTTTTGCCTTAATATCTACCTTAAATCACATTGCTATTTGCCTAGCGTACTTGTTTGTAGCCTAAATACTGAAATTTGCACCTAAAATGTGATTTAGTAACTTCTGTGAAATGCCAGTTAAAACGTGGCTGCGCCAGTAAATTCGGGGTGTCGTGCCAGTAAATTTCAATCTGCTAGGTTGGCAACACTGCTGAAGAAATGTAACAAAAGTCCAAATCAAGATACCTTACTATCTAATAACTAATGCTAGCAGCATAAGGATTACAAAATAGTCAGTGTTCAGGGCCCTTTTACACTGTTGTACTTTTGCCTTGCTAAAACACACCTTTCCAGCGTAAGAAAAGCACATGAAAATTATTCCCCTTTAAATCCTATGTAACTTTTCACATTGCTGCGCCGCATTTGCACTGCGTTTTGAAAAGTCTTTCATTCTGCACCTCCCATTGATTTCTATCGCAAACGCACTAAAAATGCATTAAAAAACATACTAATGCCGCGTGCACACGAGCAGAATTCCCACAACAAATGTTCTATGTGAGCTTTAGGTTGGATATTCCGACCGTGTGTATGCTCCATCAGATATTTGCTGTCGGAATTTCCGACAACAAATGTTTGAGAGCTGATTCTCAATTTTTCCGACAACAAAAGTACTCGTTGGAAATTCCAATTGTCTGTATGCAATTCTGCATGCTCGGAATCATTGAACTTAATTTTTTTCAGCTCGTCGTAGTTTTGTACGTGACCATGTTCTTGACGTTCGGAATTTCCAACAACATTTGTGTGACCGTGTGTATGCAAGACAAATTTGAGCCAACATTCCATCAGAAAAAAATACATGGTTTTGTTGTTGGAATGTACAATCGTCTGTGAGAACAGTGCATTTTTTGGGGGGGGGGGGTCACGTGTCCAAGTTTCAAAAGTGCATCCAGAAAATGCACCAAAAACAAATTGACAATGCGTTAAAAACACACATACAAAAAAGCACTATAGCAATATAAAAAGGCCCTAATTGAGAGAGTAAAGTTTCTCTTTAACCATCAGTTCATATGAATATAAGGACCTGTGCGATTGGATAAACCTAAACTGGATTGTATACATTTGTCCTCATATTAAATAGTTTTGGTAAATTTAAATGAGATTGTACAGGAATAGTACAAATAGAACATATGGCCACGATTGGATACAAATTGAATGGATAGATTAGGTAGATCCTCATGGCTCATTACATAGTAGACATCTGCAGTTCCTTTTGTTACTAATTAATTTTTTAAAGAATTTGGACAAATTCGTTAATTCGGAAATATCCATTTAACAAATATTTCCGAATATTCGTAAATTTGTAAATTCGAAATTTCAGAAATTTGAAAATTTTGAGATTTGAATATCCGAAAATAAGAACAAAAATTCAAAAGAACAAAAATCCGAAAATAAAAATGAAAATCCTAAAATTCGAAAACCGGAAAATGTAAAAATCTGAAATAATAACTAACTAATAATAACTTATTATTACTAACTATTAAATTATAGGTGTTGTAATTTCCTTTCAAATTTGTCTGTTAGGCCCCATACACACGAGCAAATAAATCTGTTCAAATCGGTCTGACAGACCGATTTGATCAGATTTGTCTGCTGGGCTGTTTTGGTTTGATCGCTGTACACACGATCAAACCAAAATCCCCGACGGCAGACAGCGCGGTGACGTGGCGATGACGTTGACGCCGCCACGTCACCGCACCAGGAAGTAAAACACTTCCGCACATGCGTCAAATCCATTCGACGCATGTGCGAGCAAATATGTCTGCTGGTTAGCGTACTAACCAGCAGACATGTGGGACAGACGCATTCCCAGCAGACAGATTTTAAAGCATGCTTTAAAATCTGTCTGCTGGAAAAATCTGTCTGTCCGCCCGTACACACGATCGAATCTGTCTGCTTAAACGATCGTGTGTACGCGGCCTTAGAGAACGTAACGAATACGAATTTATGTGAAGTTACAAATGAACTGAACTGAAACAAATGCTGTATCTAAACAAATGGAATGTAACAAATTAATAATAATAAATAACAATAATAATAATAATAATAATAATAAAAACATGTATTATTATCATTCAGTTCCATTTGTTTAGGTAGGTTATTTCGGATAATTCGTAACTTTGTATAAATTTGTACTCGTTACGTTTACTAATAGACAAATTTAAAAGGAAATTCCAATACCTATAATTTAATAGTTACAGTAGTTATTATTAGTTAGTTAGTTATTATTTCAAATGTTGGGCTTTTCGTTCTTTCGAATTTTCAGATTTTCTTTCTTATTTTCAGATTTTCTAATATTCAAATTTACGAATTTTCAAATTTACGCATTTTCAAAAGATATCACCACGTACGTCAGATCATGGGCAGTAATTCTAGCACGAGCCCTCCTCTGTAAATCTAAAGTGGTTTGAAAAGGCTTTTAAAGCATCACCTATGGATAGTGAAATTTACGTTGTTTGTCGCCGTTGCACGGGTGTGTGTCATTTTAAAGCGTTTGGGGTGGGACAAATTTAGATGGGGTGGCGCCCGTTTTTAGTCTTGCCTAGGGCAGCACAAAAAAAAAATACACCACTGTGTACATGTATGATGGTGTGTAAGGTCCCATTCACACTTGCTAATGGGGGCCGTAAGCGATTCCATGCTGGTGACCCAGTGGGGGCTCCCGGCGATTAGCTGTGAGTGGAAACCCTATTGAAAGCATTGTGAAGCTGACAGCTCGCTCATGGGGTGATTACCTGTGAGTGACTGGCCCTGGACGCAGTCTAACAGGCGTTCAGAAGTTCTTTCGGCCCCATTCATATAATCGAAAAAGAAATGCGCATGAGCTGTGACCTGGAAAGAAAAAAAAGATTCCCAGTCATGAAAATTCTTTTCTGTAGCAACATGGAGTGAAATTAAAGGCTTGGTTGGTCAAATTTCAAAATCAAAGGTGGCACCATCGGATCACAAAACACACAACATTTCTGTTTTTCAAAAGAAAATTTGTCCAGAATTTGACTCATGAATGACCTGCAAAAGAGTCAGCCGGCCATACATGGGTCAAATTTCAAATTAATTTTCTTATGAAAATCTTAACTAGGAAACTTTGTTTGAATTCTGTACCATTAGTGGGCTGCAGCAACGACCGATTTTCGCGTGGCTATCAATTCTGAGTAATTGGGAAGTTTTTTTGTAAAACAAAGCAAATTTATTTTCTGTAGCAATATGAAGCGAAATTGAAGGCTTGGTTGGTTGAATTGCGAAATTAATGGTGGCACCATCGGATCGGATTTCAACCCATGTATGGCCTGCAAAAAAAACAGCCGGCCATACATGGGTCAAATTCTGAACGAATTTTATTTAATAAATCAGAAATCTGGTACGTTTTGTGATCCATTGATTTCAAAATTTGACCAACCTAGCCTTTAATTTCACCTCATGTGGCGCAAGAAAATATTTTTTGTGGTTAGGAATATTCTTTTCCTTCTGAGAATTTTCTTTTCTTGCGCTCATGCTCATTTTTTTTTCGATTATATTTCTCACACGATTCCCTCATTATTGATTAGAAAATCATCTGTTTTTCAAAAGATTTCCAACATGTCCGATCACTCAAATTCGATGGCTTCATGAAAATCGGTAGTTTCTGCGGCCCACTGATGGTGCGTAATCAGAACTAAAATTTTTAATTAATTCTTTCAGAACTCAACCCATCTACTGTATGGTTGGCCTTAAGCTGTCCATACACAGGTCTAAGGCCCCTTTCAGACGTCCGCCTCCGTCCGCAACGTCCGCAAAGATCCGCGTCCGTCTGGATCCGGTATTTCGGACGGAAGAAAACCCTATTTTTCTTCCGTCCGGCGGATCGGATGAATACGGACACACGGTCCGTATTCATCCGATTCCCCATAGGGGAGAGCGGAGGAGAGACAGGGCGATCGTGTGCGGGGACTGCCCTGTCCGCTGAGCCAACGGACACACACAGAGCGGACTGAAAAACGTTCCCTAATTCCGAAAGAAAGAATTTTCTTTAGAATTTTCCACCATTAGTGGGCTGCAGCAACTACCAATTTTTGTGTGGTCATCGAATTTGAGTGATTGGGCATATTGGAAATTTTTGGAAAAACAAATTAATTTCTAATCAATGCTGGGAGAATCATGCGAGAAATAATAAAATTGCAAAAAGAAATGTGTATGAGCTGTGACCTGGAAATAAAAGAAGATTTCCAGCTACAAAATATATTTTCTGTAGCAACATGAGGTGAAATTGAAGGCTTGGTTGGTCGAATTTTTAAATCACTTATGGCACCATCAAATCACAAAATGCACAAAAATGTTTGATTATCGAAAGAAAATTTGTTTAGAATTTGAGCCTGCATAAGAATCTTTATTCGAATTTCACACCATTAGACTATGTACAGACTATGAGACATGTCCGCTCAAACATGTCCAACGGACCGTTTCCAGCGGTCATGTCTCATCGGATTTTGGTCCGATGGCATGTACACACCATCGGACGAAAATCCCCTCGGGCTGAGGACGCGGTGACGTGGCGGTGACATCGGACCAGTTTCAGCAGATAAATTCGATCATGTGTATACGGCCCTAGTGGGCTGCAACAATGACCGCTTTTCATGCAGACTTCGAATATGAGTGATCAAGCATGTTGGATTTTTTTTTAAAAGGAACACATTTCAAATTAATAATGTGAGAATCGTGCAAGAAATATAATTGAAAAAGAAATAAGCTGTGACCTGGAAAGAAAAGAAGATTCCTGGCCACTAAATTTAATTTCTGTTGCAACATGTGGTGAAATTGAAGGATTGGTTGGTTGAATTTTGAAATCAATGATGGCACCATCGGATCACAAAACACACATTTCTGATTTTCAAAAGAAAATTCGTTTGGAATTCGACTCAGGCATGGCCTGCAAAAGAGCCCGCCAGCCATACATGGGTTGAATTCCGAAAGAGTTTTCCTTTGAAAATCGTAACAAAGAATCTTTGTTTGAATTTCGCTCCATTAGTGGGCCGCAGCAGCGACCGATTTTTATGAGGCCATCGAATTTGAGCGATTGGGTATGTTGGAAATTTTTTGAAACGCTGTATTCTGGCCTAGGCCAACAAGGCCCAGGCCTAGGGCAGCACTTTGCAGGAGGCAGCACGGAAAGAGTCCCCGCCGACTTGCACTACACTGTTGGTGTAATGCAAGCTGCTTCGAATTCAGACTGTCCTATCATCCTGGACCACAAACCTTCCTTTTCCATTTTGGATAGAATAAGGGAGGGTTAGAGCCCCTGTCAGTTTATTTTTTTACCATCCTTGTCCCATTGCAGAGATTTCCCTTTACTTCCTGCCCCATAGCCAAACAGGAAGTGAGAGGAAATCTATGCAAATTAAGGGAATCCAATGCCCCCCCCCTCCCCCCAAGGCCCTAAGAACTAGTGTCCCAAATCAAAAATGTCAGGGTGGGGTTTTAATCAGAAAGGGGCATGGCATTGGCAGGAAGGGGTGGGTCATATTTAAATTAGGGGGTGCACGAGGTTAGTCAGACCTAGGGCAGCAAAAAAACCTAAATACACCCCTGGAAACATGCGAGAAATATCATTGAAAAATAAATGTGCATGAGCTGCGACCTGGAAAGAAAAGATTCCCGGCCACTACATTTATTTTCTGTAGCAACATGAGGTGCAATTGAAGGCTTGGTTGGTTGAATTTAAAAATCAATGGTGGCACCATCGAATCACAAAACGCAGAAAATGTCTGATTTTCAAAAGAAATCTTGTTTGGAATTTGATCAATGTATAACCCTTCATTTAGAACCCTTTCCCACTGAGGGAGTTTTCAGGCATTTTAGCGCTAGAAATAGCGCCTGTAAAGCGACTGAAAACTGCCTCCCATTCATTGCAATGTTTTCACACCCAGGCTGTGTGCTTGCAGGGCGTTAGAAAAAGCCCTGCAAGCAGCGCTCCCAAAATGCCCCTGCCCATTGCAATGAATGGTCAGCGCTTCCGGAGCGCCTAAAAAGCACAACACAGGAGTTTTTTTTACACCTTCTTGGGGTTAAATGTGCCCCACTAGCTGCCGAAAAGCGCCGATTAAGAAACAGTAAAGCACCACTAAAATGAGCAGCCATTTACCACTGACACACGGGTCGCCCCAGTGTGAAAGGGGTCTTACACTTGCTTTGTACTCATTGTATCGTTCTCTCATCGCCTGTTTTAACTCTCTAAATGCTGGACTTCTGTGCAGGGCATTTGCAGCATGGCTCCATTCGCTTGAATGCAAGGAAAAGGGGGGGGGGATAGCTTTAAGCCCCTCTTGCCTCATGGGATTGCAGCAGCAGGGTTTCTAGTCTCCCCTCAGAGTGAAATTTGCGGGAAGAGTTCCCATTGACCCTTGGCATCTGGAAAAGGTCAAGTTGTATCTGGGCAGTGTTAGGCTTACTAGTGTAGTATTGGATAACTTCCTCAAGTTCGAAAAAAGTGCGGGAAGCCTTTCCATTGGCCCTTTTCTGAACTGGTCAGTTGACCAGTGTATCTGTGAAGAATTTTAAATAAAAAGAGGGGTTCAGAGCCCCAGAGGCTCAGTTGCCTCAGTAGCATCAGCTGTGGTGTTCCCTCCCACCCTCCTTAAGTCGCAGCGTAAGGCTCCATTCACACCTAGGCGTTTTAACGCCTGAAGCGCGATGCTACAATACACCGGAGGGTCGAATTTACATTATTCTCTATGGAGACTGTTCACATCTCCTAACGCAGAACGCCGTACGTCGATAGAATGCCGAACGCTGAATTTCAAACAAGTCCCGGACCCTTTTTCAACACACGTATCGGGCGGCTTTGGCATTCGGCACAGCCGACAATGTACTGTAAAAAAAACGCGGTTAAAAACGACATGTTTTGTCGCCGCAAATCGCGGAACAAAACGCCTATTTTTTGTCGCTGCAAATCGCGGTACTTACGCCGCAAATCGCCTACGCTAAGGTGTGAATGCAGCCTAAAACTTTATTATGTGGCCAGTGGCACCTTTTAAGGGAGACAGGTTTTGTATACAAAGTTAAACACGTTATTTAAAGTGGTTATTAACCTGTACAGACCACTTTAACCTACAGGTAAGCCTAGATTAAGGCTTACATGTAGGTCCAATAAATATTTCCTTAACCCACGCGGTTAAGGAGATATTTTCCAAAAAAGGGGCACCGACCCTTTTTTGAAAATATATTTTACAAAAAGGGGCACGGCGCAGGCGCACTAAGCGTGCCATTAGTGAAGGTGGTCGTGCAGTTACTAGCGGCTTCCGCGCGCATTCCAGTCACAGCGCCGGAGCAGCGATACCCAGAACTCACTCTGGGAGAGATGGCGGCGGTGGAGGAGGTGATCGAGGACCACTTTGGGAGCTTCGATCTCAGGTAAGTAATTCATAATGAGCTAGTATGCTATGCATACTAGTTCATTATGCCTTTCTCTTGCAAGGATTTTTTTCCCCAGGATTTTTTTTAAGAGGGTTTACTTCCTCTTTAAAGTTATTAATATTATATGTTAAAGTGGGCAGATTCCCCTTTATTTTGATTATACAGCTTGAGCTGTATTGGCTGAGCTGTTTTTATGTTTGAAGTTTAAGTTTAAAATGTATCTATTAACCACTTACCGCCTGGCCTATAGTAGAATGACCCCCGGGCGGGGGTTGCGTTATCCTGACTGGGCGTCATGCAGGATAACAGCCGCCGCGCGCCCGTTGGGGCGAGCGTCGCGCCGACCAGCAGGAGTAGAGGACAGTCGATTCGGGTGCTCTCCTGAAAGGGGGATCTGTGCTGATTGTTTATCAGCGCAGCCCCACCTCGAATTGCCTGTCCAGGACCCCCAGGATGCCAGAATGGACCACAAGGATGGCCACCCCACTGGACCACCAGGTATGCCACCAGGGAAATGCCAATCTGTGCCCAGGCAGCTGCCAATCAATGCCCAGGCAGCTGCCAATCAGTGCCCACCCACAATGCCTGCCAGTGCCAGTGCCAGAAGCGATGCTTATCAGTGCCATCTATCAGTGACACATATCAGTGCCCATCAGTGCCACCTATCAGTGCCGCCTATCAGTGCCACTCATAAGTACCCATCAGTGCAGCCTTTTAGTGCCCATCAGTGTTGCCTATCGGTGCCACCCATGAGTGCCCATCAGTGCCGCTTATCAATGCCCATCAGTGCTGCATATTAGTGCCACACATCAGTGCTGCCTACCAGTGCCCATCAGTTCGGCCTATCAGTGCCCATCATCAGTGCCACCTCATTGGTTCCACCTCATCAGTGCCGCCTTATCAGTGCCCATCAGTGAAGGAGAAAACGTACTTATTTACAAAATTTTATAACGGAAACAAAAGAAAAACTTTTTTCTTTTCAACATTTTTGGTCTTTTTTTATTTGTTTAGCAAAAAAAAAACAAAAAAACGCAGAGGTGATCAAATACCACCAAAAGAAAACTCTATTGCCGCGTACACACAGTCGTTTTTTGTCTTCTCATGAAAAACTTCATTTAAAAAAACGACGTTGCCTACACACCATCGTTTTCTGGAAATGCTCTTGCAAAGCGCGGTTACGTAGAACACGTACGACGGCACTCTGTTACATTCAAGGTCACGTCATAACTTGCTTCTGAGCATGCGCGGGTTTAAAAACGTTGTTTTAAACGTCGTTTTAGCCCACACACGATCATATTTTATGACACAAAAAACAACATTTTGAAAAACGACATAAAAAATTGAAGCAGGTTCGAATTTTTTTTTTGGTTGTTTTTCAGAAGACAAAAAACTACGTAAAAGCCCACACATGATCATTTTAAATGACGTTTTTTAAAATGTCGCTTTATTTCATCACAAAAAACGACCGTGTGTACGCGGCATAGTTGTGGGAACAAAATGCTAAAAATTCTGTTTGGGTACAGTGTAGCACGACTGCGCAATTGTCATTTAAACATCGACAGCGCTGAAAGCTGAAAATTGGCTTGGGCAGGAAGGGGGGTAAGTGTCTGGTATTGACGTGGTTAAAGCCAATAATGAAGGCCGCAAAAGCGCTGCGTAAACTGTTGGCGCTATATAAATCCTGTATAATAATAATAATAATAAAAAGGCCGCTGCAAAATATTTTCCAATAGAAGTTAAATGTGAAAATATATATATATATATATATATATATATATATATATATATTTTCCAATCAGAGGTATTAGTGTTTATATTGTGTTGAAACTGCTGACTGCTATCCCATGCGTTGTGCTTGGCAAGTAGAACCACTTGCTGTGCGAGACAAGGAGATGAATTTCTGTAGAGGCCCGAGTGGTTAAGAAGCTGTAAAAACACAGCTCGACCATGTAGTTTTACACACCCCCGAATAGGGTTGCCACTTGTTCGGGATTCACCCGGACAGTTCGGGTTTGGAATCATGTGTCCGGGTTTCAGACTGTCTGAGACCCGGACACATTATTCAGAGCAGACTAAGTCTCCCCCTTCTCTCTCCTGCCTCAAGTGAGTACGCTTAGGTAAAAAAGAGTTCTCAGAGGACTCATTACATCAGAGCTCCCCTTTACACCAGAGGCCACAGTGCTCCCTTTTACATCAGAGTCCTCTTTGTACACCAAAGCATCCCTTATGTTAGAGTCCCCAGAGTTCTCCCTTACATCAGAGTCTGCAGAGTCCCCCCTAACAGTGAAAGGGAACTCTGTTGACTCTGATGCAAAGGGGGAACAATTTGGACTCTGATGCAAAGGGGGAACAGTCTGGACTCTGATGCAAAGGGGGAACAGTTTGGACTCTGATGCAAAGGGGAACAGTTTGGACTCTGATGCAAAGGGGGAACAGTTTGGACTCTGATGCAAAGGGGGAACAGTTTGGACTCTGATGCAAAGGGGGAACAGTTTGGACTCTGATGCAAAGGGGGACAGTTTGGACTCTGATGCAAAGGGGGAACAGTTTGGACTCTGATGCAAAGGGGGAACAGTTTGGACTCTGATGCAAAGGGGGAACAGTTTGGACTCTGATGCAAAGGGGGAACAGTTTGGACTCTGATGCAAAGGGGGAACAGTTGGACTGATGCAAAGGGGGAAACAGTTTGGACTCTGATGCAAAGGGGGAACAGTTTGGACTCTGATGCAAAGGGGGAACAGTTTGGACTCTGATGTAAAGAGGGAACAGTTTGGACTCTGATGTAAAGGGGAACTCTGTGGACTCCGATGTAAAGGGGGAATCTGTGGACTCTGATGCAAAGGGGGAACAGTTTGGACTCTGATGCAAAGGGGGAACAGTCTGGACTCTGATGCAAAGGGGAACAGTTTGGACTCTGATGCAAAGGGGGAACAGTTTGGACTCTGATGCAAAGGGGGAACAGTTTGGACTCTGATGTAAAGAGGGAACAGTTTGGACTCTGATATAAAGGGGAACTCTGTGGACTCCGATGTAAAGGGGGAATCTGTGGACTCTGATGTAAAGGGGGAACTCTGTGGACTCTGATGTAAAGGGGGACTGTGATTAACTTCATATGATTAGAAATGTTATTTAATAGCAACATCTCTGCATAGTTTATCTATGCATATTATGAAAAAAAATTGCTCTGCAACGCTGAAGTGTTCGTGTTTGACTTGAAGAAAAGGTGGCAACCCTACCCCCGAACCGCATGTATGTGTAAGGCTGGGTTCACACATGTCTGGCTGCGCTTTGCAGTCTGGAGTCCAGTGGGTTTCTGTTTACCGTTTCAGGTGTGAATTTATGCCTGAATCTGCACCTTAATCGGACCCAAAACCGCACAGGACATGCTTCAAAACCGCACTGCGGCCACCCTCGACGTGAACCGCCACCATTAACATTCACATGTTATGCGAATTGGATGCGGAATTGCATCTAATTGGCATATATGTGAACCAAGGCTTAGTAAGGAGCCTTTAGTGACGAATCTCCGGTAATTATAGAGAATCAGACACAGGCCATCATTAGAAATGTCATTATTTGCTGCTGCAAGCGTTTTCTTATTTTTTTTAGCATTTTGATTTTTTTTAGGAATGTGTATTTATTATAAAGTGAGGGGATTCTGTGTGGTGAAGCAGACAGGCGCACTGAGGACATTCCTTCCATGACTGTTATATATCTCTTTATTATTTTGCACATTTTTTCAGTCATGCTCAGTGTTGTGACGGTCAGATCTCCTCAGCTCTGTATTCCCGCCGCCAGGGAAACGCGCCTCACTGAGCACACGTGAGGACACTGACTCTCTGCCCTCACTGTGTACAACATCCAACATGCCTCTGACGTTTCCATAGCAACCGACACGCAACCCCTCCCCTCTTGGCCGGAGGCTTCGGAGTGTACCATCTGCTTCGTCTGACGGGGGCATCGGTTGTGTTGCCTTTAGGTCGGCCCGCTCTACACGTGTCGCCGACTCGGCTCCCCCCAGCAAAGCGAGTTTTTGGTAACGCCCGCATCCGCTAGGGTCGCCATGGAGACGGAGAATTGTTAGGCGCAAGCTGAAGCTGCATCCTGGAGACCGAGAAGCGTTGAACGGAGACAGCGAGCGGGCGGAGGAGAACACCGGACACCGGACACAGCCAGCATGAGCCAGCGCCAAGTTCTGCAAGGTAACAGCTCCGAGCTGGCCATGTATTTCTTATTGTGTCATTAATGGGCTGAATACAATAATAGTGCAGCTTCCTAGCTGTGGTATCCAGGGATGTCCCTGGAAATGTATCTTCTGTATAGAGGTGGGGTTGTGTTTTATAGCACAGGGTACTGTTTATTTTTATGTTATTTTATATATATTTTTTACATATTTTTTTTTTTTTAAAAACTTTATTGAAATATCACAAAGTGACAACTATTCAGGGCTCATTCACACTATGGCAGTCTCTATCGATCCCTTTTCAGAGGGCGGAAGAACAATGATCCTTGGGCAATACTGATGCCTTTCTTTTCTTTTCTTTTTGGAGGTTTTTTTTAAGTTGAAAATGGGTTTTGTATGTATGGCACGCCAAAATGGATGAATCAGTATGCCAACTCACCCATAAGGGGGAATCTCCGCTTATCTGCCCCCCCCCCCCCTCCACTGCCACATTTGGCACCTTTGGCACATGTGATTAGTTATGACCCCAGCCATTTGATGGTTTGACAGTTTGGTTGAGAGCACAAGCATACGTGACAGTTAGATTTCTGGCATGCCGGGACTGTAATGTCGCGTACACACGATCGGTTTGTCTGCTGAAAACAGACCGATGGACAAACCGATCGTATGTGCGCCCCATCAGTTTTATTTCCATTGGCGTAAAAAAATAGATAATGTTTTAAATTTTTCCTATGGATAAAAAAACCAATAGATAAATCTGATCGTCTGTATGGAACTCCATTGGTCAAAAATCCATGCATGCTCAGAATCAAGTCGACGCATGCTTGGAAGCATTGAACTTCATTTTTTTTGGCTCGTCGTCGTGTTTTACGTCACTGCATTTTGGCACAATCTGATTTTTGACTGATGGTGTGTAGGCAAGACTGATGAAAGTCGATTTAACAGTTTAAAATAAGTGTTCCTGGCATGCCGGTATTGCTAACTGTCAAATTTGCTTGTGCTCTCAACCAAACTGTCAAACCATCAAATGGTTGGTGTTATCACTGATCACATGTGCAGCACCATGGCAACTGCAGATCAAACAGAGGCTAAGATGGCAGCTTTCATGCCTGAAAAGAATAGGAGGGTTTAGTTCCACTTTAAAGCAACACTAACCTTTCCAATTACCTTTTGCCGATGCCATTGGCCAGTGTGAGATGACATCACTCCTGACATCCACTTATACTGCACTTGGGTCCCATCCTGGAGCTGTAGGCTGAGAAGAGACTTTCTCTAAAGGCAAAAAAATGTTTTTCTTAACTTAATGCACGCTCACCTTCTAAAACAACTCGTTCAGTTTAAAATAAAAATGGAAGGCAGAAATTTGTGTAAAAATATAAAAAAACATTCTTAATACCTTTTTTTAGCTGCTTGGAGAGCTTAAAGGAGGAGAATCTGCAACACATTGAGCTTTGCAGTGAATGTCTGTTCTGACACGCCCCCGGCTGCACAGCCATTTACTGGGAAGCGCAGTGTGATGCTGTTTCTTGCCCCCCAGCTCTTATGCAGCTGAGAATAGACGCAATGTGATCACTTATAAAAAAAAAAGGCATAAAAGGTATTTATAATATGTATTTTTTTTTTTTGATTTTTATATCGATACAGATATGTTTTGCCTTTCATTTCTATTTTAAAATAAATGATTTGTTTTACAAGGCAAACGTTTGGAACCACTTTAACCACTTCGTATCCGGGTCATTGTAAATTGACGGCCACAAGGTGGCTCTACAATGCCCGCCGCGTCACTGAGGTTGCCGATGCATGTGCCTTGGCGGCTGCGATGTCCGCCGGGTACCCACAATCAGCTGTTACACAGCCAATGACGTGGATCTGTGTGTGTAAACACACAGATCCACGTCCTGTCAGGGAGAGGAGATGATGTGTCCCATGAACATAGGGACACAGATCGGTCACCTCCCCCAATCAGTCCCCCAATCAGTCCTCTCCCTCCACAGTAAGAATCACTCCTAGGGAACACATTTAAACCCTTCCTCGCCCCCTAGTGTTAACCCCTTCCCTGGCAGTCACATTTATACAATAATCAGTGCATATTTATAGCACTGTTCGCTGTATAAATGTGAATGGTCCCAAAATGTGTCAAAAGTGTCCGATGTGTCCGCCATAATGTCGCAGTCCCAATAAAAATCACAGATCGTTAATAAAAAAAATAATAATAAAAAAAATTCTATCCCCTTATTTATAGACGCTATAACTTCTGCGCAAACCAATTACTATAAGCTTATTGCGATTTTTATTTTATTTTTATTTTTATTACCAAAAATATGTAGAAGAATATGGCCTAATCTGAGAAAAAAATAGTGTTATAAAAAAAAAAAAAATGGGATATTTATTATAGCAAAAAGTAAAAAATATTGTGTTTTTTTTTTTTTTCAAAATAAAAATCGCAGAGGTGATCAAATACCACCAAAAGAAAACTCTATTTGTGGGGAAAAAAAAGGCGTCAATTTTGTTTGGGAGCCACGTCACACGACCGCGCAATTGTCATTCAAAGTGTGACAGTGCAGAAAGCTGAAATTTCGCCTGGGCAGGAAGCAAGTGGTTAAGGACACTCATTGTTTACAAGAAAAAATAAGTATTATTTGCTAGAAAATGACCCCAAACATCATACATACATATATATATATATATATAACACAGAGACCTTTAGACCCGGTTCACACTGGGGCGACTCGTCAGGCGGCTCAGCCGTCTGACGAGTTGCGTCCCATTCAATGCTATGGAACCGTTCTAATAGGAGCGACGAAAGTTAGAAAGAGGTTCCTGTACGACCTCGAGAGGGTCGGGAGTGTGAACCGGCTCTTATGTAAGACTATTTTTGCGCTGCCGTTTTTCAAAAGTATTTTTTTGGGAAAAAATACACTTTAATAAATAAAAAATGAAAAAAAACATAATATATACCCCCATTTTTTTTGTATAATATGAAAGATTTTTTGTATAATGTGCAAAAAAAATTAAAAATCCTGATCAAATAGGCAACTCCCATCCTCATATTGATCAGTGGTTCCAAATTAATAACTACTGCATTAGGGAACAGACACAAAAGATACACTTTCCAAAATAACTGTTCTGTTTATTTAACGCAATTGAATTTTTTTTATACACATGATTAGGTAGGCATTACATTAAAGGAGTTTGTAAAGGCAGAAGGTTTTTTTTTATCTTAAATGGGTTGTAAAGGTTTTTTTTTTTCTAAATAGGTTGCTTTAAGCTAGTGCATTGTTGGCTCACTTACCCTTTCCTTCCATTTCCCTTCTAATGCTCCGTACACACGATCGGAATTCCCAATGGCCTAAAATCCGATGGAATTTTTCCTCAAAAGCTGTCTTGCATACACACTGTCAGACCAAATTCTGACCGTCCAAAACGCGGTGACGTAAAACACTACGACGAGCCTAGAAAAATGAAGTTCAATGCTTCGAGTTGATTCTGAGCATGCGTGGGTTTTTTCTCCGCCTGAGTTGCACACAGACGATAGGAATTTCCTATCGTTTTTTTTATCCATCATAAAAAAATAAAACATGTTCTATTTCTAAACACTGACGGAAAAATGTCCAATGGGGCCCACACACGATCGGAATTTCTGATGAAAAAAGTCCATCAGACTTTTTTCATCGGAAATTCCGATTGTGTGTACGCGGCATAAATGTTTTTTTTCTTTGTCTGAATTTCTCACTTCCTCTTTCTCCTCAGTAAGCTTGCCCCCATCATCTGAGCCGTTCTGGCTGGGGGTTAGTCACCGTGCTCGCCCCCTCCCTTGGGACTACATCCATGCGGGGAGACGCTGTGTTCACATAGATGTATAGATGTCTCCTCTCCTCTGCTTTAGCAAAGGAATCCCGATAACTGGTGAGTTTGTTTACATGAGATCAGCTGTGATTGAACACAGCTGATCACATGGTAAAGGTCAGCTGTGATTGACACTTTACTGCGATCACAGAGTGTGCGACCCGAGGGGATTGTTCTGGGAGGAGGTCCATGGATGCCCTCCCAGAATGAGAGAATCTTTTTTTTTTTAGTGATGAGGGATTAAAAACCCTGCATTGTTATTTTGTTTTGCAGTCTCCATACCAATAGGGATATGTCTCTTCACCTCCTGGAGTTCACTTTGCTCTTACTGATTGTGTTTGTTTGGAAATATGAGAAGCTCGCAGTATGCGGTGAAATCGGAGTAAGCTATTTCAGTACAGGAGAGGAACCAGTACTGATGGCAAAGGCCAAGTTCAGCTTTAGGCCCCTTTCACACTGACACGTTTTTCAGGCGGTTTAGTGCTAAAAATAGCGGCGCTATACTGCCTGAAAAAATCGTGCCCTGTAGTCTTCAATGTGAAAGGCCGAAGGCTTTCACACTAAAGCGGTGCGCTAGCAGGACCGCTCCAAAAGTCCTGCTAGCCGCATCTTTGAAACGGTATAAGAGCGGGGTGTTTTCCGCTTCTATACCTCTCCTTCCCATTGAAATCAATGGAAAGCCACAGTAATATCGCCAGCAATGTGCCTCTGCAGTGGCGCATTGCGGGTGCTATTAACCCCTTTTTGGCCGCTAGAGTAAGGTGACCAGATTTTTAAAATTAAATCCGGGGACATATTTTTTCTTTACTAGTAATGGCCGCAATCAGCGACTCTTTACCCATCGCCGCCCGCCTCACAGCCTCTCAAGTCTTACTCTTTGGGCCCCGGATACTACTGGATGGGGAGCGGAGGAAGATCACTCCGCCAGGGAAGGTAAGGAGATCGGCAGGTCAGGATTTGAGCCAAGGCAGAAGAACATGCGAGCCAAGCTGAATGGGCATGCGCCCGAAACTGAAGAAATATTCCCTCCACTCCGACCAGCACATGATCATCAGAAAGGGGCACAGATAATGGGTAAAATACACCCCCCCCCCCTATGCTAGTAGGCACCGCGGAGCGGGGGGGTGTAATTCAATTTTTTTTTATTTTAATTCTGCACTGATTGTCTTTGAAATTGCTCCTGCCCCTATTAAATCCAATCTGGGGACAAAACCAGGGACAGACTTGGTCCGGGGACAGTGTCCTCAATCAGGGGACTGTCCCCTGAAACTGGGGATGTATGGTCACCCTACGCTAGAGGGGGTTAAAACAGCACCGCTAGTGGCAGAATATCATGGTAAATACAATGGTATAGCGGTGCTAAAAATCGTGCCTCTATACCGTCACTGCACCTCCGCTGTCCTGTGCGAAAGGGGCCTTAATTAATTTTCCTGTGTTCCCCATTTATTTATTTTTTGATCATGTTATGTAGCTGGTCTCATGTGTTAGTGTGAGTAGGTGCCGCGTATTTTATCATCATCTTTTCCTGTGTCTGCAGAAGTAAACTTGCACCCTATTTATCAAAGTGTCTTCATGAGAAATATCTGTATTTCTCCACACTTACCCGTCATATTCACAGTTGAATTCTCTGTGATCTTCCAATACGGGCCTGAGTCTATGAGGCAACACAGACCTAACTTATAAAAACGCTTTGATAAATGAGGCTTCACATTACAATGAACAATCTTCCAATCATCAGCTGAGTCTGCAGAAAAAATCACTGCGTTTGCTCTTTGAATGTGAAACTCAATGGCAGTTCTTACAACAGAGCTGCCTGAGCTTAGGCAAGTCTCCTTATCTCCATTATGTAACCGCTTTGCCTTTTTCCTTTAGTTTTCGAGCAATATCAGAGGGCACGGACCCAATTCGTTCAAACGGTCGCAGAGCTTGCCACAAGACCGCAGAACATTGAAACGCTCCAGAATGCAGGTACTTTATCTCGCCCAGTAATGCTTGGACTGACTAACTTCTGTTGTAATTAATATACTTCAGGCAAAACACAGATGTAAGCATGTACTGTTCCTTCAAAAATATCCACAGATATTAAAAGATGCATATACCATAAGGCTCCATTCACACCTGAGACTAGCGATTTATTGGCATTTTTTCAAGTGTCTTTGTAGCTTTTTACAAGCGTTATGCAGCTTCAAGCATTTTTGTTTAGCCAATAGAAAGCACTAGGGGTGGAGAGGGATAGGACATTGGGGGTATTATACATGTACAATTATCGTGTCAGCACAGCGATCGGTGATGCGGGTTGTCAGTCTGACACCCTGCATCTCCGATCTCGGTAAAGAGCCTCCGCCGGAGGCTCTATACCACGTGATCAGCCATGTCCAATCACGGCTGATCACGATGTAAACGGGAAGAGCCGTTGACCAGCTCTTCCTCACTCGCGTCTGACAGACGCGAGTAGAGGAGAGCCGATCGGCAGCTCTCCTGACAGGGGGGGGTTCGCGCTGATTGTTTATCAGCGCAGCCCCCCTCGGATCCCCACACTGGACCACCAGGGAGTGCCCCCCGGTGCTCAATAGAGCACAAATAGATAAAAAAAAAACAATAAAAAAAAAAGAAAACAAAATTGAATACAATCGATGCCAATCAGTGCCCACAAATGGGCACTGACTGGTAACATGGGCACTGACTGTAATGATACACAGCAATGCCATCAGTGCCACCCCTCAGTGTCACCCAGTGTCCATCAGTGCCACCCAGTGTCCATCAGTGCCACCTCTTAGTGCCCATCTATGCCCAGTGCCCACCTATCAGTGCCCATCAGTGCCACCTATGAGTGCCCATCAGTGCCGCCTATGAGTGCCCATACCAGCGCCGCCTATCAGTGCCGCCTATCGGTGCCCATCAGTGCCACCTCATCGGTGCCCATCAGTGCCACCATACCAGTGCCCATAATTGAAGAAGAAAACTTACTTATTTACAAAAAAAATTAACAGAAAATCGCAGAGGTGATCAAATACCACCAAAAAAAAGCTCTATTTGTGGGAACAAAATGATAAAAATTTCATTTTGGTACAGTGTAGCATGACCGTGCAATTGTCATTCAAACTTGCGACAGCGCTGAAAGCTAAAAATTGGCTTGGGCGGGAAGGTGCGTAAGTGCCTGGTATGGAAGTGGTTAACAATCGATAAATTATCAGCTGTGTAAATGGAAACGACAGCAAGGCCCCCCCCCCCCCAATCCATACCAGGCCCTTTGGGTTTGGTATACATTTTAAGGGGAACCCCCACTCCAAAATAAAAAAAAAAAAAACGTGTGGCCCCCCCCCCCCAAAAAAAAATCCATACCAGACCCTTATCCGAGCATGCAGTCTGGCAGGCCAGATCAGGGGTCTCAAACTGGCGGTCCTCCAGCTGTTGCAAAACTAAGGGCTCTTTCACACGTCCGTTCAGTTTTTTGGATCAGTTTTTTCCCCCTTCAGTTGATCCGTTTTTTCGTCAGTTTTTCGTCAGTTTTCCGTCCGTTTACATCCGTTTCCGTTCCGTTTTTCATCAGTTTTTCATCAGTTTTTTTCATCCGTTTTTTCATCCGTTTTTCTTTTTTTTTTTAGAACTTTTTTTTTTTTTTTACATATTTTGATGAAAAACTGACGTTAGCGGATCGGATGGTAAACGGATCATCCGCTAACGTCCGTTTTTCGTCCGTTCCGTTTTTTTGACGGAAGAAAAATAGGGTTTTCTTCCGTCCAAAAAAACGGAGCTTACCGCAGACGGATGTTAACGGACGTTAGCGGATGCTCATCCGCTAACGGACGCTAACCCATAGGGAAGCATTGAGGTCCGTTAACGGACGTCCAAAAAACGGACGAACTGAACGGACGTGTGAAAGGGCCCTAAGTCTCATAAGGCATTGCAAGGCTGACAGTTGCAAGCAGGACTTTCACAGGCAGAGGCATGCTGGGACATGTAGTTTCGCAACAGCTGGAAGGGTCGCCAGTTTGAGACCCCTGCCATAGAGTCTCTATACTCACCTACTCTTTGCTGCCCCAAGTCTTAGATCTTCCTGGTTCTTCCTCCCACAATGCTTTGCTGGGAACCTGAGAAGCCAAGCACCAGGACTAAGGGCTGTCACATGGGCAGAGTGAAAGTCTTTATCCCTGTGTAAAAAACAAACAAAACAAGGGTACCGGTATACAGGCCTTCTAATCCTTCCTGCAAGAAAATGTAACAGCGGGGTGTAAAGGAAAGGTTAGTATAAGCATCGGGGGAAAGGGGTGTGAATTATGGCTAAACTCCACCCCCTCCCAACCACTCACCCACCGGCCCCATCCTTTCCAGGCCCCTACCTTTTATGGAAGTTCTGTAGTCTGGTCAACAGACATCACAGGTCCTCTTTCTCCTCTTCTTCCTCTTGTGGTGAGCGGGTTCCTGAATGCCTGTACCATATCTACAGTATATGTTTAACTTTTTTTTTTAAATTTTGAATAATATTTATTCAGTCTCTAAAATTAAATTTCATTCTAAACATTCCTCATCTGAAAGAACATTTTATCAAAAGAAATGTGTTTTTTTTTTGACCTTCAGAGTTCTTACTGGGTTTCATTCACCAAATTTTTCTAAACCAATAGGATTAATAACCCTCAGATTGCTTTTTTATGTATTAGCGGTAAAGAGTTTAAAGCCCAGCAAAGTGATTTTTCTTTGATTAGCAGCAAAGTGATTATAGGCCTTTTGTAATGCGTCTTCCACTTGATTACCATTAAAACAGTTAATGCCCCGTAAAGTTGATTTATAGCCACCAAATCCCGATCGCTGCAAGTCAATCAAGGAGATTTCAAATAGTGTCTCAATTCAAGGTTATACATTGTGAGAAGAAAAAGAGAGGAAATTAGCTTAGTATTCAACTATTGCCTTTTCTGAAAACTCATCTCTTTGGGGAATCAGAAAACAGGAAGGGGGTGCCAGCTAAGACCCCTTTCACACTTGTAAGACTTCAAAGTCGTGCGACCTTGCCTTCGATTTCGCGTTGCCTCGATCAGTACTACTTTGCCACAACTTTGGCATTAACCAATGAAAACATACATGGTGTGAGGTAATTCCTTTTCCTGCCATAGTTGTTTGCAGTTCCTGTTTGCTTCCTGGTTGTTGTGGTGTGGTGTGTTGTGACAGAAAATGTTTTCTACTCAATATATTGCCACAGCAGTTGTCATTGCTGCTGCAGCAGTAGCAGTGCATGAGGAAAAAGAAGAGGAGAAGCGGAGGACAAGAACAAGGACATCTCTTTTTTTGGGCTGTTTGGAGCACATTGTTCCTGAGGGAATAACCAGGAAGTGAATGTGTGCTAAGAAAAATGTGCTTGGGGGGGGGCTACTATGTTGAAAGGATTGGGTGGGACAAGGGTCAAAAAGCTGCTTGTGCTTACAAAGTCATACTGAAATCATGTCTACAGTAGGGTGACCAGACATCCCCAGTTTCAGGGGACAGTATTGAGGACGTCCCCGGATCTTCCCTGCCCCATTGCAGGGGCAATAAAGACTCAGTGCAGAATTAAAATATAAAAATTAGGATTGCCTACTACATTGAGTGTTTCTGTGATCATGGCTGGTCACGGATATTTCATGACCATTCAGCTTCGCTCGCATGTGCCTTGGCTCAAATCCTGTTGCCTTCCCTGAGTGATCCAAGTAGTAGCCGGGGCCCGAAGAGTGACTTGAGGCTGAGGCTCACTTTGCCAAGTAAAGAAAAAATATGTCGTGGTCCCTTATCTATATATTATTCAGACGATTTGATGCTAAGTTTAACATTGAGGTGTAACATCAACTGCATGAAACCATAGTAGGGACTACTGAAGTCGTGCCATATGCATTAAAAATCATGAAAATTTTCATGCATTCATTCAAAATCATGGGATAAGTCGTATAAGTGTAAAGGGGACTAAGTGTACCATTAAAACCAGTTTATTAAAAGAAGGACAATTGATAACTCACTGTAGAGTAACATCCGTTTGGTCCTATATTAGAATCTGCCTACAACTGTTCCACACAACTTGTGGTATACTCTTGCTCATGTGGATGTTTTACATTGGGAGAACCATTAGAACCCTTTAAAAACAATTTGGCAAACATAGTTGGCTTTTTGAGTGGGATAATGATAAATACAGCGTCCCCTAGGCATTTCCTAGAACACCACAATAAGTCCTCCCAGGGCTTACGGGTGTGGATCATTGAATCTATTTCCAGGAAATATTCACCAGGAGAATGGTTCAAAATATTTTGTCAGCAAAAAACATTTTGGATATATAAACTTAGTTTAATGCTACACTTAGCTGGTGCCCCCTTCCTGTTTTCTGATTACTTACAGATGTGACTTCAATCTGATATGGAGCCACTAACGTTATATTAAACACTATTTGGGAAATTCTTTATTTAAAAGCAACAAGGACTCTCATTTTTGGTCTTTTCATTATATGGATTATATTTCATGAGAACCTCCTCTTCTTCAATCTTTCTAGCACCATTATCTTGTCCTTTTTATAGCTCTTCGGGGAAACCCATACCACTTCTACCCAACAACTGAAATGGTTTCCAGTGCTCCGGGGCAGTAGGGCGGGAGTGCAAATGAGCGAGCATCACTAGGGAGACTGATTGTAGTGGGCGTGGTCATGGCGTGGGTACAGAGCATGCATGCTCCTTCCTCAGGCTTCCCAAGCAGCCATCTCATCTGAGGTTAAATAAGGGCAGCGGTACCGGTGGACAGCAAGCCTCAGCGCACCGGCTCCAGCTATAACCCCACAGAGACAGGCCAGCGAGTGTTGACCACAGGAACATGTCAGTGGTGTAATACAATAAATAAACAGTGGTTTAGTTATGACACAAACAGCAAGGAATTACAGTATAAAAACATAAGATCAAAAAGTGAAAAATATATATAAGTAAAAGATAATGTCATAATATCTATTTAGCCTTATTAGCTGGATATAAATCTAATGCCGCGTACACACGATCATTTTTTGTGATGAAAAAAAAACGACGTTTTCTGTGAAGTAAAAAACGACGTTTTTGAAACGTCACTTTTCAAAGACGATGTTGCATACACACCATCGTTTTTTCACAAAAAGCGAGGTTACGTTCACCACTCTTTTCCACTGAAGCTCGCTTCATAACTAGCTTCTGGGCATGCGCGGGTTGAAAAACGTCGTTTTAAACGACGTTTTTGCTACACACGGTGACTTTTTGTGAAACAAAAAACGATGTTTTGAAAAACGACACAAAAAATTCAAGCATGTTGGAATTTTTTTTGGGTCGTTTTTTTTAAGACAAAAAACGACGTTTTGCCCACACACAATCAATTTAAATGACGTTTTAAAAAACGACGTTTTTTTTCATCGCAAAAAACGACCGTGTGTACGCGGCATTAATGCCTAAGCACAATTTTTCAACTTTGATATGTGTTAGTAAAACCATACATATCATCACAACCATCAAACACAGCTACTGTGCCCATCAAACGCAGCTACTGTGCCCATCAAATGCAGCTACTGTGCCCATCAAACGCAGCCACTGTGCCCATCAAACGCAGCCACTGTGCCCATCAAACGCAGCCACTGTGCCCATCAAACGCAGCCACTGTGCCCATCAAACGCAGCCACTGTGCCTATTAAACGCAGTGTTCCTGCACCCTTTATGGACGCACCGCCTCTGATCACAACTACTTTGTGCATCCAGGTTAGTTAAACCTTGTCTTTTTCAGGGCAAATGTGACTTTTATTTGGTGGTAAATGGGAATGGATATCTTCTGATTTTTTTTTTTATTATCAAAGGAAAACTGGCCCAAAATAGTAAAAAAAAAAAGAATGTATCTGTATATTTCTTGTTACTACCATAACCTACCACCAAAGAACAACCCCAAAAAAAAATTCCTGCTCCCGAACAATCGCAGTGGTACCACATATGTGTATGTTAGTTGTTGTTTGTGCCCGTTAGTACAGCCCAATAACAAAAGTGTGCATTTTTTTTTTATCCCAGCTAAAACACATCGACACTGATACTAATTTTAATTTTTTTTTTTTTTTAGTTTTTTTTTTTATTCTGTTAAAAATATACTGACCATGGCCTTTGCTCCTGACCTTGGCATTTGACCCAAACATTAACCTTGGGCCTGACCTAGATCAAACATTGGTCTAGGTATTTTTTTTTTTATTAGTATATTTTTCGCTGCAAGGAGAGAAAAGGTACACTGTATCTTTCCTCTCCATTCACACAGAGAGAAACACAGGTGCGGGCTTTATAGTGACTGATCACTGTGGTAGCCAATCAGAGGCTATCACAGCTATTAGGTGACCTGGAACCGGTATTTCTGGGTCCCAAGCATTAGTACGGGACCCGGGGCTCTTGGTGAGACCCTCGTCTCTGTGCTGGGAGCCCACTGTGTGGCGCACTTCCAGCTCAAATACAGATACGCAGATACGGCACCTCTGAAAAAGGCCCAGTTCATTGAGGCTGCATATATACGTACTGTTGGTATCGAGGGATTAGTATCAGGCTGTAATGCTTAGAATCCAGTGCCAGGTATCCCGTGTTTGTTATAGGGCAGATTCAGTTCACAAAGCGCTAGGAATGATCTATACAGCACATGCTTCCAGTAACGTGTCTCAGGCCCCGTACACACGGCCGAGGTTCTCGCCAGAAACCAGCGAGAACCTCGCTGGGAGCTGCATTCCAGCGAGAACCTCGGCCGTGTGTACGCTCTCTGCGAGCCCCGCCCGTCGGGAAACCCGTCGAGCAAATAGAGAACAGGTTCTCTATTTGCTCGACGGCCCGTAGGGATGAATGGCTGGTTGCCATTCCCGACAGGCGGGTCGCAGATTCTGACAGCCGGCAGAGAACCTCGACGGGCGGAACGATGTGTTCTGCCCATCGAGGTTCTCTGCCGTGTGTACGCGACATGACACTAGGGGAACAGACGGGCAGAATATGTTTTCCTGTATAACATGAAATGCATCCCCAATAAGAATCTTCTTTTTTTTTTTTTTACATAGAGCTGCCAGAATTTACAAGATAGTATTAAAAGCACACCAGCTTGAATCAAAATGAGCGTGATTGTATCAAAAGATCTTTATGCCCCGTACACACGATAGTTTTTCGGCATGATTTAAAACAACGTTTTTAAAAACGTAATTTAAAATGATCGTGTGTGGGCTTCACATCGTTTTTTATCTTCTGAAAAACGTCCAAAAAAAATTTGAGCATGCTGCATTTTTAAAATGTTGTTTTTCGGGTTGTAAAAAATGATCGAGTGTAAGCTAAAACGACGTTTAAAACGATGTTTTAAACCCGTGCATGCTCAGAAGCAAGTTAGAGACGGGAGCTTGAATGGAACTTCCCCTTTAGAGTGCCGTCGTACGTCACTGCGCTTTGCTCATCATTTTTAAAAAACGATGGTGTGTGGGCAAACGTTGTTTTTAATGATGAAGTTGGAAAACGACGTTTTATTCCATGATGAAAAACGATTGTGTGTACGTGGCATAAGATATCATAGATACAAAGAATTCAGGATTCATAGAGCCCAATGTCTTAAAGGGGTTGTAAAGGTAATTTTTTTTTTTTTTATATATACAACTTCCTTTACCTTAGTGCAGTCCTCCTTCACTTACTTCATCCTTACATTTTTCTTTTAAATGTCCTTATTTCTTCTGAAAAATCCTCACTTCCTGTTCTTCTGTCTAACTCCACACAGTAATGCAAGGCTTTCTCCCTGGTGTAGAGTGTCATGTTCGCCCCCTCCCTTGGACTACAGGAGAGTCAGGAAGCTCTCTATGTTGCAGATAGAGAACGGAGCTGTGTGTTAGTGGGCGTCCTGACTCTCCTGTAGTCAGGGCCATCCTAATAGCATCATGGGCCCCTGGGCAAAGTAATGCACCAGGGCCCCTGCCAGCCTGCCCCAAATTTATGCACCTACTCAATCATTAACGTATAAATAGTTGATAGAATTAAACATATAAATATATATATTCGTACTTTCAATAACATTGATTTTAAACAATAGGAAAACATGCCATAATTCAAAGACTAAATCAACACAAAAAGCACAGGGGAGGGGCATAAGGGCATCAGGAGGGCAAAGTACAAGTTCTGGGATGCCACTCAGGACAAGGCCATCATCCTGGGAAAACTTAGTAAAATGCATGAGTATCCTAGCAGATATAGGACAGTTGGCAAATATAATGTAATGCAAGACTATCATGGGGCCCCTATGCACTTGGGGCCCCTGGGCAGTGCCCAAGTGTGCCCAGGCCTTAAGACAGCCCTGCCTGTAGTCCAAGGGAGGGGGTGAGCACAACACTCCACACCAGGGAGAAAGCCTCGCATTACTGTGTGCAGTTACAGACAGAAGAACAGGAAGTGAGGATTTATCAGAAGAAAAAAAGGACATTTAAAAGCAAAATGGAAGGATGAGGTAAGTAAAGGAGGACTGCACAAAGGTAAAGGAAGCTATTTAGGGGGAAAAAAATTACCTTTACAACCCCTTTAAGACATTGGGCTCTATGAATCCTGAATTCTTTGTATCTATATGAAATCTAAAAGGTCTTCTGATACAATCACTCATTGTGATTCAAGCTGTTCTACTTTTAATATTGTCTTGTATATTCTGGCAGCTCTATGTAAAAAAAAAAATCTTCAGAACTCAGGGGGAGCCTATTAATACAGAATAAATCAAACCCACAGCCAACATTTTGGTCCACAATGAGAAACCTTTTTTTTATGATGTTTTAGAAATGCATTTTATACCTTATTTATCAGCTGAATGCTCTGTAAATAAGCAATGTGACATGACAGTGAGTCTTGTACTGTAATAACTGCATGTCTCCAGTGGATCGAGCAAAACAATGTGAGCTTGATTATCTCCATTCACCCTGGGGAGTAAGGGTCTTCATGTCAGTGTGGGGAGAGCTACAATTCTGCTTTAATGCAGGAAAATCAGCAGGGAGGCAACAGACAGAGAGGACTGGGTGTTTGTAAGTGCTGATAGAGTTGCATACATGATTACTTTATTTGAAAGAAAGGCGTATGTTATATGTCTCTGGATACAAACCAAAGATTATAAAATCAAGCTAAACAAGGATGCAGTAGGTGAATTTGTGGTCTTTGTGAAATAAGCAATAAAGCACTTAAAGACAACCTGTCAAATACATTGATTTGTCCTAACTGTTATTTGTGCCAGAGTGCACACACATTCTGGTGCCTACAAGCACCTTCGATAATCCTTTTAGGCGCCTTTCACACGGGCGGCTGTCGTGCCGCAGTTAAAAGCATGTTTCTTTCTTTTGAAATTCAAGACTCCAGGCACATCGATCGGCTGCATTTGTACACTGCGATTAGCTGCGTTTACATGCAGCTACGTTTAGCTGCGGTTGGCCATTATTGTCATCCCCATAGCAACCGTTTTTATTTTGATGTGCTTCCTGTTGTTGTTTTTACTTTTGTTCACGCTGCTATCCGCAGCTGACACAGTGCACTGCGTTTACCTGCAGTTATGTGCAGATAGCTGCGCAAAATCGTTCCTGGACGCAGTCAAATCTATTTTTTCTATCTGCACCAAACTGCATGTAATGAAACTGCAGCTAAACGCAGTGTGTGAATGGGGCCATAGGAACGCATTGTGTGCTTTCAGCTGCAGTAGAAAACTAGAAAATCCGCAGCTAAAAGCACCATTCTATCCGTCCGTGTGAAAGGTGCCTAAAGGTGTTGTAAAGATACAATTTTTTTCCCTAAATAGCTTCCTTTACCTTAGTGCAGTCCTCCTTCACTTACCTCATCCTTCTATTTTGCTTTTAAATATCCTTATTTCTTCTGAGAAATCCTCACTTCCTGTTCTTCTGTCTGTAACTACACACAGTAATGCAAGGCTTTCTCCCTGGTGTGGAGTGTCATGCTTGCCCCCTCCCTTGGACTACGGGAGAGTCAGGACGCTCTCTATGTTGCAGATAGAGAAAGGATCTGTGTTTTAGTGGGCTTCCTGACTCTTCTTTTATTGTTGGGTTCCTGGATAGCTCTTGGGTCCCAGTTACACACTATAAACAGTGAAAAAGAAGGGGTTTGGAGACTTTGTATGAAGCAATGACCTAGAGATATGCCTCCATCCCTGACATTGTGAACAAAAAGGAGAAAAGAAAATGTGACTTTATATGAAGTATACGATTGCAATTGGGTAAATGCTTGTTATAAAGTACAGTAAAACCTTGGGTTGCGAGCATAATTCGTTCCAGAAACATGCTTGTAATCCAAAGCACTTGTATATGAAAGTATATTTCCCTATAAGAAATAATGGAAACTCCGATAATTCGTTCCACAACCATTTATTCATAGGTCCTTCAGTTTATAGTCCATATAAAAAGATTATAGCAATGTGATTGGTTGTGTAACCATAAAATGTCCATCCACAAATGGAAGCCTCCACAAGGGAATTAGAAACAAAATCCAGCCTCGCCTCTCTTCTCTTTTATACTCAGTTGTGACATGACACTACTTGTATGTAGCGCCTGTGTACTTTCAGTCCACGTGCTATTTTAAATTTAGAGGGGGATGAGAGAGTTATGTAGCTCTCATCCAGGTGATTTGCACAAATTCAGCTTCCGTTCTAGCTGGGCTGTGCTGTCAGTTCATTCTGTGTGCTTTTCCCCCCGGGGCGACAGGTGGCGGCAGTGGAGTTCAGGTCAGAGCGCCTTCTTGCCAGCAGCCAATCAGAGGGTTTTTTCCCTTGCGGGGCATGCTGGGGGAGGGTACTTCTTGAGCGGACGCCCTCTTGGCGGGAGTTCGTGACTGGATCCGGGTGCGGCACCCACCTTCAGTGTATGCGCACATAACAGGCCCCGGCGATATGGCCTACCAGGCCGGGGCACACGTGCCATGCGTTGTTCTTGGATCCGGGACCATGTTGGTCTGGAGCAACTGAAGCTGTGATGGGGCCGAGTGACTAATTGGGTTGCATAATTTTGAGGAGAAGATCCCAAGCGAGTTGTTCGGTGGGGAGTCAGTCTGAGGAGAGCCCGGAGGCAGGCGATCCAATAGGGCCAAGACAAGCCATCGGGGATTGAGGTGACCGGACACTGAGAGTTTGTCTAATAGCAACCTGTCAGTCGGTGACTATTTGAAGAAAACTACCTGAGGGAGATTCGGGCATCAATAATCTTGAGAAGGATCCACCTTACGAATACGAGTCTCGCTCCTATTTCTATTTCAGTCAAGTCTGTGGCAGAGACTTGTTTTCCTTCTCAAGATTATCAGTGATATTCTGGCTGCCAGTTCTGTGAGAGAGGCTGTCCAGGTACGCTGTACCCACTCCGGCTGGAGTGGCGACGAAGCTAAAGACCCATTGGAAGCAGGATTGTTAGGCCTGAATCTGCAAATTCTCCTTTTCACCCATCTTTACTCTATCTACTCCAAGTTCACTGTTTGCCGTGTTGGGCAAGAATGGAAAATTTGGACATTCCATCATTGTTCTCATCATCATCATCATCATTATACCCCTAGACATTCATACAGGTAACAGGCTGACCCAAATCTATCCAGCGGCTCCTGCGAGGGTAGCGCTAAATGTATATCAAGACATCGCTTGTAAATCAAGTCAAAATGTATTAAAAAATGTAGCTTGTCTTGCAAGACGTTCTCAAACCAAGTTACTCTCATGCCAAGGTATGACTGTAATATTTATTGATGCGTATAATTGTACTTAAAGCGGAGTTCCACCCTTAAAACCACTTTGTTTCATCCCATCCAGCATACTGGCGTCAGCGCCAGTATGCTGTTTTTTTTTTTTTTTAATCCATGTACTTACTTTATAATAAATCATTTAATTTCGTGCGCACCGCGGTATGTCGCAGCTATAAGGCGCCACGCCTTCCGGAAACAGCCGATTAGCGTTCGGCTCTTCTCGGCGCCTGCGCACAGACCCAGAAGCTGACTGTGCAGGCGCCGTATATAGCCGCGTCACGCCCTCCGAAAAAAGCCGAACTAGGACCGGCTATTTTTTTTTTTTACGAAAAATATGTAGAAGAATACGTATCGACCTAAACTGAGGAAAAAAAATGTTTTTTTATATCTTTTTTGGGGATATATATTATAGCAAAATGTAAAAAATGTTGAATTTTTTTCAAAATAGTCGCTCTATTTCTGTTTATAGCGCAAAAAATAAAAACCGCAGAGATGATGGGAAAAAGTGGGAAAAAGAGGACGCCAATTTTGTTTGGGAGCCACGTCGCACGACCGTGCAATTGTCAGTTAAAGCGACGCAGTGCCGAATCACAAAAGTGCTCTGGTCTTTGGACAGCAATATTGTCCGGGGCTAAAGTGGTTAAATACGGCCTTTTCTGTAGTCATCCGTACGTCACACGCTTCAATCAACATTAAATCCGCCCCTTGCAGAGTTGCACGAGCAACGGGAGCGTGCGGGAGCGAGTGGCTCAAAGTCGACTGCTGTGCGCAGGCGCCGTGTACAGCTGTTCATGTTCGGAGCCTTTCTGCGGCTCCGTAGTGCTTCGTATTGCGCAACCGCTGCGCCTGTGCAGTACATGGCAGGCATTATTCAACGGTGGACCTTTCTCGTCACAACACCCATGTGTCGGAAATGTAACACACCCATTGGCTTTGCTCTCAACCAAACTGTCAAACCGTCAAATGGCTGATGTCATAACTGATCACATGTGCAACATCATAGCACTTGTAGATTAAACAAGATGGCAGCTTCCTTGGCTGAAAACGATAGGGGGTTTTACTTACACTTTAAAGTACAACTGAACGCTCCTCATTCATGTAAGGGTCATCACAAAGGGCAGTGGGACACCCTTTGTTACTGGAGGAAAAGAGATTCAGTCTTTACACGTGGTAAGGTTTCTTCACAGTAAAGGCTGTTCACACTTGCGCAAAATGCTGACGCTTATCGAAGGCACCTATAGCATTATTTGCACGTTAATAGGCGCATTTGATAAGCATTTAATGAGCAATAAAAATGCTCCCCCAAACGTCCTATGTGCATTTGCGATGTGGGTGACATGCATTTTTAAAACCGCACCACAAACGCCTATTATTAACTATTATGTTCTAACGTACCACAACTGCATGCCTGCCATGTTTGGGGCTCGTTACCATAGACTTGAATGGAAGGAGTTGAAATGCTTCAACTTCTTTCAAAATCGACATGAAGAGTCCATTTTGAAGCGACACACTGGGCTCTGTCCATTATATCAACTGCATTGACGTTAATGCCCCTGAAACGCCTGCATTCAATGCCAGTGTGAACTAAGCCTAAGTGTCCTTTCACACAGACTTGTCCATTATACGGATTCTGCTTGCTCAGCAGGGGGATCGATCCGCTGATCTCCACTGAGCCGGCAGATGACAGGTCCGCCTCTGCTCACTGGGCAGAGACAGATCTGTCAGAGCACTGCTCTCCTCTATGGGAAATCGGATTAAAACGGACTGGAATAAGGGTTTCCATCTGTATGGATTTCACAAAAAGGATCGGATGTTAGCTGATATGTCACCGCTGACACCTGCCGCTCCATAGAGGTGAATGGAGGCGTTCCATCAGATCCGCCTGAAAAACTGACAGGGGGACCTGATCAGAAAGCCTGTGTGAAAGGGGCCTAAGAGCTTAGATTCTCTTAGGAACCAGTGCTTGCCAGCTCAATTGATTGTTTAAAAAAAAAAAAAAAAGCTGGATGCATTTTTAAACACGCTATTATAACTGGCTATCAACAATTATTTTTTTTTACAGGTAGAGCAGCTAACCATTTAAATTAATAACACCAGAAAGTGTTGAGCCAGGGAATATCTGATTACCTAAGGGAATAAGGAAGTTATTTTTTTTTCTCCTAGTGGAGCAAATTGGGCTATGTTTTTTCTTTTCTTTTTTTCTTCCTTGGATCATCTGTGGGTATAGGATTCGATATGTGGAGGCTCTCATTTTTATTTATAGCATTTATTTTTCTATTGGATAAACTTGATGGACTTATCTTTTTTTTTTCTTTCACCTCTGAGGCCGCGTACACACGATCGGTCAAAACCGATGAAAACGGATTTAAATTAAAATGGCAGGATTGGGTTAATTATAAGCTCTCACCGAGTTTTATAGATAGGATGATATAGTGCAGGAAGGGCAATAGGCAAAAGGGAGATACAATACAAGATGGATATCCGGAGAGAGAGGTGGGGTGGTAGGGTTAAGGGTTGGGGGTAGGCTAGGGGGAGGGATAGGGTAAGTTCCGGTGGGGGAAATTAATGTATTTATGTATTTTTGTATACCTATTTTGTACCGGTAACGGCTCATCATACTTAAATATACTTTTGCAATAATAAATGTTTTTCCAACTATGATGTGAACTAAGGAGACTGCGAATAAACGCAAAATTGATTACGTCTTCTGATAGTTCTCTTAGGCGGAACAAAAAAACAAACAAAACAAAAAACAATGAAAACGGACTGAAGGACCGCTTCATCGGTCCAAACCGATCGTGTGTGGGCCCCATCAGTCAATTATACTTCGGTAAAAAAAAAAGAGAACTTGCTTTAAAATTTGATCGATGGACGCCTGACCGATGGGTCAAAACCGATCCTTAGTATGCAAAAGCATCGGTTAAAAGGCCGCGCATGCTCAGTATCAAGTTGACGCATGCTTGGAAGCATTGAATTTCGTTTTTTTCAGCTTGTCGTTCTGTTAAAACATGTAAACGTCACCGCGTTCTAACACAATTGTTTTTTTAACCGATGGTGTGTAGGCACATCAGACCATTAGTCAGCTTCATCGGTTAACCTTCGGACCGTTCTCATCGGATGGACTAATCGTGTGTACGCGGCCTTATGAGTAGCAGATGTAAATGGACTTGTGTCTGTTTACAAATTCCTACCTCCAATCCGATCTGCTAAATAAAGAGGTCCAGATTCATAGAGAATTAGATTCTCGTAGAGTATCAGAAATACACTACGCCGCCGTTTTTTACCTGGCTCTACGTGGAATCCAGGTAGATTTTGTCCAGTAAACGACGGCGGCGTAGTGTATTTCTCCCGTCGCAATCCATCTACGCGAGTAGGGGGCGTGAAGGATTTAAAATAGGCGCGTTCCCGCGGCGATCGAACTGCGCATGCTCCGTTCGCAAATTTCCCGCCGTGCATTGCGCGAAATCACGTCGTTACGTCATTCGTTGTTTGAGTAGCGTCGTTTACGGACATTTCTATTCCCGAACGAGTTACGTAAAAAAAAAAAAAAATAATAATTAAATTCGACGCGGGAACGACGGCCATACTTAACATGGGCTACGCACCGTTAGACCAGCAAAAAGCTGGTCTAACAGTACGTAAAAAAAAACAGTCGTAAGCGATTGCGAAGACCGCTCGTATCTTCGTGGATCGCCGTAAAAACACATTTGCATATCCCAACGCATGAAAACGACGCAAACTCCTCCCAGCGGCCGCAAAAATATCGCAGCGTAGATCCGAAGGCTTACGAAGATGTAAGCCTCTCGGATCGAAGCCCGAAGCCGCCGTATCATGGTTTGAGGATTCAAACTAGTGATACGGCGCGCAAAATTTGAAATTACTCCTGTCTAACACCAGTTAGACAGGCGTAATTGCTTTATGAATCTGGGCCAAAGAGTTTAGTGAGCTCTATAGAGTGGGCTGCCATCCACCCGCTCCGCTCATTATGCCCCGCGACCGGTTACCAAGTCGATTAAGTGGCCCCCCACTCTTCAAAAGGTTGAGCTCCCCTGTCCTAGACTGTTGTATTTTCTAATACTTTTATTAATTTGACTTTAAAATAATACATACAATGTAACTTAAAGGTTAACTAATGCCGCGTACACACGATCATTTTTTGCGATGAAAAAAAACGACGTTTTCAATCATGAAAAAAAACGACGTTTTTCAAACTTCATTTTCCAAAACGACGTTGCGTACACACCATCGTTTTTCTACAAAGCTCTAGCAAAGCGTGGTGACGTACACCACATTCGACGGCACTCTTTTCCATTGAAGCTCCGTCTCATAACTTGCTTCTGAGCATGCGCGGGTTTAAAAACGTCGTTTTCAACATCGTTTTGCCCACACACCATCACTTTTTATGACACAAAAAACGACGTTTTGAAAAACGACACAAAAAATTCAAGCATGTTGGAATTTTTTTTTTGGTCGTTTTTTTGAAGACAAAAAACGTTTTGCCCACACACGGTCATTTTAAATGACGTTTGGAGTTATGTCCTTGGAAATATATACTTTGGTCGGAGGATTTGTATTTTGTGGAGATTAAAAGCCAAATTGTATGTATTGCTAGATTTTTGTGAGTGTTTTTGGTGGCCACAAGCAGACCACAATTTTGGAATTCATCCTAGATGCGGTCAGCTTTTTTATTTTAGTTCAGGCAAAGCCTGTTCCTTCCATTCCTATCTAATGTAAATATTAGGGTAAAATATAAACACTGTGTATGGCTTTGTGCCGGTTCACACAGGGGCAACACGACTCTGGGAGCGACTTTGCGAGGCGACCTCAGCGCGACTCAGGACGACTTACAACGTGACTTCAAGTCGCCTCCAGGACAGGCGACTTTGCCAGTGGCCAATCAAACAATAATCAGCTCTTATAATTGCAACACTAATCATATTGTAATTGAATGTTATTAAAAATTATCTTTCCTTTTCAATCTACACTCAATGTAATTTTCTGAGAATGCAGTGCAATATGGCTACAATGAGTTGTTCTGTGTGTACGGGCCACTCCCCAGAAACATAATTTCCCGCTTGTGTGATTGGCTCACCAATTTTCTGAGAAGTCTGCCTTATGGCCCATACACACGATCCGAATATCGGCTGATGGATCGTACGACTTTTTTCGCTTAATAATCGCAAGTAAAGTAAAATAGGTTATAAAACTCTCGTACGACAGAAAAAAAAGATCGGAAGTGATGTCACGTGTTGTAATGTATTTGTATTGTATTGTCGGGCGACGGCTGTACTGACTAAACGAAAATCGAACGATCTGACATCGTACGAGGAAAATTTTCGCGCATGTCCGATCGAAAAATATCGGATGAACGGTCGTGATCGGCTCTCGAAAGTAGTGTACACGCAATCCGAAAATCGTACGATCCATCATCGGACGATCGTTTTCGTCCGATATTCGGATCGTGTGTATGGGCCATAAGATACTAACCAGATTTCAGCCACCCCCTGCAACAAAAATTTAATTTTTGGAGAGATACTCCCAATAGGAACACGTCTAAAGGGAAGCAGATTTCCTCATTAGTGCTTTCCAGCTGCACACCTGAGGCGGCGTACACACGAGGGGATATGTCCGCTGAAAACGGTCCGATGGACCGTTTCAGCAGACATCTCCGCTCGTGTGTATGGGCTAGCGGACAGATTTCTCCACCCGACAGATTTCAAAGCAAGCTTTGAAATCTATCCGGTGGGAATCTGTCCGCCCGACATGTCTGCTGGTTAGTACACTTACCAGCAGACATGTCGGCCCCCACCGCCGCCGCGCCGCTGCCGAATGGATTTGGCGCATGCGCGGAAGTGTTTTACTTCCTGGTGCGGTGACGTGGCGGTGACGCGGCGGCGTCAACGTCACCGCCGCGTCACCGCCACGTCACCGCGCCGTCCGGCGGCGGGGAATTTGATCCGATGGTGTGTACACGCCATCGGATCAAACTCCCGATCGGACATATCCGATGGAAATGGTCCGCGGACCGTTTTCATCGGATATGTCCGATCGTGTGTACGCCGCCTGACAGTTAATTATGAAACCACTCCCATTAGACCCACTTAGAACAGAGGCACAGACAATCACACAGGGATTTCTTCAGAATAACAAAAGGTAGGAATCTGCAACAAAGTTTGTTATAATCCTTGTAATGTACACTGATCACCCAGAGGGGAATGTTTTTTTTTCTCAACAAAAGTGGAGTTACACTTTAATTGTACAGTATAAGTACACAGGGCTTGTATTCATAGACCAAAGATCATATGCAGGCTATATTCTGGTGACTATACACTGTCAAAAAGCATGCTAGGGCTGCCCCAATGCACACTTATATGATCCCACCCAGAAGTTTTTTATTTTTTTATTTAAAGCACAAGTACAGCCAAAGCTTGTTTGGCTGTAGTTCTCCTATGGATCACAGGAGTGCAGTTCGTTCTGCACTCCTATGAAATGTTTTCAGCTGACAGCGGGCTAAAGCCTGCTGTCAGCTGATGTCACAGAGCCGGTCCAGGTTCAGGCAAGATCGTGAGCTGGGATCGGTCCACCTGTCTGGACTGGCACCTGGCTCAGCCTTTCAGCGAGTTGCTCTTGCCCCCTCCATAGCCCAGCGCTCCAGTGAGCTGAGGGAGGAGCTACTAACTAGGGAGCTCTGAGAACCGAGCGATCAGCAGTGTTTGATTGCTCGGTTCTCAGTGTTAGAGCTGGTAGGGGACAGATTCACCTAGGTAAGTATGATTCTTAAAAAAAAGCCATACTTCTCTTTTAATTATTCTTTTTTACTTTTGACACCTCTATGAAGATCTGACTGCTTTTTTTCCTGAGTTATCTAGGAGTTTCTGGATCAGTATCTTTGGGAGCGTTATACATTGGGGACTGTACCTGGACTTCACTGTGTGGGGCTGGCTTGTAATTTTTATTTCAGGCACTGGATTCTGTGTTATGTGCTCATTTTGGCATGATTCTATGTGACCATAAAAACCCCTTAGGGGTATGCACACTGTGACAAGCAAAACCTGTACCCCTAAATGGGGCCAAGCAACATGGATAAGATAAAACAGGGATTTTCTAAAATTTTGGGGACAAATTGAAGTTTTGTAGCTTTTGAAAAAATATACAAGCGAGCTGAAGGGTGTTATATTTGTGCCTAAAATTACTTTAAAAAAAAGAATACAATTGTTTCCATATTTAATGTATCCCACACAACTAATAAAGTCTTCTTTGCATAGCCGTTGCTTTACACACCGTTATTACAATCATGGCAGCCAAATAAACACTGCTTGTATTTGGTAACCATTGAGATGGTGATATAATGGTGTCTGCTTTATGTTTAGGTTTTTGACGTTAACTGAAATGATATGATTTTAGGAATAAACCGGAATACCATACACTTAATAGTTTATTGAAAATCTATAATAAGTGCTGTTGCAACTTTGCAGTCATCGATCGCTTTGTAGAAAGTAGTGCCGGGTATTCTATTGCACAAATCTGTATGCTGCTGTGGTGCCATACCATCAGAGGGAACACATTCTTTTTGCAGAGGCCTGGATCAGGAGCATTCGGCTGGAGCACAGCCTTGCTTTCCTTGTAAACTGTTTCAGCCGACTGTGCGTATTGTTACAGTTTACAAGGGGAAGGAGGAGAGAAGCCGCTGGCTCTGAACGGGCAGCTGTCCCTTTAATCTGGGTTGCAGTTGCTGCATCTAGTTTCCTCACAACATTTAAAACATTCATTCTAAAGTAGGGCTTCTGAGGCCGCGTACACATGATCAGACCGGTCCGATGAGAATGGTCCGACGGACCGTTTTCATCGGGTCACCGCTGAAGTGGCCTGATGGTCTGATGTGCGTACACACCATCAGTCCAAAATCCGATCGGGTCAGAACGCGGTGACGTAGAACACAACAACGTGCTGAAAAACGAAGTTCAATGCTTCCAAGCATGCCTCGACTTGATTCTGAGCATGTGCGGGTTTTTGGTCCGATGCTTTTGCGTACTAACCATCGTTTTGGTCCGATGGTCAGGCATCCATGGGACCGATTTTAAAGCAAGTTTTAAAACTTTGGTCCGATGGACAACGGTCCGATGGGCCGTACACACGATCGATTTGGTCCGATGAAACTGGCCTTAAGGCCAGTTTCATCAGACTGGTCTGAACGTGTGTACGCGGCCTGAGTGTAGCACTAGAAGAAGGAACCTTTATTAATATATAGACTGCCAGCACTGACCTCCTCCTGAAAATATTAGTTACCTGGCCAATTATGACTTTATTACTTAACCTCCTTGGCGTTTTTCCCGTGTCTGACACGGGGTAAAAATTTGCTGCTACTATTGTTGATCCCGTGTCAGACACGGGCTCGCCTCGCTGAATCCAGAGACTGTTTACTTACCTTCTCCCTGGATCCAGCGATGCATCCACGCTGTGTGAGCGAGCGGGTGCTCGCTCGATTCACACAGCGTCCCCGTGTGCCGCCGAGCTCCGTTCCCTGCGACGTTACGTCGCACGGGGACGGAGAACGGCGCCAAATTCAAAAATGTAAACAAACACTTTACATACAGTACAATGTAATCTTATAGATTACAGTACTGTATGTAAAAAATACACACCCCCCATGTCCCTAGTGGTCTGCCCAGTGCCCTGCATGTCATTTTATATAATAAAAACTTTTCTTTCTCCCTGCAAACTGTAGATTGCCCATAGCAACCAAAAGTGTCCCTTTATGGCAAAAATTGTTTTAGAGCAGCTAAAAAACAGCGATAATAAATTATAATCACTTGCAGAATTTAGCGATAGCGATCTGTGGGGAAATTCGTCATAAAAAAAAAAAATTATGACAGCAAAAATTCTGCAACTGAGCAAATTTCAGTGATTTTGATTTGATTACATTATTGAATAATTTTTACTATAATTATATTATTATTTGTTATAATTTTTTATAATTATTTATTATATTATAATTTTTAATAAAAAAAAAAAAAAAAAATCATACCCGGGATGCCTATTAGACTCTTGTTTAGATAGATTTAAGTAAGTACTTACTAAGAATTGCAGGCCTATAATACATAACACCACATTTCCTTGCAAAACAATTGCAACGCTTTTGGTACAAAATTCCAGACAGAATCATAACGCCAGGGAGGTTAAAGACAAGGACCTGGAACAAGAATTCAGATCACCAAAGAAAGCTTGAAATCAAACCTACTTATCTGCATTCTTGTTCTAAATGCTGGTACACACGGGCCAATGTACAACCTGGTACAATTAGCCTTCATTCGACCAGTGTGTACAGAAACCTATCCGACTTCTTTCGAATGGGCATGCTTGAAAACCAGCAGCTGACTGGCATCCATCTGATCAGCAGTTGCAGCCAGTGGCTGCAAACGCTGATCAGTGTGCCCTGGTGGGGAAAAGTCCCTACATAGTGGGGGAGGTCACTGTACTAACATTGCTTGTGTTAGTATAGCGATCTGTCATGTTTTTTTTATTCAGCCTGCTGGGCTTGCAGGGGATTCATGCTTCTCCACCAATGTACCTGGATTCAGCAACTCATTGTTCAAGCTTAAGGGGGTTGTAAAAGTAATTATTTTTTTTTTAAATAACAAACCTATCATACTTACATCCACCGTGCAGTTCGTTTTGCACAGAATGGGCCCGAACATCCTCTACTGGGGTCCCACAGTGGCTCCTTAGGCTCCTCCCTGCGATAGCTAACTCCCTTGGAAAGCTCTCTCCCAAAGGGTTTAGCTTGCGGGCACGGTCCCGTCTCATACACTCGGTGTCCATAGACACCGAGTGTATGTCTCGGTTCGGCCCCCGGGGGCGGCATCATTGGATTTGATTGACAGCAGCGGGAGCCAATAGCTGTTCTGCTATCAATCTATCCAATCAACGGCAAGACTCCGCAGAGATGAGGACGCCAGGGACGAGCTGAGCAGGTGAATGGGATCAGGTAAGTAAAACAGGGGGGCTGGAGGGCCCATCATTGCCAGGTGTTTTTTCATGAACACAAACCTTTACAACCCCTTTAACCCTTGCAGCAGAGGATTTCTCCCATTTAAGGCAGTCTCCACTTGATTGGTGGGTGCTTCTTTGGCTTTTCAGTTTTCTATTTCTCAAATTTGCATCGCTGCCACCTGGTCCTCTGTTTTTGTGTTAACATTTTTTGCCAGGTGTATGTTCAGGCCTCTACTAATGTCAGCTTTAGCTGCAAGATGATACAGCCTGTTGTTTAAGTAATGGTCGTTGACCTTTCTCTTCTGTTGGCAATGTTGCTGTGACGCCCACTCCTCATTTTTGTATTGCATTTGGAGGCCCCACTTGCCTAAAGCCCCGTACACACGATACAAAAATCAGAAGTAATTTGAAATGAACAACCTAAGGGCGAATAGCGGGGAACCGGAGGGTGACCCTATAAGCGGATTAGATCCTCTGAGACGACTCCAGTTGAGAGCAGCAATCAGAGCATTGTCCCCACAAGGGCACCCACCTAGAGAGCTCTCGGGTTTGAGAAAAGATGTTTGGAGGGCAACCCATTAAGACATGGCCTATCTTTAATGTACAGCCTCCTGGTAGATTTAGAAGCCCCCAAAGACTTACCATGCATACAAGCATGGGAAAGAGATCTGGGGATGAAATTCTCGGAGACCCAGAAAACAAAAATCTTTACCTTTACTCATGAGGCCTCGTTAGCCACCAGATATCAGGAAGGGGGCTATAAGATTCTAACTAGATGGTTAAAAACTCCCTCCGTCTTAAAACGCTGTTTTCCAGAAGTATCAGATCGGTGTTGGCGGTGTGGAGACGAGGAGGGCACAATGCTACATATTTTTTGGCAGTGCGTAAAAATAAAAGAATTTTGGGAAATGATCACGAGCACGGTAAAAGAAATCACAGAGGTAGAATTAGGAGAAAACTAGGGTTGTCCCGATGCCTCTTTTTTAGGACCGAGTACAAGTACGGATACTTTTTTTCAAGTAGTCGCCGATACCGAATACCGATACTTTTTTTAAATGTGTCCCCAAATGCAGTCATGTCCCCCACATATTGCAGTCATGTATGACCCCCACATATTGTAGCCATGTCATGTCCCCCACATATGCAGTCATGTATGTCCCCCCACATATGCAGTCATGTATGTCCCCCACATATGCAGTCATGTATGTCCCCCACATATGCAGTCATGTATGTCCCCCACATATGCAGTCATGTATGTCCCCCACATATGCAGTCATGCATGTCCCCCACATATGCAGTCATGCATGTCCCCCACATATGCAGTCATGCATGTCCCCCACATATGCAGTCATGCATGTCCCCCACATATGCAGTCATGCATGTCCCCCACATATGCAGTCATGCATGTCCCCCACATATGCAGTCATGCATGTCCCCCACATATGCAGTCATGCAGTATGTCCCCCACATATGCAGTCATGCATATGTCCCCCACATATGCAGTCATGTATGTCCCCCATATGCAGTCATGTATGTCCCCCATATGCAGTCATGTATGTCCCCCATATTGCAGCCATGTATGTCCCCCATATTGCAGCGATGCGTCCCTCATACCTTTTAGATATGCTGATGCCGCCTCTGCCGCATACCGCCGTATCCCCTGCACAATCGCGTAGCGTATTACAAGCTTTCATTCTAAAAACTTGTAAATGGCCGCGCTCCGTGTATTAAAACTCCCCTTCTCCGGATTGGAGGGATCCGTCCAATCCCACGCAAGGGGGAGTGTCTATACGCGGATTCGTGCATAGACACTCCCCCTTGCTCGGGATTGGAGGGATCCCTCCAATCCGGAGAAGGGGAGTGTCAATACACGGCCATTTACAAGTATTCAGAATGAATGCTTGTAATGTGTGCTATGCGATTGTGCAGGGGGATACGGCGGTATGCGGCAGCGGCGGCAGCGGCATATCTAAAAAGGTATGAGGGATGCATCGCTGCAATATGGGGGGGAAGTATTCTATTTCAGTATCGGGGGTATTTGCGGGAGTACAAGTACTCCCGCAAATACTCGGCATCGGTCCCGATACCGATACTAGTATCGTATCGGGACAACCCTAGAGAAAACCCAGCCACGTATCTACTATTGGATCTCCCAATCTCAATGGTAAAATTCAGAAACTCATTGCTTAGACATCTCCTAACAGCGGCAAGGTCCTGTATTCCAATCTTATGGAAAAGTCCAGTTACGCCTACTAGACAACAATGGTTAACCAGAGTTACGGACATTCAGTTGATGGAGAAGCTAACGATGGGAATAAGAGAACAGGAGGAGAAGTATAGACATATTTGGAACCCATATATAAAATATAGAGAGCAGGAGCTCTGAGGAGGGGGGGGGGGCCCTGGGGAGCGGAGGGAGAATGCCTTTTATTTTTCTCTTAAGGGGGGGAAGGGGGGGTAAGGACATATGTAATGTCATAGATGGTAAAAATGAGACCTGGAAAACGGATAGTTTGTTAAGAGTAACAAGGTCGAGATTACCGCAAGAAATCATTATACTGTGTAGCTGTCTATGTAATCCCCCGGGAATGTAGATAGTCAGACTAGAGATATAAGTTTGGCTGATATAATTGTAAGAAATTGTTATAGTGTATAATTGCATGTGCAAACTTTTTTTGATTTGTAAATTAATCGAGTACTATTAACTATCTGCTTAAAAAACAAAAATAAAGAATTAAAAAACAAAACAAAAAAAAAATCGGAAGTAAAATTTAGTCTGACGAATGATCTGCTGATTTTCAGATCGTTAGTATGGTGCTTTCAACAGCCGATTCCGGTTTTACGTCCAATTAAAGCTGGATGTGCAGACAATAAATGTTTTGTTGTGTGCAAACTCCGCGTATGATTTTTGTTAAATTAGTACAGCTTTCGCCCAAAATAAATTGTAAGACCAAGACTACGCTATTTAGAAATGAAAATACACATTACGTCACTTCTCAAGTTGAATTCTGTGGTACGAGAATTTTCGTATGGTGAGTAACCTCTTCACTTTCGACATGAGACTAGCATGCAACAAGAAATGAATGAAAGGTCATCCAAAATCTAATCGTGTGTACGAGGCTTTAGACTCTCTCTGTGCCCTGTACTGTACGAGAAAGGAAACAGGACTTTTGAATTGTATAAGGCCCCTTACACATGGGCCAGGCTCCATTGCAGTGCGCCTACACAGTGTGGAATCTGTCCACTGATCCTCGCTGAGCAGGCGGATGTCTGGTCTGTGTCCACTTCGGTTATGCAGAGCAGACACAGACGAAGCTCGCTTTGCCCAATGGGCGACTGCCATCCGATCAGATCTACCTGACAGATGGGGAACAGTTCCCCATTCCTCTGTGAAGTGAAGACTGGAGGGTCCGATTGGGTCCATCTGAAAAACTGACCCATGTGAAAGGGTCCTAAAAAACTAAACACAAATTACATCAACGTGTTTAATGTTTCACACTCAAACATATAAAGTGTAAGGGCCAGATTCAGGAAAGAGATAAGACGGCTTATCTCCAGATAAACCGTCTTATCTCTGCGTCTGAGCCCTCCTATCTATGCGACTGATTCATAGAATCAGTAACGCATTGATTTCCATTACATACAACTGGCGTAAGTCTCTTACACCATTGTATCTTATTTTCATATTTTAGGCTGGACGCTAGGTGGCGTTCCCGTCTAAAATATGCAAATGAGCCTATACGCCAATTCCTGAACGTACGCCTGGCCGGCGCTATTTTTTTACGTCGTTTGCGTTACCGTAGGTCCGTCGTAATGTTAACCCTGCTGTATGAGGCGCAGCCAATGTTAAGTATGGACTGCGTCCTGGCGTTTTTTTTCACGTCGTTTACGTCATTTACGTAAAACGTTTGCGAATAGGGCTTTGCGTAAGTGACGTTCACGTCGTTTACACGTCGTATTGACATCGTGATTTGGAGCATGCGCACTGGGATCAATTCACGGCTGGCGCATGCGCAGTACGTTCGGCGCGGGGACGCGCTGGATTTAAATAGTACACGCCCCCTACCCGCCGAATTTGAATTAGGCCAGGCCATTTGCGCTATGCCGCCGCAACTTAACAGGCAAGTGCTTTGTGAATACAGCACTTGCCCGTAAAAGTTGCGGAGGCGTAGCGTAGACAGGATACGCTACGCCCGCACATTTTTACGCGCTCCTACCTGAATCTAGCCCTAAATATCCAGTGAAAATAGTGAAAAAGGTGTTTTGTTTATATATTATATATTTTTTTTATGATCACAGTTTGACATTTTTACGTTCTTTAATTGCATATATGCAGTTTGAGTTTGAAACACTAAGCGCATTATTGTAGATTGTGTTTAGTTATTTAGTGGATAGTATTGTTGTATGAGTTGATAATGCACATGATAGTGTAGCATCTATTTTCTACGATTTTGTTTGTCACTTTATGCTTGCAGCTCACTAATTTTATTTTATTATGAATATGTACGCAAGATTTATTTGGGATTCTAAGGACTTTTGCATTACTTGTAAAATATGTTTCTTGGAGTACAGTACAGAACACAGGACCCTTCTCTCTGCCTGTGTATCCTTTTATTGTTTGCTAATATAGCGGTCCTTACAACTCTACATTTCCAGTGTCCAGTCATCTGAAGGTAGGTGCGTATAACATTTATAAATGGCATTGTAGAAATAACAGTTGATTGGTCAGTGTGCCCGTTAAAGTCTGTAAACCGAGCCACCTGAGGATGGATCTCTTCATAGACACTGTATGCAAAGCTCATCAAAGCGGCTCTGTACCTTGGGGTATCTGTGATTGGTCATATAGAGACCAATTACAGGGATAAAAGATGTAAACATTGTATTGTTTAGAACAAAGAAAAAAAGAAAGAGGAAATAATGAATGGAACTTGGAAAATAACAATGCGTTAATTCAATGGAAACCACAGAACATATTGGGGTAGATTCACATACATCGGCGCATCTTTATGCGGGCATAGCGTATCTTCTTTACGCTACACCGGCGCAACGCTGAGAGGGAAGCATGGAATTCACAAAGCAAATTCTCCCAACGTTGCGCCGGCATATTGTATAGTCGTCGGCGTAAGCCGTCGTAAGTCAAAGTAGGTGGAAGTGGGCGTGATACACTTAAATGAAGCATGACCTCATGCAAATGATGGGCTGAGCTTCAAACAAGTACTTAAAATGAACTGCGCATGCGTCGTAACTTGGACGCATTCCAATGCGCATGCTCACAATCACGTCAAAATAACTGCCTAAGATACGTCGAAACACTGCCTACGACGTGAACGTAACCTACGCCCAGCCCTATTCACGTACTACGTAAACGGCGTAAACGATGTAAAATTTGACGGCGTTCGTTCCCTGGTCCATACCTTTTGCATGAGTTGCGTCTCCTATATGGGGAAAAACTTTACGCCGGACGTGACCCTTACGGAAATCGCTTAAAACATGCGCCAATGGGCGCTGCCAATCAGTACGTTCTGACATGGCGTTCTCCCTCATTTGCATATTTGATTGAAAATCAATGGGAGTTCCAAATGCGTCCAGCCTAAATATGCGCCCACTCTACACCGGCGTAGGCAAGTTAGGAAAGAGATAAGACGTCGGTCGGATGAAGTCAGTCTTTTTGTGTATCTCTAGTTCTATGGGTACGGCGCATAGATACGACGGCGCATATGTACACTTACGCGGCGTATATCGAGATATGGCCGCGTAAGTACTTTGTAAATCTGGGCTTTTGTGTGCAGCTTGCACAATATTAATCCTTATAATGCAAAATAATATAAAAAAGCTGTCAACAGCAAAATTATATAAGGAAATATACATAGCCTTTACCTGGACTTAAAGTGGTTGTAAACCCTTACATATACGCATTGAAGTGATTAGTGATACAGATTTGAAACAAATCTTCCTACATACGTTGTGCCTGTTTATCAGCAGTCTTCTCTAACTCTGTTTAAGGTGCTGAATTTATAAAGCTTGTTGGAGAGTTCAGAAAAAAGGGGTGGACAACTGAAATTACTCTCTCCTTCGCTCAGTGAGGAGAGCTCTGAGAGCTGATTGGAGGGAAGGGACACACCCCCCACACAGCACACAAGAACAGAGCTGAGGCTGTCAATCAGCTGGAGGTCCCTCTCCTGTCACCCTTTTTCTCTTGGTGTCAGGAAAACTTTTCAGAAGTGATTCATGCAGATAGAGGAACGAACCTGGAAGGTGATTGGTTTCTATGCAGAGCTGCACCATATTTTGCACTCTCTAGTTTAATAAATTAACCACTTAGTGCTTTTAATTGAGACAAGTACACACTACAGGGGGGTTATGCTTTGTTCACATTTCATGTCTGAGGTTTACAACCATTTTAAGGCCTCATGCACACTTGACGTTATATAAAAGCCAGTAATTTTTTACGTTTTTCAGCGTAGCGTTTGTTGGTGTTTTTTACCTGTAGCTTTTTTTTTTTAGCAAAACTATACTCCAATAAAGGCTTACCGCTCAAAAACGCTGATAAACATTGAATAGCTGCGCTTTTGTTTTTGCGTTATTAAGCTTTTTTTTTAGCATTGTAGGGTTTTTATTATATTATATTTTGATATATTTAAATAGATATCGTATATACTCGAGTATAAGCCGACCCAAATATAAGCCGAGGCACCTAATTTTACCACAAAAAAATTATTGGGAAAATGTATTGACTTGTATTGACTCGAGTATAAGCCTAGGGTGTCCATCTGCATGCCTCACTGTGCCCATGCCTCACTGTGTCCATGACTAGACTGACATTTAATATGGAAGTCCATGGAAGGGGTGCCCGGATTGAAAGATTGCTGCTCCCCAGCCGTGGGTCCCCCAGACAATAAACTTTGCACACTTGTAGAGGAGAATGGGGCTACATGTGTGCCAAGTTCTGGGTCCAGTGGACCTACGACCGGCCGGTACCGGGTCCCCAAAATCACCAGAGAGATTTCTTTTTAACATTGGAGTCTATAGAAGGGGGGCCCGACTTTGAAAAATCGGTGCTCCCCGGGCGTAGGTCCCCCGTACAACAAACTTTTCACACTTGCAGAGTAAGGCTACATGTGTGCCAAGTTTTGGGTGCAGGGGACCTATGACCTGGCCGGTACTGGGTCCCCAAAATCTGGGAGATCAGGCGCAAAAAGTTGACTCGATTTATAAGCTGAAGGGTATGTATGTGTTTTATTGCTGCTGTAAAGAGTACCCGTAAAAATGTTGTTGTATGTGTACGACAATAAAGTATATCTATTTATCTATCGATCTATCTAGTCGTTACATTATCGTATACATTGCGTTTCTCACTATCTTTTTTTTTCTGAGCTATTAATCCTTTTTCACTGTTTATGTTTTTCCCCTGCGATTTTTTTCTTTTTGCTAAAAGTTAAAATCAAATGTGGCATAACTAATTTTAGGGAGGCTATAGGGCAGCATTAATTTGTCAATGGCTGCCATAGCCTATTCTATATTTGTGTGTATTTTCAGTCTGCAACAACTCCTATAGAATTTTTTTAGTCTTCGGCCATCATTTGCAGCATGCCCACAGACTCCAATTGCATGCCTGTAATGTATGAAAGCTTTCTGTAGCATTGCATTCACTACATTTTATGTGCAGCCTTTTGCTGATGTCAGGGGCCGCACTTGAGGCCCACTTCATCAAGGAGGTTGGCCAACACTGCTTTAGACAATGTGAGAGAAGTTGGTCTTGAATGACTTTTTCCATTGCTTTCTGTCTCAAGTCGAAAAGGGTAAAACAACCCAGCAGGGATACAGACTGCTTAAAAACGTACTAATCCTTCCCTACTCAATACAAAAAAAAAAAGCTCTGAGCCATGACTGGCTCTCTTTAAAGTAGATCACATGATATACTGATGAATATTTTTTTCTTCACTATACTTACAATATTTCTTCTTCATTCTCTCTTTTTACTTAGGCGTTATGTCTCTGCTGCGGCCCCTTCTTCTGGATGTGGTCCCAAATATCCAGCAGACCTCTGCTCTGGCTCTCGGGAGGCTAGCCAATTATAATGATGATCTGGCAGAAGCAGTTGTTAAAGGAGACATCCTTCCACAGCTCGTGTATTCGCTCGCCGAACAGAATGTAAGTCAATACTTTTTTTTTTTTTTCTGCAATTGTTGCACTTAACATAACTCACGAGAAACACATTTCTGCTTCTAGACCAAGCTCAATAGTGGCTAGCTATTATATATTTGAACAACTTCCTTTCTGACTTTATCCTTTAACCATTTCCATACCGCATGAATTCCAGCACTTCTCTCCTACATGTAAAAATCTTTTATTTGAAAATTGCTCAGAACCCCCAAACATTATATATATATATATATATATATATATATATATATATATATATATATATACACCCTAGGGTATAAAATGGCGATCATTTAAAACTTTTTATATCACATGGTATTTGCGCAATGATTTTTCAAATGTGATTTTTGGGGAAAAAAAAACACTTTCATGAATAATAATAAAAAACAAACAGGAAAGTTAGCCTAATTTTTTTGTATAATGTGACAGATGATGATACACCGAGTAAATAAATACTTCACATGTCACGCTTTAAAATTATGCACACTTGTGATATTGCGCCAAGCTATGGTATATAAATGTTTCATAGACAACTTTGCCAGTGGCTTATCAAACAATAATGAGTTCTGTGGGAGGGAGGGGTTTGCCTGAGTAAACTATTTTTTCTTCCTTTAAGTTGCTTCAGTTAAGACAGTGATCCGACTTTGGAGGCAATTTCAATTGAAATCAATGGGTAGAAGTCGCCTTGAAGTAGTACAGGAACCTTTTCTGAAGTCGGAGCGACTTCAGTAGTGTGCATTAAGACGGCTCTCATTCACTTTAATGTAATTTCTTGATCGCGGTAGTGTGAACGGCCACTAAGGCCACGTACACACAATCAGCCCAAACCAATGAAAACGGACTGAAGTTCAGTTTTATCGGTCCAAACCGACCGTGTGTACGCCCCATCAGTCTGTTGTTCCTCAGTCCAAAAATGTAGAACTTGCTTAAAAATTGGACCGATGGACGCCTACCGATCGGTCAAAACAGATGGTTAGCACGCATCTGTTAACCCGCGCATGCTCAGAATCAAGTCGACGCATGCTTGGAAGCATTGGACTTCATTTTTTTCTGCACGTCGTTGTGTTTTACGTCACCGCATTCTGACACGATCGGTTTTTGAACTGATGGTATGTACGCACATCAGACCATCAGTCTGTGAACCGATAAAACTGAACTTCAGTCCGTTTTCATCAGTTTGAACTGATCGTGTGTACAAGGCCTAAGAGTGTTTGTTGTTTTTATTTGTGAAAGTTTATTTGTTTTTTTCAAATCAAATCTTCAAAGCAAAAGATTTAATAGATGGAAAGATTAAAAAAAATGACTAAAGTTCCACTTTAACCACTTCCAGCCCAAGGACGTCATATGGCGTCTTTGACTTTCAGTGGAAATATCTGAATGATGCCTGCAGCTATAGGCATCATTCAGATATCCTTGTTTTCAGCCGGAAATTCTGTGCACCATAAGAATGATCATAGCGGCAGCTCTGCCGCTAGATTGTTCTTACAGGCGATGAGGGGACATCCCCGCCACCATCCAGTGCTTCTCCAGGCTCTATTGTGCCATCAGGGACCCGGAGAAAAAATTGTCTGCCGCCGGATGACGATCATAGAAATTTCTCTATGACGTCCGAAGCCCGGGCACGGCGTTATGACGTCACGTCCGGGCAGCGGGTTGTAAACAAAGTTGCGTTTGCGGCTGGTAAGCATAAGATTGTAGCTTTTTTGTGAATCTTGTTGACCTTGCATCTCTCCATAAAGAGGACGTGTCACGTTTATGTTTACATTCCTTGTAATAGGAATAAAAATGATAAAAATGTAAAAGAGAAAATTAAAAAATATAAAGTAAAATAACCAATAAAAAAAAGTTTAAAACGCCCCTGTCCCCAGTAGCTCGCCCCCAGAAGCGAACACACACGTAAGTCCCATCCACATATGTAAACACCATTCAAACCGCACATGTGAGGTATTGCCTCGTGCGTTAGAGCGCAAGCAACAATTTTAATGCCGCGTACACACGATCACTTTTTGTGATGAAAAAAACGACGTTTTATGTGACGAAACAAAACAACGTTTTTCAAACGTCATTTTCCAAAACGACATTGCCTACACACCATCGTTTTTCCAAAATGCTCTATTAAAGCGTGGTGACATACGCCACGTTCGACGGCACTCTGTTCCATTGAAGCTCTGTCTCATAACTTGCTTCTGAGCATGCGTGGGTTTAAAAACGTTGTTTTCAACGTCGTTTTGCCCACACACGATCACTTTTTATGACACAAAAAGTGACATTTTGAAAAAATTCAGCATGTTCGAATTTTTTTTTGGTCGTTTTTTTTAAGACATAAAACTATGTTTTGCCCACACACGATCATTTTAAATGACGTTTTTGAAAACGTCGTTTTTTTTCATCACAAAAAGTGATCGTGTGTACGCGGCATAACACTAGACCTCCTCTGTAACTCTAAACTGGTAACCTGTAAAAAAAATTAAAGCATCGCCTATGGAGATTTTTAAGTATCGATTGTTTGGCGCCATTCCATGAGTGTGCGCAATTTTAAAGCATGACATGTTGGATATCTGTTTACTCAGCGTAACATCATCTTTCACATTATACACAAAAATTGGGCTAACTTTACTATTTTGTTACTTTTTACTTTAAAGGTGCCAAGAAGGTAACACGGACACATCAAAAGTATGTTTTTGTGTGTGTAAAATAAAAATAAATCAAATGTAAAGATAAAACGGCTAGATCAGGGTAAGGGTCAAGGTCATGGACAGGGTCAAAGATCTGCATCAGTTTGTTTTAGGTAGGATTAAAAAAAAAAGTTTTTATTTTTATTTTCTGACATTGTGTTTAGGTAGAATAGAAAAGCAAAATGCACACTATTGTTTATTTATTGGCTGTACTATGATTACAAATATCAAATAATATATCCAGTGGATATAAAAAGTCTACACACCATTGTTAAAATGTCAAGTTTCTGTGATGTAAAAATAAATGAGACAAGGATAAATAATTTCACAACTTTTTCCACCTTTTTAATGTGACCTATAAACTGTACAACAGTAAAAATAAAATAATATGGTTGCATTAGCGTGCACACGCTTAAACAAATACTTTGCTGAAGCACCTTTTGATTTTATTACAGCACTCAGTCTTTTTGGGTATGAGTCTATCAGCATGGTACATCTTGACTTGGCGAAAACACTACAAATCTGTCAGATTGTGAGAGTATCTCCTGTGAACAGCCTACTTTAGATCACCCCACAGATTTTCAACCGCATTCAGGTCTGGGCTTTGGCTGGGCCATTCCAAAACGTTAATCTTTTTCTAGTGAAGCCAAATCTTTTGTTGATTTGAATGTATGTTTTGGGTCGTTCTAATGCTGAAAGGTGAAGTTCCTCTTCGTGTTCAGCTTTCTAGCAGAAGCCTGAAGGTTTTGTGCCAATAGTGATTAGTATTTAGAACTGTTCATAATTCCCTCTACCTTGACTAATGCCCCTGTTCCAGCTGAAGAAAAACAGCCCCAAAGCATGATGCTGCCACCACCATGCTTCACAGTGGGTATGGTGTTCTTTTGGTAATGTGCAGTGTTGTTTTTCGCGCCATACCTATCTTTTGCAATTATAGACAAAAAAGTTCAACCTTGGTTTCAGCAGACCATAACACATTTTCCCACATGCTTTTGGGAGACTGTAGATGTGTTTTTGCAAAATGTTGCCGTGCTTGGATGTTTTTCTTCGTAAGAAAAGGCTTTCGTCTTGCAACTCTACCCTATGGCCTAGACATATGAAGAATACAGGAGATTGTTGTTACATGTACTACACAGCCAGTTCTTGACAGATATTCCTGCAGTTCCTTTAATGTTGCTGTAGGCCTCTTGGCAGCCTCTCTGACCAGTTTTCTTCTCGTCTTTTCATCAATTTTGGAGGGTCGTCCAGATCTTGGTAATGTCACTGTTGTGCCATATTTTCTCCACTTGATGATGACTGTCTTCATTGTATTCCATGGTATATCTAATGCCTTGGAACTTCTTCTGTACCCTTCTCCTGACTGATACCTTTTAACAATGAGATCCCTTCGATGCTTTGGAAGCTCTCTGCTGATCAATGGCTTTTGCTGTAAGATGCGACTAAGAAAAAGTCAGGAAAGACCTACTAGTACAGCTGAACTTTATTTGGGGTTAATCAGAGGCACTCTAAATGATGGCAGGTGTGTACTGACTCCTATTTAACATGAGTTTGAATGTAATTGCTTAATTCTAAACACAGCTACATCCCCAGTTATAAGAGTGTGCACACTTATGCAACCACATTATTTTATATTTTTCATTTTTACTTCTCTTCCCTAAAATATTTCAGTTTGTTTTTTCAACTGAGTTGTACAGTTTATTGGTCACATTAAAAGTGGAAAGCACCTGGAGAACACACACACTGGGTCGCCTCTTCGCCGGTTCGGGGTTAGAAATCCCATGCGGCTCAATCTCCAAAACATACTATACCAGGAGGTACATTTAGGAGCATTCTAATTGGTCGGTGCTGTCACATGGGTGTGAACCCGCGAGCCAAGAAGAGAGAAAGCAGCAAGGATTTCAAATCCCCTGACTGGTAAAGCTGCAATATGATCTTTCAGAACGGGAGATCGCCGACTTCAGGTACAGTGGGACAGGGTGCGATGGGGAAGGAGGTCCAGTGTAAGTTCACCTTACAGATTTTCTGTAAGGGTGAACTTGCACTTTAAATTACATTGCTGTGAATGTTAGGGGTAGGAAAATTTTACAGATACATTTTAAAAATGTATTTCTTTATCGTATATCACGGGACACAGAGCAGCATAGTAATCACTATGTGGATTATAGAGCCTACCTTCAGGTGATGGACACTGGCACTCCCAAAAACCTGGAACCGTAAGCCTGTCAAGCCAACCCCTAAGTCAGCTTTATGAAGGGACGCCCCCCACTCGCTCGGGTGGGGGGAGACTTCAGTTTTTCTCAGGGATTTGGGAGGAGAGGATCCTGGACAGGTGGGTCTTCTCCACGGTCTCTCTGGCTTACAAGTTACGAGAGTTCCCTCCTCCTCGTTTTCTGACATCAAGTGTGCCAAAGGATCCGGCAAAAAGAAGATCTCTCCTTTTGGCCTTAGATCGCCTCTTGTTTCAAGGATTGTGGAGGTACCAGTACAGGAGCAAGGTCTGAGGTTCTATTCGAATCTCTTCATAGTCCCAAAGCCGAACGGAAACATCAGGCCGATATTAGATCTAAATATCAGATCCTTTCGGATGGAGTCAATTCGTTCAGTAGCCACCACCTTGCAAGGGGAGGAATTTTTGGCGTCAATCGACATCAAAGAGGCGTATCTCCACATTCCTATTTTTTCCGGTCATCAGAGACTCCTACGCTTCGTAGTGGGTCAGCGCCATTTCCAGTTCGTGGCCTTACCTTTGGGGTTGACCACGGTGCCTCGAGTTTTCACAAAGGTCTTGGCGCCTCTGTTGGCCAATTTAAGATCTCAAGGAATCTCGATAATGGCCTATTTGGACGATTTATTGTTAATAGATCATTCAGCCGCCAGCCTGAATCGGGCGGTACACAACACTGTAACGTATCTAGAATCCCTGGGTTGGGTCATAAACCTGAACAAATCGGCCTCCCAACCAGTGAAAAGGCTGGAATATCTGGTGATGCTTTTAGATGCAGACCAAAGAAAGATCTTCTTACCCCAGACAAAGATCGCTTCCATAAAAGAATTGATTCAGCTGGTTCGGAAAAAAAGAGAACCATCTATTCGCCTCTGCATGTGGTTGTTGGGGAAGTTGGTGGCCTCGTTCGAGGCCATCCCTTATGCCCAATTTCACTCAAGGAAGTTGCAAAGTGCCATTCTGTCTGCCTGGAACAAGAAGGTTCAAGCGTTAGACTTCCCCATAGCTCTGTCTCTGGCAGTTCGTCAGAGTCTCTGTTGGTGGTTAATACCCCAAAATTTGCTAAGAGGGAAGTCTTTCAGTCCAGTCTCTTAGAGAGTAGTAACAGATGCCAGCCTCGTGGGCTGGGGAGCAGTCCTGAGGAAATTGTCCCTCCAAGTAAGGTGGTCGGCTCCCGAGAAATCTCTGTCCATCAATCAACTGGAGATTTCAGCGGAATGTTTAGCCCTGAGGGCATGGACAGTCGAGTTACAGGGTTCCCCAATCAGGATACAGTCCGACAATGGCACGGCTGTGGCTTACATAAATCACCAGGGCGGCAGCAGAAGCCGTGTAGCCCAAAAGGAAGTGGATCAGATCCTGACTTAGGCAGAAAGTCATGTCCAGTGCATATCTGCAATATTTAACCCGGGGATAGAGAATTGGCAGGCAGACTTCCTCAGTCGTCAGCAGCTTTCTCCAGGGGAATGGTCTCTTCACCCCGACATCTTTCTGGCCATATGGCAGAAGTGGGGATCGCCAGATGTGAACCTCATGGCATCAAGTTTCAACACAAAGGTGAACAGTTTTGTGTCCCGAACAAGGGACCCGCTGGCTTGCGGAACGGATGCGCTGGTGTGCCGTTGGGATCAGTTCTCACTCAATTTATGCCTTTCCCCTGTTGCAACTGTTACCCCGCCTATTTCGCAGGATCAAGATGGAGGGGAAGCCAGTGATTCTTGTGGCTCTGGCATGGCCCCGAAGATCCTGGTACACAGAAATTGTGAGGATGTCGGTAGGGGATCCGTGGACCCTCCCGCTTCGTCCAGACTTGCTCTCACAAGGGCCGATATTCCACCCTTTCTTACGAAAACGCTAAGTTTAACGGTCTGGCTATTGAATCCCACATTCTAAAAAAGAAAGGGCGTTTTTAAACTCTGTGGTGTCCACCCTGATTAATGCAAGAAAGCCAGTATCCAGGCTAATATATTATAGGGTGTGGAAAACATACGTGGTCTGGTGTGAGGCCAAGGTATGGCATCCTCGTAGATATGTCATAGGAAGGGTTCTTGATTTTTCTACAACTGGGCGTAGACATGAATTTAGCCTTAAACACCATCAAGGGGCAGGTCTCGGCCTTATCGATCTTTTTTCAAAAGCCATTAGCTACTCATTCTCTGGTCAAATCTTTTTTACAGGGAGTGATTTGTGTTAATCCACCTATCAAGGCCCCCTTGTGCCCCTGGGACCTGAATCTGGTGCTGTCGACACTGCAAAGGCAGCCTTTTGAACCCTTGTCCCAGATTCCTTTAGTCCTGCTGACTAGAAAATTGGCATTCTTGGTAGCCATATCTTCTGCCAGGAGGGTATTGGAAATGGCAGCCCTTTCCTGTAAGGAGCCATATTTGGTCCTTCTTAGAGATAGAGTCGTTCTACGGCCTCATCCAGCTTTTCTTCCTAAGGTCGTGTCAAGTTTTCATTTGAACCAGAATCTGGTTCTCCCTTCTTTTTTCCCAGAGCCTAGCTCTGCGAAAGAAAAGTCATTACATTCCTTGGATGTAGTGAGGGCAGTTAAGGTCTATCTTAAGGCTACTGCCCAGATTTGGAAGACTGATGTTATGTTCATTCTGCCAGATGGACCCGACCCAGGAAGGGTCATGCGGCATCGAAATCTACAATTTCTAGGTGGATTTGGCAGGGGTTTTCTCAAGACTATGGCTTGAAAGGGAAAGTTCCTCCATTTACAGTTAAGGCACACTCCACTAGAGCGGTTGGGGCTTCTTGGGCAGCGCATCATCAGGTCTCCATGGTTCAAGTCTACAAGGCGGCGACTTGGTATACCGGTGCTGTTGCACCAGCCGTCCTTGTGAACCAGGCGCCGTTGCGCCAGCTCTCCTCTGTGAATAGGCGCTTTAAGCGCCGTATTGCGTTCCATGCTGGAACGCATACGGCGCATTTGCGATGACGTCATCGCCGGCAACATGATGCATTCCAGCGTGGAACGCGGAAGTGCGCCACACACAGCATCCTATTTGAATAATTGCAATGCACTCCAGCTGATCTCCTGCCTATAAAGACATTCAATGTAGATACAGCTGGTGTTTTATTATTGTCAGCCGTAGCTCGGCCTACGCTACAAACATGGATGCTATTGCTTTCCATGCCGGAACACCGCTCCAGCCTCAACTACTACTTTGATACCATCTACAGCTACTGCTACCTGGAGCCTTTGCTGGGAACAACCTTACAGACTGCCCCATTGAACATCCTACACCACAGGATCCCTAGTATCTAAATTGAAGCCTGCAAAACGGATAAGTTATATTTCTGTTACTTGTAGTGCTATAGCAATACCTGCTACTTGTTTACCAGCTATACAATTGCTATGGCCTAGCATATCTTCTACTACTCAACATCTAGGATACTGTTGTGTTATAGGACTGTCTGCTAAGGAATATGTTAGAGGCAAATCTGTACTCAAATACCCTGAGCTATATTCACCTCTCATGTGTAACTAATAGTTATTACTACAGCTCCTAATCATTATATGTACTCTCAAAGTACCTGAGCTATATTGCCTCTCATACCTTACTATTCTTTGCCTCTCATACGTTACTATTAATTTCCGACACAACTTGTGTATTACTACGAAACCTTTCAAAGTACCTGAGCTATATTGCCTCTCATATGCTACTACTACATGTTACTACAAGTCTTATTCTCCACGTGCTTGACAGAAGTATAAATTACTTATAGGCCTTGACCTAACTGTTTGAACGTGTTTGCTCTAACTTTTCTATGCTAGAGTTTGATTCTATTTATAGCATCTCCCCTAGTGGCCTAATACATCCCTACATGCTCAAGGTGATATGATGTAGAGAACCCCCAATCTCCTGTTACGAGGAGAGATGCCTGGGGTCCCTTACTGATAATCACCTGCATGCAGAGGTGTATTGGAATAATGACCTTTGAACTTTTTTTTTAAATGCTAAGCTATGGCCGCATGTTGTAATGCTTCCAAGCTTAGTAGCTCAACCCCTTTCTTTATGTGACACAGAGATTATGTATAGATCCCCCAAACTCCTGTTGAGAGGATTGACGCCTGGGGCCTAATACTGAGTTGTTGCATAGAGAATCGCATTGAAACCCTTGCTAACCGCAGTTGTGATTCACTCTGTTCACCATTGCTGTTACAGAGTAATAGAACCTTAAAATGAACCCAGCGGAACTTGCAAACCAAGTTGTCACCCTTAACCAGAGGGTAGACGCTCTCGCTCAAACTGTACATACGCTGCAGTTGGAGAATCAAGCATTGCAAGATTTAGTCGCACAAAATCCTATTGTGCCACGCTTTCACCCTGAACCAAAGGTCAATTGACCTGCACCTGCACCTGCGTGTAAATTAATGTTTGAACTCCGTTCTCGCACCTTCCCCAATGATAGGATTAAGGTGCTCACCCTCATATCAGGGTTAACCCCCGTGCTTGGGCAAATACCTACCTAGAAAAAGAGGATCCAATCCTGAAATCCTGTCAACAGTTTTTTGCAACTATGTCTTTGCTGTATGATGACTTCAACAAGCAACTTAGTGCCTAAGGGAGCAAATGTGGACTTTTCCCCACCATCTTGCTCTTTCACACGGAGTTAAACATTTTCCTAATTTGCATACACAATCTTTTGGTGGATTTGTATGTGCCATCTACAGTTGTTTAACCACTTCAATACAGGGCTTTTATACCCCCCCCCCCCCCCCCAATACCGGGCCTATTCTGGCACTTCTCTCCTACATGTACAAATCATCATTTTTTTTTGTTAGAAAATTACTCAGAGCCCCCAAACATTATATATGTTTTTTTAGCAGACAGCCTAGGGAATAAAATGATGGTCATTGCAACTTTTTATCTTGCACGTTATTTGCGCAATCATTTTTCAAATGCCTTTTTTTTTTGGAAAAAAATAGTTTCACGAATTAAAAAGTAACAAAACAGTAAAGTTAGCCCAATTTTTGTAAAATATGAAAGATGATGTTACACCGAGTAAATAGATATCTAACATGGCGCGCTTTAAAATTGCGCACACGCATGGAATGGCGCCAAGCTTCAGTACTTACAAATCTCCATAGGCGATGTTTTGAAAATGTTTACAGGTTACCAGTTTAGAATTACAGAGGAGGTCTAATGCTAGAATTGTTGCTGGCACTCTAACGCACGCGGCGATACCTCACATATGTGGTTTCAACGGGGTTTACATATGTGGGCTTACATGTGCGTTCGCTTCTGAGCGCGAGCTAACGGGGACAGGGGCATTTTAAATTTTTTGAATTTATTTTTTATTTAACTTTTTTTTTTACAATTTTTTTATCACTTTTATTCCTATTACAAGGAATGTAAACATCCCTTGTAATAGGAAAGGTGTGTGACAGGTCCTTTTTATGGAGAGATGCAGGGTCAATAAGACCCCACATCTCTCCTCCAGGCTGGAAAGCATGAGATTGTGAAAAATATTTCACCGATCTCATGCTTACTAGCCGCAATCGCGACTTTGTTTACTTCCGGGTACTTGGGCGTGGCGTCATTACATCGTGCCCAGGCCTCCGACGGTCATAGAGATGACTGGTGACCAGCTGGTCATCAGTCATCTCTATGTTTCCATCCAGCACCGGACGATTCTTTCTCCGGGCCCCCGATAGCACGGAAGAGCCCGGAGAAGCACCGGATGGCGGTGGGAGGGGGGATGTCCCCTCTTGCTGCCTATAAGAACGATCAAGTGGTGGAACTGCCACTATGATCGTTCTTATCATGCACAGAATCGCAGGCACAAAAGAATGATATCAGAATGATGCCTCTAACTGCATGCATCATTCAGATATCACCACACAAAACCGAGGACGTCATATGACATCCACCCGGAATGGGAGATCACATCTGTGGACGTCATATTACAATGGGCCGGTAATGAAGTGGTTAACCACAATTTAGTTGTTCCATATAATACCAAATTCAACAGTCAGCTGTGGCTTACTTAATCTTATTTCACCCTCGCTGACTTTCGGAGAGCCATAGGTTACTTTGCTGTGCATTAACAGTCAGGATTTAACCATCTAACGTCAGATTATTAAAAATGAAATCCTTCCACCCTGCTGTGGCAGCCAAGGGATTAGCTTTTAAATATCTGACAGGTTTACTTAAGAAGAGGTAGACTTGGGAGGGCTTTTAAAAATAAATTATGTAATTTTCTTGGTTAGAAGGAGAGTATTTTTTATTTAATGTTATGCCTATATTTTGGAACGTGCGCCACAGTCCTTCCCTATCCGTGAATGCATTTCTGAGCCTGAAAAACATACAATGTAGCAGCCTGAGTTTAGACCTATAAATAGCTCCGTTAACCTGTTTACTGGTGGTGGGGCCAGCTGTAAATGCTTTTGAAGGCCTTTCGGGGTTAATTTAAAAAAAATTGTCAGGATGATAAACTGTGCAGAGTACTGAAGCACAAACACATTTAATCTGTCTCTCAGTTCCAGAGTCGCTGGACAGAAGCCAGCTTTAGCAAATAAACCTAAGTAAGTGGAAACTTTCTCAGTCTTGGTTCCGAGAACTGACAGTGAACTGCACCGGGACTTTTCACCTTGCGTGTCCACATCAGATTTTAATAGGTGCAATAAAACTGGCATCTCTTGGGGTAGTCCTTAACCCTTTTATTGTAATAACGTTACCTGAGTTTTGTAGCACCAGCAAACCAAACCAACTAAATGGATGAACTTCTCTTCAGGCACAGTAATATTTTAGATTTTTTTCCCCTAAATTTTTAGAATTCAACTTCATATAAACCCTATATTCTGTGTGAAAATAAAGAGAAAAACAATTGGGACTTTAAATGAGGGGATGACCTGGTAAGGTCTGGTACCTCCATCCATATCTGAATGAAAAAAAGGGGGGGGGGACTTTAAATGAAGCACGCAAGTGTAAAAAGATCAACTTTGTTGTACAAGTCAATATTGTAATACATAACAGTAATCATGAATAAATATAGTAGCCAATACAATTCATATACTTGTGCATACATACAATAAAGGCAGATTTCCACATGATTGCAGACAGTAAATCTTACATAATACACATACTAAAGATTATCAATTAAAACACATGATTAATAGAAACACGGCATATAGTAGTTCTATGCATTTCGTGGATTGATCCACTCTTCAGGAGCATGCGCGTGGATTGGATGAGTAATGTAATATAATAGAATTTCTATATGGTCTGACCCTATCAAGGAAAAAAAAGGGGATAAATATGGAAAAATAATAAAAGTAAGATTAACTATAAAAGCCCCACCCTCTGACATACTAACAAGTGTAGCTGCATGATGGAAGTGTGGCATTAAGACCCCTTTCACACTGAAGCGTTTTTTTACAGCGTTTTACCGTTAAAAATAGCGGTCTTAAAATGCTCATAAAACGTTCTCCATGCATCTCAATAGACCCTTTCACACTGAGTCCTACAAGCAGCATCTTTGGAGCAGCTTTCGAGTGCTGAAAAAAACGCTCCAAAAACGCCCCTTTCCATTGAAATGAATTGAAATGTGCTGTAAAAACGCCTGCCCTTTCACACTGAGGCGTTGAACTGGCGGGGCGTTGAGAAAAGTCCTGCAAGCAGCATCTTTGGAGCAGCTTTTGGGCACTGAAAAAAACGCACCAAAAACGCCCCTCTCCATTGAAATGAATTGAAAAGCGCTGTAAAAACGCCTTACCCTTTCACACCGAGGCACTGTAAAAACCCCCTAAAAAGTTAGGGTGTTAGCAGTGCTTTACCAGCACATTGGAATTGCAGATGAGGCTTTGTTTTAATAACGCTCGAATAACGCTGTAATAATGCTTGAAAAACGATCGATTAACGCTGTCATAACGCTTGAAAAACACTTGAATAACGCTCGAAAAATGCCTCAGTGTGAAAGGGGCCTAAAGATCAGGGACCCCCCAAAAGGGGCATCCCTACCGGGAGCTGAGGTGGTGTGGACAGCCTGAAGCCCAGCAAGGGTAGCATCCAGGGAGGACAGACTTGAAGTCAGACAGTCAGAATTTGATCGTAGGCGTTGAAACCAACAAAAGGGGACTTCTACGAAAATTAAATTACCTTTTTTCACACATGTGAGATTGCTAGAATAACTTTATACCCCTGAAAAGGTATACATTTTCTGAAAGACCTGTGGCTTTGTGTAACAAAGAGACAGGCATAATCCATTTGCTGGCTTCTGGACAATTTTGGGGCAATTTTTAGGCATTTTGCCAAGGCACCACTGAAGAGCTCAGATGGCACCCCAGAGTGCCACAGCACCGTGGTTAAAAAACTCTGGACAGGACTATTGCACCATACAACTAATGTCACACATTAGCTATTTAAAGGCACCAAAATAGTTTTTTTTAATGTTCAGCCAGCTAAAAACAGCCCATACCTGTATTGTGATGTAAGGGGGGGGGGGGGGTTGTCTTAATGGGTACATGCTGAGTTTGAAAAAAAATAATTTGGCCTTGTCTTTTAGGCTGAAACAGCCTAGCCTAGCCCTAGATAGAACATCCTTTGAAAGTATTAGTTGCAATTAACAAGAGCTCCACCCCTCAACCTGTAGTTACCTCTTGATTAAACTTTGGACTGCACCCCAATACACCATGTCTCTGTTTTTACCATTATTATCATTATGGTGGGCCCTTGGTATGGTTCATATCCCTCTTCTCTAATCTGATGAGTGTATAAGGATTGTATAAGGCCGCGTACACACGATCGGTTAAACCAATGAGAACGGTCTGATGGACAGTTTTCATTGGTCCAAACCGATCGTGTGTGGGCGCCATCGGTTATTTATCCATCGGTTAAAAAAAGATTTTTTTTTTAAATTTAACCGAATCGTTTGTAGGCACGACCATCGGTTAAAAATCCATGCATGCTCAGAATCAAGTCGACGCATGCTTGGAAGCATTGAACTTCATTTTTTTTTGCACGTCGTTGTGTTTTACGTCACCGCGTTCTGACACGATCAGTCAGTCAGCTTCATCGGTTAACCAATGAAAATGGTCCATCAGACGTTCTCATCGGATGGACCGATCGTGTGTACAGGGCTTAAGGATAGTTTTAGACTGTGTTATAGAATGAGTGTTTATAACGGTGTGTTTGTAGAAGGTCTACATACATGAAGCAACTCAACCATGCCTTTTGTGATGTTGTTCACCCATGATCCTCAAACCCTGCACCCTGCTCCTTGTTCCCTATTTCCTGGTGACCCTATTGCTTCATTTTACCCTCTCTCCCACCCTCTATGTCTGGTTATTCAGATTATTGGTTATAATACTGGTTATTCTGGTGATATAATTCTTGTTATTCAGATTATGTTGCTGTAGTGAAAAGGTAATTTTATGCATTTTCTGGACGTATTGTAGTTGGAAAATTTTCCAACATAATACAAACATGACACTTTGTCAAACGACAAAACAATCAACTAAGAAGGGAACAAAACCATATAAGAGTCATAAATCAGCACAAATGGTCAGTACAGCCCTGACAAAAAGCAAAGGAAAGACTTCACAAAAATTCACTCACCTGTTCAATTACTTGGTATTAGCCAATCACATGGCAGCAACTCAATCCATTTAGACATCTAGACGTGATTGATATGACTTGCTGAAGCTCAAAACACGCAGAATGGGGAAGACAGGGGATTTAAGTGACTTTGAACGTGGCATGGTTGTTGTTGGTGCCAGACGGGCTGGTCTGAGTATCTAACAACTGTTGATGGCTGGGACAGCCATCTCTCGGGTTTACAGAGAATGATCCAAAAAACTGAAACTATCCAGCGAGCGGCAGTTGTGTGGCAAAAAATGCCTTGTTGATGTCAGAGGTCAGAGGAGAATGGGCAGACTGGTTTGAGATGATAGAAAGGCAACAGTAACTCAAATAACCACTCGTTACAACCAAGGTATGCAGAATGCCATCTCTGAACGCACAACACATTGCACCTTGAAGAAGATGGGCTACAGTAGCAGAAGACCACACCGCTTCCCCCTCCTGTCAGGTAAGAACAAGAAACTGAGGCTACAATTTGCACAGGCTTACCAAAATTGGACAATAAAAGATTTGGAAATGTTGCCTGGTCTGATGAGTCTAGATTTCAACTGCGACGATCAGATGGTCAGAATTGGTCATAAACAACATGAAAGCATGTGTAACGGTATGGCCTGTGGGAACCAGAGACTTTTGAAGGATGAGGGGTACTCCTGTGCCAGTTTTACCAATGACTCTTGGGTCTAGGGTCATCCTATGTCCAACAGGGGCATAGGATGACTGAGAAATTATATCATGAACTACATGAGATGGGACATTAATGATAATTCATGTATTGCAGGATATCTTGAAATATTACAAGTTGTTCATTCAGAACTCAACAGGTTAATTGAAAGATGTTAATTGATGTTGAATCCCCTCCAGTTACCTGACTGTAGTGATGGGGCTTGCTATGATTGCATTCAATTTTCTATTGTGCTAATTAAGTCTGAAAGGTGAGATGTCTAACTTTTCAGCTGTAGTGGATTAGCATGCCAATTACGTCTACAAAGGACTGTGTATTATGTAGCAGGTGAATAGCTTATCGCAGAGTCAGAATGTCTGTCTAAAATGTGGATTGAGGGGAACTCATTGTGTGATGCTAATCTAATACTGTTTTGTGTAAATTCTATTGATAATAGATGTGGAATGTGACTGGTCAGCTGTAGTAATTAATCCCTGTAGATTCGGTGCCAGAAAGTCTGACTTAAAATGCGTATGAAGTTCCTTGTGTAATGTGGTGGGTGGAGTTGATTCATTGTTCACTTAGTTTCTACTGTATAAATCCTGAGTTTTACCATTAAAAGTATTCATTCATTTTGGAACCAGAAACAGAGCGTGTGCCTCGTTTATTCTGGGAAATGGAATGGGTCGTGTCTGCTGGATTGTTGGAGTGTCAGATAACCTGTCTTGGGTTGGTGGAATGGAAATCGTAAACGGTGGTGACCGTTACAGCATTGATCCATCCTGCCTTGTATAAATGGTTCAGGCTGGTGGTGGTGGTGTAATGGAGTGGGGGATATTTTCTTGGCACACTTTGGGCCCCTCAGTACCAATTGAGCAGGGTTTAAGTGCCACGGCCTACCTGAGTATTGTTACTGACCATGTCCATCCCTTTATGACTACTGTGTACCCATCTTCTGATGGCCCCTTCCAGCAGGATAATGCACCATGTCACAAAGCTCCAATCATCTCACCACTGGACAATGAGGTCACTGTACTCCAATGGCCTCCACAGTCATCAGATCTCAATCCAAAAGAGAACCTTTGGGATGTGGTGGAGTGGGAGAGTCGCATCATCGATGTGCAGATGACAAATCTGCAGCAACTGCATGATGCCATCATGTCACTATGGACCAAAATCTCTGAGAAATGTTTCTAACACCTTGTTAAACATATGCAATAAAGAATGAAGGCAGTTCTGAAGGCAAAGGGGGGTCCAACCCAATACTAGCAAGGTGTACCTAATAAAGTGGCCAGTGAGTGTAGATCTCATATGCAATTAAATCAGATACCTATCTCCAACAGATTTTAATAGGGACCACTACATACAGTATTAAGGTATTAATAAAAAGTTGAACTGCTTTATCAAAGAGAGAAAGATCTCACTCTGACACAGTAGATGTATCCTCCACCCAGCCTCCCCACACTTTGTCAAATTTTGCTGGCATCCCTCTACTGGTATATGATAAGGAGGCAGTGCCTTGTTTATCAGAGCCTTTTAGGCTGTAATGGTCGGCAGTAGATTTCTTCCAAGAAAGAATAATACTTTTTCTTGGCATAATAGAACAATATGGTTAGGAGATTTGAGATCCCCTTTGTAGGAGCCAAGGGGTCCACCAATCCCAGGAAGCAAATGTCCACAGTGGGGAGTATGCTTATTGTCATGACAGATTTTACACAGTGTACTACATTCAGCCAATTGTTATATTTCCATACAATCTCAAAAGACATAAATTAAATCAACATGGGAGGAATTGCATTGCCAACAACCAGGCGACTGGGAGTCGTATTGTAATTGGATATTAAACAAGATGACACCGTTACCATTAGTTGATGACCTTTATTACAACATTGTGATGCTGAAATTGGAAAAAAATAACTTATGCAAAATCGTCCTTGTATATTTATCTTATTTATGGGCCTTGATAAATCTTTATTGTATGACGTACCTTCCCTTCTTGTTCTTCTTTCCTTATGAGGTTTTGATTTTGTTAAAAAAAAACAAAAAAACTAGATGGGGAAAAAAGATCTCACAAACACAATTTGCGCTAGGCCTGAAAGCCTTGCTCGCCTGCAGTCAGTCAGTGAAGAATTTTTAGTGCATTTAGTCTTATTTGCTTTGTGATGAATCCAAAAAGAGAAGAAAATCTTCTGGCGTGATCCTTGGCCGTTTTTCAAAGCAGCATCATGTGTGAGAAACGGAAAAATCATTTCTTAGATCCAAAATGAACGTAGTGCACTTGAAAATGATAATGACCTGAGGTGCTTTCGCCCAGATGGCAAAATCTTTGCAGAGGAAAATGTGTGCAATGTAGATCCTGAATATTGCATATATTACACGGGCTGTTTTATTAGCTGTACATGAATCAATATCTCTGGCATTGATACATCAATTGTTTTAAGCTGCCAGTGCTTCATAAATCTATGACTTATTTTAATAAGCGCATTCCATTCAGTTTCTGCAAAAACTAAAGAGTTTAATATTCTGCTGATGTGTATAACCTTACCCCAGCCACATCATAGCTGTAAGCCTTTTGGGAAATAAATTTTTAATCCTGGACTAATTATCATTGCAGATATCCTCCATTCTGTATGCAACAGGTGAAGGAGAACCTTTGAATGTAATCTTCCAGTTTATTTAGTTATCCCTTATCAACTGTTTAGCAAATACGATCCATTTTTAAAGGGGTTTTGCAGCCTGAATGTAAACGTGGTCACAAGCAAAACAAGAATTGTATTTAGGGTTGTCCCGATACCACTTTTTTAGGACCGAGTACAAGTACCGATCCTTTTTTTCATGTACTCGCCGATACCGAATACCGATACTTTTTTTAAATGTCATGTGACAGTTTTCAAACCACAATACAGACTAAGGATATTTTCTTTAGAATTATGAAGAACTCGTTATAACTCAAGACATTATAAAATAATAAAAATGAGTAAAAATGAATAAAAATGTTTTATTTGCTTGTCATACAGCAGTAAAAAACTCAAAGAATTTTCACAGAACATGTTGATAAATACAAAAAAAGTATCGGCAGAAGCATCGGGAGCATTTGCACGAGTACAAGTACTCCTACATATACTCGGTATCGGTCCCGATACTAGTATTGGTATCGGGACAGCCCTAATTGTATTGTATTAGGCTCCGTTCACATGTAGTCGTTGTTATTTTACAGGCGCTTTTTCTTTTTTTCCTGCCTTTTTTTAGGCTTTTTGCAGCGTTTTTGTACAGACATTTTGAAGTTCAATATATATAAAAAGACAGTGCAGCGCTAGTAACAAGTTCATATATCACAGTTAAACCAATTTGTGGTGTCTTCAGTGATGATACAATATGGAAAACATGCAGGTGACTTTGTGGGAAAAGAACCTCCACCAATGAGAAAAATGGGTGCTCACCTCACTGAATGGACCCTTTAATTACAGAGGGTCTAATACGCTTTCCCACACAGAACGGGCAGATCCTAAAACAGGGGTCTGCAACCTTTAAGATATAAAGAGCCACTTGGACCCATTTACGAAGGAAAAAAAAAACTGGGAGCCGCAAAACCATTGCGACATTTAAAACAAATATAACACTGCATATATTGTTTCTTAACTTAATGCTATATACAGAATCGTGCAGTCGGCTGTCAATCTGAAGAAAAATAAGGACTGTGGAGGTGGAATCTTATCCAATATTGTACAGTATTGCATTTGCTGGGCATGTGGAGGTGAATTCTTATCTGATATAATTGGTATTGTACAGTATTACCGCGAGGGTAAGAGAAATCAGGTAGATTACTCGTTAACCTCAAAAGGTGCATCGTTAGATAACGGCGTTTATTTTAACGCCGTTACTTACAACACTGGCCTCCTCCCCTCGTTGGCATCTGCCCCGGAGCCACGGCAAAGGTTCAAAAGAGCCGCATGCGGCTCCGGAGCCGCGGGTTGCAGACACCTGTCCTAAAACATCCCTTATTGGGTTAGCAATGCCACTTTTAACCACTTAAAGCGGATCTCCACCCTAAAGTGAAGATCCGCTGATCGGAACCCTCCCCCCCTCCGGCGTCACATTTGACACCTTTCAGGGGGGAGGGGGGTGCAGATACCTGTCTAAAGACAGGTATCTGCACCCACTTCCGGCCCGCAGTCTCGGGCAAAAGACGGGCTTTTCCCGTTGTGTGCAGGGAACTCTCGGCTCCCAGCACACAGCGGGAGCCAATCGCCGGGCGCAGCGCGACTCGCGCATGCGCCGTAGGGAACCGGGCAGTGAAGCCGCAGCGCTTCACTTCCTGGTTCCCTCACCGTGGATGGAGGGGGGGAGCAGCAGGGTGACGAGCGATCGCTCGTCCTCTGCTACGGACGCCGCTGGACTCCAGGACAGGTAAGTGTCCTAATATTAAAAGTCAGCAGCTGCAGTATTTGTTGCTGCTGGCTTTTAATATTTTTTTGAGGTGAACCATCCGCTTTAACGCCCGCCCACTGTATATATACGTCCTCTTTTTAAAGATGGATATCTCGGTAACGGCAGCAGCTGCTGCCACAACCGAGTTATCCATCTCTTCAGTGGGCGGGCCTGTCTACGATAACGGCGGTCTCCGCGGCGGATTCGCCGCAAGATCGCCGTTATCGGTGGCGAGAGAGGCCACCCCTTCCACCGCTCTCCCGCGCCCTCCGCCGCTTACCGTAGCCGTCGGTAGCGGCGGAGGTGATCGGGTCTGTTCGGCGGCTGTGTGGGGATGCGAGTGAGGGAAAAAACGCCTCCACCCATCACCATAATTCTGCTGGGCGGAAGTGACGTCAAAACGTCAGTCCCGCCCAGTGTCTTAAAGAAACATTTTTTTTTTTTGTCATTTGAAAAAATGACCGTTTTCAATTTATTTTTTCTTGCATTTAAAGCGACCCCCATCCCGACGAGCTTGCACGCAGAAGCGAACACATACACGAGTAGCGCCCGCATATGAAAACGGTGTTCAAACCACACAACTGAGGTATTGCCGCGATTGTTAGAGCGTGAGAAATAATTCTAGCCCTAGACCTCCTCTGTAACTCAAAGAATGCAACCTATAGAATTTTTTAAACGTCGCCTATCGAGATTTTTATGGGTAAAAGTTTGACGCCATGCCACGAGGCAATTTTTAAGCGTGACATGTTGGATATCATTTTACTCGGCATAACATTATTTTTCACAATATATAAACAAATTGGGCCAAATTTCTTGTTGTCTTATTTTTTAATTAAAAAAAGTGATTTTTTTCCAAAAAAAGTGCGCTTGTAAGACCGCTGAGCAAATACGGTGTGACAAAAAGTATTGCAATGACTGCCATTTTATTCTCTAGGGCAGGGGTCTCCAAACTTTTCAAACAAAAGGCCACTTTATTGTCCTTGAGACCTCAGGAGGGCCGGATTGTGCCCAGCGGGGGCAGAAAATGTCCCGGGCCAAGCACCGGTAAAAATAAATGTGGCCTCAGGGTTGGTTGTCAGTAGGAGGAGGAGTAGGGCCCCTATTAGTAGGAGGAATAGTATCCCATCACTGATATCAGTAGAAGAAATAGTGCCCCCTTGTTGGTGTCAGTGAAAGGAATAGTGCCTCATATCAGTTGGAGGAATAGTGCCCCAAGGGCCGCATAAAGGCTAACCAAGGGCCACATCTGGCCCTCAGGCCACAGTTTGGAGACCCCTGCTCTAGGGTGTTAGAAAAAAATATATATAATGTTTGGGGTTTTAAGTAATTTTCTAGCAAAAAAATAATGTTTTAGTCCCTTAAACACCAAATCTGAAAAACAGGCTCGGGGCTTAAGTGGTTAATGTACCAGATGTAGGCAACCTCAACTCCAGAATCACATGAATAATGCAAATAAAAAGAACATATATAGTTCTCTACGCAGGAATAGAAATCAGCGATGGCCGCGGGTTACGTCCGTATAGGGGGCGGGACTTCATCAGCGGATGGTCACCAATGTAAAAGAATTAAAATGCCTGTAATCTGCCAAAAAAGAAGCTAATATACTTTTTTGAGTGACAGGCGTTTTTTCTTTAGGTGACAGAATGCTCATTGAAATGAATAGGATTTGTCTTGTAGGGCGTTTTTAGAGCTGAGGCTTAGAGCAGGAAAACACCCAAAAACACCAAGATGTGAGTCTAATTCTGCATACACACAATCGGACATTCCGACAACAAATCCGTGGATTTTTTTCCGACGGAATGTTTGTTCAAACTTGTCTTGCATACACACGTTCACACAAATGTTGTTGGAAATTTGCGGTAATGTACAACACAACGACGAGCCGAGAAAAATGAAGTTCAATGATTCCGAGCAAGAGTCAAATTGATTCCGAGCATGCGTAGGGTTTTTGTGCATCGGAATTTCCGACAAGAACTTTTGTTGTCGGAAAAATTGGGAACCAGCTCTCAAACATTTGTTTATTGGAAATTCCGACGGAAAATGTCCGATGGAGCCTACACGCGGTCGGAATATCCGACCAAGAGCTCACATCGAACATTTGTTGTCGGAAATTCCAACCGTGTGTACGCGGCATTAGGGTAGAAATTAATATCTTGTTTATTGCAAAAACAAAAACATATGGTGCTTTTTAAGACCTCTAAACGCCCCTCCATTTTAACCTATGTGTTAATGCACAAGTTGGTGTTTAGAGGAGTTTAGAGGCAGGGCCATTTAGAGGCATCTGGGGTGCAATTTTAACGCACCATTAATGCCCGTCAAAGCACATCAAACGTGCATAGGGCATTTAGGGATCATTTTTTATATGTGTATTAAATGTGCCAAACAATGCACATTAACGCTATAGGTGCAATTTGTTCAGCATCAGTATTTTGAGTGTGAACAAGACCTTAATGAGCTGCCTTAAAGTGGTTGTAAACCTTTCCATATACCCAGTGAAGAGACTATTATCAGTTGAAACACAGGTGGAACAAATACTCCTACAAAAGTTGTACCCGTTTGTCTGCAGTCTTCTCTTCTGTAAAGAAAAATAGGTAAAAAATAAATGCGCTAACACACAACCATCATCTCTTCAAATATGATAGTATATATGATGTATATAAGCCTCAATCCAGAAAAAGTGAATGATTAAAAAAAATAAAAAAATTAATAAAAAAAATAAAAATAAAAAACACACTACAAAGTCCATAAACAGAGTAGTCCTTGCTTTAAACTCCAACCCACCGTGTCTTCTGGTATTAAAGTGCCTTAGAAAATCCTTCAATTAGTGCTTCACCACTGTGTGTAAAAAATGCACACTTACCAGCCATACATAATAAATACGCCTTTTGATATCTTAGGGTCACAGTCACGATGCCTTCTAGGAATACACCAGCCACTGTCCTTTCAAATACTCTCTTTCCCCCAGCAGTCAAGACCCAGAAAAAGTATAGTAATCCAGGATAGTGTAATACCATTTATTAAAATACTGAAACAATGATTGAAAGCGATTTTGCACTTACATTTGATGGTGCTATGGTCAGCACCAACATAAACAGCCTGGTTTTGTTTATCCGGCAAGCCGCTCTAGCTGAGGCTGGGTTCACACTACGATTTTCCCATCCGGTACGCGTTCCAAACGTGATCGTACGTATGCGTTTAGTGCTACGGTTCCAAAAAAAAACGCATACGTTTTTGGAATTAGTGTCAGGAAAGTGATGCGTACGGTTTATACGTATGGAACCGCACATGGCGGACTTTACGTATGCGTTTGCCAGCAAAAACTGACTCAATGCATTTTGTGTACGCATCGTACGCACCCGATGCATCTCATCGATTTGGCAATGTATGCGTCCCGTACGGGCCCGTATCTGAAATCCATCGTAGTGTGAACTGAGCCAGGGTGCGCCAGTGATCACAAGTATCCACCCCAGAAAGTGACTCACAGATTCAATGTTTCATACCAGCTTCACATCACCTCCATCTTTTTAATCATCCCCACACTAATTGACCTACAAATTTCTTATGTAGCAGCAGGCTGCGTATGTTGGAAGAACGCAAATGGTCTCTACACAGCACACAGAAACAGAGCTGAGGCTGTCAATCAGCTGGAGATCCCTCCCCTGTTACCATTTTTCTTTTGGTGTCAGGAAAACTTGGCAGAAGGGATTCATGATGATAGCAGAGGAGCAAAGCAGAAGACAGAAATAACACTTAGTGCTCTTAATTGAGTACACACTATAGAGGGATATGCTTTGTTCATATTTCATGTCTGAGGTTTACAACCACTTTAACACACTTGTATTAAATGCATAAAATCATACTGTGAATGGTCCCTAAAGCATGATTCCAGGTTGTGCCAGAATGCATTCTAACAATAAAGAAAAGTGCCAGCGTCCATTACGCAGGTTGAGAGATGGTGTGAAAACTTGAATCCGTGTGAACTGGCATCCTTCTTTTTTAGTTACTAACCACTTACAGACCGCCTGCCGTCGTTTTTACGTCAGCTGTTTGAAGAGGGGTATCATTGTTATGGCAGTAGCCAACTTGCCTAACCCTGGTATTCAATTCTTCAGTGGGCGGTCCACTTTCAGATAAAAGTGGTCTCTGTGGCAGATTTGCCGCTGCCGATCACTTTTATCGGCAGCGGGAGAGGGGCGTCACGTCACTCTCCGGTGCCCTCTGCTGCTTCCCGGAGCAGCCTGCAGCAGTGGAGGAGATCGCATTCTTCTCCCTGTTAGGTATGGAGATGAGTGAGGGGAAGATGGCTCCATACCATTGCAGGGCGGAAACAACGTCAAAAACGTCACTTCCGCCAACAGCTCTTAACCCCCCTGCCGGTATCCCCGAGCGCGATTCGGGTTGGATTTTTCAGGTAAATATCGATATCCCCGAATCGCGCTCGGGGTCAATATGCAGAGCCTGCAGCGCGCTGGCTTACCTTGGATCCAGGCGGGGTACTGTACTTGCCTTGTCCCTGGATCCAGCGATGCATCCACGCTGTGTGAGCGAGTGGCGTCCTCCATTCGACTCACACAGTGCCCGCGCGCCGCCGATCTCCGTTTCCTGCGACGTAACGGCGCACGGGGGCGGAGACCGGCGGCAAATTCAAAAAAGTAAACAAACACATTACATACAGAATACTGTAATCTTATAGATTTTTTTTACATAATAAAAACATTTTTTTTGTGCCTGCAAACTGTAGATTGTCCATAGCAACTAAAAGTGTCCCTTTATGTCAAAAGTGATTTTAGAGCAGCTAGAAAACAGCGATAATAAATTATAATCACTTGCAGAATTGAGCAATAGCGATTTGTGGGGAAATTCGTCATAAAAAAATAAAAGTAATGACATCGACAATTCTGCAACTGAGCAAATTTCAGTGATTTTGATTTGATTACATTAGTGAATAATTTTTATTATAATTACATTATTATTTGTTATAATTATTTATAGTTATTTATTATATTATAATTTTATGATTTTGTATTTCAAACTTTATCATACCCGGGATGTCTACTAGACTATGGTTTGGACAAATTTAAGTGAGTTATTCCTAAAAATTGCAGGCCTACAGTATAAAACGCAGAATTTCCATGCAAAATTCCAATTGTACCGCTTTTGGTACGTAATTCCAGACAGAATCATACCGCCAGGGAGGTTAAAGCAACTTATTTTTTATTTATTTTTATGCCATTTTTTTTATTTTATTGTATTTTAGTGTAAATATAAGATCTCAGGTCTTTTTGACCCCAGATCTCATATTTAAGAGGTCCTGTCATGCTTTTTTCTATTACAAGTGATGTTTACATTCCTTGTAATAGGAATAAAAGTAACACAGTTTTTTTTAAAGGAACAGCGTAAAAATAAAAAAAATAGTAAACGAAATAAGAAAAATCATATATTTTTTTTTTTTACGTCCCCCGTCCTGCCGAGCTTGCGTGCAGAAGCGAACGCATATGTGAGTAGCGACCACATATGAAAACAGTATTCAAACCACACATGTAAGGTACTGCTGCGATCGTTAGAGCGAGAGCAATAATTCTAGCCCTAGACCTTAATTGTAACTCAAAACATGCAACCTGTAGAATTTTTTAAACGTTGCATATGGAGATTTTTAAGGGTAAAAGTTTGTCGCCATTCCACGAGCAGGTGCAACTTTGAAGCGTGACATGTTGGGTATCAATTTACTCGGCGTAACATTATCTTTCACAATTTAAAACTTTACTGTTGTCTTATTTTTTAATTAAAAAAAGTGTATTTTTTCCAAAAAAAAGTGCGTTTGTAATAACGCTGCGCATATACGGTGCGACAAAGTATTGCAATGACCGGCATTTTATTCGCTAGGCTAGTAGAAAATATATATATACTTTTTGAGTGTTTTAAGTAATTTTCTAGCAAAAAAAAAAATGTATTTTAACTTGTAAACACAGAGGGCCAGATTCTTGTAGAAATGCGGCGGCGTAGCGTAAGCCATTTACACTACGCCGCCGCAACTTAACAGAGAAAGTGCCGTATTCTCAAAGCACTTGCTCCATAAGTTGCGGCGGCGTAGTGTAAATGGCCTGGTGTAAGGCCGCTTAATTCAAAGGGGGCGGCTTGTATTTAAATTAAGCGCGCCCCCGCGTCGATCAAACTGCGCATGCGCCGGCCGCAAAATAGCCCAGTGCGCATGCTACAGCTCACGTCGGAAAACGTGAATGAAACCGACGTGAGCGTCGTTTACGTAAATCCCTATTCGCGATTGACTTAGTAAAATGACGTAACCGACGGAAAAAGACGACGCTGACCCGACGCCATACTAAACATGGCATACGACGGAACTTCGTAAGGTTACCCCTCATATTAGCAGGGGTAACCTTACGCGTACGGAAACGACGACGGGGCGGCGTAAAAACTTTCGGGAATCGGCGTATTAGGCTCATTTGCATAGGCAAATGAGAAAACAACGTAAAAGCCACCTAGCGGCCGGCGTTGTCATTACATCTACAATCCGACGGTGTAATTGTTTTACACCTGTCAGATTTTTAGTGTATCTATGCGTAAGTGATTCTAGGAATCACACGCATAGATACCCATTGAAAAAAACAGAGATACGACTGTGTATCTGAGATACACCGTCGTATCGCAGCTGAGAATCTGGCCCAGAGTCTGAAAAATAGTCTCGGTCTTAAAGTGGTTAATAAGAAAATTGGATAACTTCATTGGTAATGCTGAAAATCTTTATATTATGTTGATGAGAGGGATTCTAAATAATCACATTGAACTTGCAAGACATGACATGAGAATTAATTAGCTGCTGCATGTAACTGTTTTATGTAATAACTTTGGCCTGTTCCTCTTCCCACAGCGCTTCTATAAGAAAGCTGCAGCATTTGTTCTCCGAGCTGTTGCCAAGCATTCTCCGCAGTTGGCACAGGCAATAGTGGATTGTGGAGCCGTGGACACCCTGGTTATTTGCTTGGAGGACTTTGACCCTGGCGTGAAAGAAGCCGCAGCCTGGGCTTTAGGATGTATAGCCCGGCATAATGCAGGTACGCTGTCACTAAAGATGCATTTTATATATTAAAGTTTCCCTGGCTCGTGAAATGTCTTCCTACTTAAACTGGCCATAAGACTAGTATAATTTCATTCAAAATTTTTCATTTTAAGAACATTTGCTGAAATTTCTAATCATTAGTGGGGTGAAATCAAAGTTTGTTTTTGACCGCAGTGACAAAAAAATTTAAAGGAGCAAGATGGATTTTCTTTTCTCTAATATCCTGTACACACGATCGGAATTTCCGATGGGATAAAATCCCATAGAATTTTCTGTCGGAATTTCCTTCACGCTGTCTTGTAAACACACTGTCGGACCAAATTCCGATAGTCCAAAACGTGGTGACGTAAAACACTACGACGAGCCCAGAAAAATTAAGTTCAATGCTTCCCAGCATGCGTCGACTTGATTCTAAGCATGCATGTTTTTTTCTCCATCGGAGTTCCACACAGACGTTCAGAATTTCTGAAAAATAAAACATGTTCTATTTCTAAACTGATGGAAAAAAGTGGGACACACACAGTCAGAATAGTTTTGTTTGAGAAAGTACATTCAGTACAAAATTGACCACTTGACTTCTGGAAGATTTACCCCCTTCATGACCAGGGCATTTTTTTCTCTCTGTGGCACTGCATTATTTCAACTGACATTTGCAAGGTCGTGCAATGCTGTACATAAGATACATTTATAAAATTGTTTTCACAAAAATAGAGCTTTCTTTTGGTACTATTTGATCACCACAGTTTTTTTGTTTTTTTTTGTGCTAAAAACAAAAAAATATAATTTTGGGGGGAAAAAAACAATATTTGTTACTTTCTGCTATAAAACATATCCAATAATAATAATAAAAAAACATATTTCTTTATAAATTAAAGCCAATATGTATTCTGCCACATGACCAGTGACACTAATCAGTGATCAGTTCTAAAAATATACACTGCCACTGAAATAATGACACTGGCTGGGAAGGGGTTAAACATCTAGGGTGATCAAAGGGTTAACTGTGTTCTTATCTAGTGTTTATGTTTGTAGTGTGAGGTGTTTCCACTAAGAGCCCATTCACACAGGGGCAACACGACTTCCAGCACGACTACGGGAGGCAACATGGACATGACTTGAGTATGAATCATCAGGCAACTTACAAGGCAACTTCAAGTTGCCTCCAGGACAGGAGGCTTTCCAGTGTCCAATCAAACAACAATCAGCCTGTGGGAGGGAGGGGTTTGGCTGAGAAATGTATGTTATCTTCCTGTATTGTTGCTTCAGTTAAGACAGTGATCTGACTTCTGAGGCATCTTCCATTGAAATCAATGGGTACAAGTTGTCTACAAGTTGCCTAGAAGTCAGATTGAAGTAGTACAGGAACCTTTTCTGAAGTCGGAGCGACTTCAGTAGTGTACATTAAGACAGCTCCCATTCACTTCCATTCATTTTCTCGAGCGTGACTTGAGGCAACTTGGGGGGACTTTAAGTCGGATCCCAGGTCGCCCCAGTGTGAACCAGCTCTAAGGGCTGTGTTGTTTTTTTATTCCTTGCTTTGCAGGGAACCAAACACCAACACATCCCTGGTGACAGAACAGAGCTCTGGTGCTGGTGGTCATCCATTGCCCGGCACCTGCTGATTGGCTTTTGCTGTGACTAATCACAGGACAAGTGGCGCGCCAGTGTCCCCTATCCAGAAGAGCAGAATCATATAATGTATATGTATGTAATTCTGCGCAGCCTGCCTGCGCGGTCAGCAAGTAGTCAAACTTCTTTTGAACCACATATTTCCACTCAGACAGAAAATTTGACGGCAGCTAAAGACATAGGGCCAGATTCACGTATTCCAGAGCATCTTTGCTCTGGAGTAACGCTACTGTTTGCGTTGCGCTGCCGATTTTTAGGAGCAAGTCTGTCATTCACGAAGCACTGTCCTAAAGTGCGGCAGCGCATCGCAATGAGCCGGCGGAATTCAAATTGACGGGGCGTGTAGTTGCTAACTACCGCGATCCCGCCGCCGACGTACTCCATCATGTCAAAGCATCCCCGTGCGCATGCTCCAAAATCTTGAATAACGTCAATGACTAATTCCCATTCATGCCGTTTTACGCAAGCGACGTTTTTTTTTTTTTCCCGCCGATGACGACGCCTATACCTAACATAGGTCTCCAACCCCATGTAGGTATAACTATGCCGCGTATCCCGTCCGGAAACGTCGTAACGTCATTGCGTCGCGCCGGATTTCGATCGTGAATTGCCGATTCCGCTCATTAACAATTTTTTGAGCGTAAATCGGCGGGAACGCCCCCGGCGCCATTTTTAAGTTGAAGTAACGATGCAGGCGAAACTCAGTTTTTTCAACCCGGCGTTTCTTGTTTTCTGGTTACAGAAAACAGAAACGCCGGCTCAAAGCCACTGTTACGCTGGCGGATCACTCGATCCGCCAGCGTAACTTTCATGAACTTACCTGTGTCTGGCTGTTATCTCCCTGTAATGTAATGAAGACAGTTGTATACCTGTTCCATCATTTTTAATTTTAGCACTAATTCTGCATTGCCTTATAAGGTCTTATGCCGCATACAGACGATCGGACATTCCGACAACAAAACCGCAGATTTTTTTCCGATGGATTTTGTCTCAAACTTGTCTTGCATACACACAGTCACACAAATGTTGTCGGAAATTGCGAACGTCAAGAACGCGGTGATGTAAAACATTTACGACGAGCCGACAAAAATTAAGTTCAATAGCCAGCGTGGAATTTAGTGCGTCGGAATTGTATACACAAGCTCAGAATTTCTGACAAGAAGTTTTGTTGTCAGAAAATTTGAGAACCGGCTCTCAAATTTTATTTTTGTTGTCGGAAGTTCCAACAGCAAATGTCCGATGGAGCCTACACATAGTCCGAATTTCCAACAACAAGCTTCCATCGAACATTTGTTGTCGGAAATTCTGACCATGTGTACACGGCAATACACTTGTCATCCTCATCATTATACAGGATTTATTTAGCACCAACAGTTTGCACAGTACTTTACAACATGAGGGCAGACAGTACAGTTGCAATACAATTCAATACAGGAGGAATCAGAGGGTCCTGCTCATTGAAGTTTACAATCTAGGATGGAGGACTTCCTTTGATATTGTACATTATGGGCCAGATTCAGGTAGAGTTAGGCTGGAGTATCAGTGATACGCCAGCATAACTCTCACTTTGAGCCAGCGTTTCTGTTTTCTGTAAGCAGAAAACAAGAAACGCCGGGTTCATCGCGTCGAGTTTAAAAATTTTCGCGTTGTTTGCGTAAAACGTCCGTGAATGGGGATTGACGTCATTGACGTTCACTGACAGAATTTGGAGCATGCGCACTGACAGTCGACGCATGCGCAGTACGTTCGCGGCGGGATTGCGCCTAGTTTAAATAATACACGCCCCCTACCCGCCCAATTTGAATTCCGCCGGCTCATTTTCGCTACGCCGCCGCAACTTTAGGAGCAAGTGCTATGTGAATAACAGTACTTGCTCCTAAAGTTTCAGCGGAGTAACGTAAATGACTAACGTTACTCCGAAATAAAGAACCGCTGTCCTATCTGAATCTGGCCCTATGAGTTTTAAACATAATGTTTTTTTCACCTTAATGAAATGCATTAAGGTGAAAAAACATGTACCTTTACACCCCTTTAAGCTTTGATAAAAAAAAAAAAATGGAAGCTGATTAGTTTACATGCAGAGCTGCACCAGATTTTTGCACTCTGCAGTTTTAGTAAATCAAAAGCTATGTGTCAAAAGGATCAGTAGATTCATAGACAAAGGAAGCTAAATTATATTTAAATTAGAACTAAAGACAAAACTTTTTTTATTTTGGATAAAGTAAAGAAGGGTTATAATCCCTGTCAGGGTTTTCTTTTTCCATATGTTTCCTACTGTGGAGATATCTTTTCACTTCTTGTCCAATAGCCATCCCTAGAAAGTAAGAGAATCCCTGGTTGTCACCATGGTCATCACAACTAGTGTCCCTATTAAAAGTTTTTCCCTGTATTGCTGTTCTGGGAACAGCCCAACATTTGGGATTTTCTTTCACTTTCGGTGATCGCATTAAACATCAAATAGAGAGGGTGAATTTCCCTACTGGGGAACCGACAGCAATAAAAACTTGAAAGGTGTTCTAATCCCTCTCCACTCTATCCAAAACTAAAAAATGCCTTTAGTTCTACTTTAACACACACACATATATATATATGGCCAAAGTTAAAAAACATATTAATTTCCACATTTAAATTCAATCATTTCTAGCCAACTCCTCTTAAAAGATAAGTTCACCTTTTGTAACATTTTACATGTTACACCCAAATCCAGGGTGTAACCTATATCGTGTTACAAATGTACTGGCTTTTGCACCCCCCTGATCCCCCATTTTGGCAGCGAGCAGGGGATCTTCTTCCCCCATTCGCTGTCACAATCTAAGATCCCTTTCACACTGGGGCGGTTTGCAGGCGCTATTGCGCTAAAAATAGCGCCTGCAAACCGCCCTGAAACAGCGGCTGCTGTTTCTTCAGTGTGAAAGCCCAAGGGCTATCATACTGGAGTGGTGCGCTAGCAGGACCGCTCCAAAAGCCCTGCTAGGTGCATCTTTGGATCGGTGAAGGAGCGAGGTGTTTACCGCTTCTCCTCCGCTCCTTCCCATTAAAAGCAATGGGACACCGCGGCTTTACCGCTGGCAATGCAGAGGCGCATCGCGGGCAGTATTAACCCTTTTTCGGCCGCTAGCGGGGGTAAAACAGCACCGCTAGCGGCCGAATACCACCGCAATTCCAACGATAAATCGCTGCTAAAAATAGCGCCACTTTACCGCCACCGCACCTCCCGCCCCAGTGTGAAAGGGGCCTAAAGAAAATCATGTTCTGTGAATGAATGGACTACAACTAGCGACAGCCTTTTCCACATTTTGCTATGTTAAAGCCATATTCCAAAATGTATTAAATTCATTATTTTCCTCAAAATTCTACAAACAATACCCCATAATGACAACATGAAAGAAGTATGTATGAAGTCTTTGCAAATGTATTAAAAATGAAAAAAATCACATGCACCTTTGGCACCAATTACAGCCTCAAATCTTTTTGAGTATGATGCAACAAGCTTGGCACACCTATTTTTGGTGCACACAGCCATTTTCAGATCTCTCCAGAGATGTTCAATCTGGTTCAAGTCTGGGCTCTGGCTGGGCCACTCAAGGACATTCACAGAGTTGTCACATAGCCACTCCTTTGTTATCTTGGCTGTGTGCTTAGGGTCATTGTCCTGTTGGAAGATGAACCTTGCCCCCACTCTGAGGTCTAGAGTGCTCTGGAGCTCCAGTGCATGCTGCTGAAAAACATTCCCACAGCAAGATGCTGCCATTACCATGCTTCACTGTAGGGATGGTATTGGCCAGGTAACGAGCAGTGCCTGGTTTCCTCCAGACATAATGCTTGCCATTCAGGCCAAAGAGCTCAATCTTTGCTTCACTGGACCAGAGAATTTTGTTTCTGGTCTTCGAGTCCTTCAGATGCCTTTTGGCTAACTCCAGGCTGGCTGTCATGGGCCTTTTACTCAAGAGTGGCTTCAGTCAGGCCACTCTACCGTACAGGCCTGATTGGTGGAGTGCTGCAGAGATGTTTGTTCTTCTGGAAGGTTCTCCTCTCTCCACAGAGAAATGCTGGAGCTCTGTCAGAGTGACATCAGGTTCCTGGTCACCTCCTTAACTAAGGCCCTTCTCCCCCAATCGCTCAGTTTGGCCCGGGCGGCCTGTTCTGGGAAGAGTCCTGGTGGTTCCAAACTTCTTCCATTTATGGATGATGGAGGCCACTGTGCTCATTGGGACCTTCAATGCTGCAGAAATGTTTTTGTACCCTTCCCCAGATCTGTGCCTCTATACAATCCTGTCTCGGGTGTACAGACAATTCCTTGGGCTTCAGGACTTGGTTTTTGCTCTGACATGCACTGTTAACTGTGGGACCTTATATAGACAGGTGTGTGCCTTTCCAAATTATGTCCAATCAACTGAATTTACCACAGGTGTACTCCAATCACGTTGTAAGGCTGTAAGCCCTGGTTCACACTGGGTGGCGGGAGTGAAGCCGTGTGAGTTCAGCTGAACTTGCACGATTTCACTCCCGCTGGCAGTCCCGATTTCGGCTGCGATTTAAGAGACATCTGTGCAGGTTTCTGCACAGATGTCAATGTAAATCGCGGCCCCAAATTGCAAAAAGTAGTACAGGAACTACTTTTTGAAATCGGTGCAGCGCCGCAGATGCGGCGTCGCACCGATTAGGACGGTGTTATTGCCGACAATTGCAAATCGAACCAAATCGTACCCAGTGTGAACCTGGGCTTAGTCTGTGAATACTTATGCACATCGGATTTATTTTCGTTTTTTTGCAAAGATTTCAACAATTTTTTTTTTCACATTGTCATTATTTGGTATTGTTTGTAGAATTTTGAGGAAAATAATGAATTTAATCCATTTTGAAATAAGGCTGTAACATAACAAAATGTGGAAAAAGTGAAGCACTATGAATACTTTCCAATTGCACAGTATCACCATCCACAGCACCACAGTATTCCCCACAGCATTATAAAAAGATATACACTCACAATATATGGTGCCTCCCCACAATATCTGGTGCCACTACAGTACTCCACACATATAGGACAGGAGCAAAAAAGATCTTATTGTGCAATGCTGTTTTTTAAAACGATGACTTCTGGTTCACGATGACTTCCTGGTGACGAAACATGTAAGAGCACAGAAGCATTGCATCTACCTTCCTCTTGGTGGAACGCACACTGGCTCCAGCATTCGTTGGGGCATTGGAGCAGCGGCATTCCAGTAAATTGACATCAGATTATTCCAGGTACCCGGGGAGGCACCAGATATTGTGAGTGTTTGTTTTTATGATTCTGTGGGGAGTATACCGTGCTGTTGATTGTGATATACCACAAGACGCTGACCAGAGGCATTAAGCGCAGTTTGAGGTCAACAATATGCAGTGAGTTTGGTCCTAGAAGGGTACAGGAGAGGTGATAGGAACAGGATATTCCCCTATCAGGAGCACAGTCACTTTTTGTTCAATAATTACAGCACTTAATTTGAAGCACTTTTATGGACTGATTGGCGCTTTAAACTTTAGGAATTGTGTCACTATTTATAGAGTATAGTGGGTAGCACAGCTATCTTTATTGCTGGTTTTACATATAGTTTGTGATTGCAGAAGTAACAGCAGCTTCCCAGTTTGTTATTGTTTATTTATGATTTTTTTGCACAGATTGGTACTTAGCACATGATTGCAGGTAGCGCAGCTATTGTGTCATTTATGAGCGTACACTGACAGTCTGCAGGAGACCTGCTGATCGCTGGTGCAATGCTTGCCAGGCTTCTAAAAAAAAAATAGTAAATGCACATTTATTTACCTTCAAAAAATGTGCATTTTTTTTTTTATAGCATGCTTATCCTTTAATGTGACCGATCTTGACGTTTTTAAATTCACTTTGTGAAGATCCCCATACATTTTTTTTTTTTTAAGTCCAACTTAATACATGAAAAGTACAAATATAAACCCCAACTGCACATCGGTTTTTCAGATGGATGAACCATTAGTGTGAATGCACCCTTGCAAAATTTAAAGCAACATTTTGTAAAACTTGTTCATTTTCCAACTGCAGCTCAGTGGTAACAGATGCTGCGGATCACAATGGGAAGCATTGTTACAGGACGCAAAGATGTTCAGTTTCTGTCTAATGGAAGCCTACAGTTAAAATTCAGCAAGATGTAAATCTATTGGGCCAGCATGCTTGATGGACTGCAGAAGTGGTGTTCTGGGCTATAGGTTTTACATGGAAATGAACTTTACAAGAAACAGAAGGATTAGGTTTAATCTCATTTGTGCCGCAGCAGAAAGAAAAAAAAATCGGGCTGCTCTCTATAGTCAGCCGTGGGTATTTATGGTAATCTGTGGCTTTCTAGAATTGCTCTGCCACAGTTCAAAGGTCATAGAATGTGATTATATCCTTGTGTGATACAGCATTCTGAAACTCTCCAGAGGTTGTACACCTGTGTGAGCCGGCAGTACCCACTGAAGAGGCTGGCCACGTGCCAACACTTACAGCGTCTCAGAAGGACTTGTTAATATGGCTAACGCGAGGGGAAATTATTTCACTGCATGGAAAGAAAATAAACTGCACACTGGTCGTGACTCACAAAAAATATTTTCTCATTAAAAAGACACATATGGCCATTTATTAGACTAGTTCCATGATGCATAAAAACATAGCATAGAAAAAAAACACACATATCCAGCATACCGTCCAACTTTCTGACATGAGAAATACACCTTTCAGCACAAAGTGTAGACAAACAACATACCCTTAGTTGTGCAGACCAGCAAGAATTAACATTCAAAAAATTATTGATATAATTTTTTAAGTCCTTTTCCACCACTACTTTTTTTTTTATACTGTCTTCTCGGAATAGGCAATGCATTGAATGAGAGACTGATACACACGATGTCATGGAAAAAACAAGGTTTTTCTCGACGTGCTCGAGCAAAGCGTGGTGATGTACAACACATACGATCGCACTATAAAGGGGAAATTCCATTTGGATGGCGCCACCCTTTGGGCTGATTATGCTAATTTCCCTTCTCATAACCTGCTTCTGAGCATGCACGTTTTTTTCCCCGTCGTTAAAGCCTACACACGACCGTTTTTCACGACATGAAAAACGACGACGTGAAAAATGACGAGAAAAAATACAGCATGTTCTAAATTTTTTTAATGCCCATTTTTCACGTCGAGAAAAATGCTCTGGAGCCCACACAAGATCGTTTTAATGCAGAAAAAAAAAAAAAAATGTCAGTATAAAAATATATAATTTTATTATCCAAAAGCTATGATCAACAAAAGTTTAAAATATGAGCTCTAGTTGCATACAATCCTATTGTGGCCTATTAGCTGCAATAACACAAAAAAAGCCAGGTATAGCTTACTGTATATACAAGACTTTCCTGTTGATGAAACAGAAACTCTTGTATATAAGCTATACCTGTCTTATTTAGTCTTATCAGGAGTATTTTTTGGCAGGATCTTGACTAAAGCCTCGTACACACGATCCGATTGATGGCAGGGGATTGTTTAAAGACAGACTGTTGGCCTAAAATCCGTCAGTACGCTCTTTCAGACAATTGTTGTCCCACTTTCGGGCAAATGTTGGATGGCAGGCTAGTAAAATATCTGTGGATTTTCATATCGTCTGTACAAAAGTCCATCACACAAAAGTCCAAAGTACAAACACGCATGCTCGGAATCAGTGCTCACCAAACACAACATTAGCAGAAGGTGCCCAAAAGTTGGCGCTCAAGAGCTAAAATTCCACCTAGTACGTCACTAGGTTTGTGTTTGTTGACATTAGTATGCAAGACAAAATTCAGGCACTTGACAAAAGTCTGATGCTCGGTTGGCCAAACATCAGATCGTGTGTAAGGCGGCGTACACACGATCGGATATATCCGATGAAAACGGTCCGCGGACCATTTCCATCGTATGTCCGATCGGGAGTTTGATCCGATGGCGTGTACACACCATCGACAAATTGCCGCCGGAAGGCGCGGTACGTGGCTGACGCGGCGGTACGTTGACGCCGCCGCGTCATTTCTTCTTTTTTTTTTACCCATAGTTCTGTCACTTTTACTCCATCGTTTGCGGATGTGTGTATTTTTGTGTAAATGCTACTGACAAATTGTATCTTAAATTTCTTCTTTTTTTTTTTACCCATAGTTCCACTTTTACTCGTTTGCATGTATTTTTCTTTTTTTGCCCATAGTTCCACTTTAACTCGTCTGCTGCCATGGCTGTTTTTAAGTTGTTGTTTTTTTAACACGTTTAAAGAATTATTTTAGGCCTGAAGATTGCATAAAAACCCCAAACATTATATATTTTCTGAAAGCATACACCCTAAAGAATAAAACAGTAGTAGTTCCAAGTTTTTGGCCTCATGCACACTGGACGTTAAAATAATGTTATAAAAATGCCAGTAGCTTTGCAGTGAGTTTTTCAACTTTTTTCAGCTTTTTCCAACGTTTTTGCAATATCGTTTTTTAGAGTTTATTAGGGTTTTTTGGCCTTTTCCGCATTAGGGCCCTTTCACACGGTGCAGACCGTTTTTCGGTCCGCTCCGTGTGTGTCCGTCGGCTCAGCGGGGGGTCCCACTCAGCTGTCGGCGGACAGGGCGGTCCCCGCACACTGTGCAAGGACCGCCCTGTCTCTCCTCCGCTATCCCCTATGGGGAATCGGATGGAAACGGACCGTCTGTCCGTTTGCATCCGATCCGATCCACCGGACGGAAGAAAAATAGGGTTTTCTTCCGTCCGCAAAACGGATCCAGACGGACGCGGATCGTAGGCGGATGTTAGCGGATGAATCATCCGCTAACGGATCCGCTCCCATAGGGCCCCATTCTAAGTCCGTTTACAGACTTAGAAAAAGCGGACCGTTCGTCCGCACGTGTGAAAGGGCCCTTAGCGTCTTTTAGTGTTTTTTTTTACTTTTTCAATGGAACAAAAACGTTAAAAGCTGGTGAGCAAAGTTTTTGAGCGTTTATCAGGGTTAAAGTGTTTTTTTACAGCTAAAAAACGTCTCTCAGAACCCACTGGTTTTTTTTTGTTACTGCTCAAAAACGCCACTGCCCAAAACTGCTGGTAACAGCCTATATGTGCATGGACACAAAGGATAACATGATGGAGAGTTTAATAACTGGAGAAAAAAAAGTCTACAGCCAAAAACAGCTGCTGTAAAAACGTCCAAAAACGTCCAGTGTGCATGAGACCTTTATGTTACAAGACATTAGCGTAAAAAATACACTAAACTTAATTTTAACACACAAACGCAATAAATTACCCAAAATATAAAAGATGAAGTTGCCCAAAGTAAATAGATACCCAGCATGCCAAGACTTAAAATTGCATGCACCCATAAAATAGCAACACACTTTATTACCCTTTATTTTTCATAGGCGACACTTTCCTGTCCTGGAATCCAGCGATGTCGGCACCCCAGCCGATGTTTCCATTGGCTCTCGTGTGCTGCCACCACTATTTGTGGTAAGGGAAACCAGCACTGAAGCCTTTCTGAATGGCCTGGTGGCGGGGGAAGGTGGAGGGGGCCAAACTTCGGAGTGACTTTGCCACTCCCCCTTCCCCTCCAGTTCACTTTAAATAAACTTATTGTCATGCCTGGCATAAAGCAAAGTACAGATTCACGTTCAATGTTAAAAAACGTAGAACATTTTCAATAATGATAAAATTGACTTAAAAACATTTTTGTTTCCCTTTAAATATTCTACACACTTTTTACTGCCCCATGACCATAGGCTGTTCTTTTTAAGAAGAGCTTTCATTGAGTCATGGCTGTACCTTTATTCATTCTGAGAGCAACTCTGTGTTACCATTCCCTTCAACTCCTATGTGAGATCTAATTTGTACTATTTCACAATGATTACATAAAGGTGGCTTCTGAAACCTTAGCACAAGTTTACAGCAAGCTAATGAGTCATTTGAAGCCAAACTTAGTGAGCATGACGTTCCTGAACATGTTCAAATATACAAAATCATGTCTAATTATAATGTATTTAGGTTAACACAGGTGCATTGTGGGAGATTCAGATCACTGATGTAATGGCAGGCAGCCTGGACCCTTTGCAATGGATGGGGAGACATAGGCAAGCCAATCCACTCAGGTAGATGTCTTGTAGAGGTCAAAAGAAATAAGCATTCATTAAAAGTTGTTGCAATTACAAATGTTTACACATTCTCGTGTTTATTTCTTTTGTTTGCATTGGTATGATCCAAAAAAGTGGAGAAACAAAATGCCAAATGTGACACATTCCACACAAAAGGCCAAAAATGGACGGCACAAGATTATTGACACCCTTAATTTTTAAAAAACGATCGTGGGCTACCTGTCAACCGCACGTAGGTTACAGGTAGACCAGGAACGTGTCTGAGCACATCATGATACCTGCATTTTGAGCGTAACACACTCCTGATCCCTGCATTCTGAGCATAATGCACTCCCGATCCCTTATCCCTGCATTCTGAGCGTAACGCATCCCTGATCCCTGCATTCTGAGCATAATGCACTCCTGATCCCTGCATTCTGAGCATAACATACTCCTGATCCCTGCATCTTGAGCATAATGCACCCCTCATCCCTTATCCCTGCATCTTGGGCATAACGCACTCCTGATCCCTGCATCTTGAGCGCAACGCACTCCTGATCCTTGCATTCTGAGCGCAACACACTCCTTAACCCTGCATTCATTCTGAGTGCAACGCACTCCTAAACACTGCACTCTCTTGTACTTTTTTTGTGTCCGCTGCATTTGGGACCTATTTTAGGATTAACAATGTATCATCACCCGCAGTAGATCACAAAGGCAGTGCGTTTTGAACACTATGCAGGAAACACACATGGAACATTACTTTCTGGCATCAAGTTCTAGTGTGAACTGGCCCTAACAGGACACCGTGCCCGAGGCAGACGCCGGACCTTGCCGGAAAGAAGTCTCCCGCACGAATGTGCGGGAGTGACGACATTGCGGCTCCAGCCACTCACATCGCTGGATCCGCGATACCTGGAAGACACACTGAGGCAACATGACAGCTACCTCAGTGTAGACCAGGTAATTTACTGAGGCCTCGTTCTAAGGTAAGTATTTCATAATGAGCTAGTATGCAGTGCATACTAGTTTATTATGCCTTTTGCCTTACAGGTGACATTATTTTTTTTTTTTTTTATGGGACTATACAACCGCTTTAACTTATTCTAATTCCTAGATTTATTACATGACTTGATTAATTGTTTATCTGGTGAGCCTTCTAGATTTAATTACTCTGATGATGTTCTGCCAGCCCAGATTTTCTATAGGTAGCATCTCCTTTACCTGCATATCTTCCGCCCAGCCTTTTGTGTTTATATAATCTAACTTCAATGACTGCCCTATATAATTTTGGAATTGTCATAGCTAACATTTAAATTGGTTGTAAAGGCACAAGGTTTTTTACATTCTATGCATGAAGATACCCCCGCCCCCCCCCCTAATACTTACCTGAGCCCCACCCCGATCCAGCAATTGGCTCCCGCTGCTGTCAATTACAGCCAGTGAGCCAACTTGAAGGGGGCAGGGCCAAGCCACGGCTTTGTGTGTGAATGGACATGCAGAGCTGCTGCTCGGGAATGCGCCTGTTTGGGTACCCCCACAGCAAGCAGCTTGTTGTGGGAGCACGTGGCAGGAGGTGGGAGCCATAAGTGCCAGCATGGGACCCTAAAAGAGGAGGATCCAGGCTGTTCTGTGCAAAACCATTGCACAGAGCAGATAAGTGTAACATATAACAAAATAAAACAAGATTTTAATATCCCTTCAATTTTCTGTGGTCATGGTTGGTATATGACAACCTTATGCCATGTACGTGTATATAAACCCTCACCTTGTAAAACAACCCATTAAGTTTAAAATAGAAATGTAAGGCAAAACATTTGTGTAAAGATTTACCAAATTATAAATACCCTTTTTTTTTTTTTTTTATAAGTAATCACTTATCCTCTGTTCTCAGCTGCATAAGAGTTGGGGGAGGAGAAGTTGTAGCACACTGGTCTTCCCATTGAATGGCTGTGCGGGGAGGGGGGGTTGGCAGGACAAGTCTGATCATTGGAGGGGAGCAGGCTGAGTTCCCAGCACAGCTGTTCTCCTGCTTGGTGTGGTCAGTTTTTAACCACTTGCTTTTTTGGCACATATACCCCCTTCCTGCCCAGGCAAAATTTCAGCTTTCAGCACTGTCACACTTTGAATGACATGGCTCACAAACAAAATTGACGTTCTTTTTTCTCCACAAATAGAGCGTTCTTTTGGTGGTATTTGATCATCTCTGCGGTTTTTATTTTTTGCGCTATAAACAAAAAAATACCGACAATTTTGAAAAAAACACAATATTTTTAACTTTTTGCTATAAAAAATATCCTATTTAAAAAAAAAAAATGTTCTCAGTTTAGGCCGATACGTATTCTTCTACATATTTTTGGTAAAAAAAATCGCAATCAGCGTATAGTGATTGGTTTGCGCAGACGCTATAACGCCTACAAAATAGGAGATAGATTTATGAAATTTGTTTTATTTATTTTTTTACTGCGGTAGTAATGGCGGAGATCTGTGATTTTTGTCAGGACTGCGATATTACGGCGGACACATCGGACACTTTTGACACATTTTTGGAACCATTCACATTTATACAGCGAACAGTGCTATAAATATGCACTGTTTACTGTGGCGGGCATGCGCGCACGCCCCAGCAGCAGGAGACCAGAAGCCGTAAATTGACGGCCTCTCAGCATTGTAGAGCCACCTTGTTGCCGTCAATTGTCGATGGCCTGGATAGGAAGTGGTTAATAGGAAAAAAGAGGTACTGGTGGGAACACCGGGGATTTCACATAAAGGAGGCAATACAAAGAAAACAGGATACTTTTTCATATAAGTACATGGTACAGTAGGCAACTATCAGGAATATGAAATGTTGGGGTTTACAAATGCTTTAAGTGCAAAAAAAATGACATGTATAAGCTTCCGGTCATGATGCATTTTGCTTACGTCCTATATCTAGAAACAGAGTTTACTGATGTATAGTCAATAGGCATGGTAGATGACAAGTCATTTATTATTATGCACTTGTCGAAACTCATTTATTTTCCTTTACTGCCACCACATTTTTCATTACTGAGGTCTTGTCTTTTTCCTAAAAAATGTTAGCAACAAAATATTAATTTGACCATTACCAACCATTAAAATAGACAGTGGGCAACCAAATATTACCTTACTTTTGGAATCATTGCACTTCATTTTTACTGTGAACCTAGAGCAATAAAAAAATATATAAATAATCTTTGAAGTGCAAACACACAATAATGAAGCTCAATCTGAAAAAGGTCTGTTTGTAAAATGCTTGATACACATATTATAATTAACCGTGATAGAGTCTATAAATTATTCAAATAATTTTGACGCTTGCATTTGCCTGTCTTTACTAAGTAACAAAGAGGCAGTTTTATAAATGGCTTTTGTGCTGTCTAAAGCTATCTGATATAATTTAACCCTAATTTTTTTGTGTGCTCTCTACTGAAGAATGACATCTGACATCTGATTGGCAAAGATAAAAAAAAATATTCAGCTTTCTAAAGATGTCTTCCCTTAGTAAATAAAGTGTTTTGTTTTTGTTCTACCCTTCTTTTCATGACAGTGAAATCTCAGACCTTTTTTTTCTCTAATTTAGGAAAACATTTTATATGAGCTTACTATGTAGCTATAAAATAAAATACAAATATTACTTTTATCAATATGTTTTATTCACAATACATTTAAGGTTATAAACATTTGATGCATAAATTGATCTGTTATAGTAAGAGATACTACAAAAACGTAATTTCTACTTTTTTGCTGTAGATCTTAAATATATGAAATATTGTTGTCCTTGTTTATTCAGAACAAGAATTTTATGCATTCTGAATTTGTAGGTATTTTCTATGTATAATTATGTGCTCCTGTTTTTTGGAAAGAAAACAAACAGGGGGTTATAATAGTAATTAAAAATAATTTGATTTCATGATAAATTAGGTGTTGACAAATTAATGTAGTTATCCAGTTACACAGAGGGAAAATACAAAATACATTTGACTATATATCTATAGATACATAGCTATATACACAGTAATAAAAAAAATATATATATATATATATATATATATATATATATATATATATATATATATTATATATATATATATATATATATATATATATATATATATATATATATATATATATATATATATATCTCTTTATCTATCCATAGCGATATATAAAGGCATAGCCCACTTTTAAGTATGCAATGGGGTTTATTTACTAGAGTTGAAAAGACCTAAATTAGGCTCACTTCTGCATAGAAACCATGGAGCTTCCAGGTTTTATTACCAAAGCTTAATTGAACAAACTGGGGTTAGAAGCTCATTGGTTTCTATGCAGAAGTGAGACAGATTTGTGCTTTCCAGCTTTAGTAAGTAAACCCCATTGTGTACTTAAAAGTGGGGTATGTCTGTATCTATATATTTACAGATACATAGATATATACACAGTAATAATAAATAGATATAGATATAGATATATATAGATATGAATATATCTGTCAATATATATATATATATTGACAGATATATTTATATCTATATATATCTATATCTATATCTATTTATTATTACTGTGTATATATCTATGTATCTGTAAATATATAGATACAGACATACCCCACTTTTAAGTACACAATGGGGTTTACTTACTAAAGCTGGAAAGCACAAATCTGTCTCACTTCTGCATAGAAACCAATGAGCTTCTAACCCCAGTTTGTTCAATTAAGCTTTGGTAATAAAACCTGGAAGCTCCATGGTTTCTATGCTGATTTCTATATATATATATGAAAATGTATACAGTACACACTTTATATACACATATATATATATATATATATATATATATATATATATATATAATGTATATATTGTCCATACATTGTAATTTTGCATTTTTTTTTGGTAAAAACCTTAGTAATATTTAGATTCAATAAATATTTATGTTATATTTGTTTATATTTGAGCAAATTTTTTTTTTTAAATAACATTAAATTTTTTATAAAATCTTGCAACATATGTAAAAGCTTTTTTTTTTTTTTTTTTGCATTTCAATGTAATTAGAATATGCCCGTCTATCCCCCCCTCTATTATTTTATACGGTGGTGGCTTTGTGTAACCTGTCTATCCATGCAGAAAATAGCTGCCCACTGGTGGATCTGGGTTTAAACAGCTGACATCTGCTTAGTTTCTCCACCCCCTAGTAGAATAACAAGCTTTCGCAGCCTAATCTACTCCAAATGTGTGTATGTAAAAGGTCCTAACCATTGACCGGAGTCCCTTTCAGTCAGGGATTGGTCCACATGGCTTCAGGAGCTAAGGAGACTGATTTGAAATGCAGATCTCCAGACAGCACAGTCCAGCTTGCCCTTTCTCCTTTAATGTGTGTGTCATAGTGAAAAATGGCTCTTATAAGATTCAGTCACCCATACTTACTTAATTACCTCTTGTTGGACCTGCAGAGCTGTCACAAGCTGTGGTGGATGCAGGAGCTGTTCCCCTACTAGTGCTGTGTATCCAGGAGCCAGAAATTGCTCTGAAAAGGATTGCTGCTTCAGCCCTGAGTGATCTATCGAAGCATTCTCCGGAGCTGGCTCAGACCGTGGTGGATGCGGGAGCTATCGCCCACTTAGCCCAGATGATTCTAAATCCGGACGCCAAACTCAAGGTACTGCTTTCAATTACTGTTTGACCCATCTCTGTTTCTGCTTTGTGCTCCTGAAAATGCAGCTGTTAAATATTTATTGCATGTAGAATTATTTTGCTAGCAAATTCTTGTAAGGATCTCACCAATCTTTAAAAAAAATAAGTGTTTGAGTACTGCATGGACCTTGATGAGGGGGACATACCCCGGAAAGCTTGTCCTGAATCATTGTATGTTAGTGCAAATAAAAAAATTGTATGTTAGTGCAAATAAAAAGACGCACATCAAGGCACTCAAGGCAATAGCATTGAGTTGTAGAGTTATTCCCAACCAGTAAGATTTCTCCTGATAGTTTAGTGGATACTTCTTATAGAAATGCTTTTGGTAGGGTTAGAGGTAATTCAGCTTTCTAATGTTTCATACAACAGTTTTTACATTTTATAAAGAATACATTATATAGGAAATCTGAGTGTTTTGTATTCTTTTAAAATCAATTGTTTGAAAAACAATGAAACACAATTAGGGATACTGGTAATCAATGTTCACATGTCAGGGATTATATTAGAAAATGTAATGTATACTTTCTTGGTATGCAAGGATTTAAAGGGAAATTCTTATTATTATTTTTATTATTATACAGGATTTTTATAGTGCCAATAGTTTACGCAGCACTTTACAATATAAAAGGGAGATAATACAGTTATAATTAGGGTTGTCCCGATACCACTTTTTTAGGACCGAGTACAAGTACCGATACTTTTTTTTCATGTACTCGCCGATACCGAATACCGATACTTTTTTTAAATGTCATGTGACAGTTTTCAAACCACAATACAGACTAAGGATATTTTCTTTAGAATTATGAAGAACTCTAACTCAAGACATTATAAAAGAATAAAAATGAGTAAAAATGAATAAAAATGTTTTATTTTCTTGTCACGCAGTAGTAAAAAACTCAAAATATGTTCACAGAACATGTTGATAAATACAAAAAAAGTATTCTATTTAGGTATCGGGAGCATTTGCGCGAGTACAAGTACTCCCGCAAATACTCGGTATCGGTCCCGATACCGATACTAGTATCGGTATCTGGACAACCCTAGTTATAATACAATAAAATACAAGAGGATTAAAATGAAGTTCCACCCTGAAAAAAAAAATTCATCAAAAATCTTAAAAAACAAAAACGTTTTACTTACCAGAAATATCGGTTGCTATGCGGAAGTTCCTAATCTGCCTCTTCCTAGTCCTCGGAAGGTCTTCTTCCTCGTCCTACTCGCTGTGTCTTCTGAGGAATGGGGCACGCTGCCTTCTGGGAACTGTGTGTATCACAGAAAACATTCAGAAAACACTGCGAGACTCGCACATGCGCAGTAGGAAACGGGCAGTGAAGCCGCAAGTGAGGATGGTGGTCCCGGGACCGAAGTGTCTGCTTTGGGGGGGGGGGGGCAACATCGCGGGCGCCTAGGGCAGGTAAGTGTCCTTATTAAAAGTCAGCAGCTGACTTTAAAAATAAAATTGCGGGTTGAATCCCGCTTTAAGAGGGCCCTGCTCAGAGGTGCTTACAATCTAATAGGGTGGGGCAGGTGGTACAAAAGGATGTAACTGTGGGGAATGTGCTGATGAAAGTGGTAAAAGATTAGTTAGAGACGTGATAGGCTTCCCTGAAGAGATGAGTTTTCAGGGATCGCCTTAAGGAAATGTGATTTACTAGCCTTTATCTACCTTGGAGTAGAGAAGAAGCATTGTAGAAATGTATTTTTCTGTTGTAAAGCCATGCTTGTATTGCCGAGTATTTTGCAGCTTGTGTCCAGAGGGTAATTCTGTTTTTGTACAGTTTTTTCTGTTGATATTTTGCTCCAGGGCAGCAAATAATCACATTTATAGGTAATATTAATTTCCCTTATTGTTTTACTACAGTTATTCAGGGTCTTGAAGTTTTAACTACAGCTAAATTAGAATTGTATAGTTTTACTTTTTGCAAGGTGAAAACTGTGGGCACAGTGTGATGCCAAGTCTGTGTGAATGTTACCGAGTGACCATTGGAAATTTACTGCATGGTTGTGAACAAAATGTAATTATTGGGCAGAGTAGATACTCCCATAGCTCCCAACTGTTCCTGATTTTGAGGGACTATCCTTCATTGGAAACAAAGTCCCTCTTTCCTCCTCATTTGTCACTTATTTTGGTCTGATCTATATAGTTTTACAACTTTAAAGCGGTAATAAACCAGCACATAAAAAAAAAAACCCTGCAAGGCAAAGGCACAATGAGCTAGTATGCAGCACCCGGTCCATGCCGAGGGAGCGGACATCTTGCCCTTGGCGTGTCTTCCGGGTTTGACGTCACTCCCACACATGCAAGTTTTCCTCTCGGCAAGGTCCGGCAGTGTCTGCCGGACCTTAAACCGGGCATTCAGAGCGCATGCGCCGCTGACGTGCAGCGGCTGCATGCAAAGGGAATATCTCCAAAACCGTACAGGTTTAGGAGATATTAATTGTACTTACAGGTAAGCCTTATTATAGGCTTATCTGTAGGTAAAAGTGTCAAATTTGGGTATACAACCACTTTAACGAGGACATAAACCCTGATGAGTTTTACTTCCTCTTTTGCTATCTGAACAGCCTGCAAATGTAAAGTATAATGGGCTAGTATGCATTGCATATTAGCCTATTATGTGACACTTACCTGCAAAAGAATCCAGCGATGTCCCCACTGCAGGAAGCGTCCATCTTCTGTGTCTTCTTCCTTCCTGGCTGCGGACTCTGGCACTGTGATTCGCACGAGAGACGCAATTTACGGCACAGACTGGAGAAGAGAAGGCACTCAATTTTGTTTCATCCCCGCGCATGCGCCGTTGGGATTTTTGGTGGACTACAAATGAAATATCTCCTAAATGGCGCTATCAGCTATAACCTTGGTATCTTTTTCTTCAGTCGGCAGCTGTCTTTCTCATGAAAGAGTTCTGAGCAGCTCATGTGCCCCTGGAACACTTCCAGAAGAGGTGGGGTTCGCCTGTGTTTCTTGGACTTACTGTTTCCATCCCCCAAGAAATGATCAGCTTGTCCAGCTGGCTAGTCCCAGAGGCGATCAAAGAGTAGATGGCCTTGGAGGACCAGAGCAACATCATGATGTCACTTCTGGTCCAGGCTGGAAGTAAACTATTTTTTTTTTAAAGCGAAAGTTAAAAACATTTTTTTTCCTCTTTGAAAGGTATTATCCTTATTTATATTACATGGAATGTTTACATACATAGATCTACAGTATATAAAATACAAAAAATAAATAAATAATATAGCGTATACAATTGCGGCACAAGTCATATTGTAATCAAATGTTATTAACCCTTTCCCGCCTGCAGTGCATCATATGATGTCTCCCCCCCCCCCCTCCTTCCGCCATCCGGTGCTTCTCCGGTGCCATCGGGGACCCAGAGAAAGAATCGTCGCTGGATGACAACCATAGAGATTTCTGGTGACTAGATGGTGATCTCTATGACCGTCGGAGGCCCGGGCGCAACGTTATGACGTCACGTCCAGGCCGTGGATGTAAACAAAGCTGCGATCGTGGCTGTCAGCCTGAGATCGTGAATTTGTTTTCTCGATTTCATGCTTTCCAGCCTGGAGGGGAGATGTGGTGTCTTATTGACCTGCATCTCTCCATAAAGAGGACCTGTCACAATAGATTCCAATTACAAGGGATGTTTACATGTAATAGGAATAAAAGTGATCAAAAAATAAATAAGTGTAAAAATAAAAAAAATTAAGTAAAAAAAAACATAAAGGAAAACACCCCTGCCCCCGTTAGCTCACGCTCAGAAGCAAACACACGCGTAATTCCCGGCCACATATGTAAATGCTGTTCAAACGTGAGCTATTTCCACATGCGTTAGAGCGCGAGCAACAATTCTGGCACTAGACCTTCTCTGTAACTCTAAACTGGTAACCTGTAAAAAATAAAATTGAAGCGCCGCCTAAGTAGATTTTTAAGTACCGAAATTTGTTACCATTCCATGAGTGTGCGCAATTTTAAAGCGTGACATGTTAGGTATCTATTTACTAAGCGTAACACCATCTTTCACATTATACAAAAAAAAATGGGCTAACTTTACTGTTTTGTTATTTTTTATTAATGAAACATTGTTGCACAAATACCGTGCGAGATAAAAAGCAATGACCCTAGGATATCTGCTAAAAAAATATATATAATTTTTTGGGGTTCTGCATAATTTTCTAGCAAAAAAAATTTTGATTTTTACATGTAGGAAAGTAGTGCAAGAATAGGCTTGGTATGGAAGTGGTTAAAAACTACCTTTCCATTTCCGTTTCGGCAGCGCTGTAATTTTCTGTAAAATGTCATGTAGAACATCCGCCCGCCCCAGATATTTCATTTCTGGCTTGTGTGATTGGTTTACTGATTCTCCCAGAGATTTTAGGCATACCCTTCAACGAAAATTTCATTTTTGGTGAGATACTTTCAAAGGGGAATCATAACTAAAGGGATGCAGGCCCTCCCACTTTCCTCTTCAGAGCCATGCAGGGTGCAGCAGCTGATAATTATATTTATAAAATCACTCCCACACAGATTCACTTTGTACATGGACACAAACAAACAAACAGCTATAACAAAAGATAGTAAGTTAAAATCCCTGCAATGTACATAAATCACCCAGAGGGGAATGTTTTTTTCACAACAAAAGTGCAGTTACTGTTTAAGCTGGCTATCTATGCTTCTATTCCCCCATCCACTCTAAGACCCCTTTCACACTGAGGGCGTATTGCAGGCGCTATAGCGTTAAAAATAGTGCCTGCAATCTGCCCTAAAAGTGCTGCTCTATTGTCTCCAGTGTGAAAGCCCTCTGGCTTTCACACGGGAGCGTTGCGCTAGCAGGACGGTAAAAAAAGTCCTGCTAGCCGCATCTTTGGAGCGGTGAAGGAGCCGTGTGTATACCGCTCCTCCACCGCTCCTGCCCATTGAAATCAATGGGACAGCGCAGCTATACGGTTTTAACCCTTTCTCGGCCGCTAGCGGGGGTTAAATGCACTGCAAATCCACCCATAGCAACGGCGGTAAAAATAGCGGCATTTTACCGCCAACGCTATGGGCTCAGTGTGAAAGGGGTCCAAGCAGTAAAGATGGTCAGCTGTTGGCTTTTGTAATCAGCTGTGGCCGCTTTATTCGCTGCTGCATACCTGAACAGTGCTTGCATCTGATTGGAAGCATGCACTGTTTGGCCTACAATGGACTTTGGACTTTATCAATTTTGATAAAGATGTCTGATAAATTCATGGTGATGCCCTCTAATTAAAAAAAAAAAATGTTCATTTAGCAAATTGTTTGTAGGTCACAGACATTGATATTGTATTTATGGGTATGTCTTGTTGTATAGGCTAAGATTTGTGTCTTTGGAGGGCTATTGGGCTTGTCTGAGAATCCTGCAGTCCTCTGTGGAGGGCTATTAAAGCCACCATTCTAAGACCGGTCATTTTTCTCTCTAGAAAATGTTTCTTCATTGCTGCCATCCGCTGTATTTTCCACTTTGCCTTGAGTGCCCACACAGCTGCATTTCTCATTTCTCATGAACTGTTTGTGTTGGACAGTCGCCTCTGGCTGCTGTGCAGCAATTTCTACCAAGTCATTAAAGCAATGAAAGGAAATCTTTTATGAGAGAGGCATGGAGATTGCCATTGCAGACTCTCCTTCTGAAAATGCTGGTTGCCTGGCAATCATATTGACTCTTGCTTTAACACATGGGGTTCTGACCTGGAATTCAAATATGGACTGAAATGTTCCTGTCTCTTTATATACATCAGCATAACAGCCAGGCACCTAGCATTTTCAGAAGGAAGCAATCAATACATCTGTAATTGACTAACGCAATCCAACAACAAAACACAACTGTGCTGCATTGGGAAGTTCTGTGTTGGGTTGATTTACCAAAGGGAAATAGACTGTGCACATTGCAAAGTGCAGCTGTACTCTGCAAGTGAAGTTTGCTCCAGAGCTTAGTAAATGAGGTAAAGTTTCACTTTGCAAAGAATACCCAATCACATGTAAATTGTAAATTGTAAAAAACAGCATTTTTATTTCTTGTGACTCCACTTGCAGTAAAAGCTTTTTCAGATACCACAGGATTCCTGAAGCCAGAACAACCTCTTCTGTGCCCATCTCTAGGCCATAAATGGATCAAAATGTGACCAGTTCAGCAGGAATCGGCCACGATTCGATCCCATCTTGGGCAGGCTTCTTTTATGTGACTCGATCCATCATTCCACCTGGGTACAATAAGCCTGTTTGATTTTTTACATTTGATTACTTCTGGTGGATATAATCGCTTGAAGTAATTATTTGTACTTTGCTACTAGGATCTAGGATCTGACTTCTCAGCCAAGCTTTACCAGCTGCCATTCCACTGCCCAGTGAAAGTGCCCTCACAGGCCTCTGAAATATCGTAGCTGTGAAATCAGGACAAGTCCGGCCCCAGTAACAATGTGAAATCAGAGAGAGGCACAGGCAAGGTGTTGACTGCTAGTTAACTTTAGACATCTGCTCCTATTGAGGCCTTTCTGGGGTCTGCTCCTAGGCTGTCAGACCATTACATTTAAAGGTTAAAAAAGGTGTACATGTATATAGAATCAAAGTATCTCTTAGAGTGCTTTCACACTCACAGCGCCTGGGCGTTTGCAGCACTTTTCAGCCGCTAGCGAGGCGCTTTTAACCCCCGCTAGCGACCGAAAAATGATTAAAAGCGCCCGTAAAGCTCCTAATGCGCTGCAAAGAAGTTGCTGGCAGGACTTTTTCTGATGCCCTGCCAGCGCACCGCTCCAGTTTGAAATCACTTAGGCTTTCACACCTGCAAAGCACCTCAATGTGAAAGGGGTCTTAGAATGGGACTTTTAAAAGGCAACCCAAGTCCCATTCTAAGCCTAGGTTCACTCTACTGCGATGCGATATACTGCAAAATTGATCAATTTTTTTTTTTGTCCTGTGTGAGGTGCAAATTTGCCTTGCGTTTGGAGGTGGACAGATGCGAATTTACTGTGATTTTACTATACATTTTGTGAGGCAGACAGTAAAAAATGTGCAGAGATGTGAACTGTGTGCTGCGGGTTTACTGCAAGTTCAGTTGAAGCCTATGAAGATAAAATTTACACCGCACCATAGGAATTTGCATTGCACCCGCAGTCAACACCCACTGGACCCTTTTTTTTTTCTAGCACCAAATTCGCAATGCGTAGATGTGAACCAAAGCCATGGAATACTGTGTTTTTAACATGACCTATGAATCCATGTGTTCCTAAATGCATTAAATCCCCTGTAAATATGCATCAGTGTGAGCCCAGGCTCAGAGATACTTTGATATTATATACATACTTTTACTTGGGAAAATGGTCTGTGAAGCACCCAATACCTGGGCAGTCAGGGCGATCACCGTTGACTGTCCCCGTATACCCCTCTAGCCCACTCCATTCTGCTGCTGCCCCCCTCTGTTCCCCCTCCATGCTCCTCAGTGTCCCCATCCGTGCTGCTCCGTGTCCCCCTCTGTTCTGCTGTGCCCCTCTCTTCTCCCCCTCCGTACTGCCATCCCCCTCCATGCAGCAGTCCCCCTCCGTGCTGCTGCCCCCCTCAATCTGTCAGGGTGGAAAGCAGAGGTAGGAGCCGGTAAATCTGGCTCCTTACTTTTACGAATGTACAGAGTCAGTGATCACTGACTCTGATTCACATAACTGAAACATTGTAAACTGTGTTTACGATGTCTCAGTTTATGAATGGAGAGGAGCCTCTGTCTCCTCTCCATTCATTTTCAGTGCAGCTGAGGCTTCTGAGAAAGGGACTGGGGAATCTGTGTCCCTAGTCCCTTTCCCTGTCTCAAAGGGGAGCTGTCAGAAGTCTGTTGAGACTCTTGATATCTCACCAAATCCCCCCAACAGGGCTGATAAAAAAAAACTAATTGCAATAAATAATAAAAAAAATAATTGTAAAAAATAATAAAAAAATAAATAAACACACTGACACTGTCCACCCCCTCCTCTCCTTAAAAAAATAAAGCATTGTAAAAAAAAATAGAAAAATAGATTTTTTTTAAAAAAAATTCAAAAAAAAATAAAACAAATTATAAAAAAAAAATACTGACACATCACATAGTGCCACTATCACATGAGATTAAATAAAGGTATCGGTAATCTGTATCGGCGAGTACTTGGAAAAAAAGTATCGGTACTTGTACTCGGTCTTAAAAAACTATTCAATATTAGTACAGCGATTTCTCCCATTGTGCTATTGTGTTTTGACTGGGGGGATAGCCCACCCCCGCCAGAACACACTGGTCATCATTCTCAGCCATTGGGCGTGGATCGGGAGCCCACCAGCACACCTTTGTCCGGTCATGCCCCTTCAACAGAAGCTGGCTGAATGTCTGCCTTCTGTCAAACCAGCTACAGTACACACAGGTCCGAATGTCGGTTTCTAAGAGGACAATTCCTCTTACTTTATAGAAATTTCCTCCCACTCTCTAGTGCAGCCATTCTCAACCAGGGTTCCGTGGAACCCTAGGGTTCCTCCAGAGGTGGCTAGGGGTTCATTGAGATGTGGCTGATTTACCTTCTGTTTGATGGTGCCTACAAAGTTTTGAGCCAATTCCACTTGGAGGAGCCGGTGGTATTACACCAATAATCTTCATAGTTCTCTGTAAGGGGGGCATTCTTACCACTACTGTAAAAAAGGGCATTCTTCTCACTGATCACCAAAGTAAGGGGCATTGTTCCCACTGACCCCCAATGAATGGGTTTTATCAGGGGTTCCCCGAGACCTGAAAATTATTTTTAGGGTTCCCCATCGATAAAAAGGTTGAGAAAGGCTGCTCTAGTGTGCCTCTAGGACAGGAAGTGAAGAAAAAAATAGAGGTCATAAACCACAAAATGCAAAAGAGAAACATTGGGTGCCTAGATCTGCAAATGTATGGGCCAGACATGGTAAGAAAAGCAAATAACACAAAGTATTTTTGTAATACAATAAAATTAATATTTTTTTAATGATATGAACTGAAATCTGACTGATTCCTTAGGATTGCTGTACTTTTTACATCATCACTGCTTTTTGTACAAATGTGCTTTAAGTGCCAAAAACTAAGCTGACTGTCATTTTCTCTGCCCACACAACAGCGACAGGTGCTGTCCGCTCTCAGTCAAATAGCGAAGCATTCGGTGGATTTGGCAGAAATGGTAGTCGAGGCAGAAATCTTCCCAGTCGTCCTGACATGCCTGAAGGATCCCGACGAATATGTCAAGAAAAATTCAGCAACTCTAATTCGAGAAATTGCCCGACACACACCCGAGGTAATGTGTTCCAAACAGCAACATGCAGCGTTAATATACAACTCAGCAATGGATTAATAGCAGCACTCAGCGCTAGATTGGTGGGTTGAGGGAGTAAACTGCAAATTAAAATGATACTTTAATCCTTTTGTACATGAGTCATCATCAGATGAATTAGCGTGTGGGATATTTAAATCCTTTCTTTTGTTGCTAGTCACAGTAATGTGGCTCAGCAGGACTCCTGTGGGCTGCAGAGAAGCGACCTGTTGCCCTCAAGGGTTTTGCTGCTAAGCTGACTCTCTTGTTGACAGAGCAGTCCTAATGAACACCAAGAAATATGGGGATCTTAATAAGACTTGTTGCTGCTGATCTGAAATCAATAAATAAGCATTAATGTAAGCATCCCTTTTTCTCTGTGGCTGTATCACAGCGAGTAGCTACCATTAATTATTTGAGCTCTGCATTGTCTCTCTGCTGCTCTTCCCCCCAATTAATACAAAGGCACAGGGCGAGGTGCAGATCTGATAGATGTCACAACGATTTAGCCCACCATTTTATAAATCCCTTCTCCGCATTCTTTCATTTCCTTTTCATGCCATTTGACAGGGATTTCACGCAAATTGCCATTGAACTGTGTCATATGTTGTCGTAATGAATTAATGTTGCACCAAAGTGACCAAATTCCAACTGCGGCACCTTGTAGATGCATAAAAAATTGTCCTTTTTAACATGACTGTTTCCATTGCTGGTAAAGGCACAGATTTACTGATGGTTTCACCTATCACAGTAAATGTATTGTATAGCAAAACCTTTAGCCATTTTAACCACTTCCTGCCTGCCCACAGTACATTTACTGCAGGTAGGCAGCAGCTGACATACTGATACATCGCTCTGCACATGCGCACCGGCAAGCCCCCTGAGACATGCAGTGGCGTAATCCAGTGACCGATGTGTCCAACAAATTACGATGCTTGGTACCTTGCCGCTGCGAATGGCTGGGGTATCATGTGATCCTTATGACCAATCATAGCGATTACAACCAGTCATGAGTGGCTTCCATTCATGACAAGTTGCTTCCTAGTTTGAGTCTGTGATTGGCCCACAGCTATCACATGGTACCTGGGCCAATCACAGCATCCTGTGCCATGTGATTATCTGTAGCCAATCACAGTATCACAATAGTAAGCAAGCTTTCATGAATGAAAGCCATTCATAACAGTTAAAACTTTTGCTTATAATAGTGACCATTACTGTTAGAAGAAATAACAGTCCCACCCAGAGTGCTACAGTTCCACTTTGGTGACACTGAACTACACAGTATGTAAACAAATGTTAAAAAAAGAGAAAGTATGTTAAACAAATTGAATAAAGTCAGTTTCCCTGATCACCGCTAAACACCAGTCATATGATTATGCTGTACTGCACTGGGTACAGTATGTAAAAAAATAAATAAAAATGTAATTAAATTCCTTAATTTTTCTAAACTTTGGCAAAAAATTACAACTTCAAAAAACCCGCAATGCCTCTTACTAAATAACTTGGACTGTCTACTTTCCAAAAGGGATAATTTGGGTGGTATTTGTTCTGTCCTGGCATTTTAAAGGCATTAAGAAATTCAGGCCATTAGTACATCAGGTTTGATCAGTTTTCAAATATATACTATAGTTTGTACTCTATAACTTTCATACAGACTAAATAATACACATTAATTTGGCTTAATTTTACCAAAGAAATATAAGAGAATAGATTTTGACATACATTTTTGAAGTAGCACAGTGCTGAATAGCAAACAATCCTTCTGGAGGTCAAGTGGTTAAGCTTTTAAATGGCTTTGTAATATTCATATTATTCTCTTTGTAAATCAAAACACTTTTTCTTTGTGTGTGCCTCGGAAACCGGTTTCACTTTGTTACTAAAGCAGTCTATCCAAAAATGTTTTTGGCTGGGGAATATTTGTAAGCCAGGGCCTAACAAACCGTTGTTAACCTCTTCTGCCTGAGTGTTTTCAGGGAGTGTTGATTGGCTAGGTGGAATTTTTTCGATTGTCTTTGTTTCCCCTAAGAAAACTCCCTTCCACATTCTCCATAAACACAATTATTAACGAATGTGTCAGGCCTGCCTACCTGCCATGCCCTTGTACTGTGAGAGAACTCTTATTAGCCACCAGGGCAGCTTAAATCAAAGGGGTATATCAGATTATTTTTTTAAATGTTAAATGGCTCACACGTTTGTTTAAATTCACTATCCAAATAGTCTGCACAACAAAGACTTTCAACTCCAGCTAAGTTATATTGCAATGACAGCACACCGCTCACTCCCACCCAAAGCCATTCCCCTAACACATAGGTGGCAAACACAAGGCCCGCCGGCCGAATCCGGCCCTCCAGGCCATTTTTATGTGGCCCTCGCAGGAGAGCTCCAGCCCTCCTTTGGTCCTACTCCAGACCCCTACTTTTTGCTTTCAAGCAATGCATCCAGCTTCTTCCCAGCAGCAGCAGCATAAGGAAAGGGGGTGCACTGTGATGTAAGGTCTAGGACTCAACTTCTGATGGTGGGGTGGCTCTTGACATCTAATGTAAGGGAAGGGGATGCGCTGGACATCTAATCTTACAACCGGCCCTTTTGAGGGCAATCATAATGCTGATGCGGCCCACAATGAAATTGAGTTTGACACCCCTGCCCTAACATGTTTCACCCACAGGGCTTAATCGTGGATTCTTGTGATCCCTTGATTAATCCCTGCTGCGGGTGAAACATGTTGGGGTATGAATGAGGAGTGTGCGATCATTGCAATAAATCTTGGATTGAATTGAAAGTATAATGTGTGTTGCCCGGATGGTGGACTACTGTGGGCAAGAGTGGACTCCAGGGCTTTGGCGCCTAGCTGATTTCAGGGAACAGAGGAGAATACTCATTGGATTGTGAGTGGTGAAATGGCTGTCCTACGTCATTGCTAGGATTTTGTTAAGACACTTCCTGTTACCAAACACTCCCTTATCACAGGAGTGAGCTCTCAATACCCCTGCACATATGTGGTCCACTATCTCCTCTGTTGCAGCATCACTGAGCTCCGAGCTTCTGTGACAAGGAGGAGAGCGAGCACATGTGAATGGGGTTTGAATCAGCTAGGAGTGTCTTAGTAACAAGGCAGAATTGGATGATGCCACTTCTCTGCGTTTTCAAAAGGTGTGTTAATAGCCTACACCTATACCAAGGGCTTTATTTACCTTTGGTCAAAGTTGTCCAGTTTGTTTATATCTAAAGGTGCCCCTTAAGCCTCGTACACACGATCGGATATCTGGTGGAATCTAATCCAATGGATTTTTTCGTTGGATATCCGATGAAGCTTCAGTCAAAAATCCGACCGTGCCAAAACGCAGTGACCTAAAACACTACGACGTGCTGAGAAAAATTAAGTTCAGTGCTTCTGAGCATGCGTCGACTTGATTCTGAGAATGCATGGATTTTTGACCGATGGACTTCCACACAGACGATCGTTTTTGTCTATCGTTTTTTTATCCATAGGAAAAATATAAAACATGTTCTATTTTTTTCACCGATGGAAAACAAAGCAATGGGGCTCACACAGGATCGGTTTGTCCGATGAAAACTGTCAATCGGTCTGTTTTCATTGGACAAACTGATTGTGTGTACAGGGCTTTACCCGCATTGTCAGTTTTTTTTTTTGGTAAAGGTGAACTAACATTTTAAGTTACGCTATATTGCCAAAGGTTTGTAGAAATCTCTCACACCTATATGAATTTGTTGGGCATCCCAATCTAAAACTATGGGCATATTATGGGGTTTAGTAACACTTTAACTTGACAAGAGTATTGGAGCACCTTAGTGTCCTGTACTTATCAGCTTGCAAACACAAAATGCTCATTTGTTTTGTCCTTCCTGTCTGTTTAATTCCAGCTGTCGCAGCTTATAGTTAATGCAGGAGGAGTGGCTGCCGTCATTGACTGCATCGGGAATTGCAATGGCAACGTGAGACTTCCTGGGATCATGATGCTTGGCTATGTAGCCGCACATTCGGAGAACCTCGCAATGGCTGTCATCATCTCAAAGGTTAGTTACTGAATAACAACATGCTGCCAGGAGGTACATTCTATAATAATTACTGACCTGTCAAGTAATCTAATATCCTTCAGTTATTAGTGTCCTACAGCAGGGGTCTCAAAACTTTCCAAACTAAGGGCAAGTTTACTGTCCAATAGTTTGGAGACCACTATCCTACAATATGAGCAGGATGGAGCAACAATTATAAGGTCTGTGAAGAATTGTGGGATGGCACCCTTTGGGAAACACATATACATGCTTGATTTTAATATTTTGAGTGATAGCTTATTGTTTTCGTGCAATAGGATTGCAATACAGTAGAAATCTGTGTCTGCACAGCACTTATTGGTGCTGTCGGCTCTGCGGAGATCTGCGAACTGATCTCCCGCTGAGCTGGTGGGAGTAGGCAGACTCCGTAGCGACAGAGTCCACCTTATGTGAATGAGGCCGTAAAGCGGTGCTTTTTGGTTGTCATGGACAATCTCAAGTTCCCAGGCAGACAAAACAGTATATATAATTTAAAAGTGCAGGCAGGGCACTGGACAAAGCACGAGGGACAAAAGAGAGGTGAAATGATTTGATACAGTAATGTAATCTGTAAGATTGCAGTGTACTGTATGTGTTATGTTTTTTGTACTTTTTGAATTAGCCACCGGGCTCCGTCCCCATGCATTGCTCGCAGGGAACGGAGCCTGGAACACAGATCATCGGACAGATGATCCAGCTGAGGACACAGCAGGGGGACATCGCAGGATCCTGGTGACAAGGTAAGTAACCTGGAACAGGATTCTGCAATGCAATCCTGAGTGTGGCTCGGGGTTACCGCTAATGGTACTAAAATTTAACACCAAGCCTCACTGGGGTATACTACCAGAAGGGTTAAGTAACTTAAATTTGTCATTCCCCCCCTTCATGTATAGCCATTCCCAGGATCTTCTTGTACTTTTAGTTCCATAACCCTGGGGAATTCATGAAGACTTTAGAAGCTCATTACTCTGGGTTTAGTGCAACACATAAAAATAAAAAATAAAGATATTCCCCAGTGTATGCTCTGAATCCTAACTAGAACAGCTGATTTTACACACAGGTGAGAATTGTTACTCACTCGGGTCTCCAGTGGGCAGTGTTTAATAGTGCGGTCTGTAGCAGCTATTACACTGCTTTAAATGTATACAGTATAAAGTGATCAGCACAATTTCTCAACATAAAAAGCAAGGAAGTATACTCCCTTGCTTTTTATGTTGAGGAATTGCGCTGATCACTTTGGGCCAGATTCAGATACAATTACATTGGCGCAGAGTATCAGAGATACACTACGCTGCCATATTTTACCAGGCTCTACGACGAATCCTGGTAGATTTTGTCCCTTACGGTACGGCGGCGTAGTGTATTTCTCGCCGCGTAATCGAAATACGCGATTAGGGGGTGTGAAGCATTTAAATTAGGCGCGTCCCCGCGGCGAGCGAACTACGCATGCTCTGTTCAGAAATTTCCCGCCGTGCACTGCACGAAATAACGTCGATACGTCATTCGTTGTTTGAGTAGCGTCGTTTACGGACATTCCTATTCCCGGACGTTTTACGTCAAAAATAAAAAAAGACGTCGGCAAACGTTGATATTCGACACGGGAACGACGGCCATACTTAACATGGGCTGTCTAATATTAGACCAGCAAAAAGCTGGTATAGTTTTACGCAGCAAAAAGATGACTAAAGATGCCGTAAGAGATTGCGATAGACGTTCGTAATTTCGTGGATAGTCGGCAAAAGCTCATTTGCATACCCCGACGCGGAAAACGACGGGAACTCCACCCAGCGGCCGCAATTTTATTGCAGCGTAGATCCGAAGGCGTACGAACACGTAATCCAGTCGGATTGAAGCCCGCAGCTGTAATTTCATGGTTTGAGGTTTCAGAGTAGTGAAAAAACGTGCGTAATTCGAAAGTACTCCAGTCTTACGCGAGATAGACAGGAGTAATCGCTCTGTGAATCTGGCCCTTTATATGCATTTATTGCAGTTTGTTATTGTGCACTTTCTAGATTTAGCAGCAGTTTCGTTTATCAAATGTAATAGTTTTCCTTTATTTATTTTTATTTATTTGTTATTCACTTAGTGGCACGGGGGACCACATTTCATATCATTACACTGCTTTGTTTCAAAGGCCATCCGATCAGATCCACCTGTCAGTTTTTCAGGCGGACCTGATCGGAGCCTCCATTCATTTTTTTGCAACCAGTGGGCTGATTCTTATGCCTCGTACACACGATTGGAATTTCAGATGAAAAAAAGTCAGACAGAATTTTTTCATCGGATATTCCGACGTGTGTGTGGTGTGCCCCATCAGAGTTTTTCCATCGGAAATTCCGACGCACTTAGAAAGAGAACAAATTCTATCTGAAATTCCATTTTTCGGTATGGAACTCCGACGGAGAAAAAAACACGCATGCTCAGAATCAAGTCGACGCATGCTCGGAAGCATTGAACCTAATTTTTCTTGGCTCGCCGTAGTGTTGTATGTCACTGCGTTCTTAACGGTTGGAATTTGGCGTGACAGTGTGTATGCATGACAGCTTGAACAGAATTCCGTTGGTAAAATCCATTGGAGTTTATCCCAAAGGAAATTCTGATCATGTGTACAAGGCATGAGGCTCCTTTCAGATGGGGCGGGCTCAGTTAAGCTTATCCGCCTACTCAGCAGGGAATCTCTCCACTGATCCCCGCTGAGCAGGCGAATGGCAGGTCTGTGTCCGCTCTGTATAGCATAGGACACAGCCCGCTGTTCTCTATGGGGGTTGGATGGAAACAAACTGCCTGTCCATTTCCATCAGACTGTCATCTGATCTTATTGGCCAGACGGATGGGGAACGGATCCCCATCCATCTGTTTTTAGCGGCCAGGATTGCATTGGATGCCTGCTATGGATGGTTCGATCAGTCCACCTGAAAAACTGACAGGTTGACCCGATCGGTCCATCATTATGAAAGGGGCCTTAGAAAGAGTTATGCAAATAAAATATATTGATGGATGAGTGTTGATGCATAGGCGTTCCTTGGCCAGCTGCATTTGCATGCAAACGACCTTAGGTAATAAATCCATGTTGAGTTTTGTGGACAAGATCAGATTAACAGTACCCTAGGTAACACCAACATGCAAAATAGCGGGCTCTCCATGATGTGCTACAACTTCTAATGAACACTGAGAATTTCACAGTGTGCAATTAAATCAAAGTTAGTGAAGGTATGGCTGGAGTTATACAACACTTTTTAATACATTAACCCCCCTGGCGGTATTTCTGAGTCTGACTCGGGGTGGAATTTCAGGACCAAAAGCGGTAACCCCGAGCCTGACTCGGGACCGCCTCGCAGAGTCCACAGGCACAAGTTACTTACCTTGTCCCTGGATCCTGCGATGCCTCCCCACTGTGTGAATGAGTGGTTTCCTCCTCGCTCGATTCACAGTGTCGAGTGCCGCCAAGCTCCATTCCCTGAGACGTTACGAGGCACAGGGGCGGAGATCGGTGCCAAATTTAAAAAAGTAAATAAACACAATACATACAGTATATTGTAATCTTATAGATTACAGTACTGTGTGTAAAAAAAATACACACCCCCTTTGTCCCTAGTGGTCTGTCCAGTGCCCTACATGTACTTTTATATATTAAAAACTGTTCTTTCTGCCTGGAAACTGTAGATTGTCCATAGCAACCAAACAGTGTCCCTTTATGTCAAAAGTGGTTTTAGACCAGCTAAAAAAACAGCGATAATAAATTAGAATCACTTGCAAAATTGAGCGATAGTGATTTGTGGGGAAATTCGTCATCAAAAAATTAAAAGTAATAATTTATATTAATATTTGTTATAATTATTTATATTTATTTATTGTATTATAATTTATGATTTTGTGTTTCAAACTTTATCATACCCGGGATGTCTACTAGACTCTTGTTTGGACAGATTTAAGTGAGTTATTTCTAAGAATTACAGGCCTACAATATAAAACGCCAAATTTCCATGCAAAATAATGGTACCGCTTTCAGCACCTAAAGTCTGAATTAATCATACCGCCAGGGAGGTTAATGTTTGTGTACTATAAAGCAGTGTGTAAGAGAAAGGGAATGGACTTATTAAATGTTAATTAAAAGAAATAAAATAAAACCTAACGTTTTAGAGTAATTTTTCATATGTACAATTTTCTACGTATTGTTTGAAGTTTTGGGCTGAGTAATCTTTGGTATGAATTAAAGACTTGTGGAATTGATTGTATTATAAGGACAAATGATTTCTCGTTGAACAAACATATTTCTGCCATTTTTACTTTTCTGAAGTTCATAATCTTTATCTAGTAGCAGCTATCTTTATTTCATTCATTTTTTATTTGAAATTAGCTTAAAGTAGGAAAATGCTATTATTAAAAACAACACAAAGTAAGTCCATAGCAGCCAATCAAAAACCTCTTTTCATTAGAAGATTTTGTCTTTCATTTTGGCTGCTCTAAAATGTCTCAATGCTGATTGGATTCTACAGGTAACTGCCGATAATTGCCCAAATTGTCCTTGTAATAGGATGAAACATCAGCCTCATCTCAACTCAAGTCCTGTAGTATTTTCATCTCTCTGCCTCCAAGAAAAACCTTAATGCGACAATATTGCTGGGAAACTGTATTAAAGGACATCATTATTTTAATCTATAATTGGCCACCAGTGTTTAACCCTTTTGTGGCTACCTAGGCTGGCTAGTTATGGAGAGGTTATTAATGGAGACCAGATAATTGCATAGGTGAAATGGTTTCCTCTCCTCTTATGAATTGCTAAGACAGAGAGGACACAAAAGGCATGATTTCTATCTAATGGTTTGTGTTATCTGGGAGATTACTTGCTATGCATTGCTTCTCAGTGTGGACTTTTGTGTTGAACCTTGCAGGGGGTCCCTCAATTAGCCATCTGCCTGTCAGAGGAAGCCGAAGATCACATCAAGGCAGCTGCTGCCTGGTCCCTTGGTCAAATTGGAAGACACACTCCAGAGCACGCACGTGCTGTAGCTGTAGCAAATGTGTTGCCAAAGCTGCTGTCTCTATACATGGACACCGAAAGCTCAGAGGATCTTCAAGTCAAGGTACCGTACATCTAAACTTGCTTTCTTTTAATTATGCCACTCACTGTAAAATGGTCACAACTAGTTAAACCAGCTATTGGCATTATTCATTCGTTTTTCTTCTTACTATATGAAATGTTTAAGATTTTACATTTTAAAGGTAATGTTTCTTTTTATTGTTACTCTTAAGCTTTTATTCTGCATTTTATTTATAAGGTTAAAATGGATCACTTAGAAACCTCCAACGTAGGCTAGGCCAATAATAGTATTAGTAAGAAAATAATAAAAAAATAAAAAAACAGAATTTATTAGGGGTCATGAATGTATCAAATCACATCTGCCACGCTACAGGCCTTGAATCATAAGCAATGTTATAAGCACTGCCCAGTCTATAGTTATGTTAAAGTCCATCTAGTTTAGTGTTTTTCAATTCCAGTCCTCACGCCCCCCCAACAGGTCATGTTTTCAGGATTTCCCTCAGATGAAAAGGCTGTGGGAATTACTAAGGCAGTGAAACTGATCAAATCACCTGTGCAAAATAATGGAAATCCTGAAAACCTGACCTGTTGGGGGGGGCGTGAGGACTGGAATTGAGAAACACTGATCTAGTTCAACCAACAGAAAAAAATATAGGAAACCTCCATATGCGCAATCTTTTACCCACAGTTGGTCCAGAGGAAGGCGAAAAAAGCCCCAATAAAGCTTGATCCAAACTGTTCCACCTATGGTAATAATGCTGCTCCTCCATGGATACAGTACACATATACAAATGTCCAGCTGTGGTTTGATGCAAAATGAAGGAAAAACTTTCTGGACAGCCGTACTCCAAAAATAGCTTATTCATAGCTATAAAAGTTTTTCCTTCATTTTGCATCATTCCATGCATTGCCAGCATCCTTGGCTTTGGATCAGGTGAGGAGACTTTCTGATTAGTATCTTAGAGCGGTAATTCCTCTTTTTCCAGCTGTGGTTTGCAGTTCAGAGTCCGGTGCGTTTCTATTCAGCCATTCAGGTGCGATTCAAGTGCAAATATTTGCTTGAATTCACACCTTAACCGGATCCAGAAGTGCAGAGGATCCTTTTTAAAACTGTACTGTGGCCACCCCGGATATGTGTGAACTGGCTCCATTGAAAGTCGGTCACATTCACATGTTATGTGAATTAGATGTTGTTAAAAATGCATCCAACTCACATATACAGTATATGAACCCAGCCTAAATAATCATTATCACCCTAGGACATGAAGTGTGAAAATAAAGGAAATAAGCCTGAAAAGGGTTGGTAGGCTACAGTATGTTACATTTTAGTTCTTGGGTTAAAATCCACTTTAACCACTTGTCTACGGATTTTTACGTTTTTTGCACACGTGTTAAAAGCTGCATATTTGTATTCATTTTTTGCTAGAAATGACTTGAAACACCCAGACAATTGCATATTTACTAAAAGCACAGATGCTGGAGAATAAAATAGTGGCAGTTGCAATTTTTTATGTTGCACACGGTGGGGATAATTTACTAAAGGCAGATAGACTGTGCACTTTGCAGTTACTCCAGAGCTTAGTAAATGAAGTAAAGCTTCATTTGGCAAAGAATACCCAATCCATGTGTAAAGAAAAAAAAAAAACAGCATGTTTGCTGGCATGTAATTGGAGGATGAAAGTTAGCAGAGCTTCTGCTCATTTGCTAAGCTCTAGTGTAAAGTGCACAGTCTATTTGCCTTTAGTAAATTAACCCCTATTTGTTCAGGTCATTTTCTGACCTTGTCTCTGCCTGCTGCCTGGACCAGATTCTTGCCTGTTTACTGACTATGTCTCTGCCTGTTGCCTGTAATGACCCCAGCATATTCCCCTGATCATGCTTCTGCCAAGTCAATCATTTCCACTATCCTCTGAGAAATCAGTAACATTTGAGCAGACCTGTCAGTGTCCCATGCGATCGCCTACAGGGAGGGGCTGCTGTAGGGGATTAAGCTTAATCGCCTAACCAGCCCCTCGGCGGAAGCAGGAAGTCCCACTCCTCCTGAAGCCCCCACTCCCCCCCCCAAAAAAAATGACATGCCAAATGTGGCATGTAAGGGGGTGAGGAGTGGGATTAGCGGAAATTCCAAATTTGGGTGGAACTCTGCTTTAATTTTTTCTTACGCCCTTGAAAGGCCCTTGTAAAAACATCCTTAGTTTGAAGCACCAGTCATCTCCTTGTTTACAGCCCAATATGACATAAACAGAAAGTTTTGCTGCCATACAATTGTTGCCATACAATCTATTTTTCATTGATGAGCTTTTAAATGTAATTGCTGAAAAAACTATTTGTATGCCCAACAGTTTATTACAAAAATCAACGTTCTAGTTATGTTACAAAATTTATGTGGAGGCCTATTGCTATAGCTAAACTAAGTTTTTTACGCCTGAGGCCATGTACACACGATCAAACTTATCAGATGAAAACGGTTTCATCGGATATGTCTGCTGGGCTGTTTTGATCTGATGGTTGTACACACCATCAAACCAAAATCCCCACGGACAGACAGCGTGGTGACGTGGCGGTAACGTTGACGCTGCCACGTCACCAAACCAGGAAGTAAAATACTTCCACGCATGCGTCGAATCCATTCGACGCATGCGGGGGATTTTTGTCCTCTGGTTAGGCGTACTAACCAGCGGACATGTCTGGAAAAACCTGTCTGCTAGCCCGTACACACGGTCGGATATGTCCGCTGAAACTGGTCTGCGGACCAGTTTCAGCAGACAAGTTTGATCGTGTGTGCGCGGCCTGACAGTGAACATGGAAAAAAATAGGAAAAATCAATTGTCATCTTATTGGTCCACAGACCCAATCTATCACATGCCAATATCTTGCAAGCTTGATGAGAAGGACTGTAATGGCTATCCATACTGCTCAATTCCTGCTCCCTTATATGGCACTAGTAAGGGAGTTACAGTGGGCTGTTACAGTGGGCTATGAATCCAGAGGTAATTTACCTCCTAGTAACACCCTATGGCTTAACTAAAGTTTCACAGGCAGCTTGTCTTTTCACCTTCATGTGGGATCCAAGTTTGCAGAAGTTAAGCATTTGAGGTGTGTCTAATGGAGCTTTCACGGCAGTGCTATAATATATAGGTTCATCTTCTGCAGCTGGTCAATACACCCTTGCAGTGCTGTGCCAATAAAAAATGTAAATGCCTCCTGTGTCATTAGTCATAATTGCACCATCACCACCCAAATGCCAGCCCACGTGATCACCCACATCATCAATCTCATCTGATGTTATAAACAGGGCATTCTGGGAGATGTACTTAGAAGACTGAGGCCGGGTTCACACCGCCGCCGCAATCGGCGCACAGCAGGGGTCCGGTGTGTGCTGGTTCACCGGTTCAGGTCCGATTTCAGCCTTAATTTTTGGCTGAAATGAAACCTAAAATGCACCAAAAAAAGAAAGCATTTTTCCAGCACACTGCACCGGACCCACTGCGGAGATATGTGAACCGGCTCCATTCTCCTGCTATGCAAATTGAATGCGAAAAAAACGTGCATTCAATTCGCATAGGTGTGAACCCGGCCCGAAGCAAAGTTACAGAACCTTCCTCACAGAATGACAAAATTCCTCTTTTCCAATAGCTGCAATCCATTATAGGAATCTGCATTTAATGAATATGCATTTTAAAGCATTTATCCTGATTTTCACACTATTTAACATGATTACTCAGATATGAATGTTTATGAATGTCAAGAGGGCAATTTAATTGTGTGGGAAGCGCAGCTTTAAATCAGAAAGACCTTTCTCTCATCTTTTACACATACTTATTATCCAATGCAGTCAGTTTAGCAAGGCTTTTACAACACCCCTGGGCTGCATCTATACTGCCAATAGGGGACAAATTCATTTTTCTATTGCAGTTTACAAAATTAGAAGAAACCTCTGAACAGCAGATAACATTTAGCATTATCTGCATGGAGTTTGTGTGTTCTTTTTCAGAATGTGTTTGTTTATTCCTAGTACATAAATTGCAGTTTAAAAAGGCTGAAGGTTTTTTACTTTAAAGTAGATGCAAACCCTCATATATAACCAGTGAAGTGAACAGCCTCAGATGATGCACAGGGATGAAACAAATCTCCATACATAAGTTTTATCTGCTGTCTTCAGTTTTATATATTCTTCAGATCATATTAGGAGATTTTATCTTCCTGTTCAGCACTGCAGTGAAGTCTGGGCAAACAGCTGATTGGAGGAAAGGAACACACCCGCTCTTTCAGATATGTTACTTGAATAGTTTAGCACTCTGATAATCTGTTTATAGCGTCCTCCCCAACACAAAACTCTGGCTGCTTTTATCTCAGGTGATGGAGAAATTGTCAGAAGTTATCAGGCTAATAAAATAAGAATGGAGCAGCAGAAGCTATGGGACATAGTGCTTTGAAGAGAGATAATAAAACACTGCAGATATATGTGCCCAGCTCAAATTTTATGAATCGGATTTATATCCACTGTAATGCACTCTATGCATTAAGTTAAAAAAAACTTCTGTGCCAGAGAATTCCCCCAGTCCCGCCTTATACTTACCTGAGCATGATCTCGATCCAGTGATGTGCAGCGACTCTCTCTCTACTCACAGAGCAGATTGATAGCAGTGGGAGCCATTGCATTGCTGTCAATCAAATTATGTGACGAGGGAGCAGAGGGACGGGCCAAGCAAATCTATTTGTGTCAGCAGATGCAGACAGATTCCAACGCACTATTTCCAACATACACGTTCCTGCAGAAATGGCTGTGTATGTAAGTGGGTGCTGCAATGATTTAAGCCAGTTAAAGTAGTATTAAAGCTTCTATTTTTTAATTAAAATAATAAACATGTTACGCTTACCAGCCCCTATCTTCCTCTTCTTGAGTCCCCCGCCAGCACTCCTGGCTTCACCTCTTCAGCAAGTACCCTCATTGAAAGCTACTTTCTATGGTGGCACTCATGGGGGCCCACTTCCAAGCTGCCTTGTCTTAATTATTTACAGCGAGATGGGTACAAAGCTTTTTTGTCAATAACATCATTATAGCAGAAGCAGGGTTCTGGAATCACGCAGGACCCAGATCGCAAGCCTGGTGAAGGGGTCCTGTAAGCTCCAAAACGCTGCTTCTGCTATAATTTGATCGCTGAATAAAGCTTTGGACCCATTTTTGGAAATTCCTGGTGTGCTGATGACATTCTCTTGCTCTAATAGATAAAGACGGGGTGACTTGGGAGCAGGCCCACATCTGTGCTACCATTTTTTTTAAATGCACCATCAGTGCCACCCCACAGTGCCAATCTATGCCCAGTGCCCACCTATCAGTGCCCATCTGTGCCACCCATAAGTACCCATCAGTGCCACCCATCAGTGCCTATGAGTGCCCATCAGTGCCGCATACCAGCGCCGCCTATCAGTGCCACCTCATCGGTGCCCATCAGTACTACCTTATTGGCGCCCATCAGTGCCACCTCATCGGTGCCCATCAGTGCCGCCATATTAGTGCCCTTAATTGAACGAGAAAATTTACTTATTTAAAAAAAAATAACAGAAAAAAAAAAACTTTATTTTTTTTCAAAATGTTCAGTCTTTTTTTAGTTGTTGCACAAAAAAAAAAAAAACGCAGAGGTGATCAAATACCACCAAAAGAAAGCTCTATTTGTGGGGGAAAAAAGGACGCCAATTTTGTTTGGGTACAGTGTAGCATGACCGCGCAATTGTCATTCAAAGTGCGACAGTGCTGAAAGCTGAAAATTGGCTTGGGCAGGAAGGTGCGTAAGTGCCCTTTATGGGAGTGGTTAAGCAGGGGTTTCACTGAGATATGTAAATTATTTTAAGGGTTCCTCTAAGATAAAAAGGCTGATCTAGACTGTATAAATATATGTGCCAGCATATTTGACCCTATAAAAGTATTTAATCCACTCAGACACATGTTTACATAATTGCAAAAATCCTACAGCACTGTGGAGATAAAGCGATTCAAATCTCACCTATATCAGGGTCCTAAGACCAGCAAAAAAATATATAAAAGTCGCCGTGCTGTCAGTTTAGGTTGGACAAGCTGGCGATGGACTGAATTTCCCACATGGCTTTGCTAATATTACGAAACATGATCTAGAACATGCTGTTATCCCAGCTCTGGATAGACACAACTGCTCTGAATTTTGACAAATAAAGGAGTTGTTTAATGAGGTGGGCATGTTTCCACAGGGAATGCAGCAGGGACCACCAAAATTACTAGTGATGTGTAGAGAATTAGATCCAGGTGTGTACTGAGGGAGGTAAAGCTTGAAAAGCCATGTGTTCAAATGCTAAACAGACAGCAAGATTGGAAGGAATCCACTAATATAACCACTCTGAGAGCACACAAGGGGGAGAGATGAATGCTAGATCCCTACAGCTTCATTCACACAAGACACCAATACACGGAGGGCAATGGCCCATTATCATTTCTGGTGGAAGTGTTAGGCCGCGTACACACGATCAGTCCATCCGATGAGAACGGTCCAAAGGACCGGTTAACTGATGAAGCTGACTGATGGTCTGATGTGCCTACACACCATCAGTTAAAAAAACGATTGTGTCAGAACGCGGTGACGTAAAACACGGTGTGCTGAAAAAAAACTAAGTTCAATGCTTCCAAGCATGCGTCGACTTGATTCTGAGCATGCGCGGCTTTTTAACCAATGCTTTTGCATACTAACTATCGGTTTTGACCTATCGGTTAGCCGTCCATCGGTTCAATTTTAAAGCAAGCCCTCTGTTTTTTTGACCAAAGGATAATGGACCGATGGGGCCCACACACAATCGGTTTGGACCGATGGAAACCGAACCTCAGTCCGTTTTCATCGGTTTAAACTGATCGTGTGTACGCGGCCTTAGTCTATAGATGGTACAAACTAATAGCTATAGTGCTGCTACAATTTAACCAAATTCCATATTTACGTGGCTGATATAAATAATACCTTAAAGGGGTTGTAAAGGTTTGGTGTCTTGAATAGGTTCCTTTAAGCTAGTGCATTGTTGGTTCACTTACCTTTTCCTTCAATTTCCCTTCTAAATGTTTTTTTTTCTTTGTCTGAAATTCTCACTTCCTGTTTCTCCTCAGTAAGCTTGCCCCCATCATCCGAGCCGTTCTGGCTGGTCTCCCCGCAGGGATGTAGTCCCAAGGGAGGGGGCAAGCATGCTTACTAACCCCCAGCCAGAATGCCTTGGATGATGGGGGCTAGTTTACTTAGGAGAAACATTAAGTGAGAAATTCAGACAAAGAAAAAAAACATTTAGAAGAGAAATTAAAGGAAAAGGTAAGTGAACCAACAATGCACTAGCTTAAAGCAAACTATTTAGAAAAAAAAAAAAAAAAAAACCTTTACAACCCCTTTAAAAAGGTTCTTCACCCTGTAAGCAAGAAAATGTAAAAGTCTGCAGGTACAAATACTTTAGGCTGGAAAAGGCTGATCTATACTGTATAAATATATGTGCCAGCATATTTGACCCTATAAAAGTATTTAATCCACTCAGACACATGTTTACGTAATTGCAAAAATGCTACAGTACTGTGTAGATAAAGCGATTAAAATCTCACCTATATTAGGATCCTAAAAAAAAAAAACAGACACAAACACAATATAATATACAAATTCCTGCTAAATCTAAAGATCAAAACTGTAATGCCGCGTGCACACGATCACTTTTCAGCATGTCCATAAAACGACTTTTTTCCAACTTCATCATTAAAAACGATGTTGCCTACACACCATCGTTTTTGAAAAATGATGAACAAAGCGTGGTGACGTACAACACGTACGACGGCACTCTAAAGGGGAAGTTCTATTCGCCTTTGGGCTGCTTTTAGCTGATTCCTTGTTAGTAAAAGACGATTTGCGCTTTTTTTTCTGTTACAGGGTAATAATTGTGCTTACTCCATTATGAATAGTAGTTTTACCAGAACGAGCGCTCCCGTCTCATAACTTGCTTCTGAGCATGCGTGGGTTTAAAACGTCGTTTTAAACCACACACGATCATTTTTTACGACCCGAAAACCAACATTTTCAAAAACAACATAAAAAAAATTGAAGCATGTTCGAATTTTTTTTGTCGTTTTTCAGAAGACAAAAAACGATATGAAGCCCACACATGATCATTTTAAATGACGTTTTTAAAAATGTCATTTTATTTCATCACAAAAAACGACCGTGTGTACGCGGCATCAAAGTTCTGTGTTTGAATGAACTCTTGGGGCTCATTGACCTGTTTGGTGTGAATCAGCATTTTTTTTCGTGGATGATGTCTGCAGGCAGACTATGCTGCTCTACGAAGATGCAGCAGCTGTACAAACACAGCCACAGATCCTAAATTTTACAGGTGTGTGGGTTCAGGTATACAGCCCTGAACAAAGAAAGTGTGCATTCAGGGGCCACTCAACCACACCTGCACATGTGTCACACAAGGACTTAGAACTGTGTTTGTACAGCCACCGCGTTCCCATAGAGTAACAAGTGGCCGATGCACAGACAAACGGCTCATTCACAATGTATGGGCCAGAGAACCTGTGTGAATGAGCCATTGATTTTTAAGTTATTTTTAAAAAAAAATTGGTGAAATATCAGGAGTCTAAAAAGACCGAGAAAGGGAATGAGGACATCGATTCCTCAAGTCCTATCTCTGCAGCCTCAGCTGCACTAAACAGTAAATGAACAGAAAATGCTGTTCATTCATAATCTCAATCACAGTTAACACAGTTTATAGTGAGGGGTTAGTACTGGTTACTCGCTGTGTTCATTCTGAAAAGGAAGCAGCCTGTAAAACTGTAAAAAAAAACATATTTACTGCCCCTTCCCCCACTCTCCGTCCTGAAATGATGCCCCTGTATGCCTACAGCATCCGGCAGGTAGGAGAGGAGGGAAGCCGTAAACCCTGCGGGAGGGGAACATAGGGGGGGCCCAAGCAGCAAGTTTTTTTTTAAAGGGATGGTAGTTGAAGTGGCAGTGGAGGGGGGGGCAAATAGTGAAACTGATCCCCCTGTTGCCCCGTGACTCCTCCCTTCCCCTGCAGCGCTGTCAGCTTCCCTTCTCTCTCGTCAGCTTTTAGCTGCTGCAGGGGGGAGCCACAGGGTAATCCGTTTCAGTATTTCAGCTATACAGGGGATGGTTTTGTAATTGCCCTCACCCGTGCACCGATTGCCCCCTTCTTCCTTGTGCTGCCTGGGTTGAACTGAAGATACTAAATAAATATGTATATCAATATATTTCACTGCACTGACCTATAGTATATCACATTTCTCAAAATGGTATGCTTTTAATCAGACATACTCTCTAGATTGACAGTACACAGGAAACAATAGCATGAGCTAATGTATGACATACGCCATTTTAATATGTTTATTTCTGAATGAAATAAGGATGCCAAAAGACTAATGGATATCATATTGTTTTGCACTGATAATACTGTCAGACTGGAAAATCAAATTTAGAGCCGCATCCCTTGAAGGCTTGGAAAATGTAAAAGTTTGGTCCAAGCAAGCTTTGCCAATTGACAAGTATTTGCAGATAAGAGTCCAGCCTCTTATTGCATATTGTTAAGTTGGGAGTTTTCCAGTTCGATAAGAGCCCCTCTATATGGTCTTTTAGCTAAGTCGTACTTTATTGTTTTGATCTGGAGTTTAATGTATTTTATCAAGGGTGGACATTTTGTACACTTGTTTATCAGATAATTTTCCGTATTTGCACTGTATGTGTACTTCTTCCTTTTGTTAATATATTTAAAGTGATTGTAAAGTCCTTTTTAAAAAATAAAAAATAAATAAACATATTGTACTTACCTGCTCTATGCATTAGACTTGCAAAGAGCAGCCCAGTTCCTCCTCTTCTCGGGTTCCTCTTCAGCTCTCCTGGTCCCTCCCTCCTGTTGAGTGCCCCCACAGCAAGCAGCTTGCTATGGGGGCACTCGAGCCGATTTACAGCTCCCTGTATCCAATTAGACACGGATTGTGGCCCGGCCCCTCCTCCCTCCTGATTGGCTGACTGACTTTGACTCATCCAATCAGGGGGGAACATGTTACACGTCCCATATGTTTTTAGGGTGGAACATGTAACATGTTTGCAATGCTCCAGCCGCTGCCCAATGCCGCACTCCCTGTGACAGTAGTATGGGTAGCTTTGTGTTTGAATGAACTACAAGTTTGACTTCCTTTGCGACTGTAGGCTTGTAGTTCTCAATGAACTACCACTGCACTGTGGAGCAACATTGTATTTCATTGGTTATTCCTGTGCATTTATTATTTTTTTCTAAAAAAGTGAACTTTAGGCTGGGCTCACACTTATGCCAATTGGATGCGTGTTTCCTAGAATCCAATTTGCATGACAGGAGATTGTGACCGGCTCTCAGTGGAGCGGGTTCACACATTACCAGGGCGGCTGTTGAGCACATTGCACATGGGTCCTGTGCATCTTTGGCTCTGTTTCAGGTTTGAATTCTGGCAAAAATTCGGGCCTGATTTGTCCCTGAAACGGAGAACAGGGATGCACCGTACCCAAGCTGTGAGCTGCATCTGTATTAGGTGTGAACCCAATTTTAGGCCAGGTTCACACTTGTACGACAAATGCACTGATATTGAGAGCTCATGTCGCATGACGTGTGAAAATCAATCCCTATGAGAGCCATCTTAACTGGTCTGACACAAGTCGGTCCGACTTTGAAAATGCTCTTTGCACTTTGCACTTTGATCCTACTTCAGCCCATTGAATATCACTGAAGCCGGATCAAAGTCGGGTTGCAGTCTTAACTGATCTGACTTTGAGAGGCGACTTGTGTGTTGATGATCTTGAAGGGGAATCCCAGCCAAATAAAAAAAACAGCATTGTACTCCGTTTAACAAGGGGGCCCCCAGATCCCAGCACTCCACCCTATTTAAATTAGTATAGGGGAAAATTGTACCCCTACTCATTCACCTAAAAAAAAGTGTCAAAAATAAAATGCAGTAAACATGTTTTTTAAGTAAAATGGATCAAATGGGAAAGTAAGGGGGATTTTGACGCTGCTTACAAATGATTATGAGAAAAAATGTATTTAAAGGGGAGGTTCACCCTCCAAAAAAAATTCAGGCATGCCACGGAGCCCACCCACCTGACCGGCAGTATGCTGGTGTTTTTTTTATTTTTTTATATACATACCTTTTTACGGGCTCTCTTCCGATCCGGCGATCCCGCGGGACTGGGCGTTTAGAATCACAGGCTGTGATTGACGTCCCTCAGCCCGGCGCATACAGCACGTCACGAGATGCCGAAGGAACCCGAACGTCTGCATGTTTTAATTTTTTTTTCGCTATATACAACAAAAAGAGCGACAATTTTGAATAAAAAACAATATTCCTTACTTTCTGCTATAAAACATTCCCAATAAATAAAAAAGAAATAATCAAATTTCTTTATCAGTTTAAGCCAATATGTATTTGGCTACATATTTTTGGTAAAAGAAAATCCCAATAAGTGTTTATTGATTGGTTTGTGCAAAAGTTATCGGCCCAGATTCACAGAGCAATTACGCCTGTCTAACTGGTGTTAGACAGGAGTAATTTCAAATTTCGCACGCCGTATCACTAGTTTGAATCCTCAAACCATGATACGGCGGCTTCGGGCTTCGATCCGAGAGGCTTACGTCCTCGTAAGCCTTCGGATCTACACTGCGATATTTTTGCGGCCGCTGGGAGGAGTTTGCGTCGTTTTCATGTGTCGGGATATGCAAATTAGTTTTTACGGCGATCCACGAAGGTACGAGTGTCCCTCGCAATCGCCTACGTCATTTTTTGGCTACGTAATGTTAGAGGAGCTTTTTGCTGGTCTAACAGTGCGTAACCCATGTAAAGTATGGCCGTCGTTCCCGCGTCGATTTGAAAATATATATTTTTTTTTTAACGTAACTCGTTCGGGAATAGGAATGTACGTAAACGACGCTACTACGACGTGACGACGTGATTTCGCGCAATGCACGGTGGGAAATTTGCGAACGGAGCATGCGCAGTTCGATCGCCGCGGGAACGCGCCTATTTTAAATGCTTCACTCCCCCTACTCGCGCAGATGGATTGCGACGGGAGAAATACACTACGCCGCCGTCGTTTACTGGACAAAATCTACCTGGATTCCACGTAGAGCCAGGTAAAAAACGGCGGCGTAGTGTATTTCTGATACTCTACGATAATCTAATTCTATCTGAATCTGCCCTATCGTGTCTAAACTATGGGTTTGATTTATGGCCTTTTTTTCTACTAGTAATGGTGGCGATCTGTGATTTTTAGCGAGACTGCGACTTTGTGGTGGACAAATCTGACCCTAAGGCTGCATTCACATCTAGGCGTCGGCGGCAGCGGGCGTATTCGGGCGACATGCAATAGGCGTTTTGTCCCCGCGATTTGCGGCGACAAGACGCCTATTGCTTTTTTGCTGGAGGGCAGAATTTACACTGTAGGCTATGGCCGAACACCCGATACGCCTGAAAAAAAGGGTCCAGGACTTGTTTCAGGCTTCACGCTTCAGGCGTATCGGCGTTCGACGTAGAGATGTGAACCATCTCCATAGCCGACAATGTAAATTCCCCCCTCCAGCGTATGTCAGGCTGCTTCAGCGTCGGGCTTCAGGCGACAAAACGCCTAGATGTGAATGGAGCCTTAGTGACACTTTTTGGGGACCAGTGACACCAATACAGTGATCGGTGCTAAAAAATACACAGATCTCTGTATAAATGACACTGGCAGGAATGGGGGTTAACACTAGGGGGGCGATCAAGGGGTTAAGTGTGTCTTAGGGAGGTGCTTTCTAACTGTGGGGAGAGAGTGTTACACTGGAGGAAAACCGAGATCGTGTTTCAGCTTAGCTGAAACAGAAGATCTCTCTTTTCCTTACTGACAGATCAGTGGTGTGCCTTGTTTACATCCTGCTGCTCCATGTCTCCTGTAAACGATTGGAGGGTGACGCATGCCCCCCCTACACCGAGTGCACAAAATCACATACAGGTACATGATTTTGTGGAATCGGGCTGCCCTCCCTCAGTATATGTACTGGGAAGTAGTAAAAGTAGTAAAAGTGGATGTAAACCTGTTTAATGAAACTTGAGCTGGGCACATATATCTGCAGTGTTTTGTTATCTCTCTGCAAAGCCCTAGGCCTCGTAGCTGTCTCCTGCTCTGTTCATCTGTTATCACCCTTATAACTCCTGACAAGTTCTCCGTCAACTGAGATAAAAGCAGCAGGAGTTTTGTGTTGGGGAGGACACTATAAATAGATTAGCACAGCGCTTAAGGATTTAACAAACAGAGCTGAAAGTCTCTACCTATAAGGAGAGGGGGTGTGTGCCTTTCCTACAATCTGCTGTCTTGGCTGTATTCCCAGGCTACACTGCAGTGCTGAACAGGAAGAGAAAATCTCCTAACACAATGTGAACTTTTAAACAGTATATAAAGCTGAAGACAGCAGGTATACATGTAAAACTTACGTAGGGAGATTTGTTTCATCTCTGTGTATCATCTGAGGCTGTTCACTTCACTGGGTATATGTGAGGGTTTACATCCACTTTAAGTTTTATGTTTATTTTGTATCTTAACTCAACAGAATAAGTTCAGAAGAAGGCGACACTTTAAACAAAAAATAATAATAGCTCCCCTATGTATCAGTATAGCATTATGTACTTCTTTTGCAAAAATAAAACAGTTTTCTGTTTATTCTACACATGCTTACCTCACTGTTCTCATTGCTGTTTAAAAACAGTATGGCCCGGATTCAAAGCACTTACGCCAACGTATCTTGAGATACACCACGTAAGTGTAAATATGCGCCGTCGTATCTGTGCGCCGTGCCCACAGAACTAAGATACGCTTAAAAACTGACTTCATCCGACCGACGTAACTTGCCTACGCCGGCATATAGTGGGCGCATAGTTACACTGGACGCATTTGGCACACCCATTGATTTTCAATGCAAATATGCAAATGAGGGAGATACGCCGATTCACGAACGTACTTGCGGCCGGCGCATGTTTTAAGCGATTTGCGTAAGGTTTACGTCCGGCGTAAAGTTATTCCCCATATTGGAGGCGCAACTCATGCAAAGGTATGAACCAGGGAACGAACAAATTTTACGTCGTTTGCGTAGTACGTGAATAGGGCTGGGCGTAGGTTACGTTCACGTCGTAGGCAGTGATTCGACGTATCTTAGCCAGTTGTTTCGACGTGATTGTGAGCATGCGCACTGGGATATGTCCAAGGTACGAGGCATGCGCAGTTCATTTAAAGTACTTGTCTGAAGCTCAGCCCATCATTTGCATGGGGTCACGCTTCATTAAAATGTATCAAGCCCACTTTCAGCCCACTTCCACTTACGCCTACGACTATATGCTACGCCGGCACAACGCTGGGGGCATTTGCTTTGTGAATTCCATGCTTCCCTCTCTGCGTTGCTGCAGTGGCATAAAGATGCGCCGATGTATGTGAATACGGGCCTTTATCATTACTTTTGCTTTACTTCCTGGACAGGAGTTGACCAGCTGAGGATGGATAATGCAGGGTGTATGCTAATGATCAGCTTATCAATCCCTTCCTGTGTTATAACCTAAAGTCTGACCAGGAAGTAAGGCAGAACTAATCGAGCAATGTATTTAAACAACCATGAAGACAGTGAGGTAAATGTGTGTAGAATAAATGGAATGCTGTTTTATTTTGCAAAATAAGTACATTAATGCTATATTGGAACATGGGGGAACTTAGCCTTTAACAGCCATTTTTCCAGTAACGTGACTGAAAAAGTATTCCTGAAAAAGGGTAATTTTAAGACCTCATGCACAACAAATCTTTGAACAAACTACAAATCTTTGAACAAACTGTCCCCTAGCTTTACCTCTCTTTTTCTTTACAGGCAAAAAAAGCTCTAAAAAACATCCTACAGAAATGCACCCATCTGCCAGCCCTTGAGCCTCTCCTCCATGATGCACCACCCAATATCCTAAAACACGTGGTTGGCCAGTTCAGTAAGGTAAGCTATAGTACAACTATAGATTGTTGTCTACCTTTTACTGCCCTATCAGCTAAGCATTTCTGTAACAATGCGTAAAACAGGAGATCCAGAATGTATATGAAAGGCTTGCCTCTTCCAAAAATTCTGCAGCTTGTGCCAAAGGCTTAAAGCAGGAGTTCACCCTAAATATAATCTTTCCCATGTGATCCAGCATACTGGCGTCAGCGCCAGTATTTTTTTTTTTAAAATGCTTCATTTACTGTCTAATCTTGAATTTTGATTTATCTCCCCTGCGGTGGATGGCGTCTGTATATCCCGTCACGGCTTATGAAAATACCCAATTTAGGACTCGGGTATTTCTGGCACAATACGGCGCCTGCGCACAGACCTAGGAGCTGACTGCGCATGCGCCGTATTTCTCTGAGTCCTATTTCGGCTTTTTTCGGAGGGCGACTCGGAGAAATACGGCGCCTGCGCAGTCAGCTCCTAGGTCTGTGCGCAGGCGCCGTATTGCACCGGAAATACCCGAGTCCTAAATCGGGTATTTTCGTAAGCCGTGACGGGATATACAGGCGCCATCCACCGAGGGGGAGATAAATCAAAATTCAAGATTTGACATTAAGTGTGGCATTTAAAAAAAAAAAAAACATCATACTGGCGCTGACGCCAGTATGCTGGATCATATGGAAAATTGTATATTTAGGGTGAACCTCCTCTTTATTGTCCTAGCACCATAAGTGTATTAACATGCCCAAAGTGCTCATTATTCTTCTTGTCTGTAGAAGGGGAATGACTATTTTATATACAACATAAACACAAATGACCAAAAATTCTCTTTGGATAAAAACAGAAGGTTTTCAATTTTTTTTTTGCTTTCATTAGAAATCAGAATTGAATATAAGCAGAGAACTGGAGTTGTCACTAGTAGGAACCAATCAAATTTGAGTGTTTTCACTCCCGTCATTGAATGCCACCATCCCATGATTTTAGTAGAAATCAAGAAACTCATGCCGCGTACACACGACCATTTTTAATGGTCTAGAAAAAACAAAAAAAAAATTTCAACCCGATTCTTGTTAAGCCTGCCTTGCCTACACATGATCGTGAAAAAAAATGCTCAAGCAAAGCGCGGTGACGTACAAAACGTACGACAGCACTATAAAGGGGAAGTTCCATTCAGATGGCGCCACCCCTGGGTCTGCTTTTGCTGATTTTGTGTTAGTAAAAGTTTGATGAGAGACGATTCGCGCTTTTCAGTCTTTGTGCTTTTCAGTCCGTTACAGCGTGACAAATGTGCTATCTCCATTACGGACGCTAGTTTTACCAGAACGCACGCTCCCGTCTCATAACTTGCTTCTGAGCATGCACGGTTTTTGCACGCCGTTAAAGCCTACGCACGACCATTTTTACGACGTGAAAAATGACACCAATAAATAGAGCATGTTCTAAATTTTTAATGCCCATTTTTCACGCCATGAAAAATGCTCTGGAGTCTACACACGATCGTTTTTTATGACATAAAAAAAATTATAATAATTTTCACATCATGAAAAATGGTTGTGTGTACGCGGCATCAGCATTGGGACTTTACAGGAATTCCAACTACTAAACTGTATAGAAATACAAATTTATTGTCACGTATCATAACAAAATATTGAAAACATTATAAATAGCTGTTAAAACAATTGGTGATCACAACACAAGCTTGATTACAAATTTCTCAAAAGCGGATGCGTTTTGAAATTCTCTGTTCTTCAAAGGAAAAGAGAAGGTAAAAAAGCTGAAAAATAGATAAGAAAACATCACAACTAATCCTCCATTTAGAAAACAATTTAATTGATTATTTTGGGGAAGCATTAAACACCAATTCTGATCAGTTCTGTGGGACACAACCACAATTGTATGCTATTTTTCTTCTCTTCAGTTGTAACAGATTAGCTACATTTGCAAGAGTTAGTTCTTTTGAAAAACATATCTTACTGGCTGGATCACTAGATGAAAATAGAAGAAAGCCTAATGCCGCGTACACACGGTCGTTTTTTGCGATGAAAAAAAAACGAAGTTTTTTAAAACGTCATTTAAATTGATCGTGTGTGGGCAAAACGTCGTTTTTTGTCTTCAAAAAAACGACCAAAAAAAAATTCCAACATGCTTGAATTTTTTGTGTCGTTTTTCAAAACGTCGTTTTTTGTTTCACAAAAAGTCACCGTGTGTAGCAAAACGTCGTTCAAAACGACGTTTTTCATCCCGCGCATGCCCAGAAGCTAGTTATGAAGCGAGCTTCAATGGAAAAGAGTGGTGAACGTAACCTCGCTTTTTGTGAAAAAACGATGGTGTGTATGCAAAATTGTCTTTGAAAAGTGACGTTTCAAAAACGTCGTTTTTTACTTCACAGAAAACGTCGTTTTTTTTCATCGCACAAAACGACCGTGTGTACGCGGCATAAAAAACAAAACTAATGCAGCCATCAACTAATGCAGCCATCAATCCCACACAGAGCAACTGATGCCGCGTACACACGGTCGTTTTTTGTGATGAAATAAAACGACGTTTTAAAAAACATCATTTAACCACTTAAGACCCGGACCAAAATGCAGGTAAAGGACCTTGCCCCTTTTTGCGATTCGGCACTGCGTCGTTTTAACTGACAATTGCGCGGTCGTGCGACGTGGCTCCCAAACAAAATTGGCGTCCATTTTTCCCCACAAATAGAGCTTTCTTTTGGTGGTATTTGATCACCTCTGCGGTTTTTATTTTTTGCGCTATAAACAAAAAAAGAGCGACTATTTTGAAAAAAATGCAATATTTTTTACTTTTTGCTATAATAAATATCAATTTTTTTTTCCCCCTCAGTTTTAGGCCGATACGTATTCTTCTACCTATTTTTGGTAAAAAAAATCGCAATAAGCGGTTATCGGTTGGTTTTCGCAAAATTTATAGCGTTTACAAAATAAGGGATAGTTTAATTGCATTTTTATTCATTTTTTTTTTCGTGACTGCGACATTATGGCGGACACTTCGGACAATTTTGACACATTTTTGGGACAATTGTAATTTTCACAGCAAAAAATGCATTTAAATTGCATTGTTTACTGTGAAAATGACAGTTGCAGTTTGGGAGTTAACCACAAGGGGGCGCTGTAGGAGTTATGTGTTCCCTGTGTGTGTTTACAACTGTAGGGGGGTGTGGCTGTAGGTGTGACGTCATCGATCGCGTCCCCCTATAACAGGGATGACGCGATCGATGCTGCGGCCACAGTGAAGCACGGAGAAGCCGTGTTTACACACGGCTCTCCTCGTTCTTCAGCTCCGGGGACCGATCGCCGCACTGCAGCGGCGATCGGGTCCGCGAGTACCGCGGTCCCGGTCACGGAGCTTCGGACCGGGTCACGGGAGCGCGCTGCGGGCGCGCGCCTGTGACCCACGGCTGGGTACTATTTACTGACGTAAATATATGTGGATGTGCCCAGCCGTGCCATTCTGCCGACGTATATGTGCAGGAGGCGGTCCTTAAGCAGTTAAAATGATCGTGTGTGGGCAAAACGTCGTTTTATGTCTTCTGAAAAACGACCAAAAAAATTCGAACATGCTTGAATTTTTTATGTCGTTTTTCAGAATGTCGTCTTTTGTTTCACAAAAAAATTATCGTGTGTGGGCAAAAACGACGTTTAAAACAACGTTTTTAAACCCGCGCATGCTCAGAAGCAAGTTATGAGATGGGAGCTTCAATGAAACAGAGTGCCGTCGACCGTGGTGTATGAACCGCACTTTGCAAGAGCATTTTCAGAAAACGATGGTGTGTAGGCAACATCGTTTTTTAAAATTAAGTTTGAAAAACGTTGTTTTGTTTCGTGAGATAAAATTACGTTTTTTATATCACAAAAAGTGATCGTGTGTACGCGGCATTAGTCAAAGGTTTGTTGGAGCAAGATGATGGTGAGGAAATATGGATGGGTGAGCATTCTTTGTTAGTGAGCTGAACAATCAGGAGACGGTGTTTTATTTTTATTTTTTATTTTTAACTAAAGCAGGAAAATCAGGCTCGCTTCTGCATAGAAACCATCGGCTTCCTGATTTTAGGCCCGGTTCACACTGGTGAGACATGCGCTCCACATGACGTGTACAAATCAATGGCTTCCCAAGTCGGACTTTCAGCCCATTTAATATCATGGAAGTTGTATCAAAGTCCGATCCTTGTCCTAACCATTCGACTTGTGACATCCGACATGATGATTACAGCAGCAAGAAAGGGAATTTATGTCACACTGGGATTGTTCTGATTGGTCAAAAGAAAAGTCAGACTATCTCAAAGTCGAATTGTATCCTGTTTGTTTCAAGTCAGATAAAGTAGGACCGAAGTATGTCACAGGGTAAAGTAGGATTGACAGTTGTACAACAGTCATTTTGTACCAGTGTGATCCCGGCCTTACCTGGAAACCTAATTGAACAAGCTGAAGTTAGAAGCTGATTGGCTACCATGCACAGCTGCACCAGATTCTAAAAGTTTTAGTACATCTCTCCCACTGTCACTTTGCCCTAAATGGTTAGGTGACCGTGTCTCTTTAAGCAAAGTTCCATTTTTTTTTTTTTTTTACAAAAACCACCCATGTGATGTTTGTACCTAAATTATTAATAAACTCTATTACTATGTAATGCGGGTCTTCTAAATGTGTTTTTTTATCTTCTAAACTAACATTGCTGTTCCTTTCTCAACAAGCTCCCATCTTCATTCTGGGCATTTGAAGCCCACTAGTATCATCTTCCATAATACGGTGCTGCTGGCTACCCACCATGCACTTCCAGCATGATCGGGAAGATGCAACATTATCAAAGTTGGTGGAACTCTGCTTTAGTAATGTTATAGCTGAAAAATTTTGCTGGGTTTTTAGCATTTTTAGCTTTAAGGTAAGCAGGTTTGCAAAAGCTATACAACAGGAACCTTCCCAGACAGCATAAAAAAACAGGTTCCCACATTTCAGGGTATTTATTTGGCTTGTTTTGTAGAATAACTGAAAGCTAAAGCTGAGCCATTCTGCAGGTAGCTTGTGAACTGTGAAAACACTGTGAAGATTTAATGCTTCCCTTAACACAGAAAACCCCCACCTAGGTTTCCCTCTTTAATGAGGCACTGAAAGTTATGAACTTAAAATAATTACAGGGCCGCTCGCATGCACACTCTACACAAGTGGAATGCTGCCTTGGGGCATTACAGGCCATGAAATAATTTATTTAATAAAGAAAGATGGGATATTAAAGGACTCTTTTTGTCTCATTAGGTAACAGCAGAACACAGCTGCATAGCTCTTTCTAAATATACCATGAATTTATAAAGTGGCTTTCGTCCAATCTGGCTTCCCAGAGAGCTTTGCATTATTAGATACAGACATGCAGCCACAATCAGGGTGGAATCCCAAAACAGTTATGAACTTCCTTTAGTTTACACGTCGGTCTCCAAAGGCTAGCAGGCCACTGACAAACATGGGTAATTATTAGGCTGTTATATCGGCAGCTGTCACTGTGCGCTTGAGATCTGCAGAGCTATAATTGCAAGAAGAGAAGGAGAAATTTCATTATACAGAAGTGGAATTACACTGATTTCAAGCTAGACGTCCAGAGACCTCCTTAACCACCTCCTTACCATCCTGTTGTAGAAAAACGTTGGGGAAGTGGACATGCATTTCTGGACAAATGGCAGTGCAGAAAACACTCTCCTGAAGGTCTATGATTAAGCTGTCATTAGACAGCACAGATCAAAGACAAAACTGCATGAACCAGCAAGGTTTGCACGTGTGTATAGTTTTTCACTGTTATCGCCTGGCAAATAATATTTTTTTAGCTTTAGACTTGATTGATTGAAAAGTATAATTATTCTGTTTAAGGACGGTTTTACACTGGTACGACACGACTGTTGTACCACTTTGGATTCCACTTTGCCCTGCGACTTGAAGTCCAAAATGCGTCCGACTTCAATGAACAGGGATCCAACTTGGATCCCCAACAATACCAGACACGGTGTCTGGTATGAATCTTTAACCTCTTTCCGACCGCGCTGTAGACAAAACACGTCTACAGCGTGGTAGAGTTACTCTGTGAGGACGTCCATGAGATGTCCTCCCAGAATCCTGCTCCCGGAGCCCCGGGATCGCGATAAATTGCCGCTGATAGCGGCCGTTTACCACGTGATCACTCCATCCAATGACGGAGCGATCACTTGTAAACAAACTGGCGTCATTTGATGATGCCAGTTCCTCCCTCCCCTCTCTGTACCTATCGGTACAGTGTGAGAGAAGAGGGGGGAGAGCAGAGGCAGCAGCAGTCTGTGTGGGCTGGATCTGTGACTATTGCAGTCACAGATCCAGCCATCCATTGCTCCCTCCGTGCTCAGCAATACCCTGCGCAATACTCTGCAAACAATACTCTGCAAACAATACCCTGCAATACTCTGCAAACAATACACTGCAATACTCTGCAAACAATACCCTGCGCAATACTCTGCAAACAATGCCCTGCACATTACTCTTTAAACAATACTCTGCGCAATACTCTGCAACAATACCTCAATACTCTGCAGCAATACCTCAATACTCTGCAATACTCCGCAATACCCTATACTCCGCAATACTCTGATACCCTGCAATACAGCCCCCCCCCCCCACCACCCTCCAGTGCTTTTACAGACTCCTGTCATGCTATATTCCTATGACAAGGGATGTTTACATTCCTTATAATAGGAATAAAAGTGATAAAAAAAATGTATTTTTGGGGAAAAAAGTGTCAAACTAAAATAAATAAAGTAAAATTAACAATAAATTATTATTATTTTTTTTAATTCGCCCCTGTCCTTGTGAGTTTGCATGCAGAAGCGAACGCACACGTAATTTCCCGCCGACATATGAAAACGGTGTTCAAGCTACACATGTGAGGTATCGCTGCAAACGTTAGAGCGAGAGCAATAATTTTGGCCCTAGACCTCCTTCGTAACTAAAAACATGTAACCAATAAAAATAATTAAAGCGTCGCCTATGGGGATTTTTAAGTAGCAAAGTTTGGCGCCATTCCACGAGCGTGTGCAATTTTGAAGGGTGACATGTTAGGTATCTATTTACTCGGCGTAACTTCATCTTTCATATTATGCAAAAACATTGGCCAAACTTTACTGTTTTGTGTTTTTTTTAAGCACAAAACATTTTTTTTTAGAAACACGTGTTCAAAAAATTTCTGAGAAAATACTGTGCAAGATAAAAAGTTGTAATGGCTGCCATTGTATTCTCTAGGGTCTTTGCTAAAAAAGCATATATAATGTTTTGGGATTCTATGTAATTTCCCAGCAAATAAAATGATGATTTTTACATGTAGGAGAGGAATGTCAGAATTGGCCTGGGTGCTCCAGAACGCCTGATGGTGCTCCCTGTATGTTGGGCTTCTCTATGTGGCCACACTGTGTAAAAGTCTCACACATGTGGTATCGCCATACTCAGGAAGAATAGCAGAATGTGTTTTGGGGTGTAATTTGTGGTATGCATATGCTGTGTGTGAGAAATAACCCGCTAATATGACAGAAACGAGAAAAATGTATTTATTTTTACAGAATTTTCAGTCTTTTTTCTTTTATAGCACAAAAAATCAAAAACCCAGAGGTGATCAGATACCACCAAAAGAAAGCTCTATTTGTGGGGAAAAAAAGGACAAAAATTTCATATGGGTATAATGTTGCATGACTGAGTAATTGTCATTCAAATTGTGAGAGCACCGAAAGCTGAAAATTGGTCTGGTTAGGAAGGGGGTTTAAGTGCCCAGTGGTCAAGAGGTTAAAAAGTGTCCAAAATAAAACTTAGTACACAGGTTTTTAAAGTAATTTATTAAGGCAGCTCCAGCATCTCTTTCGACTTCTTCTCCCCTCTCTGGCTCTTTTCCATCCTCCACTGATGTCATCTGCCTCTGCTGGTTCCTCTCCCCTCTCCGGTTCTTCTCCACTCTCCATTGATGTCTTCTAGCTCTTTCCGGTTCTTCTCCTTCTGTCTGCTGTCTTCTGCCTCTGCCTGGGGCTGGTATGCTCTTGGAGGGGGAACCCATGCCGGGTTTTTTCTAAATTTGGCATGGAGTTCTCCTTCAAGATCCTTAGACCCCTTTCACACTGGGTCGTTTTGCAGGCGCTATTGCGCTATTAGCGACTGCAAACCGACCCTAAACAGCCACTGCTGTGTCTCCAGTGTGAAAGCCCCAAGAGAACTGCAGAAGGAACATCGTTGACAGCTTGTTGCAGCAAATGAAAAAATAATGGATCTGCTAACATGATCAACAGGTAATAAAACTGTGTTACAGGGAGTACTCGTATTTTTTATTTTTGCTTATGCCCATAGTTCTACTTTCGTTTTTTGTTAATCACTTTTTCTAGAACACTACATATTACTGCAGGTATTGGCTACTTGTTTTCCTCCTGGTCACAGCTGTGGGGAACAGATTGCTCTGAGGTAGAAATGCCCTCTCCAGGAGAGCAATAAAAGTCAGACAGATTTAGTGATAGCAGAAATTGTAAAAGTCGGGCACTACATAGGTAGATAAGCTGTACTGAGGTCATAAAGCTCTAATTGAGGTATTAAGCAAATAATCAGCAGTGTGTGAACTAACAACCTTTTCTTGTATATGGCACAAAGTGCATGAGCCCTCCTCCTTCACAGCTGGAACAGCAGGGAAGGGTTAATGAGACAAGTTATTTTGAGGTTCTCCCCACCAGCCAAAAATACTCTGGAACCACTCTGCTGCATTCTTTCCTTCATTAGGTATAAGCCCAAATCTAGGCTGCTTTGAGATATGTAGATACAAGGGGGCTCTGTTATATAGGGTTAGTGTTCAGGGCATAAGCACCAGTCCTAATTGATGACTTTCACTACAAACTGTTCATTGAAAAGTTATTAAGCCTGTAACATTGGACGCCTTGTATAAACAGTCATTGGTAAACATTTTTAGAAGTATGTGTAAAAATCCCCATACTTGTTTAACGCATTGCCTTCAGATAAAAAAAAAATATAAAAAGGCTGTTACTTCCTCTGCTTAAAAAGTAAAACATGGTCCTTTCCTCATTAAATTATAGTAAGAGGAGCTATGCAATCATGTCTTCATGCTCTTGTGAATAGCTGTGCATCCAAAAATACTGGTTTATAGTGTTGGGGGTGAACGGTTCAGGTTGAGCAAATGTTTGGCCTTACATCGGCCATTTGGGTGTTCACCAAACACCCAAATTCTCTGTGCGTTCGGCAGGTGCATAGTCAATATGTTGGTAAGCAGCTGGGCCAGGAAGCCGCATCCTTAAAGGGGTGTTCCAGCCCAAAATTGTGTTTATTAAAAGTCAGCAGCTACAAAAAGTGTAGCTGCTGGCTTTTAATAAACACTCACTTACCTGCTCCTGCATTCCAGCGACGCGCCGACCTGGGCTCCGCTCTTCTCCCCCCCTCCCCAGCCGGCGTCTCCATCCCGACTGTGGGCACCCAGCCGTGACAGCCTTCGGCTTCACGGCCGGGCACCCACTGCGCATGTCGCTGATTGGAGAGGCGATTTTTATGGGACCTGTCAGTGTCCCATGTGATCGCCTACAGGGAGGATCTGGTGTAGGCGATTAAGGCTTAATCGCCTAACCAGCCCCTCGGCGGAAGCAGGAAGTGGGACAGGAAATCCCACTCCTACTGAAGCCCCCACTCCCCCCCCCCCCCAAAAAAAAATTACATGCCAAATGTGGCATGTAAAGGGGAGGGGAGGGGATTAAAAAAAAGTAAAATTTTAGGGTGGAACTCCTCTTTAACAATGAATGGTTCATGAGCTTTGCCACTGACAGCTGAAAGAAAAAAAATAGCTGGCAATACAAAATAATTAAAAATCTCCAGGTTGTGGTTGTGGGGGTCTTCAGGCGGGGGCTTAAGAAGGGAGCCCCCAGATTTGACCCATTTATTTTTCGATAGAAATTTTATTTTTGCTGCAGCATGTTCTATACATGCTACAGATATGCCACTTTACAGGCAGACTGCTGCAGCATGTTTCATAAAAATGACGTACATGAACAAAGTGACGGCACTACAGCCTTGAGGCTAGCTGCCACTGATTATTATGAATGGTAGTTTTACCTCCCGTCAGGCATGTGCGGCTTAGATTTTTTCGTAGTTTTGCTACACAAAAAATGACACGGGACTCCCCGGGCACTACATTTAAAGGAATTTTTCATTTTTATTGTTTCACTGCATCATTAAAATCACTGCTTCTGTAAAAGATCATTTAAAAAAAATGTGCATTGAGTCATGTCCCCCAGGGCAGTACCTGGGCCTCTATACCCTTTTTATGACCAATAACCTGCATACAGTGCCTTAAATTCATTCCCCTTAACATTTTCCACATTTGGTCATTTTATAGCTAAAAATGTAAATGTATCTTATTGGGATTTTATGTGATAGACCAACACAAATACCTCCCACTGACACCAACAAGGGTCACTATTACTTCCACCACTGACAACAACAGTGGGGAATCATTCCTCTCACTGACACCAACAAAAGGGCATTTTTCCTTTTACTGATACTAGTGATGGGACACTATTCCTCTCACTGACACCAGCAATGAGGCATAATTCCTCCCACTGATATAAACAATTAGGCACTATTCCTCCCACTAATACCCATGGTAGGGCACTATTTCTTCCACTAATACCCATGATGGGGCACGATTTCTTCCACTAATACCAATGATGGGGCACACATTTTTCCACTAATACCAATGATGGGGCACTATTCCTTCCTCTGATACTAATGATGGGACACTGTTCCTCCCACTGATATAAACAATTAGGTACTATTCCTCCCACTAATATCCATGATGGGGCACTATTCCTTCCACTGGCACCAATGATGGGACACTATTCCTCCCACTAATACCAATGATGGGGTACTATTCCTTCCACTGGCACCAATGATGGGACACTATTCCTTCCACTAATACCAATGATGGGACACTATTCCTCCCACTCATACCAATGATGGGACACTATTCCTCCCATTAATACCAATGATGGGACACTATTCCTCCCACTCAAACCAATGATGGGACACTATTCCTCCCACTAATACCAATCACTGGACACTATTCCTCCCACTAATACCTATGAGGGAACACTTTCCTCCCACTAATACCAATGATGGGGCACTATTCCTCCCACTAATACCAATGATGGGACACGATTCTTCCCACTAATACCAATGATGGGACACGATTCCTCCCACTAATACCAATGATGGGACACTATTCCTCCCACTAATACCAATGCTGGGGCATTATTTCCCCTTCTACTGACTACAGGCACTATGTATTTTTTTTTTTTTTTTTTACTCCCACTGACTCTGGGGCATTTTCTACTTCCACTGGCCACTCCAGTCCCCCTAAAGTCTGAATGACAGTAAACGGGCCCTTTGTTTAGAAAGTTTGGAGACCCCTGTACAAGACCCACAAAGGCTTCATAAGCTTTTTGGCATATAATGCTGCTTGAAGCCACCACTGCAGCTTTCCCCAGCACAAACATTAAGAAAGGTGATGTGAGTTTAACAGCTACAAGTGGATTATGAGTCAGATAAGAATTGCTTTCATCAGTGCATTTTGACACTGGTGATTTGTTTCAAGATCTAGTCCCTTTAAGTTTCCTTGTTACATTCTTCTATTTGTTTAACTGCTTTAATAAAACTCCCTTTGTCCCCAGTCTGACAATGATTTGTGATGAGCCGGATAAAATTGGAAGCAACATAATATTAAGTCAAGCAGTGCATTATTCTCCTTATGATGTTCCAGCTCTGTGTTCTCTGACGAAGTTTGGTGTCTGCTCAAATGTACTTTTTTCCCCCTTGTATAAAGTTCATATTTTCTGTCCAAGAAATGCAAGCCATTAAAATCTGCATTTGATAATACATTCACATCGAAATCACTGTCTTTCCCTATCTGATCCATTTTGTATTAGATCAGGTATTTGATGTAATTCACAAGCAGATTTACGCTGCGTACACACGATCGGAAATTCCGACAAGAAAACCGATTTTTTTTTTCCAACGGAATGTTTGCTCAAACTTGTGTTGCATGCACACAGTCACACAGAATTCCGTCAAAAATGCGGTGACGTACAACACTACAACAAGCCAAGAAAAATTAAGTTCAATGATTCCGAGCATGCGTCGAATTGTTTCCGAGCATGCAGGTTTTTTTTTTTTTTACGTGACGGAATTGCATACAGATGATCATCGGAATTTCCGACAAGAACTTTTCCTGACGGAAAATTTGAGAACCAGCTTCCGACAGAAAAAGTCTGACGGGGCCTACACACGGTCGGAAAAGCTCACATCGAACTTTTCTTGTCGGAAATTCCGATCGTGTGTACGCGGCATAACACTTTCAAGAAAGTTCAATAAAAGATGTTCAGTATGCGTTGCCGTGTTTTGGTAAATTGCAATACACTTTTTGTCACTTTGCAGATTTTTGGATTTTTCTCATACATGATTAGAGATATGTTCAAATAAAGACCAGCCCACTAACACGCAGCTCCTTTCTCTATCTGCAAAGTAGAGAGTGTCCTGACCCTCCTGCTCACCCCCTCCCCCCTCAAAAGGCTTTATCCTCACCGGGGAGACAGCCTTGCATTACTGTGTGGAGTTACAGACAGAAGAACAGGAAGTGAGCATTTCTCAGAAGAAATAAGGACATTTAAAACATATTAAAAGCCAGCAGCTACAAATACTGCAGCTGCTGACTTTTAATATCAGCACACTTACCTGTCCTGGAGTCCAGCGATCGCTCGTCACTCTGCTGCCCCCACCGCCATCCTCGGTGAGAAATCCAGGAAGTGAAGCGCTTCAGCTTCACTGCCCGGTTCCCAACGGCACATGCGCGAGTCGCACTGCGCCGTGTTGACTGGTTTCTGCTGTGTTCTGGGAACTGTGTGTTTCCCAGAACACAACGGGGGGGGACGGGATCTGAAGTCCTGCCTGCAGTCTACCAGCAGACTGTGTGGCCAGAAGTGGGTGCAAATACCTGCCCTTAGACAGGTATCTGCACCCCCCTCCCCCTGAAAGGTGTCAAATGTGACACGGAGGGGAGAAGGTTTCGATGAGCGGTGGAACTCCTCTTTAAACACAAAATGGAAGGATGAGGTAAGTGAAGGAAGACTGCACTAAGGTAAAGGAAGCTATTTAGAGAACTTTTTTTTACCTTTAAAACCCCTTTAGGCCTAGTACAGAAAATAGGTGCATGAGTTCCAAACCGAATCTTAAAGTTACGTTGCATTACAGTGTGCAGAGTCAGGCCAGACTGTTCACAAGTATTGTGGTGACACCAAAGGGTTGAGCCAAAGGTGTGGAACTGAGTTCCATTCCCAGAAAAAAAGCCCTGGGCCTAGTACACATGAGCCGAATGTCGTCCAGCATCGGCCTGTTCAATAGACATTCAGCCCATTGTAACTCTCCCGATCAGAGAGCGCTGATCAAAGTGTTCCGGCGGGGGGCATCCCCCTGATAGAACACAATAGCTCAGCAGGGGATGTTGATGTACTAACATTTGATTGTTAGTACATTGGCTCTGACCTGATCTGTCAGTTTTTTTTTTTCATTCAATCCAGCAGGTAGTAGTGTGTGCGGGGCTTTAGCTTGGGTGGAGGAGTGTGTCAGATTTCTTTTGTTTAGCCTGAAGGCTGAACAAAAGAAATCTAACAGGGTATGGACAGCTCTATTTTTGCATTTATATTGACTAGTGTTGGGAAGAAAAGCAAACACATGCCCATGTAAACAAGTCCTTAGAGCAGGGGTGGCAAACTCAAATTCATCAGGGGCCGCATCCGCAGTTTGGTTGCCCTCAAAGGGCCGGTTGTATCTGCGCTTAAACCAGTGGCGTAGCGTGGGTTGTCAGCGCCCAGGGTAATTTGCTCCCCCCCCCGACTCGCAGACTTACCTATTTGGGGGATAGCAGCAGTGGTACTGAGGGGGGGTGGCGGTGGTACTTGGAGGGGTGGCAGCGGTGATACATGTGGGGTGGCAGCGGTGGTACTTGGAGGGGTGGCAGCGGTGATACTTGAGGCGTGGCAGCGGTGGTACTTGAGGGGGTGGCAGCGCTGGTACTTGCCGTCCCCCTCAAGTACCACCACTACCACCCCCTCTCAAGTACCACTGCTACCACCCCTGGGGACAGGTTATCAGAATTGGGTGCCCGGTGTCACTGGGATGTGGGATCTGAATTGGGTGCCTGGTGTCACTGGGATGTGAGATCTGAATTGGGTGCCTGGTGTCACTGGGATGTGGGATCTGAATTGGGTGCCTGGTGTCACTGGGGACACAAGATCAGAATTCGGTGTCCCATCTTTAAATGAACAGCCCCATGTTCATGATTATATAGACAACCCTAGAGACATCTTCCTCTAAGCCCCCCACACTGCCCAGCCTCCAGTTACATGGGGGGTATGGGTTTTATGATCAGCCTTGATGGAATAGAGCTACAAGTCTCAGCATGCCTAGCTGTCAGTGTGCCATGGCAGACTGGGTATTGCAGTGATCTGATTGGCTGATCGCTCTTACCTTCAGATAACTCGAGCTCCACCTCGGCCAGGCTATCCTGGATCTCCACCAGCAGTGTCTCCAGAATGGCACATCCCCCTCTCTCCGCCAGCCCGGTGCTTCTTGTGTCATACGACTCAGCAGCAGCTGTCAGCCCGCATACCCCCGCACAGGGCCCTCCTCCGCCGGCCAGTCAGGGCCTCTCTTCTCCCGACACACATAGCACAGTCTGTGGCTCAGTCTGCGGCAGGTGGTCCTCTCACACGGACAGGTGGTGGGCACAGGAGATGCCGCGTGCGCCGATTCTCGCCTCTTGGGGGGGCGGGGTCAGGGGGGGAGAGGTCAAGGAGGAGGCGGCCGGGGAAGAAATATTTTCCTGACTTCCGGGCTCTCAGGCCTATCTGTCCGCACCTCGGCCCCTTGCTGATTACTGACAGGACAGAGATCCCCCTGCTGATGGGGGCCGCTGCGCGGGCCACATGACAGGGCCTGGCGGGCCGGATTCGGCCCGCGGGCCTTGTGTTTGCCACCCCTGCCTTAGAGAGTACATAGAATCCTCCCCACCAGGCTGGACATTTTGGAACTTTTAGTTCCTCAATAGTTTAAGTCTTCACCAGACTGTGCAGATGCTTTGGCTAGAAAACTTAGCATATTTGCTTTCAAGGAACTGAAGTAAAAGCCTGTGAAGCTGGCTGCATTGTTTACCTCAGAATAAGACAACTGCCCAAGGCAGAGTCTTGTTTTCTTAATTTAGCTTTCCAAATCCAGCAGGTATTTACCATTTCACAGTGACTGATGAGACATTCCCACAGCACAATGTGCTTGTAGGTGGCCGTGCTCAGGAGGAATACTGACACATTTTTTACATTGTTACTAAATTTGGATGAGAAAATTGTTTACATGGGAAAAAAATTAATTTGGGCAGAAACCATACTTTGTCAGAGAACACGGAGCTGGAACATCATAAGGAGAATAACGCACTGCTTGACTTAAACAACCCATTCAGTTATAGAAGTGAAAGGCAAAACATTTGTGTATCGATAAAAGAAATCGTAATACCTTTTTTCCCCTTGTTCATAAGTGTTTAAGTGAATAAAAATCCTCTGTTCTCAGCTGCATAAGACCTGGGGGGGGGGGGGGGGACAGCAGCACATTGATCTTTCTAGTGAATGGCCTTGCGGGGGGGGCATGTCATGACAAGTCTGGTCATTGGAAGAGAGCAGGCTAATTTTCCAGCATAGCTAGAGAGCTGACCATGCTGGGCTCTCCTGCTTAGTGTGGTCAGTTTTTGATAGAACGGCAGAGGGACTGACAGGAACATCAGGGATTTCACACAAAGGCAGCAATACAAAGTGAACAGCAGACACATATCAGAAATGTGAAATGTTGAGTTTATATACTCTTTAAGGAGACCATTTTGCAGCACTCATCTGTGGAGTGTCCCAAGTGCAGGAAACGGCCATCTTGGCAGGGTCTGATTGAGCCTGGAGGATGGTGATTGGCTGATGCAACAGAGCAAGGAGAAGAGGGTCTGCAAGCTGCTGAGTGGAAAGGGGAGAACAGTCTTGAGGCAAGCAGGTGTTTGGAGAAAAGTCTGATCTGCAGCTGCTGGCTGAACAGATCCCTGCCATAGATGACCACAATCGGTGGAAAATTTGGAGAGCAAAGAGACCAGGAACCTTCTCACTGGGAGGGGGTAAGATCAGACTACTGAAGAGCACGCCTGCTGCTTGTAAGGAAGGATGGGATGGACTATCTTGGCAGGATTGAAAAAGAGACATTGCAGCAATTCCTATCCCTGTCTGAGGACTTGAACTGAACCAGAGCATGTGCCTGGAGTACCAGTGGAAAGTGCCCTGGGTATGGTGGGAGAATAGTATTGCACAAGTTAATCTGTTGTCTGCTTTCTTTAACCACTTGCCGACCAGCGCACACACTTTTACGTTGACAAAATGGCACAGACAGGCAAAAGGGGCGTACAGGTATGTCCCCCTTTAAATTGCCGCCGTGTGGTCGCGCACTCGTGACCACGTACCCGATCGCCACTGGTGTCCCGCGATCGGGTCACAAAGCTGAAGAATGGGGAGATGTTGTGTGTAATCCCCCTACACGTTAACCCCTTGACTGCCAGTGTCATTTTTACAGTAATCAGTGCATTTTTATGGTGTCAAAAGTGTCCGATGTGTCCGCCATAATGTCGCAATCACGATAAAAATCGCTGATTGCCGCCATTACTTGTAAAAAAAAAATATTAATAAAAATGCCATAGAACCTTCCCCTATTTTGTAGACGCTATGGGCCAGATTCAGATACACTTAATATTGCGCTGCGTAATCGAAATACTCTACGCTGCCGTATTTCACCAGGCTCTACACCAAATCCTGGTAGATTTTTGCCCGTACGCTACGGCGGCGTAGTCTATTTCTCGCTGTGTAATCGAAATACGCGATTAGGGGGCGTGAAGCATTTAAATTAAGCGCGTCCCCGCGGCGATCGAACTGCGCATGCTCCGTTCAGAAATTTCCCGCTGTGCATTGCGCGAAATCACGTCGTTACGTCATTCGTTGTTTGAGTAGCGTCGTTTACGAACATTCCTATTCCCGGACGACTTACGTAAAAAATAATAAAAGACGTCGGAAAACGTAGAAATTCGACGTGGGAACGACGGCCATACTTAACATGGGCTGTCTAATATTAGACCAGCAAAAAGCTGGTATAGTGTTACGTAAAAAAAAGATGACTAAAGGTGCCGTAAGAGATTGCGATTGAAGATTGTAATTTCTGGGATCGCCGGCAAAAGCTCATTAGCATACCCTGACGTGGAAAACGACGGGAAGTCCACCCAGTGGCCGCAATTTTATTGCAGCTTAGATCCGAAGGCGTACGAACGCGTAATCCAGTCGAATTGAAGCCCGCAGCCGTCTATTCATGGTTTGAGCTTTCCGACTAGCTAAAAAACGCGCGTAATTTGAAATTACTCCAGTCTAACACCAGTTAGACAGGCGTAATGGCTCTGTGAATCTGGCCCTATAACTTTTGAGAAAACCAATCAATAAATGCTCATTGTAATTTTTTTTTTTTTTTTTTTACCAAAAATATGTAGAAAAATACGTATCGTCCTAAACTGATAATATTTTTTGGGGATATTTATTAAAGCAAAAAGTAAAAAATATTGTTTTTTTTCCAAAATTTTTGTTTATAGTGCAAAAAATAAAAACCGCAGAGGTGATCAAATACCACCAAAAGAAAGCTCTATTTGTGGGGAAAAAAAATGTCAATTTTGTTTGGAAACCACATCGCACGACCGCAAAATTGTCAGTTAAAGCGATGCAGTGCCGAATTGCAAAAAGTGGCCTGGTCTTTGACCAGCAAAATGATCCGGGGCTTAAGTGGTTGAGGGCACCAACTTTGCCGGCCCTGATATCACTTAGGGCTCTTTCACACGGACGTTCCGTATGTCCATTTTTCATCCATCCGTTGTCGGATGAAAAACGGACATACATGTATCCCTATGGGATCGCAGATGTCAGCGGAGACATGTCCGCTGACATCCGATCCGCCAAAGTATGCCGGAGGAAAAACCTACTTTTCCTTTCGTCTGGCGGATCGGATCGGATGAACACGGACAGACGGTCGGCGTTCATCCGATTCCCCATAGGGGAATCACTCTGCGGAGACCGCCCTGTCACCCAGCAGCTCAGCGGAGATCAACGGAGCGATCCCCGCTGAGCAAACGGAGGTGCACAGGGCGGATCAATACTGATCCGCCCCGTGTGAAAGAGCCCTTAGAGTAACGTTATTGACTTACTGATTATATAAGTTTACTTACTAATCCTTCTTTTAGGCAATTGTTAGCCTAATAAAGACTTTGAAATACCTCAAAGTGTGTCAGTAACTACTGAGTGAACGAGGTGTGTCATATTCAGGTGTGCAGAGAAATCGAAAAAACAATTCAGCAGCTCTGCTGGGGGTAACAATACAGTTGCTTCAAGCATCTTCCCCCTACACAGTGCAATCTTTCCCTGTGCTGGAATGCTTCTCCCATTTGACTTATTTGCTTACTTGGTTCGTTATTTCTCTCTGTATTTTCTGAGGCCCCTTTCACACTTCCCCAGACTTGAAAGTCGTGTGATTTTGTTGTAATTTTTACAACGATTTCACCATGATTTTGCCATGATTTCAGGGAATGCCTGTGTAAACTTGAGGTCTATGGACCTCAACTCGCATCAAAGTCGGACCAAAGTAGTAAAGGGACTACTTTGAATTCGGTGTGAATTGAAGACACTCATTGAAAATCATGGGGTACGACTTATCATGCGACTTTTCAGTCGCACTAGTGTGAAAGGGTCCAAATGACTTTTCAAGTGTAAGTGTATGTAAAGCCAAGTTACATAAAGTAGGCAAAGGTTAACCTATCTAATGTTTATCTTTTTTTTTTGCTGTTCGGCTGGTGAGTTTTCTCTCCACTTCCTGTCCTTGTGATGCCAAAAATATCTCAGAAGTGTATGGATCCCCCATCGTAGAAAACTGGATGATTTTCCCTGATATCTTGCTTTGGTGATAACTAAAAATAAAGGGGTTAATCCCCTAGTGGGCAAAAAAAACCTAAACAGTGGGTCCAAGCTTTCCCCACTGTTTATAAAAAAAAAAATGTTACATACATTTTAAATTGCTTATTTACTAAATGTGCTTTTGCCAATATATACATTTTATAATCTAGGAAAACTAACTAAAAACATTTAGCTAAAGAAGTCTTCATGACTTTCACAGTTTCACAATACTTGCTTTAAAGGATAAGTGTTTTTTAAACAAAGTGCTCTTTGCCCTGACCTATCCAACCCCCCCCCCCCCTCCTCAGATGTGTACTTACCAAAATCCAACAGCCATGGCCTCTGATAGTTGTTTACATCCAGTGCCACAAGTCTCAAGTCTCCTCTGTGCTGGCTACAACCGCGCATTACAGCCCCAAAGACTTGTGTGGAGCCTGTCTCCCTTTGTCTCTGGCCTTGCATAGTGCACTTATCCTTTTTAATATACTGTAATTATCCTATAATTATGTAAAGCAGAATTACAGGAAGTAAAATGGAGCTTTCCCCTTCGTTTCAGCCCAATATACAGACTGTATTTTCAAATTAATCACATAGTAGGTTTATTTGTTTTAAGAGTTAATAGTGGTAAAGCATGTTAATTAGGAAATGTACCTGCAAAGTAAAAGAAAGTGACTGATATTGAACTTTAGGAAGATGATGATTGGGTTCCATCATAACGGAAGCCTAAAATTGCGATGGAGATGCATACAAGTCATATATCTGCACCACCTGTGTCTCCAGACTACCCCGCTATCACTCTGCTCCCCATGTCCCCCAAAATGGAAGTGATTCCATACATGTGCAGTTCATAATATCTAGTCATCTGGTCCACTAAGAGCTGGTTGAATTACTGTGCATATGTGGTAGCATCTTTAGACTAATCCAAAATGGGACAGCCACTGAGAGCCGAACACCAAGTGTATCTAGACTGCATCTATACCAACCCTATATGCCTATACTACATTATACCCAACCTTTACCGCATCTTCAAAACATCTACCTTGCACCTGTGTCAATGACTGTCATTAAGTGCACCAATGCTCTTAAAGGGCCCTAATGATAGCTGGCAGAAGAACATCATGGATGTTCCCTTTGTTCCCCTTCCCCCCTCTGCCATCCTCCTTTCTTTTGGACAGTGCATACCCAGTCAGTCTATTGCATTGCCGCCCTAAATGTGCTCTGACAGAATAGTTCCAGCATGCAGTAGATTCAACTTTACCACTGCTCACTGTTATGTTTCAGGTGGCCCTACTACTGTCTATGATGATCTGGATGCCAAATATCATCTCATGCCTGATCCTTACTGTTAATCACTTTGTATGCTAAATTGTGTTAAACATTGTTAATGCATTTTATGCTTTACTAGTTTCCAACCATACTGTGTGATAATATATTAAGTTTACCTTTATTACCAGGTTTGGTGCCTGTCTTCTTTCATATAGTGCCACTACTGGGTACTTAGTATTACTTTGAGTGATTTCCTGTGATATTGTGTGTCTGTACACCCAACCTGGTGTGTTAGAGGGGCTGAGTTTTTTTGGAAAAGGTTGAAGAAAAGAACAGAGGACCCATCCTCATAAGTGGCTCCTAATGGGGGTAGTGCTACTTGTACATTTATATGTATACATATATTTATATACACAGTGGATATAAAAAGTCATTGATGGGCACTGGTCCCACTGCAATGATGGGCACAGGTAGAGCTGCACTGGTGGGCACTGGTCACACTGCAATGATGGGCACAGGCAAGGCTGCATTGGTGGGCACTGGTCACGCTTCAAAGATGGGCACAGGTGAGGCTTTATTGATGAGCACAGGTCATGCTTCATTGATGGGCACTGGTCACGCTGCGTTGATGAGCAATAGTCATGCTGCATTGATGGGTACAGGTGAGGCTGCATTGATGGGCACTGGTGAGGCTGCACTGATAAAGTTGTTCAGATTTATTTTTGTAACTTAATTCTGCATAAAACATTTAAGTGTAGTTTTATGGGATAATTTATGATGGCGTGTTTAGGGGCGGGGCAGAGTAGGGGTTGGGTGGGACAACTGGTGACGAGTAACCCTTAAAGCGTGGCTAGTAGCTCAAGACTTGAAATTTTGAGCCCTGTGTATATTATATTTATCTTGTCCCAACCCCTGGAATTGGTACTTAAACAAATTAAGGTAATAAATAAAGAAAAACAGTTATCAATCCTATTCAGTTTGTAGAATAAAATATCACAGGATCCTTGGTTTATTTTAACACCTTTGTTTTACAATTGCTGTTACCTGTTACCTGTATCTTCTGTTTTAGCCTACACTGCATTACCTTCTTATTTTGCTTTTTGATCTAATCACATTTTCTTTTCTGCTTTTTGTTTTATGTCCTCATCCTGTCTCTTCCTTTCATTTTCTTTCAGCTTTTGTTGAACAGACTCTTTATGTCTTTCTCTACTCCTTCTTCTTTCATCTGCTCGGTTTTCGCTCTGTCCCTCCCTAACAATGTGGCCTTTACAACAAGACAGGATACTTAGGTGAGGTCTTCACAACCGGTTTGATCTGATAACACTGCCTGCACCTTATGAGCGCTGTTTCCCCCAATGCTGGCTTAGCTCATTATTTTCTTGCATTTTCTTGTCTCTGAACCAGAAAATGTGCAAGCCTCAGGGTCTCCTTTTCTTTCTATTGTTGGGACATCATTTAAGAAAAAAATGTTTCAAGATATTTGTAAATGTGTTGACATTTTTAAGCTGTAATCCAGTGTGGTATGCAGTCTTTCTTTGAAATCAGAGATGGTCACACGCCTGTATGTGTTGTTCCAAGCAATCTTATGGTTTTGTGCTATTCATTTCCAGGTTCTTCCACATGACAGTAAAGCACGGCGGCTCTTTGTAACAAGTGGTGGACTTAAAAAGATTCAAGAGATCTCAGCGGACCCTGGCTCACCTCTCCAAGAGTACATCAACACTATCAATAATTGTTACCCCGAGGAGATTGTCAGGTACAGATAGATGTTCAGACTACTGAAAATGATTCCTTGCAGTACAGTTCAGGCAAGCTTGTGGCAGGTAGCCAGTTTGGAATTTAGAACTAGTAACTCACTAGTAACATATGTCTGAATGATTCTACTCTCAGAACCTGTATAATGCATCGAAGTAGCAATTTTCTACTTAATCTAAGAAAAATTTCACCACCAGCTATTTGGATTTAAACTAAATGCTTAACATAACAACTTCACAGAGCAATTTAAAAAAAAAAAATCTGAGAAAAGCACTTAGGGACTTATGTATGAAAAAAACATGCTAGCAAGAAAATTTCTTCTAGCCCATATCAACCAGAATCCTTGTTTAAGCCCCTTAATCTTGGAAGGTAAAAAAAAAACATGATGCCTGAACCCAGTTTTGCCCCAGCTTACTTATTTTTATTTCTATAGGTCCTTAAATCACAGTGTGTGGTCACAGTGTGGTGTGTGATACTCGATCCCCCTCCCCTTCCCTATTTGTCATAAGAGGGGATTTAAGTGAAGATCGCTGGAGGCACATGTGTCTGGTATTGGTATCATGACACTTAAAAAAAAAACACTGAATCCAGCGCTGCACCAATCCCAAAAAATACCAATAAATAACAACTAAATATCAAAAGACAATAACTAATAGTTCACAATAAACACCACACCACATAGAAAATTGACAACACAAAGTTCTTGAATCTTCCAATACAACTTCTGTGTGACACCACCACTCCCTGTGATACTCAGTCCACCACCACTGGCCTCAGGATTCTGTCAAAATGTGCCTGTCCCTATAAAGGAAACCAAATAATCTGCTGCATTGCTCGATGGATGTCACCTCATATTCTCATCAATTCACAGAGGCCAATACCCAGATTATAATAAAAAAAAATCATAGTGCTTTCCGTAAAATCACAAATTTATTAAAAATGAAGATAAAATATACTTTCATTAGATTGTGCACTTATGCTGGTACACAGCAGTGATCGGATCCCACATTACGTTTCCAGGCATTTACATAATTGAGGCTGCAGCTTGTGTGCGTTAACCATGTCCGCTGTACCGACCAACACCACCAAACACAGCATAAGTGCACAATATAACGTGCGTGTATTTTGTCTGCATTTTTTATTAATACATTTGTGATTTCACGGAAAACATAATTTTTTAATTATATTCTGGTTATTGAGTAGGTCAAACTTATGAGGCTAGTGGTGGTGGACTGAGTATCACCAGGAGTGGTGGGATAACACAGAAGTATGTAATGGAAGATTCAAGGCCTTTGTGTTGTCACTCTTCTATGTGGTGTATAGTCACATTTATTGTGGACTGTTGGTTATTGTCTTTTGATGTTTATATATTTGTTATTTATTATTATTTTTGGAGATTGTTGCAGTGGATTCACTGATTTCATTTATTTGTAATGTGTGACGTAGACCCTGTATAAATTCAACAGCAGCACATTTGGCTACATTCACGGTATATACCTAATCTTGGTTGCCTAGGTGTCTTTATTATTTTTATATCATACTACTTCAGCTCATTAAGATGAAGACAGTGCACACTGTGGGTATGATATATAATGTATATCCAGTTTCCAGTGGTTTTTGCAAGCTCTAATGACATTTCAGACAGCGGTAGCCACCTCCCTGAGACTGACATCTTGCAGCATAGTCCTTTTATTTTGATGTTTTACTGACAGCCTGAAATATGAGGTTTTGAACAGAAGCTAATAGTTGCTTGTTACCTTCCACTGAACTTCTCCTGTAATGTTGAAGACGTTCTGCCACTGATCTAAGGGGCTTTCTCAACATCTTTAACATTGGCGAATAAATCCAGTTGAAGTGACCAACTACTACTAGATATACAATAACCTGGATAAATAAGAACCTTTACAGACATATTGAATATAAGGTATCAGCAGGTGGAATAGCATACCTTTATTTGGTCATTTTACCACCTGCACAGAACTGTTAGGCCTCGTACACATGACCGAGGAACTCATCGTAAATGAAACATCGTTTTCCTCGACAAGTTCCTCGTCAGGCCTGTCAAGAATCTTGTCAAGCTGTCTTTGCGTACACACTGTCAAGACCAAATCTCATTGTTCTCAAACGCGATGACGTTCAACACATACAACGGCAGGGGAAGTTCGATTCCACTGGCACAACCCTTGGGGCTGCTTTTGCTAATCTCATGTTACTGCGTGTTAAGTAAAAGTTTGGTAAGAGACGATTTGCACTTTTCAGTCTGACAAATGTGACAAATGTGCTATTTCCATTACGAACGCTACTTTTACTGAAGGTGCGCTCCCGTCTCATGCTTTATTTTGAGCATGCGTGGGTTTCTAAGCATACACACAAATGTGTTTCTCTTTGTAAACCAGCCCGATGAGAAACACGACGAGGAAATTGAGACTCCCGACGAGGAAAAAGAGAACTTGTTCTCTTTTTTTCTCGTCGAGTTCCACAACAGTTTTCTCGATGAAAAGCATACACACAACCGTTTTCCTCTGCAAAAAAGCTCTGCCACCCAGTTTCTTGATGGATTCTGTTGTGGAAAGCGGTCGTGTGTACGTGGCCTTAGAGTCCCTTAATATTCAGTGTTAATACTGACTTTCTGAAAGTCTGCATTTGACTAGGGCAGTGATGGAGAACCTGTGGCACGCGTGCCACAGCCGGCACGCTGAGCCATCTCTGTGGGCACGTGAGAAAATCCTGTATACTGAGGTATATCGCGTCCACAGCTCCCCTTTACATAGAACTACATCTCCCATAAGTCTCTGGAGCCAGGGATGATGTATCTAGGATGGGCGTGGACGAGATGAAGGGTTGCTCCGGGTTGGATGGCAGGCGGAACATGTGGTGGGGATTGAGCCAATAGGGGGCAGTGTCTAGGATGGGGCGTGGACGAGATGAAGGGTTGCTCCGGGTTGGATGACAGGCGGAACCTGTGGTGGGGATTGAGCCAATGGGGGGCAGTGTCTAGGATGTAGCGTGGACGAAATGAAGAGTTGCACCGGGTTGGATGGCAGGCAGAACACAGTGGGGATTGAGCCAATGGGGAGCCGTGATGGTGTCTACTGAATCTGCCCAATCACAGGCCGTTCTTATGCCCGGGAGCTGACTGAGTCGGCTGATGCATTGGAGTGCTGTGGCAATCGTTAAAGTAAGTGTACATGCTGTGTGGAGAATAAATGTGTTTAGCTGTACACTGTTTCTGTGCCTCTTCAAAAAGAATCTATTCCTTGGGGACTTTTTTTTCTTCTTGTTCCCAACATTGCCACAAAATATGGAATTGTATGGTCAGAATAATGTTGTTTATATGCTGTCTGTGTTATATGCAGTCTGTCTTATATGCTGTTCGTGTTACAGCAGATGTCTCATGCTTTCTGTTGGCTATTCATGTTTATCTGGCTGGGAATGCCTGCTAGATTTTGTAGAGATCATTGCAGTACAGTGTGAGATGTAAATACAAATAGTTTTTGTCCCTGCCATCCCCCTGTATTTCATGATACCAGAGTCACATGACCGACAGTCCAGAATCACTGGCATTATACAGAGAGGTGTAGAGATGTTGCTTGGAGTTTGCATTTGACGTGCATTGAACTGTACAGGCATTGTAAGTCAACCATTGGTAAAGCATTGTTACAGTTGTCTTTGAATGTTCACTTTCAGAAGGATGTTTCCTGGACATTGAGGACTATGAGGATAGTCAGGAATGAGAGATTTTCTAAGTAGTCGTCTGCTACAGCAATGCAGGGCAACCAGTATGTCTTCAGCTGGAGTAGAACTACAGATCTCAACATGCCTTAACAACCAAAGAGAGCATAATGTGTGCCAGCGGGGAATGGGAGGACTGGGAAGTTTGCTGCAGCTGGAGAGTTGCTGGTTGCATGTCACCCCCTGTAACAGGATTTGTTTATCATCCAGCCAGTGCTTCTACTGAACAACTAGTAATTTAAAGTACACCTGTCATGCAACTTGAGTGTATTGAATATTAATGTATAGTTAGAAAAGTGATACTGGAATTTGATTGCACAGCTAGGACAGCTTCCAAAAAATGTAACTTTTGTCGAAATGTGTTCTAGTTTTAGATCTTCTTGTACAAAACACTGACTACATGGTGAATACACAATGATTTCTGATGTGTCCCATGTTCACCCCCAGACATCATATCCCACGCTCATCAAGTTCTGTATATGTTGGCACTTTGGAATGAATACATTGATTTTGCGTTGCAGTTTGGGCACTCGGGCCTAAAAAGGTTTGCCATCACTGGACTAGGGTTAGGTTAGACCCATCCACCCCACATGGCAGTTTCCAAGATGGGTAACTGGCTGCACTAAATCTGCTTTGGGTGTTTGTATGTTCTTCCAGTATGAAAAGTTTGGGTTTTTGGGTTGATGCTGATGGCAGTTTGCAGGTAAGGGTGGAAAATTAATGGTAAAACTCCTTATATCTTATATCTTCGGAACTGTCCTTACTTTATATTTGAAATAAAAAAACACAGCTTTGCTTTAGGTCACATTCACATCTGTGATTGGGCCAAACAGCGCAGCAGGGGTTCCCGGCGATTAGCTGCGAGAGTCACATTCACAAGTGTGAATATAGTCTAAATATTACAGGGTTTTTTTCCTCCTATTTTCTTATTAATTGTCAAATCACTTGTTTATTTTCCAGGTACTATTCCCCCGGATATTCACAGACACTTCTGGAGAGAGTCGACCATTACCAACCTGTTCTTTCCTGAATTTTTCCAATATATTTTTTATATATTTTATTTTTATTATAGACACTGAAATATATACCTTATAGAGCTATATAAAATATTTTATACGGACTCTTTGCTGTCTGTTAAAAAACACTACAATGTTTAATATCTTCATACATTACATTTCTGTGTTTTCTCTCTACAAGTAAGATTTATGTCAAAAATAAAAAAGACTAGTCAATTGATGCTGTTACAGTTTTTCTTTATCCGACTTAGGTAAATGTAAACAATTTTAACATGTCTTAATGAAATTTGTTCAACTGGAATATAAAGTGGTTGTAACCCCTTAAATATACCAAGAAAGGTGACTAGCATAAGTTGTATTTATATGCAACCCTCTCTTCTCTACAGACATTCAAAATGCAGAATTTATACAGCTCTTTTAAGCTTTCAAAAAGCAGGGGATGGGGAACTGAAGTTACATTCTGCAGAGCTCAGTCAGAAGAGCTCTGACAGCTGATTTGAGAAAAGAGACACACCTCCTTCACACAGCACACAGGAACACAGCTGAGGCTGTCTATCACAGACTGTGAGCTAGAGCTCCATCCCCTGTGACTCTTGCAAATAGCAGAAGAAGGAGGCAGCACACAAAAATTACACTTTGTGCTCTGGATTGAGACAAGCACACACTATAGAGGGATATGCTTTGTTAATATTCCATGTCACAGGTTTACAACCCCTTAAATTGTTTTGTATGAGATAATTGCATTGACAGCAGGGTTGCTTTCTGCACCTGCTCAATTTTTTAGCAAGATGCTATGTTGTGTATTTCCTCCCTATCACATCTGAGAAGCCCATGTGACTATTGAGGTGTATATGGGTCAGTGGTAAATAACAGCTCACTCCCTCCCTCCTCCTCCATGTCCGCTAACCAGCTTAAACACAATGGGGGTGGGATATTACATGCAGATTAATGAAGGCTTCACCTCCTTTTTATTCTAATACACAGGATGAAGGCCGGTGACACAGCCTGTGACTGGCAGAAATCCACCCACACCATGTTATTGTAAAAAAAATACAGATTGTATTTCAAATATATATTTGTATGCCAATGTTAAACAGTTTATTGATATTATTTATTTAGTTTGAAAATTAAGTTTAAATGTTTTATTTTTCTGAACATGTGACCAGCAGAAAAGACTCAGAGGCTCCTCCTGCTAATGTTTCCCTGCAGACATGCAGGGAAAGAGCCGGGTCATATGACAGCTGTATATTGATTAGGAAAAAGGTACTTTTGATGTTTTTTTTTAACCACTTCCCGCCCGGCCAATAGCCGATTTACGGCCGGGAAGTGGTTATGAAATCGTGACTAGACGTTCTCAAACGTCTAGCACGATTTCATGCTGCGCGCGCCCGTGCGGGCACGGAGCGCGGCGATCGGTGATGCGGGGTGTCAGTCTGACACACCTGCACCTCCGATCTCGGTAACGAGTCTCCAGCGGAGCCTCGTTACCACGTGATCAGCCGTGTCCAATCACGGCTGATCACGATGTAAACAGGAGGAGCCGCTGACGGCTCTTCCTCACTCGCGTCTGACAGACGCGAGTACAGGAGAGCCGATCAGCGGCTCTCCTGACAGGGGGGGTTCGCGCTGATTGTTTATCAGCGCAGCCCCCCCTCGGATCGCCCTCGGATCGCCATGTTGTGATAATGAAAAACCAGTCCTTTCTGAGACTGAGGCCTTGTACACACGACCGAGGAACTCGTCGGAAAAGACACATAATTTTCCTCAAGTTCCTTGTTAGGCTTGTCGAGAAACTCGAAAGCTGTCTTTGCGTACACACTGTCAACACCAAATCTCCTTGTTCTCAAAAGCGGTGACATACAACACATAGATGGCAGGGGAAGTTCTCGTTTTTCCTCATCGAGTTCCACGTCAGTTTTCTCGATGAAAAGCATAGACCTCGTACACATGACCGAGGAACTCGTCGGAAAAGACACATTGTTTTCCTCGACGAGTTCCTTGTTAGGCTTGTCAAGAAACTCGACAAGCTGTCTTTGCATACACACAATCAAGACAAAATCTCCAACGAGACATGGTGAGAGACGCAGATCAAAATTGTCCACCGGGCCCACAACCCCTTCAGCCGAGCCCATCCCTCCCCAGAATGCCCCCTCTGTAAACAACCCAAACCCAACTTGGCTCACAGGTTCTGGTCCTGCTCCCACATAGCCAGATTCTGGGACCAAGTCATCCAATACATATTTGACGTCACCCTGTTGCGCATACCCATTCTCAAACCCGGTGACTTCAACACATACTAGCAGGGAAGTTGATTCCACTGGCACAAACCTTGGGGCTGCTTTTGCTAATCTCATGTTACTGCGTGTTAGGTAAAAGTTTGGTAAGAGACATTTGCACTTTTCATATACCCCTAAGTCTCCCTTAATTTTTTCTCTTATGTTACAGCGTCACAAATGTGCTATTTCCATTACAAACGCTACTTTTACCGAAGGTGCGCGAGTTTCTAAGCATACACACCAACGTGTTTCTCATCGAAAACCAGCCCGATGAGGAACACGACGAGGAAATTGAGACTCCCATCAAGGAAAAAGAGAACTTGCTCTCTTTTTTACTCGTCGAGTTCCTCAACAGTTTTCTCGATGAAAAGCATACACACGACCGTTTTCCTCGGCAAAAAAGCTCTCCCACCAAGTGTCGAGTTTCTCAGTCGTGTGTACGAGGCCTCAGGGAATGTGAAGGGATAAGCTTACGATGTCACTTGGAATCCACTGAGCAACGAGATGCCGACAGTATCTAGTTCAGGTCAGGTCTCTCACTGTGGGGGGGGGGGGGTACAGTGGGGATGGCCGCCAGTCCCCTTGCTGTGTGGTGGTCAGGAAAGAGACATGCTAACCAGCGTGTGGATGATAATCTGACGTGTGAGGAGCGGAGACAGGAGAAGCGTTCAGCGGGGAGATGCAAAGGGATTCTGTCCTGCGTGTGTCAGTGATGTCAGACCAACTGAGACACCGAGGGAAGGAGCCGCGATGCTGCAATGGAGTGGCCATAAAACTCTCCTCTGCACACAAACACATCCCACGCTGGTCACTCAGGTGGGAGTGTGTAGAAAATATCAGCCCACTGCTGGTGGTCAAAGCAGGGCTGTCAGATTGGAGTAACTGTAAATCTGCCAATCGTGGTGGATGATGGTAAATGGAACGTGGTGACTCGCAAGTAGAAGCTGGGTAGCCTTGACAATGCGTTTTGCGCGCATGCGCTTTGTCACAGTCACTGAAAAATAGTCAAAAGGGGCAAGATGTTATACAAGCAAGGGGGGCCGGGTAAAAAGACACTATCGTTAACCCCTTCATTGCTTAGTGGATATACAATTAATAAGCACAATATGTACATAATTAATTCATCCTATTTCTACATGCTATACAAAAAAATTGATTAAATAAGTAAAACTAAACCAAGATAAAAGTTAAAGCTCTAAAATCTAAAATGAATAAAATAAATAATAATAAACATGATACAAAAAAAAAAAAAATACAATGTTATATTAGAATGTACAAGGACAGTCCCCATCCAGACACAACTGAATCAACGCTTGTGTGTACGAGGAGTGTGCAAGTTTTTGTACAACAAAGCTCTGTGTTTGTCTAGCTGGAGCTTTATGGAGCTCTGTTATACCAGCAGCATTGAGACTCTTCTGCTCTTCAAGTAATTATACCTTTCAGTGTCTGCAATTATAAGGGAGCTGCACCTGCCTTTAATTCATCCCATTTAACTTTATTTTATCCCAAAGAATACTTTGACCATTTTTAATAATCCTGACAATTACCTTAACCATAATTGTGAGCTAATGCAATTAGACTGCACTAAGCACAGAATCTACACCATAAAATACATATGAATAAAAGAGACAGTAAAAAAAGGGAACATGTCAGAATAGAGCCAACTACTGTTTACTTTTTTTTTCAAGGTGCGAGTTCGAGGAGAGTCCTCTTTATTCTTGCTCATCTATGTAGTGTCAAGCCTGTGCGTATTAACTGCCTAACACTCGACTTATTGAAGCTGATTAACTAAAGAAGTTTAGAATTATCACACAATAAATTGTCTGATTCTCTTATATTCTGAAAAAAATTGAAAATAGAATCCCTGTTTGCCTATTTTATCTGATCACGATTGAATAATAGATTTCACTTTCAACAACTTCCCGATTAGCAAATTCCTGTGTGATGCCCAATTTTTACAGTTTGTAAGTGGGATTCTTTCACCAAGTCATCCTCAACCCAGGCAGCAAGACTGCATTATGTACAAAGGCTCCTGTGCACCCAAAGACAAGGCGCATGTGCCATCTTCTTCCAATACAGTCTCTTCGTTGTAATCCTCATCACTCCAAAGTAAGCTTTCCGTGCAAGAATCGCTGAGCATCTCCTCATCACTTAGTCTTGTATCTGGTCGGCGTCCATGATCGCTGCTTTTTCCGGAACACAGGGCCTTATAAACACTGTTGAGCTTTGAAGGTTTTTTATTTTATTTGGTGAGAGCTCCTTAGAAATCTCTATGTTCTCTTCACTATCAGACAGCTCTGACTTTGCTTTCTTTTTCTTCTTCTTTTTCTTTAACTTCAGACTCAAGAAATCTTTGAACTTTTCTCTTACTTTTTCTTTAACACTTTCAGACAGCTTGTCTGGCTTGCGATGAGACTTCTGGATTAAGTTCTCCTTGCTTTTGTCTTTTAGGGACGGTCGGTGGGAATTTGAACTGTTTGTGGCTGGACTTGAATGACGCCTCTTTTCACACAATCTATTCCTGCTTCTTAGGGAAATCTGAAGTGGAGTATGCAGAGAACCGGATGTGGTGCGTCTTCTCTTTGAGCTTTGCTGAATGGCTTTTTCGTGAGCTAAAGAGCCTCTTGTCTGCATATGCCTCGTGACAGGACTCTTGGCTTTGTGAAAAGATTTGGAGCAATCCAAAATATTGCCTTTAAACTTGTTGGGTTCCAGTTCCAAGGTAACAGCTTTGGTAGCTGGATCATCAAGTTTCTTCAAAGTATTTGTTAAAGGTTCTCTACTGTATTTAGCAGAACTGTCAGACCGTCGATTCAGCTTCATAGGAGCCCGTACTGCGGAGACAGCTGGGACCTCCTCAGCATCTTCTTGTACAGGAGGGTCTTTCTCTTCTGGTTTGGTCTCGTCTGGTTTGACCTCTGGATCGCCATTCACAACATTGGTTTCAATGTACAGAAACGCAGATTAGGAGGGTTGAACACAAAGGATATGGTTTATTTTCCCATATTGCTGGATATAAGTGCAAGCATCAAAACAGCATAAACAAAACAAAACATAAAATAAACCCTTGCCACTTGGGGCGTCTACCTTCCCAACACAGGAACCTACCTATGGAGTCTGGCACAGCCTACTGCTGGGCAGACACTGCTGGTCATACAGCAGAAAACAAAAAGTCTCTTTGATATTTATCACACATAAATATCAACAAGCACCTGACCTCTTCAGAAGTCACTGCTCTCCTTCACTCAAAGGCCTCAGGAAGTAGCAAATCAGTAATCATCGTCTGGATGACTTATAGAGGTCTTAATTACCTCATTCTGAACAGCTGAGGTTTTCCAACGCCCTAAACCTTTCTGGCTATTTCTGTAGCCGACACCTGGTAGTAATTGGTGTATTGTTTAAACAAGGCAGAAATGTATCTCCCGTCTGTGACAACACCCACAGATTTACCTGACTTCCTGTAACAATATATATATATATATATATATATATATATATATATATTTATATATATATTTATATATATAATATGCTTACTTCAGTCATCAAATAATGTGCAAGAAAAATTGCATTTTCTGTTTCCCTTGCACATGATTGGGTATTTAAAGTGAATACCTTTTTTATTTACTAATCTAAAAGAAGGTATAATTTGCCAGAGGATATTTACCTTCATAAGTAAACAGTCTGTACTCCTTGAGAAAAGTAGCCCCAGGGTATGCAAAAACAGTCATGCTTGAATTAAAGCGTATCATTAATAGTACATGTAGCTGTATTGTTACAGAAGATATCAATGTTGAATGAAAAGCTTGTTTCTGAGAATCCTATACATCTGCAGCAAATGTTAAATATTTTATTTGCTTGCTGTCTATAAGGGTTCTTTATTATGTGTAAATGATAAGGTTGCTTTAATCTTAAGATGCCATGCCCTCCATCCCTCCCATTTCTCCTTACCACTAATGCACTTTCCCTAAACTGCTTGTTACAAGAGCTTCATGACATACTAAGTATGTTAGAAATTTCCATTGCAATTAATATCTGGCCTTTTTTAACCTCTGATGAAAGAGTTGCCCATTTTGTTCATCCCCAACACATGTGTTACAGGCACCAACGGCATGGAATTTAAAAATCCCTTAAACAGACATATGGCAATCCTGAAGAAGGGCAAGGATCACATAAGTGTTCTCAGAGGTGGTCTGCAAGATGTTTTACCTGCCATGTTAGCTTTTTATGTTGCATTGGATAGTTGGGTTCATTAAAAAGGGGCCCATGCAAAATATACTTTTTCTGTATTCTCTAGTGGCAGAGGTAGTTACGCCTCTGTGACCTAGTAGCAATTTTGAACTGATATTAGAATCTGAGAGGGCTGTTATTATCCAAATTAGCTGATACTCTAAATCCCTGGTGCTCAATCTTTGGCCCTTTGCCACTTTTTGTGTGGCCCGCGAGACCTGTGTAAATACTAATCTGTGTTTCCCTATTGCCCTGTTATAGCAGTGATCTCTAACATCCTTATGTAATAAGTCTCCAGTCTTCAACTTCTATAGCATGTTCACTGTGTCTGAAAGTCTCCAGAAGCATTTCCATGGTTTCTGACCAGCACTTGTAATGTGTTCAATGTCTCTGACCATCTCCTGTATCATGTCTGCAGTCTCTGACCATCTTTTTCATCATGTCCACAGTCTCTGACTATCTCTTTTATTAAGTCTGCATTCTCTGACCATCTTTTTTTTCATGTCCGCAGTCTCTGACCATCTCTTTTATCATTTCCGCATTTTCTAACCATCTCTTTTATCATGTCCACAGTCTCGGACCATCTTTTATATCATGTCTGCAGTATCTGACCATTTCTGTATCATGCCCACAGTCTCTGACCATCTCTTATGTCATGTCCCACAGTCTTTGACCATCTCCTGCACATGTCTGCAGTCTCTTACAATATCTTGTATTCTGTCCACAGTCTCTGACCATCTCCTGCATCATACCCATGGCATCTGACCATATTCTGCATCATACCCACAGTCTCTGACCTATTCTTGTATCATGTCCAAGGTTTCTGACATTCTCTTGTATCATGCCTGTAGTCTTTGTGGGAAATGAGGGGGGAAGGGGGAGCTGAAGCAAAACTTCCTTTTTAGGGTGAAGTTCCGCTTTAAGACTGGTGAACTGCAATATACTAGATTATATATCCAATGGTAGAGATTCAGATTCTTACAAATGGCCATTCCTGACTGCTTCTGTTTAAGCTTGAGAATGTTTCCAATGAACCCTCTATGTACAATACTAACAGAAACTCTAGCTTTCCAGTCTCCACCCAAAAACAAATGTTTGAGTAGGTAACATCATGAAGAGTGAAATTTTCTGCTGTTATTCTCTCAGAAGTGAATAGAGAAGAGTGGGTGCTTTGCTTCTGCCACTTGCCCACCAACATGCAGTAAGGATATTAAAACTGGGAAAGGAGGGGGGCAGCTGCAATGAGGTATTGTGAAACATGGAATCCTTCAGAAATTGTCACTTTTATTTTAATTATAAAGGGGATTCAGTAGAAGCATACACAGACGGAAAAGTCAAAAACCCACATGGATTCCAACTCTTGATATAACAGCTGTCTGGATAGTCCATCCATGGATAAAGAAACAGATGACAAACTTAGCCCTAGTGGCTTTATCAAAGCTGCATATATCATTTAAAATTGCTCAAAATAAAACAAGCCAAGGTAATTTTATAACAGTAATCACCTTCAATTTGCCAATAATTACCCTTACATTGGCAAGTGAAAGACATTCAAAACTATATGAAATGCAGAGCCAAACGGTAATATAATTTAAACACAGTAAAATCCTTTGGTGCATCATCAATGCAATTTGCCCGGAGAGGAATAAGGGGACGTGCGGGCCATGTTCAGGGCTAGAGCTTTGTTTAACCACTCAGGAATGGATGAGTTAAACAGGTTATCTAATTATCTCTTGCACTACTGCTCCATCCATCTCCATCAAGGCTCGGCACAGCTTCAAGTGGTGTTATTCTGCCTGTCCCAGTGGGAGGCAGGGCTGGTTATTTCTGGGAAGCTTCTGACTGTCAGGCTTAAGAAGACCCTAAGGCATTTCAATTCTTTTAAATACTGGTAGCAAACGTAAGAGCTGTCAGCGCACTGAGCAACACTTGGATCCTTAACACCAAACTTAACCGCCGTTCTCTGCAAACAGCATAACCGTGCATACAATTATACTCTCAACTGTGACTTTTCCAGGGCTAATTGTCTGACTTGTAACTTTGCCAGAGGTATAGAAACTTTGTAGAACATGACAAAACAAAAGCAACAACGTTCTCAGCTGTTCGGTTTGATTTTTTTGTCTGAAAACACCATGGAGGAATTGAGAACTGGAAGTTGAGGTCACCTTTGGAGGCTCTGATGGAGTCTTATGTCATTTGGATCCTGGCTGTTGCCCATTAGGAAATGATAGAATCTTGACTTATATGCTGGACACATAGGGAGTTCCTGCAGATATTAGGGAAAAATAGCAGATCGATATTGCTGCACAGTCTGTGTCTTTAAGTGTTTTGCCACACAGGCAGCTGGGGGTGGTAAAAACAGGTCTGGTTTTACTGCCCACCCCAATTCTAACAATTCAACCTGAGAGGGCTGTACATGTGCCTTGGCCACAATGCCTTGCTTCATGGCCACAGTAAGTATTTTTAACTTGGGTTGCAGTGCCGCTTGTCAAACTTGTCCATTAAGATCATGAGCTAAATGTTAATGCTAAATAAAGGTAGCAGTCAGTGGCATATAGGCTCCATTCACACTTATATATATATATAATATATACAGTGGGTAAAATAAGTATTGAACACATCCTAATTTTTCTAGGTAAATATATTTCTAAAGGTGCTATTGGCATGGAATTTTCATCACATGTTGGCAACAACCCATGCAATCCATACATACAAAGGAACCAAAACAAATACGTTCAGAAATTAAGTTATGTGTAGTAAAATGGAATGACGCAGGGAAAAAGTATTGAACACGCTAACTGAAATGTATTTCAGCCCTGGTTCACACTGGGCTGCGGGAGTGAAATTGCGCGATTTCAGCTGAACTCGCGCGATTTCACTCCTTCTGGCAGTCCCGATTTCGGCGCGATTTAGGAGACATCTGTGCAGGTTTCTGCACAGATGTCAATGTAAATCGCGTCCTGAAATCGCTAGTACAAGAAATCGGTGCAGCCCGCAGATCCTCGCACCGATTAGGATGGTGTCATTGCCGGCAATTGCCCCCGATTTGAGATGCGATTTCACATGTGAAATCGCATCTCAAATCGAACTAAATCATACCCAGTGTGAACCTGGGCTAATACTTAGTACAAAATCCTTTGTTGGTAATGACAGCTTCAAGACACCTCCTCTATGGAGAAACTAGTCGCACGCATTGCTCAGGTATGATTCTTCCATACAGTCTTCAAATCTTAAAGGTTCCCTAGGTCTTTTCTAGAATTCTGAATCTTTAGTTCTTTCCATAGATTTTCTATTGGATTCAAGTCAGGTGATTCACTGGGCCATTCTAGCAGCTTTATTTTCTTTCTTTAAATCCAATTGAGAGTTTCCTTGGCTTGCTGAAATGTCCACCCTCATTTTATCATCATCATCCTGTTAGATGGCAGCAGATTTTTATCAAGAATGTCTTGGTACATCTTTCTATTCATCCTTCAATGGAACAAAGTTTTCCAGTACCGTATGCTGAAAAACAGCCCCACACCATTACGTTCCCACCTCCAAACTTCACTGCTGGTATGGGGGTGTTTATGGGGTGATTTGCCATTTGACCTCCAAACATGGTGTGTATTATGGAATCCAAAGAGTTACATTTTGGTCCCATCTGACCAGACTATATTCTCCCAGTATTTCACAGGCTTGTCTAAATGTTGTGCAGCAAAATTTTAACAAGCTTTATCGTGCATACAGGCCATGGTGGTTGAGTGCATTACTTATTGTTTTGCTTGAAAAAATTGTACCTGCTAATTCCAGATCTTTCTGAAGCTCTCCACAAGTGGTCCTTGGCTCTTGGACAACTCTTCTGATAATTTGTTTCACTCCTCTGTCAGAAATCTTGCGAGGAGCACCTGGACGTGGCTGGTTTATGGTGAAAAGATATTCTTTCCACTTCCGATTCAGGGCTTCCACAGTACTCACTGGAACATTCAGAAGTTTAGAAATCCGTATGTTTTGCAACAATAAGGTTACAAAGGTCTTGAGAGAGCTCTTTGCTTTTTTCCATCATGAGATGATCAGTTGAGACTAAACCAGCTGATATTCATTTACACTGAGAAGGGGCAGGATTGCTTTCTAATTACTAATATATTGCAGCTAGTGTCTTGGCTTTCCATGCCCCCATTACTTCATGTGTTCATTACTTTTCCCCCTGTGCCATTCTGTTTTATTACACATGACTTAATTTCTAAAAACATTTGTTTTGGTTTCTTTGTATGTATGGATTACATTGGTTTATTACCGACATGTGGTGAAAATAGCGCCTTTAAATGTAATAAATTGTGAAAAAAAACGTACGCACTATCCGTGTGTATAAGCCATACACCACCTATTACTCAACTCTTTATACTATAGGAAGAAGCTAGCACCATTATGCATCCAACCACCTGTACAAAATTCAATAAATATATATATTTACAAAAAGTAGCCCGAACCTTTTGAGAAAACCCATTGGGCGCAACACCTGAGGTGGCCAGTAATGTAATCACGATGGGACTAGGTGGAGCTGTGTATGCTGAGGATTGTATTGTGAAATGCTTGGTTTTTACTTCTGAAAAGTGAGTGGATTTTTATATGAAAATAAATACTTTTTATTAGAGATTTGCACTATGGTTCTTTCCTCTTGCTTTCTATAGATTGACACCATGCTGAGAGCTGCTGAAAGCCACGGATTTGGAGTGTACAACCAGTGGGAGAGGTGCCACTTATAACACTGCAAAGTGCATGTAGACCTCCTGTAATTAGTGAGGTCCATTCAAGCAGGTGAGAGGACACACACAGGTGGGATGAAGGGCACTGTGATGATCAGAGGCAATTACTGAAGAGTTTCTGGTGTATAGGGCCACACTTTTTTTACAGACATTAAATAATCTATTGATGGACTGTATATATATATATATATATATATATATATATATATATATATATATATATAAAAGAAAAGATGGACTCCCATAAATGTATTATATATAGATAATTTCTACACTGTTTTCAGATATTTATTTATGCACTATAATTTGACTGCACTTTATTAAAGGAGAGTGCTGCACTTTTTTGTGACTATATATTTATTAGCATCTTGACATGTTCAATGCTTATTATACCTGCTGTATACAGTATATATAATTAAATAAAAAAACATATTCAAATAAATATATATTGGATCCCTTAGGCCTCGTACACACGAGGCAATCGATTTGTTCAAAACGGTCTGTCCGACCGATTTGAACAAATCTGTCTGCTGGCATTTTGGTTTGCTCGCGTGTACACACGAGCAAACCAAAATCCCCGCCAGCAGACAGCGCGCTGACGTGTCGGTGACGTTGACGCCGCCACGTCACCGCACCAGGAAGTAAAACACTTCCGCGCATGCGTCGAAATCATTCGGCGCGTGTGCGAGAAGACATGTCTGCTGGTTAGCATACTAACCAGCAGACATGTCGGGCGGACAGGTTCCCAGCCGACAGATTTCAAAGCATGCTTTGAAATATGTCGGGTGGCCAAATCCGTCGGCTTGCCCGTACACACGGTCGAATCTGTTTGCTGGGACGGTCGGGCTAGGTGGTTAATGAATCCAACCTTGCTATGCCAGAAAGCAGGACATGATGGAAAATTTTGTTCAGAACAGAATCAAAAGCTAATTATTGCTGTTTATGAATAATCGGATGTGGAGAGTTCCTGAGGTGGAGTGGAGTACTTAAAGAAAAAGCTTGGTCTAACGATAATTAAAATAAAAGGCATTTAAACCTGATGAGTGAGTGTCCTGCAGGGAGAACTGAAGTATGGTGTGGTGTACGCACGAACATTGAGAAGAATGTTATCGTCTGATATAATGTAGAAGTTGGATATTTTTTTCATGAGTGGACACTGGGCAACTGGACTTTTTTAGGGGAATTTTTGTATGTATTTTTCATTTTAGTTTGTTCACATGTGGCTCAGCGGTAGAATTGTGGAGCATTGTGAGATGCTCTTTTGAGTACTTCTAGTGATAGTAATAGCATGCTTGAGCTACTAAAATAATTCCAGAGTAGATCTTGATTGGCTGGCTTGGGATTGGCTGAGGCTGTGCGATGGTCCAAAAATGGTTGAATCAGGAGAGACTTTATGGCTAGCTTTAGGCCCTTGCACATGGGCAGCTGAGCCCATACAGTATAAATCCTAGTGTATTTCCCAGGTGCTGCATACAACCTCCAATAGATGTGAATTACTGCATGCAACTGTAACGTGGCATATGCTGGTGATGTTGGAAACACAAGGATAGAGTATTGCCTCGTACACATGATCGTTTTTCCCGTTGGAAAAAGTTGGATGGTTTTTCCGTCTAAATTCCACTCAAGTCTGCCTTGAATACACACGGTCACACAAAAGTTTGGTGAACTTTTGACTGCCAAGAACGCAGTGACGTAAAAGACTGCGACGAGCCAAGAACATTAAGTTCAATGCTTCTGAGTATGCGTCAAATTGTTTCCGAGAATGCGTAGGAATTCTGCGTGTTGGAATTCGTACACATGATCAGAAATTCCGATCAGTTCTTTTCCTGGCGAGAAAAAAGAGATCCTGCTCTCCATCTTTTTCCAGCAGTTTTTTCCGTTGGAAAAAGTCTGATGGAGCATACACATGGTCGGGATTCCCGACCAAAAGCTCTCACCGTATTTTTCCAACAGGAAAACTGATCGTGTGTACGGGGCATGTGAATGTATGCAAAAAATAGAAGATATTTGATGTCCACAACTGCATTGAATACATTTTCAATATTCTGATGTTCTGTTCAATTGTGAATTGCTGGTTATGTGTCTTGTACTTGTTGGGAAAATATGGTTCAGGACTGCCAGTTCAGTCTCCTATTAGACATATCAAAATTCAGCCACAGACAGGCTGTCCGGGAGAGCAATTGGTAGAAAGAAATCTGTCCGTCTTCTCACAAGGCATTCAAAACCTGTCGCAGTCCTCCCACAACTGGCAGGGTCTGCTCTGCCTACATGCCTCGGCATCTGTACTCACCGCACTGTCAATGTGAATGCAGACTTGTCACTAACACATTGGTAATCCTCTAGATATTTCTTTCTAGATATATTACTTTACACATGGAGGGGTGGAAGGGGGTAATTAATCTCAGAAATGCAGCATCTGTTTGGGCTCTATGCATGTTAATAATTAGCTAAAAGGAGACAACTGCTGACCACGAGCCACGTGAAACACAGAGCCTATAAGTCAGAGCTTACCGTGTCTGACCTCTGGCATTTGAGGGGTTAATTGGCATCAAGATTTTCCCTTTCAGTATCTGGTTTTAGGGCTTCCGTCCTCAAGTGCCTCGTGTTGGGCCGGATTTTAGAATGATTTTGGCCTAAGTTAGTACAGGTCAGCCTACTAATTACCTGAATTAATATAAGGGCTCATGTCATGACATGTGTTTGGAATGCACGTCAAACATAGGTCAGCAAACTACTATTGACTTTAAGGGCTCATTTACACTTGTGGGTAGTGGGCAATAAAAACAGATGCTTAAAGGGGTTCTGAAGACAAAAATATTTTCCTCTTAAATTAAAGTCTGACAGTAGCTGATAAAGTAAAAAGTAATGTTTTGCATTATAACTAGTTTGATACCTGTTGAAATCGAGCTGTTTTATTCACCTCCGTCACTCCTGAATCGTTATTCTCACTGACTTCCTGGTTTGCGGTGCGCATTCATTCTTGCTACATCACGGCCTAATGGGAACTACAGTTCCCATTAGGCTTAGCCTCCATGCCTGTGAGGGATAAGAGAGCATCTTCACGCAGGGCTGTAGTCATAGGGAGGGGGTGAGCACATTCTGCTTTCCACCATGCAAAATGGCTCAGATGCTGGTGGAAAGCAAGAAGAGGAGAGACAGAAAATGGCATTTTCAAACCTGGATTACTGTATTTTGAAGGTCAAAAGGAAAAACGAGGTAAGTTATATGTAAATGCTCTAGCTTACAGCAATCAATTGATCTAATAAAAAATGAACCTTTAGTGTTCCTTTAAGACACATTCCTCTACTCCCCTTATGCTGGAAAGACAGCAAGATGGGGATGTACACACATCCATGGCTAAAATTATACTTTACTAGTTATTTCTAGTGGTATATTTTTTGTAAAGGTTTTGTTTTAAAAAAAAAGGGGGTGTAACCCATTTATATTAGAAGCACATGTCACCAGTAATTTTCACCACATCAACACTTTAATTTTAGTGCAAGACACCACAGAGGGTGTAACACATATATTTACTTCTAGGACGCATGTCATATGGTCCTTTTTGGTTTATCTCAAGCACTTGTCACTTTATACCACCCTATAAAGTATATTGTCATTTTTTAATTATAAGGCAACTTCATAATTCTAGAGTAACAGCATCACACTTATATCCCTTCCAATCAATTATCTGTACTCCACTCAGGTGGCTGTATTTGTAGGGGCAGCAGTTCTGTTTTCTGTTTTAATTAGCTTTGTCTATTTCCTTTGCGTGGAATCTTCCACAACCACTTCATATATCTGAACTAGGGGTGCAACGGATCGTCACCGATCCGTGATCCGAACGGGCCACCCCGTTCGGATCGGCACACCCCGCGATCCGCGGAGCGCTCGGGAGCCTCGGCCATGGAAAGTCCCCGGCTTCGACCTAGCTCCGGAGCGGCAGCCATCTTGGTACACCCGGCGGCCACCCTCCTCTCTGTTCACACCCACAGAGGAGGAGGAGCCCGTGCTCGAGGGAAACACACTCCGCTGTCTGAGGTCTGCACTACTGTGCGGGTTTCTGTCTGAGGTCTGCACTACTGTGGGGGTTACTGTCTGAGGTCTGCACTACTGTGGGGGTTACTGTCTGAGGTCTGCACCATTGTGGGGGTTACTGTCTGAGGTCTGCACTACTGTGGGGGTTACTGTCTGAGGTCTGCACTACTGTGCAGGTTACTGTCTGAGGTCTGCACTACTGTGGGGGTTACTGTCTGAGGTCTGCACTACTGTGGGGGTTACTGTCTATAGTCTGCACCATTGTGGGGGTTACTGTCTGAGGTCTGCACTATTGTGGGGGTTACTGTCTGAGGTCTGCACTATTGTGGGGGTTACAGTCTGAGGTCTGCACTACCGTGGGGGTTACAGTCTGAGGTCTGCACTACTGTGGGGGTTACCGTCTGAGGTCTGCACTACTGGGGGGGTTACCGTCTGAGATCTGCACTACTGTGGGGTGTCTGTACTGAGGGGGGGGGGTCTGTACTGAGCGGGGGACCATAGTGGGTGGGGGGGGTGACACAATTTTTATTATTTTTTTGCACCGAGTGACGCCACACGCCACTGCAGTGGGGGGGGGGGGGGAGATGTGGATATTACAGTGGGGGAGATTTGTTTTTTGCTGATCCGAAAAATGATCCGATCCGTGACTCCTGATCCAAAGGAACGATCCGAACGGTGAGTTTTTGGATCTGTTGCACCCCTAATCTGAACTATAACCAGAAGCTGAACTCCAGGCTAATGATCACATACACCGATCTAATACATACTGTATGTTTTACCTGCCAAAATATTTGTACTTTTGCCCCCCAGTCTCAAGATCTGCACAGCACAGCCCTGCCTTTTCTCTGCTACCATTAGCACAACCGAATGGGCGCATTTGCCAATGCAATTTAAAAAAAAAGGGGTGTATTTTAGTGGCCGGGAGCCATTTGTGTCCATAGACTTAAATGAGCAAAGACGGATAAATGCACATGTGGGGGAGGTAAGATTCTTATAACTTTAAGGTGAAAGATACCGAGGGATATTTTCACTATTATAATTTTTGCACTATATTTTTCACATTGTGGTGAAATTAAGGAATTTGACTTATTTGTGAAAAAATTTGGGACGCTGATTTGAGTGATTTAATAGACTTTATGAATTGTATGGGACCATGAAAATAATGTTGATAAATGTATCTATTTTATGTACGTTAATTTATTTATTGATCTTGCACAAGCACTTGTTCTTGTTTAGCACTGTATTAGTTTGATAGTGCCGTCATATTTTCATTTTGCACCTCCCTGGTATTTGCTCAGCTAGCTATTTACTATAAACTGACAGAAAACAGTCCAATAAGTGTAAAGTTTGCTGACAAGAAAATAGAATAACAGAGGTGGATTTATTTTGCAGCAAGCAGTAGGCAATATGCTGGTTATTTTTCACCTAATTAGATCTGCATTAAAATAGAGATCTGTCGGCAGAGCAAGCAGAAGCTGTTCTTTTTAACACATCACTTGTAGAGCTTCTGACCTTTACCCTTCACATAATAGTATGTGCCAACCTAATCCTATAAAAGGGACTATACCATATGTTCTCATCCTTAAATTAATACAAAAGGGAAAAGGTGATAACATATAGAAGACTCAATGATAGAAGTAGAAATCAATTTGCGACAACATCTGATAATATTGAATTTTTGTAGAAGCAAAGAAAGTTTTTGTTTAACAAAAAATAAAAAAAATGTAATAGTTTGTTTCTGCATAAATATACCAACAAAGATATAGACACATTGAGGTTCATTTACTACCACGTACACACGATCATTTTTTGTGATGAAAAAAAACGACGTTTTCAAAAACGTCATTTAAAATCACTGTGTGTGGGCAAAACGTTGTTTTATGTCTTCAAAAAAACGACCAAAAAAAAATTCGAACATGCTTGAATTTTTTGTGTCGTTTTTCAAAACGTCATTTTTTGTGTCATAAAAAGTGATGGTGTGTGGGCAAAACGATGTTGAAAACAAAGTTTTTAAAGCCGCGCATGCTCAGAGGCAAGTTATGAGACGGAGCTTCAATGGAACAGAGTGCCGTCGAACGTGGTGTACTTCACCACGCTTTGCTAGAGCATTTTGGAAAAACGATGGTGTGTATGCAACGTCGTTTTGGAAAATGAAGTTTGAAAAACGTTGTTTTGTTTCATCACTTGAAACGTCGTTTTTTCTCATCACAAAAAATGATCGTATAAGAATGCAAAATCAGGCTCACTTCTGCTTAGAAGCCGATCAGCTTCCAGGTTTTATTGCCAAAGCTTAATTGAAGCTGAAGTTAGAAGCTGATTGGTTTCTATGCAGAAGTGAGCCTGATTTTGCACTCTCCAGCTTTAGTAAATAAACCCCATAGACAGATAGATCGATAGATAGATAGATAGATAGATAGATAGATAGATAGATAGATAGATAAATAGATAGATAGATAGACAGACAGACAGACAGACAGACAGACAGACAGACATATCTGAAGACATATCTGAAGTAATAAAGTAAAAGTAAATAAATGTAATAGAATAAAATGTCATGCTTTTAAAATAGTAGAGATTTTTGTCATATGCCATACCTGACCAAAATATTGGGCTACTTGCAACACAGTCATTAGGTTAGTCTAAAATGTAAATCCTTAAAGGAGTTGTAAAGATTTGTTTTTTATTTTCTAAATAGGTTCCTTTAAGCTAGTGCATTGTTGGTTCACTTACCTTTTCCTTCCATTTCCCTTCTTAATGTCTGGATTTCTCACTTCCTGTAAGTAAGCTTGCCCCCATCATCCGAGCCATTCTGGCTGGGGGTTAGTCAGCCAGAACAGCTTACTGAGGAGGAACAGGAAGTGAGAAATTCAGACAAAGAAAAAAAACATTTAGAAGTGAAATCGAAGGAAAGGGTAAGTAAATCAACAATGCACTAGCTTAACCACTTAAGACCCGGACCAATACGCTGGCAAATGACCCAAGGGGTTTTTGCGATTCGGCACTGCGTCGCTTTAACAGACAATTGCGCGGTCGTGCGACGTGGCTCCCAAACAAAATTTGCGTCCTTTTTTTCCCACAAATAGAGCTTTCTTTTGGTGGTATTTGATCGCCTCTGCGATTTTTATTTTTTGCGCTATATACAAAAATAGAGCGACATTTTTGAAAAAAAATCAATATTTTTTACTTTTTGTTATAATAAAAAAACCAATAAACTAAAATTTTAGTCAAACATTTAGGCCAAAATTTATTTAGCCACATGTCTTTAGTAAAAAAAAAATCGCATTAAAAAAAAATTAGCTACCTAGCGGGAACAGCGACACTAATACAGCGATCAGAAAAATGATCGCTTAGTGACGCTGGCAATAGGGAGTGAAAGGGTTAACTAGGGCAGTGATCAAGGGGTTAAAACTTTATTGGGGGGGTGGGGGGGCTACCCTGACACTAACACTGACTGACTGTCACACTGTCTGTCACACTGACACTAAATACAGTAATCATACATGTATGATTACTGCATTCAGTGACACTGTGACAGGGGGGAGGGGGGGGGGGGCGATCGCGGGGGTTAAATGTGTTTTTGTGTGTGTGTAAGTGTGCTGTTGGTGCAGACTTACTTGTTGTGTTGTGATCTCTCCTCAGCGGCGCTTGAAACACACGCCGAGGGAGAGATCACGTCGCTTCCTCCTTCCTGTGTTTACACAGGAGGAGGAAGTGACAGGGCGGGCGGGCGCGCGCATTGGCTGGGAGCGATCCGGAGGGGGCGGATGAAAACGGATAGCCGCCCCCACTTGTCGGATCGCTCCTGCAGCCGCGCGGACCGCCGCATGTATGGGGGGGGGGGGTCCGATCGGACCCCCGATCCCCCCCAAGGCACCAACGTATATATACGTTGATGTGCCTGTCGGTGCCATTCTGCCGACGTAAATGTACATGTCACCAAACCAGTCCGCCAAAACCGCCAAAACCCTCTTCCATTCATGGAAACCCTTACTCTACAACTTCAAGCAAATTCAAAGGAGACCGTCCACATTCTGCTCTGCTATAGGCCGCCCGGCCCAAAATCGCAGCTGCTATCATCTTGGACGGATTTCTTCTCCACTTATACCCTCAACAGCAAACAACTTTTGCTGCTAGGGGATTTCAATCTCTGGGCAAACTCCTCACAAGACCCCATTGCCGACGCCTGTATTGACCACCTGGAAGGATTAGGATTACAGCAATTAGTATGTGGGCCCACACATGCTTCAGGTCACACACTTGATCTTATTTTCAGACAAGCTCTGGAAATAAAGATTTGGGGAAAATGAAAAATTGCCATGGACAGACCACCATGCAATTATATTCAGTATTACCACCATCCCCCCTACAACAAAAACATCAAATCCAGTGACAACACACTGGACTAGATGTCAGAAGAAGCTCCACTCGGAACTCTTCAAAACGACTTTAAGGAAAAAGATAGAAACAACTCAGCCGCATCAAACGGCCGTTGAAACATTGGAAGCCATAAACTCGGCTATGCTACAGTCAGCCGACTTGGTAGCGCCAAAACGAAGAACCCGCATCCGGAAAAAAACAACCGCAGCTGGTTTAATAACCAGCTGTCGTTACTGAAGCAAGAACGCAGAAGGGCAGAATCTGCCTGGAAAAGATGTTCTTCAGAGCTAAACCTATCCATCTACAAGGCGACTACAAGAAAATACCACAAAGGAATTTTCCAAGCCAAGAAAAATTATTTTTCGGAGGCTATCAACGGTGCCCTAAACCGCCCCCGCGAACTCTTCAAGATGGTCACCCAGACCATGAAGCCAGGATGCATTGAAGCCCCCAGTTCAGACACACAAGAATTTTGCAATGAACTATCGGATTACTTCATTAATAAAATCGAGGTAATCCGCGAAAGCATTCAGCAAAACAATTCTCCCCCAGCCCCCCCCCCGCAGCCTCTCACACAGCACCCATAGAAATTCTCCGATATCAGGTAAGTTCACCCTGGAACCCATCTCCATCGAGACCACTAAGAATGTCATTTGTACTCTGCGCAATGGCACAGCGCCAAATGACATTATCCCCACAAAACTGCTGAAGGAATGCGCCTACATCCTGGCTCCTCCCATCACGCAGCTTATCAACCAGTCTTTCTTGGAGGGCATAGTGCCCTCACAGTTGAAAGAAGGTATAATCCAACCCATCCTGAAGAAACCCTCCCTGGACCCCAAGGACCCACTCCACCGCCGTCCCATAACAAGCCTCAACGTACTCTCTAAGATAATGGAGAAAGTAGTGGTACAACAGCTGCAACTGCATCTAGATACCTACAAGCTACTTGACCCATTGCAATCAGGCTTCCGTCCCGGACATGGGACGGAAACAGCATTGCTGAAAGTATGGGACGATGTTCTCAAGGCCGCAGACGGAGGAGAATCTTGTCTCCTGGTTCTGTTGGACCTAAGTGCAGCTTTTGACACTGTAGACCTCAAACTGTTACTGACTCGGCTTGCTGAAGTAGCCAGAGTCGCAGAAAGCGATTTATCTTGGTTCTCCTCTTTTTTGGAAAACCGATCGCAAACAGTGAAGTTAGGACCTTTTACGTCGGAAAAACGCACAGTAACATGCGGAGTCCCTCAAGGATCGCCTCTGTCACCAGTGCTGTTTAACATATATCTTCGTCCTCTTTTTGAGATTATCAGCAGCCAAAAACTGCTCTACCACTCATATGCAGATGATACGCAACTGTATTTCCGTATCTGCAACAGACAGGATCACCACCTCAATCTAGAGACATGTCTCTCTTTGATAGAGGACTGGATGACAAAGAGTTACCTTAAACTCAATGGAGCAAAAACAGAACTTCTTCTGTTTCACGCCAAGCGCAGGAATCAACTTTCAACAGCGTGGACCCCCCCGCCTATTTTGGGCAGAATCATCACCCCTAGCGCCAAAGTCAAAAGCCTAGGGGTCATTTTTGACTCCTTTATGACAATGGACGCTCAAATAGGGTCAGTAGTCAGCGGATCTCACCATCTACTGCGCCTACTACGCAGACTCACTCCGTTCATCCCTAAAGAAGATTTAGCGGTCGTGGTGGGAGCAATTGTAAACTCCAGGCTGGATTATGCAAATGCCCTTTACCTCGGCCTCCCCAAGTACCAAATCGCTCGTCTGCAAGTCGTTCAGAATACGGCCGCCAGACTTGTGACTGGGAAAAAACCGTGGGAATCCATCTCACCTTCTCTGAGAGCCCTTCATTGGCTGCCAGTTAAAGACAGAATTGCTTTTAAAGCTCTCTGTCTTACGCATAGATGTGTCTATGGGAATGCCCCCCTTTATTTATGCGAAATAATAAAAAGCGCATAATCCCAATCGCGTTTTGCGATCCACGAATCAGAACCTGCTCCAGGTTCCGAAAGCCAACTTCAAGTCCAAAGGAGAAAGAAGATTCGCGATCCAAGGTCCCAGACTATGGAACGCTTTACCAACCACCATTCGGTTGGAGGAGAACCACCTAGCATTTAGGAAAAAGGTCAAGACTTTTCTCTTTTGATATCAAAGGAGACAGGAACAACAAGCGCCCAGAGGCGATTCAGTTCGCATGTGCCGCGCTATACAAGTTTTCATTCATTCATTCATTCATTCTTAAGTGGTTAAAGGAACATATTTAGAAAATAAAAAACAAACCCTTACATCCCCTTTAAGTAGGCCATACATAATTCATTTATTTTTCATTCAATCAGTAAATTGAACTAAAAAAAATTAGCCGATTCTCTCATCCTCACATTTGATGTGGATGGGAGAATCACTCCCACCAGGCTATTGTATTCTGCAGGCGGGCAGCTTTCCCCGATGGAAAAATACAATGATCAGCGTTGCCAGCGGCACTGATCATTGAAGTGGCCAAATTTTGATCCATATACAGGAGCATCTCAAAAAATGTAAATATCATCAAAAAGTTAATTTATATCAGTAATTCAATAAGTGAAATTCATATATTTTTTTTTTTCCATAAACAATTTTTATTGAATGAGAATGAAACATCGTAAAATACAGACATGGATCTTACATAGACATATATTTATACAAGTGTACATGGCCTATTAATTCAGCAAAAAGTGATGTAGGGTCGAAATTCATATATTTTATATACAGTATCTCACACATCCCTCATATTTTGGTAAATATTTTATTTACAAAATATTTACACTTTGAACCCAATATGGACATTTTCACTTAGGGGTGTACTCACTTTTGTTGCCAGTGGTTTATACATTAATGGCTGCGTGTTGAGTTATTTTGAGGGGACAGTAAATTTACACTGTTATACAAGCTGTACACTCACTACTTTACATTGTAGCAAATAGTATGTAGCAAGTAGCAAAATGTAGCAAGTGTCATTTCTTCAGTGTTGTCACATGAAAAGATATAATAAAATATTTACAAAACTTAGAGGGGTGAGATACTGTAGATGTGTTACACTCAGAGTGATATATTCTAGCCGAACAGGCCAATACAGCAATGGAGGTGACGGCACCCCCTAATGAAACTAGGGTCCCTCCCCCTCCTACAGGTTAACACCAAAATAGAAGTAATAACTCTAATATGGGACCTAGCGGCCCACCAACTAAAGGGAGACGAGGGTCTCAACACTCTCCATATAGGTCTGGTACCTGGAGAGAAGGACCCTCACCGGGATATCCACTTTTATCCCGGGTCATGGTTCGGGTGGTGGTAGGGGTGGTAATTTTGTAATCAACATCCAAGACCCAGTCATGCTCGGCCTCTTTTTCCATATAACCATAATAATGGGTATAATGCAGTACCCCCCACTCCCCGTTCACATAACCAAGGGATGAATTCTAATCAGTCATAAGCTTCTCATTATGGCCGTGGTCCTGATTCTTTTGAAAGACTGAGATCAGGCCCCTACCATTTTGAACCTTTGGGGGTTCGAGGTCATAGGACTGATGACTATAACATCAATAAGTCAATAATTTCTTCCCTCTTAGTGATAGAGATGGGCCCCTTAATGAGTATGATGAAAGAGGAGCTGTTGGTCCTTCTAACCCTCCCTATTACTCCACCTCTTAGAATGGGAATAGGTTTGACAGCCCAGGTCCTTCTAATTCAGGTGACCAATATTGGGGTTTTCACAAACCCAATCAGGGTATAAAAAGGTCGAATGACCAAAGAGAGGAACGAGAGGAGGTAAACAGTTACGAGCTAAAAAAGAAAAAGCTATAACCGGTACAGGTATTTTTAATTTGAGTTTAGTGGTCTTAACAGATTCTAAAAAAATTGGTACTTAATAGGGGTTTGAAATTTGCTCCCCCTCGGAGGCTGAACAAGTTTCAAACATATATGGATGTTTATTGTTTCATACGGAGATTGAGTGTTAAGCGTTACATGTTATCCAATCCTATCCAGACCAATTTGATTGCTCCCAATGACTTTAGGCATTTAGGGCTTTTGAATGCATCACTATTTAACCCTCCGGGGGCTATGGCACCATCACTTAAAGTTTTTATAGATGCTGTACTAAGAGATCTTGATTGGTCCCTATGAAACACATCAAATCTAATAAACATTTTTCAGATATACTAGACTCCTTATGTAAAAATAAGGAGCTAGTCATCATACCCGCAGACAAGGGTGGGGGGATTATTATCCTCAATAAAAGTGACTACCTATAAGAAATGTATAACATTTTAGGTGATCAAGATACTTATACCCTCCTTCCCTCGGATCCTAAAACTCAATATAAAATTGAATTGGAGAATTTAGTACATAGAGGTTTTCAACAAGGCATTCTCAATAGGAAAGAAAAAGATTTTTTGATACCTATAGCACCACGCACTCCAGTAATTTATTACCTGCCAAAAATACATAAACATCCTACCTGCCCCCCGGGACGCCCTATCATTAGTGGCATAGATTCCATCACGTCCCGGGTGGGCAAATATATAGATTTCCACCTACAACTGTTAATCAATAAGATGCCATTATAGATAAAAGATTCCTGCCATGTTATTAACATACTGGCAGGCCTCACCCCTAAAGTTCTGTTCTGCTCAATGGGAGGGACTTACTTACAGAAAGTAGTAGGGATATTTGCCAGCACACCATGGAACGACATAAATAGCGTCCAAACGGATGTTTTATTGCATGATCACAACACAAAGAGAGTGCAACGTTTCGGAGCCGCGCAGGGCTCCTTCGCCAGGCTCCGAAACGTTGCACTGATCATGTGAAAAAATAGAGAAAAAGTTGCGCTACTAGAATGCTAAAATAAAAAGTGTATAAGCAGCCTACATCAACGATAAGACAAATCAAAATAAACATACAAAATAAAAAATGTGGCGCTATAAAGACACACCGATTCCACACAAATGTGGGAGTATGTCTCTTACCCAAAATATATAAATTGTGAAATACAATATATTGTGAAACATAAACATATAATAATGAATGTGGTAGATACACCACAAAAAACAGTCCTATGAGAGACCGTATATGGTGAAGGTGGGACACCTTAGAGCCTAAAAAGACCTAAAGTAAGTCCAGTTGATATTAGCAATGTATTTCTAAAAAGAATCCGGTGAGGGCATTCACGGTGGAAGCTGACATTCCAATGGAATGTGGAGCCTCCCTTTATTTTTTCCATGTGCTTCCATATGACTCCAAACTTCATGAGGAACTTCCCTGCTATCCTGGAAGGGTGAGACCAAAGAATTTTGGGATTCCTGTAGATGCCACCGGATGTGTCTTACATGAACCATACCAGGCTGAGGATCTATCTTTTGCCTATTTGACATACTACCACCGGTCAGTGTGTCCACCGAATCCGGTAAGAGTGTCTAATTCTCCTGATTACCCTGGAATGTATGGTTGATCCTTTGCTCTCCTCCATTGGAATGTCAGCTTCCACCATGAACGCCCTCACCGGACTCTTTTTAGAAATACATTGCTAATATCACCTGGATTTACTTTAGGTCTTTTTAGGCTCTAAGGTGTCCCACCTTCACCATATACGGTCTCTCATAGGACTGTTTTTTGAGGTGTATCTACCACATTCATTATTATATGTTTATGTTTCACAATATATTGTATTTTACAATTTATATAATTTGGGTAAGAGACATACTCCCACATTTGTGTGGAATCGGTATGTCTTTATAGCGCCACATTTTTTACGTTGCACTGATCATGCAATAAAACATCTGTTTGGACGCTATTTATGTCGTTCCATGGTGTGCTGGCAAATATCCCTACTGTAATGTGTACCAGTATCCAGCTGGTTGTTGCTACAAGCAACCAAACCCATGAGCGGATCCAGGAAAGTGTGCGATGGGAATATGAAGTATTACTTACAGAAAGGCCATTGACAACTAATAGGGCACCTATTGTCCCTTTTACAACCACCTATTCGGTGCAACACTTCAGTGTTAAGAAACTCTTATGCCCCGTACACACGATCATTTTTCGGGTTATAAAAAAATACGTTTTTCAGCCTCTAGAAAAAAAGTTTTTTTTCCACTTCATCATTAAAACGACGTTGCCTACACGCAATAGTGAAAAAGAAATGCTCTAGCAAAGCGCGTGACGTACAACACGTACGACTGCCCTATAAAGGGGAAGTTCCATTCGGGTGGCGCCACCCTTTGGGCTGCTTTAGCTGATTTCATGTGAGTAAAAGGCGATTCACGCTTTTCTGTCTGTTACAGCGTGATGAATGTGCCTACTCCATTACTAAACGGTAGTTTTATCAGAACTTTGTTTTTTACAACCCGAAAAATGATCGTGTGTACGCGGCATTAGGGAAACATTGGCATATCCTTACTAATGTCCCTATCCTTAAACCCGCACTTCCAGATAGGCCACAGGTCATTTTTACGGGAGCTCCATCTATTAGAAATAGAGTGGCACCAAATATTTTGGATCCCCCTTATCAAGAGAGGTTTTTTCAAGTATATCACAGGGTTTTATCAATGTAGAAAATGTAGAGTATGTACATTAAGTGGATGTAACCACAGACGTACTCACAAATTCATCTCCTCTAGCACTGGACTTGAGTTTGACATAAAGTCTTTCATTACGTGCTCCACCGAAAGAGTCATCTATCTGCTCCAATGCCCTTGAGGGCTTCAATACGTGGGCAGAACTAAACGACCCTTGCGTGTTAGACTAAACGAGCACATAACTAACATCTTCACAGGCTTTCCAAAACACCCAGTCTCTCTATTTGGAGGCCCATGACAAAAACACAGATAAAACCATCTTTCTAGGGATAGACAAATATGCTCCGCAGTGGAGAGATGACTCAATAGTGCATAGTATCCAGGCTAGAAATGGCCTGGATCCACAAAATTAAGTGTTTTACTCCATTTGGCCTAAATGTTGAGGTTGACCTTAACACATTCATTGATAACTCGTGATTATTTACTGTTGATTGATAATGTAATAATTATTATTATTCTTGTATTCTTACATCTCTCCTCTTATTGATGTACACTTGGTGTGACTTTGGGACTTCGCTACTAATTGTTACACATATATCATGTATGAGCTTAGACTATATGCATTGGTACATATATATTTTTATTTTCATTTTTATTCATGTATACAATTTTTTACATTTTATGTTTTTATTTTTTCACCTTACCGATTATTATGTTATCTTATTAATCTCTAGGTGTATATATATATTTTATATTTTTTTATAAGATTTTGGAGTAACATTCAATTGCATTCTCCTATTTAGCCAGTGGAGGTACAATTTCTCCCTTTATGGGTACCATAGGCTGATGTATTTCCAGCCTGTGTAACCACATCTTAGTTAGTCATTTCAAATTCTCTAGGCCTAATTTAGTTGATTTATATATTTTTTGTGTCTTGCAGTTCCCAAATATGGTTATCCCTATTTAGAGATTCTGTTTGATCGTATTGTCGTGGTTCCGTCGTCTCAAAGTCACATCGAGGCGTGGTTCCCGTTGTTTCCTTTAAATGCGGTACTGTACGAGATATCTGTTGTGATTGAGGTGATCATTTCCACTCGCTCGGATTACTTTCATTCACCCTCCAGCAGCTGAGATTGAGGTGACCGGTCTGCATCCATTCAGATTTCCAGTGTTTATCTCCCTGTCGTACGACCTATGCCAGCCGAGAGTGTGGTTGATGTCCAGGCTTATATAGCCTGCGTTCTGGTAAGCAGGCTTGTACATCTGGTGTACGGGCACGTTTGATATTGGTGTCATCTTAGGCTTCTCTTTACGTTCTTACTATTGTGAACTCATTTTGGTTTGACACATATTAGGACTTTTTTTTCCTTTTTGCTGCCATTTCATTGTTGCCAATTGGACTTCTATATCATAAAAGTATATGGTTTATATTCACACTTATTCACACTTATGCACTTAGTGTGTTATTCATTTTTTTTTTTATTTAACATACTCTCCACAGTTTCTATTTACATGTTGGTTTATAGCGCAGTTTCCATATTTTCTTTTGATATATTTCAAGCATTTGTTTTTTTTTAATTTGCATGATTATAGCTTACAGCTAGTCAAAACCCCAAATTCAGTACTCAAAAAATTTGAATATTACATAAGAGCAATAAAAAAGGGATTTTTATTACAGAAATGTTAATTTACTGAAAAGTATGTCAATGTACAGTATAGTATGCACTCACTGCTGCATCAATGCAGCGTGGCATGGAGACAATCAGCCTGTTGCACTACTGAGGTGTTATGGAAGTCCAGGTTGCTTTGATAGCGGTCTTCATCTCACCTGCATTGTTGGGTTTGGTGTCTGTCATCTTCCTTTTGACCACGCCCCACAGATTCTCTATGGGGTTTAGTTCAGGCGAATTTGCTGGCCAATCAAGCACAGTGATACCGTGATCATTAACCACTTACCTACTGTGCACCTACACCCCCTTCCTGCCCAGACAAAATATAAGCTTCCCGCACTGCGTCGCTTTAACTGACAATTGCGCGGTCGTGCGACGTGGCTCCCAAACAAAATTGGCGTCCTTTTTTTCCCACAAATAGAGCTTTCTTTTGGTGGTACTTGATCACCTCTGCGGTTTTTATTTTTTGCGCTATAAACAAAAATAGAGCGTCAATTTTTAAAAAAATGCAATATTTTTTCCTTTTTGCTATAATAAATAACCCCAAAAAATATATAAAAAAAATATTTTTTCCCTCAGTTTAGGCCGATACGTATTCTTCTACATATTTTTGGTAAAAAAAAAAAATGCAATAAGCGTTTATCGGTTGGTTTGCGCAAAATTTATAGCGTTTACAAAATAGGGGATAGTTTATGGCATTTTTTTTTTTACTATTAATGGCGGCGATCTGCGATTTTTTTATTGGGACTGCGACGTTATGGCGGACATTTCGGACACTTTTCTGACATTTTTGGGACCATTTACATTTATACAGTGAAAAATGCTATAAATATGCATTGATTACTGTATAAATGTGACTGGCAGTGAAGGGGTTAACCACTAGGGGGCGGGGAAGGGGTTAAATGTGTGTCCTATGAGTGTTCTAACTGTAGGGGGAGGGGGGGGTGACTGGGGGAGGTGACCGATTGTGTCCCTATGTACAAGGAACACAATCTGTCACCTCTCTCCCTAACAGGGACGTGCAGCTCTGTGTTTACATACAGAGCTGCACGTCCCAGCTCACTTACAGAGCAATCGCGTGTGCCCGGCGGCGATCGTTGCCGCCGGGCACTCGCACGGGATCCCCGCCCGCGGCTTTAAAGGGACATCACGTCATATGACGTGATGTCAGAACAATGGAGTCGTCTGCCCGCCGTCATTTGACGGCGGGCAAATGACAAGTGGTTAAACCGGGTATTGGTACTTTTGGCAGTGTGGGAAGGTACCAAGTCCTGCTGAAAAATAAAATCAGCATCTCCATAAAGCTGGTCAGCAGAGAGAAGCAAGAAGTGCTCTAGAATTTCCTGGTAGAGGACTGCGCTGATTTTGAACTTGATAAAACACAGTGCACCAACAGCAGCAGATGACATGGCTCCCCAAATCATCACGGACTGTGGAAGCACTTCATGCTTTCCTCTTCTGACCAGGTTTAATGATCACGGTATCACTGTGCTTGATTGGCCAGCAAACTCACCAGACCCAAACTTCAAAGAGCATCTGTGGGGTATTGTCAAGAGGAAGATGAGAGACCTCCAAACCCAACAATGCAGACGAGCGGAAGGCCATTAGCAACCTTGGCTTCCATAACATCTCAGCAGTGACACAGGCTGATCGTCCCCATGCCACACAGAAATTGATGCCATAATTCATGCAAAAGGAGCCCCGGCCGAGTATTCAGTGCATACTATACTATACATGGACATACTTTTCAGAAAACCAACATTTCTGCATTAAAAATCCTTTTTATCAAAATAAAAATAAAAAATATAAATGTCTGAAATATATAACATAAATGTTTCATATTTTGAATTGAATTACTGAAATAAATAAACTTTTTAAAGATATTAACATTTTTTGAGATGCACCTGTAAAGCCAGCTTTAACCCCAACTATAAATTAACATTCTCCTGGTAAGTGCCCATCACCGTTAGGGTGTTAAATAAAACCCTGTGTTTACCAGATCATTCTAAACCCCAGGAGGGAGCTGCAAACCGTTATGGGCCTGGATGATTTGGCCACTAACCACTCAATAATTTTAAGAGTTTCCACATACTTTTGGCCATATAGAATATATAATGGTAGTGTGTCCCCATACTTTTGGCCATATTTTTTCCCCGACCTGTCTGATGTGTTCATTGGTGGTGCACAGAACAGCTGTATTTATACTGAGATTAAATTACACACAGGTGGACTCTATGTACTAATTAGGTGACTTCTGAAGGCAATTGGTTTCACTAGATTTGTGTTAGAGGTATCAGAGTAAAGGGGACTGAATACAAATAATAGCCACACTTTTCAGATATTTAATTGTAAAAAATAAAAATAAAACCATTTATAATTTTCCTTCCACTTCACAGTAAAATACATTTACATTTTTGGTTGTAACATGACAAAATGTGGAAAATGTCAAGTGGTATGAATACTTTTTCAAGGCACTGTATATGAGAGAAATTTCAGAATTAGCCCAGTAGGCAAGTGGTTATTTTTTTCAGGAGAAAAAAAAACATATTTTTTTTTGTATTTTCTCCTACAAAAGCCTGCAAAGCATTGGACCCCTGATCAGCAGATTGTGGGTGCAATGCCAGGCTCTTGCAGACTCCAGCTCTCTGCCCCTACCTCGTCTGTACAGGTTTTCAGTTAGAAAGCTGGAGCAAGAGTGAATAGACTGTGTGCTGATCAGAATGTTCAAAAAATTAACCTGCAGGTATAAGATATATTTTGGTGAATGTGTCCCTTTAAAGCCAGCAATTTCTGGGATAGGACAAGCACAGCTGTAATGGTTAAATGCTAATAGGACTATAACTTTCAATGTTTACTTACATAATTACAATGTGCTGTAATGAACTTCTACCCTGCAGCTAGATTTGTCTAAATAATGCCTTTTAATTATTAAAGCTCTTTGAAAAAAGGCCACAATTAGTGACACGTTAAATACTTAGATTGCTCTAAATTCACAGAACTGTTTGATTATTGTAGGGGGGAAAAGAAGGAGACTCTAGTCTGCTGGCATAGGGGAAGTGTTTTAAAAACTAAGGCTGATAATGTGCTCTGAGAGAACTTGGACAAGGTCTGCAAGAAACGTCAGCTGCAGCGGTGGAGCTTTCAGCACTGTGAGGGTTAAGCCTTTTAAATGTTCCTGGCATGTAAATACGGTTCAGCCAGTCACTGAGGAAGTGACGTCGTCTATGAAAACGTTCACGGGAAGATGGCCAGGTTCTCTATGTGACCATAACTTGAAGTGGAAGCAGAGAGAACAATGAATATGTACACAGAACAGACTCCAATCTCACTATTAATCAGCTCGAAAAATAGTGGTCAGACGAGGGATAGGTACTGCAACCTCTGTGGGCCCAGAGTTTATGGGAATGTCTTTGGAGGCCCCATATTGTGCTGTATATTGCACAGGCTTTGGCTATTTTTTTTGACTAGCCTGATTATTGAACACTTTCTAAATCTAGGGATTACATGGGAAGATGTTTCCCGGGAAAAGTCACAGAAAGAACTGTTCTTTGTTCAAGCAATCCTTCTCCAAATGCTTCTTTTCTAAAGGGATTTTACAGAAAAGTTCTAATGATCTAAATGTTCTAAAATGTTTATAGGGAATAACTAAGCTAACACTGGCAATACTCTGGTTGTTCCATGAAACCATCAAATCAATAGTATTTCACAATTAATAATATTTTTTTATGATCAGAGATAAAAGTAGTTGGATGAGTTGGTTGCCATACATTGTATGAGGAAATGTATTTCTTCTCATTGAGGTTCACACCAAGAACAAAAATGTAATATATTGAAGTATGCCATGAGTTGGCTGAATTTCCCCTTTATTTTTACACTTCCTGTACTACGAGCAGCATTGGGGTTGATTTACTAAAACTGGAGAGTGCAAAATCTGGTGCAGCTCTGCATAGAAGCCAATCAGCTTCCAGGTTTTATTTGCAAAGCTTAAAGGAGTTGTAAAGGCAGACGTTTTTTTTTTTATCTTAATGCATTCTATGTATTAAGATTAAAAAAAACGTTTGTGTGTAGCAGCCACCCCACCACCCCCTAATTACTTACCTGAGGCCCAGCTCTCTCCAGCTATGTCCACACATGTCTAAGCCATATGGGATACACCTCCTGATTGGCTGTGACACTGCAGCAGTGCCATTGGCTCCTGCAGCTGTCAATCAAAGTTAGCCAATCGGGGAAGAGAGGGAGCAGGGCCGGGTCAGGGCTCCATGTCTGAATGGACACACAAAGCTGTGACTCGGCTTGAGTGCTTCCATAGAAAGCTGCTGACTGTGGGGGCACCCGATAAGGGGGAGGGGCCAGGAGCAGCGAAGAGGGACCAAGAAAATGAGGACCCGGGCTGCTCTGTGCAAAAACAAGACTTTACAACCAATTTAACTGAACAAGCTGAAATTAGGAACTGATTGGCTGCCATGCAACTTTGCACAAGTTTCTGAGTGCTCCAGTTTTAGTAAATCTCCCCTATTATCACTCTATGATAGAGTGTAACCTGTCCTCCTCTCCTCTTCTCCACAACACAGTAGGAAATAAAAACTGTAGACTTCCAAGACAGCTGGGAACAATGTAACCAAGAACAGTGCAGCATCGGCAGAGAGCACATTATGTTATCAGCTCAAAAGATTTCACTTATTATTTATCTTACTTATCTTTACTTATTGAACATATGTAACAAAACACTTCCAATTGTATACTTGGAAGAATAAAATAGATATAAAGAAGTTATACTTTAACACAATTCAGGAGCTTTCGAGCTAACATTCCAAGACTAATATCAAGGCTATTAGCAGATACCGGAAAATTGTATCAAATACAATATAGTACTTGCCATAATTTTGAATGGCAGCATACTAATGATAGAGCTGCACCCATATCCCCACCTACAGGACCATACCAAAACAAATGGGGTCCCGTAGGTTGCCATGGATAAGCACCAGGAAACAAAAAAGTATTTGATGCGATTTTCTGGTTTCCTGTTTGCTACACGGCAGCATACTAGTGATAAATAACTAGTAACAAGAAGGGTGATGCTGAAACAAACATTAACAAAAGACATGAAGGACTCAATGGTCTTCCTGCCAAAGTTCACCATACTGTGGGCTCTCAGCTCAGTGTTGTAGTGGCTGAGGAACGGGTGCTATGAAGACCAGTTTGCCCCCTTGCAAATGATCTCCAGAGCAACTCTAAAATGTGCCACCCATGAAGTGGAGCTTGGATGGGGCGGTGGATGGAGCTGCAATGTGATTGGGGGATGGATGGAGCTGGAATAGGAGCAGGGAGATGGATGGAGCCAGGATGAGATGGGGGTATCTCTGATATAATATTTTTTTTGATTCATTCTGATTTTATTATATTATGACAATACATTATAGAATATGATACAGACATTAATGTGTTCATGTAAGTAATACAGTTATTTCATCTAATCATTTTCGGATATATTTTTGTTTCCATATATTGTTCAAAAAGACTATACAAAACAGGACTGGGCAAGACGAGACAAAACAAGGCAAGACAAGACATGACAAGACAGGTCAAGACAAAACAAAACGGGACTAGACAGGACAAGACAACATCCCCAAAAACAAAACAAATAAAAAATAGGGCAAGGTTAAGGGTTGGCAGCAACAACCCCCACCACTCACCGCTAATTTGATCTGTTCCTACAGGTAATTTCTAAATTCTTGTTGTTTCTCTATATACCCTCCAGGGGACCCAGGTCCGAAGGTGCTCCTCATGTGTATCCAATTCAAGTGCTAGAAGTGATTCCAATTTTTCTATACCATCCATTTCACTGGCCCATTCCTTAACTGATTGAGTTTGTATTGAGCGCCAGTGCCGCGGTATAACTAGTCTTGCTGCTGTCAACCAGTGTCTCAAAAGACCCCTTTTAATATTCTTATATGATCCTGGTAGTATTGAAAGCAAAGTGATTTGTGGTATATTTAATATTTTTTTTAAGCGTCCTGTCCCTCCGAGTTTGCGCACAGAAGCGAACGCATATGCAAGTAATGCCCACATATGTAAATGGTGTTCGAACAACACATGTGAGGTATCGTCGCAATCTTTAGAGCAATAGCAATAATTCTAGCCCAAGACCTCCTCTGAACTGGTAACCTGTAGACATTTTTAAACATTGCCTATGGAAATACACTTTAAAAAAAAAAAAAAAGACAACAGTAAAGTTAGCCCAATTTTTTTACAGTATATATTGTAAAAGATAATATTACGCCGAGTAAATTGATACCCAACATGTCACGCTTTAAAATTGTGCCCGCTCGTGGAATGGTGACAAACATTTCTACAGGTTGAATTTTTTAAGTTACAGAGGAGGTCCAGGGCTAGAAATATTGCTCTTGCTCTAACGATCGCGAAGATACCTCACATGTGTGGTTTTCCTGCGATTGTCTCAACGAGGTATAGAGCGGAGAGATGCTTGTGTAAACAAGCATCTCCCCGCTCTGCCTAGTGAGAATGACACTGATCTCGGCTCCGTGTACTCGGAGCGGAGATGAGTGTCATGTGACACAGTGCCCATCCCCCTACAGTAAGAATCACTATGTTAGGCACACTTAACCCCTACAGCACCACCTAGTAGGTTAACCCAATCACTGCCAGTGTCATTTTCACAGTAACCAGTGCATTTTTTAGCACTGATCACTGTGAAAATGACAATGGTCAAAAGTGTCCGATGTGTCCGCCATAATGTTGCAGTCAGAAAAAAAATCACTGATCGCCGCCATTACTAGTAAAAAAAATAAAGTAAGGCAAAAATTTGTATTCTATGGTGTGATTTTGCACAAAAAATCATTTTATTATATTTTTCCCATAAATTTTGCTTTTAATAAAAAAAATTGCAAAAAATAACCTCCAACAAAAAATTCCAACTATCACCTTTTTATTCTACAGGACCTCTGCTTTCAGAAAATATATAAGGTTCTGGGGGTTTGTGTAATTTTATTGCCAGAAATTTGGATTTTTACATGTATGCAACAAAGAAAACAAAATTGCTCCCCATCCGATTATTTCCATTGGAAATTCTGAGGAATTCTGTCGGAGTTTAGATAGAGAACGTGTTCTCTTTCTCTTATACTCAGATGGAATTCTGTCGGAATTCCGATGTGATTTTGGTCAGACAAAGGTCCGATCGTGTGTACGAGGCTTTAATGTACTGTATATTATGTGCTATATCTTCCACGGTGAGACATCTAAACCCAGTTGCCTTGTATCCATTCTCCTGTCATTAAATAATTATCTGGTTTCTCTGTTTGGAAGTATAATGCATTATGGGACAACAGTACCCCGCCTCAGCTCCATTCCTCTTTGTAAGATTTGGTATTAGCAAGATGTTGATTTGTTGCAATAGCAGCTTGATGTTTCCAGACTCAACTTTTTGCCCAGGAAATTTCTACCTTCTTAAGGTGGAAGATTGGTCAAAACTAAGCTTTAACCTGCTCCCAACCCCCTTCTTAGGCTGGGTTCACACCTATGCATTTTTTGTGCTTTTTGCATTTCGCAGATTTGCACTACAGAACGTGTTCCATAGGAAACCATGTTAAATTGACTGTAGTGCAAATCTGCAAAATGAACAAAAAGTGCATAGGTGTGTATCTAGCCTAAGTCCTCTACTAAACATTGTGTAAAAGAAATATGTGTTTACCTGCCTAATTTAAGGGCGCTTCAGGAGAGATAGGACAATGGACAATGGATGCCCCATAGTAAGTCTATGGGTGATGTCATCACCCAGGCTCTGAAGCTTTTATTGCTGCCTCTGCCTCTCCCCTGAAGCCCGCCACTGGGGAGATCCCATGACCAGACTGGAGTTGACTTAGAATACGTAAGTATACCCATTTTTCCATTTTGGGTAGTTAGAATAGGGCTTAGAATGGGGGTAGAAGCAGGTTTAAGCCTAATTAGGTTTTGACCAGACTTCCACTTTAACTTGCTCTTATTGACTCCATTCGATTATGTCATGACTTTAGCCCACAATTTCCCACGACATAATGGAACAGCTAAACCACAAACCCCTAACTGCCAGGTCTAGCCCTCATAAACATTTATTTAGTCCTCAGACTCACAGAATATTCCACTAAGAATATTATAAATATACTGTACCAATTGGTGCTCTACAGAATTATAGGATCAATATGTATGATTACTTTTACCAGAATGACTTCTCCAACACAGGCCCTACCTCACTCGTGTATCTCTGGCTAGGTTTATTCCCAGTACACAACTATTCTGTTGTAAATGTACATGACTCCCCTAGGCCCAGGTTATTTAATTATTTCAAGATGTTAGGGGTACACCAGAACCCCTGGAATCCAGCATTTGTTTCCATGGTATAATTGGGGATTTTCCTAGCTTGTGACGGAAAATATTAAATTATATGAAGACAGGAGGCGAGTATCTTGCATTTCTTTCTTTTAATAATGCTCATAGCAGAAAGGTTCAAAAGGTTTAAAACTTTAACATTTCACAAGAAAAACTGAACTACAAGACCCAGAATCCTTTGGGTCGATGGTCCCACCCCCTTAGAGACCCTATATAAGATCTGCCCTGAAGCGATCACTTCCTCTTTCTGGATGCGAATACTCTCCAAAGTGGCTCAGGTCAAACGGACGACGAACGGCCCTGAATTCGAAAGGATGAGTCCTCCGGAACCTTCTCAAGAGAATGGCGAACCCTGATATCTTCTCCCTGGACTAAAATCTTCTCTGATGAGCCCGCAACTCAACACTGGCAGTAAACTTCGACCCAACGGGGTCAGACGGAACATCGTCTAAGCTGTGATTGTAATGGTTTCAAGAAGTTCAATAACCTGAAACGGTAAAGAATAACATCATAGGGTGGGTAGGGTGGGAAGATACTCGCCTCCTGTCTTCATATAATTTAATATTTTCCGTCACAAGCTAGGAAAATCCCCAATTATATATCAGACAGGAGGCTCATATCTTGCATGTTTAAAGCAATAACACATCCTTAATACAAGATATGAATTAACAAATAATAATACTACCCTGGAAGGCTGTGCCTATTCCCGCATGAATATGTGACCCTTTAACTCCTGTCTAGAAACCACAAGAATGAAGTGTGATGGTCATGAATCAAGCACTGAAAAGGATACGTGAGTTTCCGGTCTGAAGTAAAACTCTTGAAAAGTGGATTCGGAGGACCAGTCGGCTGCCAGAAGCAGATCCGACAGGGATCCCCCTGAGGAAAGTACCTTAGTGGCCATCGCGCCCCTGGTCGAATAGGCGCCAAAGAGAGATACGTCGATTCCTGCCATGGCCATGGCCGAGCGAATCCACCTGGCCAAAGTGGAGGAGGTCACTGGGAGGTGAGGTTGAATAAACGAAATCAATAATTGCGAAAGTGTCGGGGATCGGAGAGAGGCTGTAAGTGCCTCATAAGCCTGTAAACAGCGAACCACGCAAAGGCGAGGATGAGATGGGAAAAAGGGGTAGAAGACAGAGTGTAGCTGGGTCTTGGTCCTACGTACAATAGAAAATCTCACACCCTCTGGGGAAAATTGTCTTCTGGAGATATCTAATGCTCTCACATCCGAGGTACGTTTGATGGAGATGAGGCATAACAGGGTGGTAAGTTTCATTGAGAGAAGTCTCAAAGGGAGGCGGTCGTTGTCTTCCCAGGACGAGAACAGTCGCAAAACTAAAGAGACGTCCCAAGTCGCCGAATAACGAGGCCGGGGGGGCGGTTGAATCTCGCGCCTCGGAGAAGTCGGCAGACCAGAGGATGTTTGCCCACAGAAAGAGAATCGACTGGACAATGGTATGCCGAAATGGCGGACCTATACACATTCAGGGAGTTGTAAGCTTTACCCGAAGCGTAGGCTTCCGCAAGATAGTTCACTATCGTGGAGATAGGAGCCCGAATGGGATCAATTTGTTGTTGATCACACCAACGAGACCACAATCCCCAGGCAGATCTATAAGCCGATCTAGTCCCCGGGGACCAGGCCAAGGAGAGGAGGTCTCTAGCTGACTCTGAAAGTTCAGGGTCAGGGCCTGACGACCCGAAACTAGCCAGGCGATAAGGGGAAGATTGCCCTCCAGCAACAACGGGTGCAGGTTCCCGGCTGGGTCGGTCAGGAGGTGAGTGGAGTGTGGGAGAAGTCTGGGATAGTCGATCGACATCCCCAAGGCCAGGGGAAACCACGGTTGAGTTGGCCACCAAGGCGTGATCAGGACCACCGTGGCCCTCAAGTGGACTACCTGTAGAAGAAGTCTGGTAATCATGGAAAAGGGAGGGAAGGCGTAGTGTCGACCCTCCGGCCACCATTGAAGGAACGCGTCCGTCGCTATTGCTTCCGGATCCGGTCTCCAGCTGTAGAAATTCGGAAGTTGGCGGTTGAGGCGGGAGGCGAAAAGGTCCATATGCAGTGGACCCCAAAGGTTTTGAAGTGTCAGAAAGACCGATCTGTCCAAAGTCCAGTCGCTGGAGTCTGATAAGTGGCGTGAGTTCCAATCCGCCACCCAATTGGATACACCCGGAATGTGTTCCGCTACGGGGGTAATATTGCGGGAAAGGCAGAAGCTCCAAAGTTCGGAAGCAATGTCCGCCAGAAGCTTGGACTTCGTGCCCCCTAAGCGGTTGATGTATTGCACTGCCGCTACGTTGTCCAAACGTAAGAGAGCGCAACAGTCGGATCTCCGTGAGAGAAAACACCTGACCGCGAACAGCGCCGCCAGTAACTCCAACGCGTTGATATGGAGCGTGGATTCCTGGATAGACCATGTCCCTCCAGAGGAGGACGGACCGCATCGAGCTCCCCAGCCAAGACGACTGGCATCCGACTCCAGTATTATGTCCGGACGAGGGCTGAAGATCGTCTTTCCGTTCCATTCCAGGGCGTAGTGGAGCCACCATCGGAGTTCCATTTCCGAATCCGAGCAAAGGGTAATCTTGTCTGAGTATCGAAGTCCCTGACGTAAATGAAGTGCTCTTAGACGTTGTAGAGCTCGGTAGTGGAGGGGTGCTGGAAAAATGGCCTGGATGGAGGCTGAAAGTAGGCCTACGATGCGAGATAGGAGTCTGAGGGATATCTGACGTTCGCGAAGGACCGCTCTGATCTCCCGTCGGATCAGAGCCATTTTGTGAAGTGGCAATTTCAGAATTGCTAGTCTGGTGTCCACTGAGAAACCCAAGAATTCCATCTCTTGAGCTGGTGATAGCACCGACTTTTTGTGGGTTGATTAGAAAACCCAGGCCTAACAAAAGGGACTCTGCCCAGTCCCTGTGCAGCTCTGCTTGGGACTTCGAGTGAGCCAGAATGAGAAGGTCGTCCAAGTAGATGATCAGACGTACCCCCCTCCGACGTAGAGTGGCTACCACTGGTTTCATCAACTTGGTGAAACACCACGGAGCCGATGATAGGCCGAAAGGAAGGCAAGTGAATTGCCACGTGTAACTCCGCCACCTGAATCTCAGGTATTTTTGTGCAGAATGATGCATAGGTACCGTCAGGTAAGCATCCTTCAGGTCTATTTTGACAAGCCAATCCCCTTGAACCAAGAGGTCCCTCAACATGTGGATGCCCTCCATCTTGAAATGGTGATAAACCACAAATTGGTTTAGGAGTCTGAGGTTTATAACCGGTCGGTATCCCCCGTCCTTTTTTGCTACCAGGAAAAGGTTGTTTAGGAATCCCGGGGAGCCTGGGTCGACCTTTACAATTGCTTGTTTTGAAATCAGTTCCTGAATTTCTAAATCTATTAGATACCTGTTGTGTGTTGTGTAATGAATGGGTTGAGGTATCACAGACATGACCGGATGGGACATGAATTCTATGCAATAACCCTGTACTGCAGAAATTATCCAAGCGTCTGCTGTAATCATGCGCCAAGCGTGAATAAAATGTTTTAGTCTGCCCCCTATCGGTATGTGGGTACACTGTGAGGCACTCACCGGTAGGAGGTCTGGATCTCGGGAATCCTCTGCCGCCTCGATTTTTCCAAGGTCGTCCTCTGGGAGGAAAGAATGGTGCCGGTTGTACCAGGGGGGTTGGATACTGCTGTGGGGTAGCAAAGGCCTGGTTGGGGGCTCTTGAAAGGGCCCTGTGGTAAGCGGCACGGCCAGCAGAACGGCCTCTTCCTCTGCCGGCCCTGGCAAAAACCCGGTAACTCTGACCTGTTCTTTTTAGGGATGATTGGGCCTTGTCTAGGGTATTGAACATGCCCACAAATTTGTTTATATTCTTTACTAAGTCCTCCCCGAAGAGGAGACCCTCGGCCGAGGGACCTGGTTCGGACTCTGCAAGATGCGAGAGTTGAGGGTCTAACTTCATGAGGATAGACCTGCGTCTTTCAATGGCGCAGGTCGTATTAGCTGAACCAAGGAGGCAAATGGCTCTTTGGCCCAGCCTCGCAGTTGTGGTAGGTCTACCGGTTCTTGATTAGTAACCGCATGTTCCGAAAGATTTAGGATCTTAGTAAGAGGTCCCAGTAGATCCAGAATACGATCCTGGATTAATTTAAAGGATCGCTCGATACCCTTTTTAGCGTATCTACCATTTTTGGTCAGGTACTTGAGTAGGATTGGGTCAATCTCAGGGGTGACCGCCACCTTGTGGGGAACACATGGCCTGGGGCATTCTGCTCTAAGTTTGTTGCGATTTGATCTATCTAAGATCTTTCTGACCCAGTGTTCCATGTAGTGAGACACCTGAGGGAGAGGGGCCCAGTCCCCTGACCTAGGATGGGTAATGTTTTCGGGATTAAAAAATGGTTCACCTAGAGAATCCAAAATTACCTCCGTCTGCAGATCGGAGTTGGTTTCCGTGTCTGGAACCACATGCCCAGCCACCATATCAGAATCGGAATCATCCGAAGAGGAGATAAATGAACCCTCAGGGGATTCATCCCCTGACTCCTCGTTAAAGGAGTCCGGTTTAACCCGGTGGGTAGACACCATTCTTTTATTGGGGAACTCCTTGTGAGCCAAGGGTCGATCCGTAGTCGGGTGGCTGGGTCGGCAGGCCGAGGAGGGTCCTGCCTCAGACATGATTTTTACTTCCCCTGCCGGGGAGTCGGAGCGGGTCTCAAGGTGTTTTCGTTTGAATGTTGCCTTGCCCGCTTTGACAGTCTCAGGTTGATGTAAGGGGTTGGAAGCAGAGGAAGCTAGGGCAGCCTGTATGGACCTAGTGATCAGGTCCTGAATTTGAGCAGGAGTCATCATCTGGGGAGTATCAGGGTTAGGTCCCAGGTCTGCCTGCAGAGAATGGGTTCTAGAGTCCTCTGCCATTATTCTTAGAGAAAAGTTAATAATTGGCAAATGTTTGTAAGGGACAAGCACTAGCACAGACCACTATCTGAAGTGCTCCGTGTGTGCCAGAGGATCCTGTTTATGTTGCTAAGAGAGAGGGGAAGGGAGTGGCAGCGATACCTACGATTCCCACAGCAGTAAATCTCTCTCTCAAGTGCCGCTGTGAGAGAGGGAGAGAAGCGCCTAATAAAAAATCCTGTCGCAGCGCCGTGACAAGAGGCGCTGCGATAGGTCAATGGGATTTGGAGGAGTTTCCATACAGCGGGGATTTACGTCCCCTCCCTCTCTGGAGCGAAAAAGGGCGCGAACGGTCTGAGGGAAGAAAATGTCGTTGCAGCCGCGCTTCCCCGGGGAGCCGACACCGCGTCGGACCCGGAGCAGTCACAGCCGACAAGCTGAGCGAAATTCCCTCAGAAGGGAGGGGATGCCCAGCGTCTGCCCAATGAACCAAACACACGAGTAATGAGGATTACAAGGCAAATACACAGAAAATATGAATAAATAAATAAATAAAGGCACTTATCTGTCTATGAGCAGAAAGAAAGAGGAAGTGATCGCTTCAGGGCAGATCTTATATAGGGTCTCTAAGGGGGTGGGACCATCGACCCAAAGGATTCTGGGTCTTGTAGTTCAGTTTTTCTTGTGAAATGTTAAAGTTTTAAACCTTTTGAACCTTTCTGCTATGAGCATTATTAAAAGAAAGAAATGCAAGATATGAGCCTCCTGTCTGATATATAATAAAGAATATGGGTGTATACTACCTTACACTCCTCTGGAAAATATTGGTTGTCAAAGTAACTACTGTTGCCTCCTAGCTCTCAATGATTAATACAATTTTACCACAAAAAAAATGGTATACAAGCTTTGTGGATGCCCAGAAAGATATGTAAAAATAAGTTGTTCTTTGTTAACTTCTACTCATGCTTATAAATATATAACTGCGGGAAGAAGGACATGCTTCCTTAGTACTAGGAAATAAACCCATCCATTTACCAGTTTCAAAAAACGGTTTTGTTTCCCTCCCATCGGTTGTGCTCTCAACCAAACTGTCAAACCATCCAATGGCTGGTGTCATTACTGATCACATGTGCAACATCATGGCAGTTGTAGATTAAACAGAAGCAAAGATGGCACCACGGTCACTGCACCATATACATGCTTTTTTAGCATCTTCCTTCTGGGCCAGGCCTTTTGGCTGGGACCGGAGGAATTTTTTTATTCCTGGCATTGGTATTGCACAATGGTCACCTTTCACTCTCCTCCATTTCCTTCCTCCCCCACTTTCTTTTATTCATTCCTTTGTGTGTAACGTTTTTGTATTTTTGTGTTTGTACAGATTTTTGCATCATTGCATGTGTGACTGGTAGGGTGTAGGTCCTCAGGCTTGGCCTGAAAGTCTTGGGAGGGGGTGGACATTGCCTTCTGGCTTAGTTCACCCTCTCTCATGGGGTCTACCTTCGGGGGAGCCCCACCTAGTACTTGGGTGGGTCTGTTTTCAGACCCTCCAGAGAAAGGGGTCCGTCTGATTTCAGCCAGATGGACCAAGTGTAAAGTACCCTTGTCCCCCATCTGGATCCTAACGCCCCGGGGGATTCAGGACAAGGCCCTCTGATTTTAGAGGGCTTATGTACACCCGTTGCACATTTTTGTGTCACCTCTTTATGTGTGTGTAAAAAAAAAAAGCAAAGATGGCAGCTTCCTTGGCTGAAAACAAGAGACAATCAAGTATGCTGCATAGAATGTGTTTATAGGAAAAATACAGATGGTTGCAGAGAGCAGAGCGAGCAGACGGATGACTGTATCAGTCTTCTGCTACTCTGGTGTCATGCACTTGGCTGTGCTGTGTGGCAGAAGTATGTAAATCTCAGACATAAATGGACAGAAATACAAATATGATGACAGGTAAATATATGTGTTTGATCTGTGTATTTCGCTATTTGCCTGGAGTTTAGCCTAAAAAAATAGAAAACATCAGCTGAACCTGAGTATATGAAAAGAACACAACCAGCAAAAAAAAATGCTCCTGGAGTAAATTAACTTTTAAATGGTCTGTGGCGGGAGAGCTATTCAATCTTTACATCATGCTATTATTGGACTGTATGTGTTAGGATAATAGAAAGTGACCAGAGATAAAAGAGGCATGATGGTAAATCTCATGTGTAGCGAAACAGTTGCTGTCAAACATACATACCAGAATGAAGATCTACTACTTGTAATGCTTTGGGGTAGAAAAGTTTTATAACTCTACACAGAGGGCCAGTATAAATTTTACAGCTTCTTTATAAAACATGTTTCCACTTAAGGACACAAATTCAATCTGAAAAGTCTATAATAGATATATAACACCAATGTGTCTGGTTTGTATTACTCTTCAGTTGTGTTGGAGGGCAGGTTTGGGGCTGCTGGTTTGACAAGACAATAACTGATAAATACTATCCCTGCTGGGTTATGATAAAGCGTGGTTTTGTCATGCTGGACAGACACATGTTCCTTACGTTCAAGTAAGAAACACTTTCCACAATATGAGGTATATATGTACAGTATACATATAGGGGGCCAGATTCACCAAGGACTTACATCCACGTACGCCGTCGTAAGTCCGAATGTGAGCCGTCGTATCTATGTGCCTGATTCTTAGAATCAGTTACGCATAGATTTGGCCAAGATACGAGCGGCTTAAGTCTCCTAGGCTGTCGTATTTTGGGTGTATATTTACGCTGGCCGCAAGGGGTGCTTCTATAGATTTACGCGTCGATTTTGTAAATTAGGCAGATTCACGAACGTACTTGAACCCGCTACGCCGTTTGCGTTAGGCTTACGTCCGGCGTAAAGTTACCCCTGCTATAGCAGGCGCAGGTAATGCAAAGTATGGACGTCGGAACAAGCGTATCTTTTTACGTCGTTTGCATAAGTCGTACGGGAATGGGGCTGTGCGTAGGTTACGTTCACGTCACAGGCATTGAGCCGGCGTAACTTAGGGAAAAAAATTGTCGTGATACTGAGCATGCGCACGCATGCGCCGTACGATCGGTGCTTCATTTACATGGGGTCACGGCTCATTTCCATAAAACACGCCCACCTCTTACACATTTGAATTAGGCGGGCTTACGCCGGCCAATTTACGCTACGCCACCGCAACTTACGGAGCAAGTGCTTTGTGAATAATGCACTTGCCTGTCAAAGTTGCGGAGGCGTAGCGTAAATAGGAAACGCTACGCCCGCACAAAGATACGCGCTCCTACCTGAATCTGGCCCAGGATGTTTAATGTAGGCCGAGTAGATTAAGGTGACTTCAACAACTGCAGTCATTGCCTGGGCTCTTCTACTATCTAGCGTCCATCAGCCATTCAAAGGTCACAAAGGCCTCCATCAAGCTTTTAGGCATACTGTCAAATTCATAAAACCCAAGCGGACATATGAAGGCGGTCTTCTCTCTGTCTTCAAGAGACATGGGTATCTGGTGGTACCTGCTCCTCAAACCCAGCATGGTGAACCATTTGGCCTCTCAGAGGCATTGAAGGGCATCCTCCAATCTGGGGGTGGTTTATTGGTTTGGGACGGTTCCGCTTCAGTAATCAATGCACATTATAAAGAAGCCATTCTAATAAGACTATCACTAACTGGAGAAGTGTATGGACCCCTGCATTTCTTTATGATCCCTCAAGCATTCCAGATCTCCCTACAGGATTGCTTGTGACCTTTCTTGGAAGGGCTTGTCTTCTTGCAGATGTATGTAGTGTTAGGTACACTTCACATATCCTCCACCTCAAATGCGTTCATCCATGTCTTTATGAACCTTGCTTTGTGCGCTGGTCTGCAGTCATGTTGGAACAGGAATGGGCATCCCCAAAGTTGGGAGAATGAAATTGTCCAAAATGTCTTGTTATGCTGACGCCTTAAGAGTTTCCTTTACTGAAACTAAGGAGCCAAGCACAACCCCTGAAAAACAACCCCACACCATAATCCCCCTCCACTAAATGATTTGGACCAGTGCACAAAGTAAAATCCATAAAGACATGGATGAGCAAGTTTGGGGTGGATGAACTTGACAGGCCTGCACAGAGTCCTGACCTCAACCTGATAGAACACCTTTGTGATGAATTAGAGTGGATACTGCGACCCAGGCTTTCTAGTCAAACATCAATGCCCAGACTCACAAAAGCGTTTCTGAAATAATGTTCAAACATTCCCATAGAAACACTTCTAAACCTTGTGGACAGCCTTCCCAGAAGAGTTGAAGCTGTTATAGCTGCAAAGGGTGGGCAAATTCAATATTGAACCCTACGGACTAAGACTGTGATGTGTGTGTAAAGGCAGGTGTCACAATACTTTTGACAATATAGTGTGTATATATAAATATATTATCTAAAATGTTTGCATGACTAACTTGTCTATAAGAATTGTCTTTAAAGTGAACACAGTCTCTTGCTAATTTTTACCTCACACTGACACCATTAAAGCTCTGGCATTTTTAATCATCCGCCACTGCCAGCCCCATATTCTGCCTATGTCTTCTGGTTAACTATTGCCTCTATTTAGTGCAACTAATATCCCCTAAGCCAGTGTTTCTCAACTCCAGTCCTCAAGGCACCCCAACAGGTCATGTTTTCAATATTTCCCTCAGATGAAACGGCTGTGGTAATTACTAAGGCAGTGTAACTGATCAAATTACCTGTGCGAAAAAATGAAAAGCCTGAAAACATGACCTGTTGGGGCGCCCTGAAGAGTGGAGTTGAGAAACACTGCCCAAAGCTGATGCAGCATGCTGTGTGTGTCACTATTGTCCTTATCCTTCCCAAAATTTCAGGCTCACTGACCTCTACAAGTTCCCAGGTATGACAATTAGTGCACCAAGAAGATAAAATCAAGTCAAGCTTTATTGTCATTCTACTACACGTGAGGACATACAGTAGAACAAAATCTCGTATCTCACAGGGCCACGGCGCTACATACAAATTAAACATAATTATAAATATATACACAGAATACCAGAAGAGTAAAATATCAGACTAGAAAACAGTTCTTGTACACACAATGAGAATATTGGACAAATGATCAATCCGATTTTTTTTGCATGCTAGTAAAATGAAGAGGTTACTCAACTTACGAAAATTCTCGTATGACAGAATACAACTTCGAAAGTGATGTAATGTGTTGAAGTGTATTGTAATGTATTTTTCAGTTTTCGAGCATGCATAGTCTTGCTCTTCCGTTTTTTTTTGGACAAAACTGTACTAATTAAAAATAACATATACATTGTGTTCACGTAGCCTGCACCTTCACATTTTGTCATCTCAGCAGTTGGAATTGGCTGTTGAAAGCACTATACTAACGATCAGAAAGTCAGCCAATCATTCGTCTCACGGACACTTTCCTACAATTTTCTTATCATGTGTACAGGCCTTAAGTACCTTCTCCTACAATGCCTCTGAGGAAGTGATACATTTCCTTAAACATGTCAGGCTAAAGAAGAAAAATTACATTCAACGGAATTTGTAACAGCTCATTTGAGCACAATTTTGCCTTTTTCATATAAATGTACTGTAGAAACCGTCGATATGTTTGACATTACACATATGTGTTTTGTTTTAAATGTTTCTAAATAAATGATAATTTATGATACATGATTTTCCTTTTGTTCACCCATAAAGTCCCATTGTACCGGAGGGGGACTTGTGCCCCCTTGTTAGGGTTTTTTCCTAAATGTCTGGTATGTTGGCAACACTTTAGCGGGAATATCATATTTCTTATTGTGGTTCACCACTGAAGCCGCGTACGCACAACCATTTTCCATGTCATGGGAAAAACTATGGCCCAGATTCATAAAGCAATTACGCCTGTCTAACTGGTGTTAGACAGGAGTAATTTCAAATTTCGCGCGCCGTATCACTAGTTTGAATTGTCAAACCATGATACGGCGGCTTCGGGCTTCGATCCGAGAGGCTTACGTCTTTGTAAGCCTTCGGATCTACGCTGCGATATTTTTGCGGCCGCTGGGAGGAGTTTGCGTCGTTTTGATGCGTCGGGATATGCAAATGTGTTTTTACGGCGATCCACGAAGATACGAGCGGTCTTCGCAATCGCTTACGTCTGTTTTTTTTTTTACATACTGTTAGACCAGCTTTTTGCTGGTCTAACGGTGCGTAGCCCATGTTAAGTATGGCCGTCGTTCCCGCGTCGAATTTAATTTTTTTTTTTTTTTTTTTTACGTAACTCGTTCGGGAATAGAAATGTCCGTAAATGACGCTACTCAAACAACGAATGACGTAACGGCGGGAAATTTGCAAACGGAGCATGCGCAGTTCGATCGCCGCGGGAACGCGCCTATTTTAAATCCTTCACGCCCCCTACTTGTGTAGATGGATTGCGACGGGAGAAATACACTATGCCGCCGTCGTTTACTGGACAAAATCTACCTGGATTCCACGTAGAGCCAGGTAAAAAACGGCGGCGTAGTGTATTTCTGATACGCTACGAGAATCCAATTCTCTCTGAATCTGGGCCTATGTTTTTCTCGACGTGATTCTTGTCAAGCCTGACTTGCATATACACGATCGTGAAAAAAAATGCTCAAGCAAAGCGCGGTGACGTACGACGGCACTATAAAGGGAAGTTCCATTCAGATGGCGCCACCCTTTGGGCTGCTTTTGGTGATTTTGTATTATTACAAGTTTGGTGAGAGACGATTCACGCTTTTTGTCTTCGTGCTTTTCAATCATTTACAGCGTGATGAATGTGCTATCTCCATTACAAATGCTAGTTTTACCAGAACGAGTGCTTCTGCTTCTGAGCATGCACATTTTATTCCCGTCGTTAAAGCCTACACATAACGGTTTTCACAATGTGAAAAACGACGAGAAAAATTAGAGCATGTTCTAAAATTTAGAAAAATGCTCTGGAGCCTACACATGGTGGTTTTTAATGACCAATTTAAAAAATGTGTACGCAGCATGACACTTAAGTATAAAGTACAACTTATCCAATTAACCATTTAGGCTGTCCATACACAATAATAAAAAAAATATATAGCTTTCAGAATGTTCGTTCAATTTATAATAGCTAATGGGGTCAAATTGATGATTATTTTTTTATTATAGTGACAAGGATAATCAAGGGGAATTTTTTCTATTTTTTTTCTTATCTAAATGAAATTCTAACTGTAAATTTGTTATTTTGGAGAAATCGTATATATATATTGTAATGCGCATGTGCGTCTAGAAATCAAACAAAGAATTTTAAACCTTGTCAAGGCAATTGAGCAAAAATATTAAGGGTTTTTAGACGAGATTTGTGCAGTCAATAATGGTACTATCAAGAAAGATTTTTCAGAATTTTTGTACAATCGTTATAAATTTTACTGGTGTATGGCCAGCTTTAGCCAAACTCATTATTTTTTCACACACACTGTTTGACTTTTTAACTATAAAGCAAATTAGATGACTTGTTGTGTATATTGTATATAGTGTTCAAACTGTTCAAAAGCCCTCCTAAACCTCTTTTATTGTATTGTAATTGTACTGTCTCCCTTTATATTGTAAAGCACAGCACAAAACTGTTGGCGCAATATAAATCCTGTATAATAATAATAATAATATTAATAATAATGATTGTTTTAGTTTGCATGAGGTGTTTCTGTTTTATTTGAGACTGACAGTAAAAAATGTAAGCAAATTTGAAAATGAAAACATTTAAAAAAAATTGTAGGGAGTTGGCAACCCTGCCCTCACACTACATAGCTGTAGGAAAATTCAACAAGGTTGTTGCTGAGATTATACAATCAGATTGGATTGTGTTTAAACCTGGGCACACCCCAGTTAAGCTTCCTTTCAATCTATTTTTCTAACATGCTTTCAGCGGTGAAAAAGCTCTAAATGAAAGGCAAATTGATCATCTGCCACTCTCCAAAAAAGTATTTTCCTCTTAAAATTACAATAAGAATAAAATACCAAGAATACCAGAAAAAAATGTAGGTCCTTTTTAATACAATTTTTTACCAAGAAAAGAGAAGTTGCACATTGATTTTATTTCAACTATTAAGGTAACATGTTTTTATTTTATTTATTTCTGTATAGAGCAAGGAATTGTAAGATGCAGAAATGAATGCAGAATTTTAAAAAGTTCTGAAAGAAAAAACATGGCTTTTGTTTTATAAACTGTGTTTAAGTACATGCTGTTAAACAAGGGGGTTCCATCTACTATTAACATCTCTTTGTTACAGGTGATATGGATGGGTTTCTGTGAGAATGATATAGGTGGGCGCAAAGTTTTCAATGATGTACGATCTTTAATTATTTAAAATATAGAGTACATTTATATGAAATGTTTCAACTTATAACTAATGACCACACTTTTTTTTTTTACCATAAAAGTCTAGTTTTTCTTGATTTCTAGAATTACAATTACGGGGATGGGATGAAATTGCATGCCATATATGTTTATTTTAATATAACTTATTACATTTCAGTCATGAAGATCCAGATAACAAAAAAATAGAACCAGTAAATGTAGTAACAGTCGTCACAGATGGTCCAGTCTGCAATATTCAGAAGGTTCCAACAATTCTGTTATAATCTTTTGGGCATGGTCATAGCAAGAGACTGAAGAACCAAAAAACATGCATTTTTACACATCAAACAAAAATATTTAGTTCTCCTGTATGAATATTTGAAGCAGAAAAAAGATTCTGAAACCGCCTGTTCAGAAAATTATGTGATGAAAAATATTAGCGAAAGATTACAAAAGAACAATACCCCTGTGTCTCCAAAGTGTATGGAAATCATTCTGAGAACGGAAAATGTCTTAAATCGTACTGAACACAAGATTTACTTGTGAATGGTCTGCAAAATTCCTCCTTAGCATTCAATTTAAAGAAAAGGAATACTTACCAAAACATTCATATTTTATACTGCCGGGTCTGACCAGGAAAACTTGTTTTACATTTTTTGCTTTTTTACAATTCCATTTAAAGTTAATCTGCAAAAATAAATAAATGGCTCCAACATACAGAAGTCCACCTATGGGAGTATGCAGTCAGGCAGTGTGTCAATGTCTGGATAAATGGTATATTTTAATACAAAACTCATCGTACATGTGGCCCTCCTGAATATTTGTCTATGGTACTCAAGCACAGCAGTGAAAGCTTTTAACTTTTACAAAGCCGAAGGTTTAGAAAGGCAAAAAAACTCATGTTCCATTGTTAAATATTTTTTTTAAAAGTGGCTTCTACATTGTTTTACTTTGTTCTTCAACACTGTGATAGTTGTAAAGAGCTCTGTGCTGCAATAAAAATGGAATACATCAACTCTTTCTCTACGGAGATTTGTGATAAATAAACTTTGTGGTTTCGGGAAATTAGTCCTGGAAATATGGATTACATCTGTGACTAACTGTACACTGAAAAAATTCTATTTTATAGACCAGCCTTTTTATGGCACATTCCTATTAACAATTATCACTGAAGAAGTAAAAAAGCAAAACAATTACATTTTTTATTTAAAAAGAATGACAGAAAATATGTATATTGCATAGCAGCCCCCAGAAATTATATATATCATCTTAGTAGCAGAGAATCTCTGGGAATTATGCAGAAAAAAAAAACAACCTCTTCTTTGCACACAATATTAAATATAAAAGGGTATGTATAGTTGTATAGGAAAGAAGACATTTCTAACATGGCCTAAATCAATTTTAAACATATCCTGTTTGAACAGGATATAAATATATATAAATATATATATAAATATATATATATATATATATAGTAGAGGGAAGGAGTAGTCATATACAGTAGATGTATCCTATTTTAAAATATATATATATATCTCTATATCTGTACATATTTACATTTATACATAAAGTAAAACCTTGGATTGCGAGCATAATTTATCCTAGAACGTGCTTGTAATCCAAAGCACTCGTATATCAAAGTGAAATTCTCCATAAGAAATAATGGAAACTCAGATGATTCGTTCCACAACCATTTATTCATATAAAAATCATTACAGGAATACAAAATACAGTATAACCACTTAAGACCCGGACCAATACGCTGGTAAATGACCCAAGGTGTTTTTGCGATTCGGCACTGCGTCGCTTTAACAGACAATTGCGCGGTCGTGCGACGTGGCTCCCAAACAAAATTTGCGTCCTTTTCTTCCCACAAATAGAGCTTTCTTTTGATGGTATTTGATCACCTCTGCGATTTTTATTTTTTGCGCTATATAGAAAAATAGAGCGACATTTTTGAAAAAAAAACACAATATTTTACTTTTTGTTAAAAAAAATTCAAATAAACTAAATTTTAGTCAAACGTTTAGGCCAAAATGTATTTAGCCACATGTCTTTAGTAAAAAAAAAAATCTCAATAAAAAAAAATAGCTACCTAGCGGGAACAGCGACACTAATACAGCGATCAGAAAAATGATCGCTTAGTGACGCTGGCAATAGGGAGTGAAAGGGTTAACTAGGGCGGTGATCAGGGGGTTAAAACTTTATTAGGGGGGGTGGGGGGGGCTATCCTGAACCTAACACTAACTGACTTTTACACTGCCTGTCACACTGACACTAAATGCAGTGATTAGATCACTGCATTCAGTGACACTGTGACAGGGGGGGTGGGGGGGCAGATCGCAAGGGGTTAAGTATGCCTATGTGAGTGTGTGTCAGTGTAGTGTTAGTGCACACTTACTGTGAGGTGTTCCTCTCATCGCAGCGGTTGGAAATACCGCTGCGATGAGAGATTACATCACTTCCCCCTTCCTGTGTTTACACAGGAGGAGGAAGTGACACGAAGGGGGAGCGCAGCGATTGGCTGGGAGCGATCGCGGGGGGGTGGGCAAACACGGACATCCGCCCGCTCGTCCCGGATCACTCCCGGAGACACGGGGACCGCCGCACGCCGCGGAGGGGGTCCCGATCGGACCCCCGACCCGCTACTGGGGCGAGGAGGTAAATTTACGCCCTTGTGCCCAGCCGTGCCATTCTGTGGCCGTAAATGTGCGTGCGGAGGTCCTTAAGTGGTTAATGTGTACTGTAAAAATAAAACAAATTAACGTGCACTTCAGGAGCTACAGAGTATAAAAGAAAAGAGAAGGTGGTTTACACTTCCACGACCTGAAAGTTGACACGACTTTGCCAGGCAACTTTGAAGCAACTTGAGGGAATGCCTGGGTAATCTTCCTGTAATGTCAGATCCAAATGGAATCAATTTAAGATAAGGATCTGACTTGGAGGCAACTTCCATTAAAGTCTATTGGCACAAGTCGGATAGAAGTCGCCTTGAAGTAGTACAGGAACCTTTTCTAAAGTCGGAGTAACTTCAGTAGTACTAATTAAGACCTAAAATGGGATTTCACATGTCATGCGAGTTGGAGTCTCACAAGTCGGATCCCAAGTCGCAGTATTGGAAACCGAGCCTTAGCCCAGGTATACACTGGGTATGATTTAGTTTGATTTGAGATGCGATTTCACATGTGAAATCGCATCTCAAATCGGCGGCAATTGCTGGCAATAACACCATCCTATTCGGTGCGACACCGCATCTGCGGCGCTGCACCGATTTCAAAAAGTAGTTCCTGTACTACTTTTTGCGATTTCAGGACGCGATTTACATTGACATCTATGCAGAAACCTGCACAGATGTCTCCTAAATCGCGCCGAAATCGGGACTGCCAGAGGGAGTGAAATCGCGCGATTTCACTCCCACAGCCCAGTGTGAACCAGGGCTTATACTGAGTTGTGATGTGGCGCTACTCATATTGCAAGACCTCTCTCGTTTATCAATTTAAAATGTATATAAAAAAAAAATCCTCATCTTGTAAAACACTCTCAGACCAAGTTACTCACAATCCAAGGTTTTATGGTACATGTATTATACAGACCATACATATACTGTATTTGCAATATTAGATAGATACTGTATATATTTACTAGAGCTCTTACTCATGCATATAAAGCAATCACAGCATATTTAATATGTATATATGTATGTAAAATATTTATATACTGTATATTTATATTCTTAGTAGTGTATTTATATCTATCTATCTATATATAGATATATATATAAATATATATATCTATATATATAGATAGATAGATATACATTTTTAGAAAGAAAGAGGGAGGGGGTAGTCATATAGAGTAAATATTCCCTAGTTGTATAAATATACAGTATATCTGTATGTATGTATACATATGTTTACCATACATATATTTACAAGGATAGATAGATAGATAGATAGATAGATAGATAGATAGATAGATAGATAGATAGATAGATGCAAAGATGGATGGATGGAAAATCGGGATGGATGGGTTAATAGCAAGATAGCTTTATGATTGCTTTTTGTTTATTTTATAAAACTGGAAACTGTTTTAAGGTGAGGGTGGATGAACTGTCCAGGCAGTACATAATGGGTGAATGGCCCCCTGCGGTTTGGCACCTGTCTACACACAGACAGCGGTCGATGACCGAGGGACCAGCCTCGAGAAGTGCGCACAGCTGTTGCCGGGGATCCTCTGAGTGTCACCACAATTTATAGAGGAGGATAGGGACTGTCATTCCTGTCTGGGAAAACCGACTGAGCCCCCCTCTCTCCGCCTGCCCAGTGCTGACAGACAGGGGAGCACAGCAGCCATTTTACAGCAGGCTTCATGTGTTCTCTGTACTAGGAACAGTGAGGCAGAGCAGGTCCCTGCCAAGTCCCTGCATCTCCTGCCAATATCAGATGTGTTCAAGTGTGGGGCCGGGAATGGCTTATGTACTGCTGGAAGTGACTTTGCTGGTTACCGGGGTGTAGAACAACCACAGGTCAGCCCCTCTGCCATCATATGTGCAGGACAAAGAGAAGAGCTGAGTGCTCTAATCTACTCACTGCTGTCATCATTAACATTCTGGAATATTCACTGTATTCACAACCTTCTATTCCAGAATATTCACTGTTTATGCAACGTTCTATTCCAGAATATTCGCTGTATACACAACCTTCTATTCCAGAATATTCACTGTATATACAACGTTCTATTCCAGAATATTCACTGTATACGCAATGTTCTATTCCCAATATCCACTGTATATACAATGTTCTATTCCAGAAAATTCACTGTATACACAACCGTCTATTCCAGAATATTCACTGTATACACGTTCTATTCTGGGAAAATTCACTCTATACTAGGGTTACCAGACATCCCCGTTTTTTGGGGACAGTCTCCGTACTGAGCACACTGTCCCCGGACCAAGTCTGTCCCTAGTTTTGTTGGATTGGATCCATCCATCCAGTAAATCTGTCCAGGTTCCTGCGAAAGGAGCTAGTGCCGGACCTAGCACTGTGCTCCCCTCAATAGGCTGTCCTCAACCCAGTGAGGATTTCTTTCGGCTGTGCGTCTATCTGCCTTCAGTTCTCCCTCTTGCACCCGCCACCACCACCACTGAGCTAATGGGGGTCATCAACGATTAGATCAGCAGAACCTACCTTAGAGACCCCCATTAGCTCAAAGTCCCCTTATATCAGTGCCCCCCATTCTTATCAGTAGCGCCTGTCAGTGTTGCCTATCAGTGCCCACCATTGACGCATATCAGTGCCCATCATTGCCACATAACAGTGCCGCCTGTTAGTGCCCACCATTGTCACCTATCAGTGCCCATCATTGTTGCCTACCAGTGCCCATCATTGCCACATATCAGTGCCGCCTATCAGTGTCCATAATTGCCACATATCAGAGCTGCCCATCATTGCTGCATATCAGTACAGTCTATTAGTGCCCATCATTGCTGTATATCAGTGAAGTCTATTAGTACCCATCATTGCTGCATATAAGTGCAGTGCAGAGATCACAGGATATATGTCGGTGGGAAGCTGTGGGAGAGAACCCAAATTGTCCTTGAGGCAATGTGAGTCTACATCTCCATCACTAAGAAAAGCCTGGAGGGATATCGGCAGGAGGCAATTGATAATCCTGGTGATTGAGTAAGTACAAGACCCCAATACTAAAAGGGGCGACAGTGAGGTACTTGGGACTGTGAATAAAATACAGGTCGCAGGCAGCTACAGATTATATGGGACTTTGCTGGGAGAGTGCAAAAAAAGTTGTGCAAGGATTTCAAGAGTTGTGCAGAACAGCCCTAGACTTCGCCAAAGGAAAAAGGGTGAAATTGTTGGTGCATTCTGTGATTGAGGGAAACAGGGTCAAATAACCAGCGACTAATGCGGGTGTTTCGCTATATATGATTTTACATGTTGATCAAAACTACCATTTAATGTATATACAATGACCTATTTCAGAATTTCATTGTGCACACAACATTATTTTCTGGAATATGCACTGTATACACAACACAAATTCCTTGGAATTTAGAAAGAGGAAACTCTTTTCAAATCTGCCTTGCATTAATTTGACAAATGATTGCAATTCTAAAAGAACTGTGGCAAGCATCTCTTGTGCAAAGTGGCAGAGTTTTTTACATTCAGAAAAGCTGTTTGGAGAAGTTGGGAAAATAGTGGAAATGTATTAAAGTGATTGCAAACCTAAATGTTTTTTTAAAATAATAAACATGCTGTACTTACCTGCTCTGTGTAAGGATTTTGCACAGAGCAGTCCTGTCCCTTTTCTGGCGTCCCCGCTGGCACTCCTCCCTCTTGCTGAGTGGCACTTTGCACACACACAGCACGGCTTGGCCCCGTCCCCGCTCTCTCCTCATAGGCTTTGATTGACAGCAGCATGAGCCAATGGCTTCCCCTGCTGCCGCTTTGTCTGTCGAGTGAGGAGAGAGAGGGGAGAGAGAGAGACACTGCTCTTGGGCACAGCACTGGATCGAGATTCGACTCAGGTAAGTATAAGTGGGGGGGGGGGGCTGCACACAAAAGTTTTTTAACTTAAAGGGTAACTCCACTAAATTTGCAATACAAAAATAAATAAATAATATAGCATATACAATTGAGACACAAGTAATATTTTAATTGAATGTAATTAAAAATCACCTTTCCTTTTCAATCCTTAGCTCTGTAATAAAATGTGATGCAAAATGGCTACCTGGGGGTGTTCTGTACCCAGATTTATCATTTCCTGCTTGTGTGATTGGCTCACTGATTTTCCAAGAAGTCTGCACTAAGATGCAAGTCAGATTTGTTGCATTCCCTGCAACAAAAATTTCACTTTTGATAAGATGCTCCAAATAGAAAATTACGTCTGAGGCCTCGTACACACGACCGAGGAACTCGTCGTAAATTAAACATTGTTTTTCTCGACAAATTCCTTGTCAGGCTTATCGAGAATCTTGACAAGCTTTCTTTGCGTACACACTGTCAAGACAAAATCTTGTCATTCTCAAATGCGGTGACCTACAACACGTACAATGGCACTATAAAGGGGAAGCTCGATTCCACTGGCAGAACCCTTGGGGCTGCTTTTGCTAATCTCATGTTACTGCGTGTTAAGAAAAAGTTTGGTAAGAGACGATTCGCACTTTTCAGTCCTGTTACAGCGTGACGAATGTGCTATCTCCATTACAAACACTACTTTTACCAAAGGTGCACTCCCATCTCATACTTTATTCTGAGAATGCGCGGGTTTCTAAGCATACACACAAACGTGTTTCTCGTCGTAAACCAGCCCGACGAGAAACACGACAAGGAAATTGAGACTCCCGATGAGGAAAAGGAGAAATTGTTCTCTTTTTTTCTCGTCGAGTTCCACAACAGTTTTCTCGACGAAAAACATACACACGACTGTTTTCCTTTGCAAAAAAGCTCTGCCACCAAGTTTCTTGATGGTTTCTGTCGAGAAAAACGGTTGTGTATACGAGGCCCAAAGGGATGCAAACCCTGCACTTTTCCTCATTAGAGCCCTACAGGTGCAGCAGTTGGTTGATAATTATGAAACTACTCACATTAGACTTGGCACAGGGGCACAGACAAACACACAGGGATTTCTTCAGAATAACAAAAGGTAGGAATCTGCAACAAAGTTTTTTAAAGTCCCTGCAATGTACATAGATCATCCAGAGGGAAATGTTTTTTTTTTTCAACAAAAGTGCAGTTAACGCATGGAATGCATTAGGGTAAAAAAGCTTCTACCTTTACAACCACTTTAAATATCAGTTCAAGAGGAACTCAAAGATTTTTTGTGCCAGGGAATTGTCTGAAAGATGTGACACAATAATTACATATGTGACACAATCAACAATTTACTGCAATATGTGCCAGTACTAAAAATGAAAATGCTGCACATTTTTCATGAATTTGATGCAGGGCTTTAAATTAAACACACCACCAAAAATGTGTTACAGATTCCTTATTTAATATCCCTCCTCCTTCTCCTCTACGCATTCTAATCCAACCTTTTCTACTGAGATCAATAGCACAACTATCAGTTCCTCCCCTCATGGCAGGCTGTTAGGTTTAAACCTAAGCTCTGAACCTCACATCTTTTTGCAGGTAAAAAAAAATGTTGCATTTATAGTTTGATTTTTAAACTGCTGCCTGTAAAGCATTGACCCGGAGATCAGCAGAGCGCGGGTGCAATGCAAACTCTTAGTATAGTGTCAGCCCATCCCTGTGATAGGGGCAGGCAGTTATTTAATGTATTTATTTATTTCAGGTACTTATATAGCCCGTCAATTTTCACAGTGCTTTACATACATAAATTGCACATTTACATCAGTTGCCTACATCCATCACATCACTTTTAATGTAAAAACAAAAAAGAAAAAGACAAATACAGAAAAGAAAATCAAATGTGATAACTGTACAACTGATCTATTTTTCCAAACACCAAAACTATTATTATTCAACATGTCCAGTCTTTTTCATCTTCAATCAAAATCAGTCACAAATGATGGAAGAGTTTAAAAAAAAAAAATAAATGTAATTCAAAAAATGAATTCAATAAAATTATAATTTTATGTAATGTTTGGAACAACCAGTATATGGCCAGTGTGTTAGCATCCGCTTTCAAGAAACGTATTCACCGTAGACCTTTCAGAACTTTTCTGTACAATTCATTTAGAAAAGAAGCATTTGGAGGAGGATTGTGCAAACAAAGAACAGCTCTTTCTGCGACTTTCCTAAGAAACATCTTCCCATGTAATCCCTGGATTTAGAAGGTGTTCAATAATCAGACTTGTCAAAAAAAACAACCAAAGCCCACGACAGAGCAATATACAACATAATACGGGCCCTCTGAAGACATTCCCATAAATTCTGGGTGCACAGAGGTTGCAGTACCTATCCCTCGTCTGACCACTATTCTCCGAGCGGATTAATAGTGAGATTGGAGTCTGTTCTGTGTACATATTCATTGTTTCCTCTGCTTCCACTTCAAGTTATGGCCACATGGAGAACCTGGCCATCTTCCCGTGAACGTTTCATAGACGACGTCACTTCCTCAGTGACTGGCTGAACCATATTTACATGCCAGGAACATTTAAAAGGATTAACCCTCACAGTGCTGGAAGCTCCATGGCCACAGCTGACAATTCTTGCAGATTTTGCTGGCTTTCAAACTGCCCAAATTCCCTCTGGATGACATTCAGAGTACATTATCAGCCTCAGCTTTTAAAACACTTCCCATATGCCAGCAGTCTAGAGATTTTTTCCCCTACAATAATATAACAGTTCTGTGAATTTCATACAATCTGGAAATAAAAAAATATTAAATGTGTCGCTAAATGAGGCCTTTGTTTCAAAGAGCTTTAATAAGTAGAAGGCATTTTTTAAACAAAGCTAGCCACATGGCAGAAGTTCATTACAGCACATTGTAATTATGCATCTGTGTAAGTACACATTAAAAGTAATAGTCCTATTACCAAATAACCATTACAGTTCAGCTTGTCATGGCTTAAAAGGACATGGCTGGCTTTAAAAGGACACTTTCACCAAAATAATAAAAAAAGTGCATTTCATATGTTGATGCTATAGGTTTTTGCTTATGTCAGCAGGTTCATTTTTTTAAATCGAATTATTTACAAACCTCAGAAAACTTTTTTTGCTGGGGAGGCATTGGAACAGTAATGGTGGTAGAGGTAACTTATAATTAATTATAATAATTGGTTTTAGTTTTGAATAGAGTAGAAATGGTTCTAATAAAAAAATTATTGGCATTATTATTATTTGATGACTTGACTAAGGCCGGTCATACACGGTTCGAATATAGGAACCAGCCGAGATTTGAACCATTAATGTGCAGGCTGAATGTATTAAGTTGATTGATTGATCAACTTGGGTACAACCAGCCTGCCGGGTTCTCTTCAGATTATCGCTAGCCGATGCTATAGCTGCGATAATTACTGTCTTCTCTTGGCAGGGACAGCTTCCCCTGCCTCCCCGCTGGGAGCAGACAATCACTCAGCAGGATGGATTCCCTTGTCAGCACTGTCTGTGTTGATGATCAATTAGGGTATTATTGTAATTTCCCCAACCTAAGTCACATTCACATTAACTTAAAAAAAAAAAAGTTTAATCCTGCACCTTCGAATATTCTCGTCACTGCGGTTAAAGACAAACATCAATGTGACCCCACTAACTATTAGAAAATATGTATCTATCTATCTATCTATCTATCTATCTATCTATCTATCTATCTATCTATCTATCTATCTATCTATCTATCTATCTATCTATCTATCCATCCATCCATCCATCCATCCATCTATCTATCTATCTTTATTTATCCATGTGTGCATTTATGCAAAAACGACTATATTTTTTATTTTTTTTGTTAACAAAAAAAAAAAGCATTCATTGTTTCTACAAAATAGTAATATTATCAGATGCTGTTGCTATTTTTTTAACTTCCACATATTTCTTCAATCAACGAGTCTTCTATATGTTATCATCGTTTCCCTTTTGCATTAATTGAAGGCTGAGAACATATGGTATAATCCCTTTTATAGGATTAGGTTGGCACATACTATTATGTGAAGGGTAAAGGTCAGAAGCTCTACAAGTGATGTGTTAAAAAGAACAGCTTCTGTTCGCTCTGCCGACAGATCTCTATTTTAATGCAGATCTAATTAGGTGAAAAATAACCAGCATATTGCCTACTGCTTGCTGCAAAAACAAACAAAAAAAAAATCCATCTTCTCTAATGTTACAGTATATTTTACTCAATTTTCTTTGTTAGGTACTTTACACTTAATGGACTGTTTTCTATCAGTTTATAATAAATAGAAGGCTGGGCGAATACCAGGGAAGTGTCTGCCTTTGAAAGAAGATATTCTGATATGCAAGAAGATATTCATAATGTGCATACCCTCTCTGCTATCAAAATATGTACCTATACACAGTGTGGTGACTATCAAACTGTCTACATATAAAGAAAATGTTAATGGTCTTCGATCAAAATAATTTTAATATTTTTCTTGTTTTGTTTTTAGAAGGTCTATTACATCAGCAGATCAGACACTAGTTCAAGCCGGTAATGGCTTGTTTACATGGGACAGAAACCGGAAGTGATGAAATGCTCCTCACTTCTGGTTTCTGACATCACAAAGTGGGAGGAACAACATCAGTTCATCTCACTGTGTCTCAGGAACCAGATGCCGCTGGTCCCATCCTTACTAGGCTTCCTGATCAGGTAAAACGGGAGAGCCCAGTAAAGGAATTAGCGGTGGAAAGGTGAAGGGACCCCTTTCCGTCACCTGTAAAAGTAATCTAGGAACTTCTTAGCTGCTAGGATTACTTTTACAGTGAAGGAAATTTCTGGCAGAAGAAAATTAAATCTCAATCTTTGCTGCAGCTGTAGTGATGTCCAAGATATCATCCTTCCAATTCAGCAATGTACCGGAAAGTCGCTGGTCGGAAAGTGATTAAAGCCTAACTCCAGGTTTTAGTAAACTTGAAATGCAGTAGTTCATTTAGACCAAGCTGGTCCAGCTGAACAAATTTCTTTACTGATGGATGCAGTGGCTGTGTGCGCGGCATAAAATGTATGTAACATTGGTTTAGTATACAGTGCTTTGTCCTAGCAGTGGGATAGGAACTTTCTGTCCCACTACTGGAATAAAATATACTTGGGCTGAGCACTACTCAACCATTCATAGGGAACTTTGTATTCTATGAAGGAACACAAGGCTGCCTCTGATTGGCTGAGGTGGAGAGGCAGGCAGATGATGTCATTATCTTCACTGCAGCCAATCAGAGGAAGCTTTGTATTCATTCATAAAATACAAAGCTCCCAGTGAATGGCTGGGCAGTGCTCAGCCCAACTTGATTTTGCTATAGCAGCGGAACAGGAAGTTTCCGTTCTGCTGCTGAAACACAGCATCTTATACAGCAGAGGTCTCCAAACGATGGCCCAGATGTGGCCCTTTGCCAGTCTTTATCCGGCCCCACAATTCCTCCCACAGACATAAGGCACTAATCCTCCCATTGACACCAACAACGGGGCACTATATTATCCACTGATACCAATGATGGGATACTAATCCTACTAATAGGGGGAATACTCCTCTTCCTATTGAGCAACACCCCTGAGGCCATATGTTTTCACTGATGCCGGGCCCGTGACTTTTTCCTCCCTTGCTGGCCCCAATCCGGCTCTCCTAAAGTCTGAAGGGCAATAACGTGGCCCTTTGTTTGTAAGGTTTGGAGAACCCTGTTATACAGTATCAAAAAAGTGATTATTACACATATATAGAAAAAGAATAGTGCGTTTCTTATTAGAAGGAAATAATGAACTGTACTACTTGTGTACAAAATAGTCAAACAGTGAATTAAATAATTCAATAAAAATAATTAGTCCATATGCCACAAGCAGACACAATATATAGTGTGATAAAAATGATTCAAATTATTCTCAGAATAGTGATGCATGACACTAGATAGTAAGCCATGTGAAAAGTTAGGGAAGTCCACCATGCACACGTGCCCTTCACCGTAATAAAAGCCTGTTACAGGATGATCCCCAATTACAGAGATCAATTACACATACGGAACAACAGACCCCTCCTGGCGTCTCCAAGTTAAGCAAGTATGGTCACTTCATCCCAGCATGTAATGTTCACCAATATAGTTGCCTCTACCCCGAATCCAATTCAGCTAGCCGCCATAAAGGGAAAGGAACAGAGAGTTAAAAATAAAGAAAAGTACTCAAGTGAAACATATGCAGTCAAGTAACACAAAGCCTCGTCAACAGCCGACATCGGAGGGTGTGATGACGTCAGGTTCAAAGACACGCCCAATACATTTTTACCAGTAAAGCTGGCCATAGGTGAATTGAAATTTGAATAGTTCAACAGAGACCGAATTTCAATCAGTTTGCGCATTCTCCTACTCAACAGAAGTTTGACTTCTCGCAAAGGGAAACACTGGAAAACTATAGTCGGTCAGCAGCTGCAGCCACTGAACACTGTATTCTGACAGTGGTGGGTGCAGCTGTCAGAATACAACGTCCCGGCATGGAGATTCCTCCATCCATCTCATTTGTGAGGATGAAGGAATCTGTTGTTTTTTTCCACCCAATCACTGAAAAAAAAATGTCTATGACTAGCTTAAGGGTTAGCAAAGAAGCAATAACCCAAAAGAAAGATGCCACTCCTGCCTACCCCCACCCTATCTGCTGCAGCCAGGGCATTCCCTGCCTTGCTGCTACACGTACAAAAAGAAATGCTTGTTACATCATTGACCTAATATGCGCTGATTGGACAGGTGATCGCATGGGACCTGTCATGTGTCCCATGCGATCGCCTACAGGGAGGGTCTGCTGTAGGCGATTAAGCTTAATCGCCTAACCAGCCCCTCGGCGGAAGCAGGAAGTGGGACAGGAAGTCCCACTCCTCCTGAAGCCCCCACTTCCCCCCCCAAAAAATTACATGCCAAATGTGGCATGTAAGGGGGTGAGGAGTGGGATTAGCGGAAGTTCCATTTTTGGGTGGAACTCCGCTTTAAGCTGAAAGTCCAATTGGCCTTTTTCCTTGACTGGAGAGCATCTTGCAACATAATTATTTCTAAATTAATATATATTAATTAATATATATGAACTAAATTAAAAGGTGGATTTTATTTTTACTTGGGGTCCACTTTTATGCTTTGCTATGAAACTATGAAAAAGGTTATTAAAAAATCACAACTGCTAAATAAGGGGTATTTGATTTGCAGGGATAAATAAAATACACACATTTTGCCAATCAAAAAATAATCCAAATGCCTCATTTGAGGCAAATTCCCAAGGGAAGTTAATTAGCATTTTAATTGTAAACGTCTAACTTCTTAGCAAGGTATTTGTTATAATTAATTAGGCTAAATTGGCCACAAATATATCGCTACATAATCAGCTGACAAAATGAATTAGAGTCATTGTATTGTTATGATCATCGTAACAATAGTTTTATGGTAATTTTACATAGATTTCTTACTTCATTTAGAAGAGACAATTCTCATATCTGCAGTAAAATAATTTTCATAAAATGAAAATTGGTGTTTAATTATATGTTTTTTTTCTTTAGAGTGTCTTGTATTGAACATCTTTCTTGTTTATGCATTTCAAGGGAATCTGTCATGAAAGAAAAAGCTGTGCTGCCATCCCGACCCTTTGTGAATTTGCCCGCACACCCCCACAATCACCGGGGGGGGGGGGGGTCCCTGGCAAAGTACATCCTCATGTTGAGGGCATGTGGCCTGGTATGGTTTGGGGGCACATGCTCGTCTCCCCCCTTTCCTGGCCTTCCAGGCTGCCTGCATAAGGGTATCGATTTTGGAGTACAGCCCACGCCATTTTTGTTTTGGGGCCCCTCCGTAAAATTCATCCCAGTCCTGAAGGGCCAATCTTTTTTGACACTTAAGGCCCGTACACACGATATTCCGACAACAATTGTCTGACGGACGTGTTTATCCGACTATCTGTATGCTCTGTAGAAGGGGAAAGTGGAGCACTCAAAATGCCACATTCGTATTCATAACAGAGAAAACATGTAGGATTACTCAAGGAGGGTAACCAATGGTCGGACTTTATAGACGAAACAACAATAGAATTTTAGCCAGAAATATTGATATTTATTACAGAAAATACAGAAAAATAAACAATGTTCAAGAATTAAAAACCATACAAGATATTAAATAGTATGAGTTGGGTCCCTTGTGCGTCTACGCGTTTTTCCGTGAGGCTTCCTCAGGAGGGGCAATAAGATAGTACAAAAACAGGGAACAAATCTCACTATCTGAAATGAGATATAGTTACATTAAAGACCAAATGTTATAAAACATATATATATATATATATATATATATATATATATATATAATGCATTCTAATGGTTTAAAAACATGCGTTTCAAATGTTCCATGCACATCAATCAAGCCACATACATGTGAATACCTTGAAATGGACAAGAGCTATACCCGAAGAAGCCTCACAGCGAAACGCGTAGACACACAAGGAGCCCAACTTATACTATTTAATATCTTGTATGGTTTTTAGTTCTTGAACATTGTTTATTTTTCTGTATTTTCTGTAATAAATATCAAAATTTCTGGCTAAAATTCTATTGTAGTTTCGCCATAAAAGTCCTACCATTGGTTACCCTCCTTGAGTAATCCTACGTGTTTTCCGTCTGTGCATGTTCTGAAATTGTCCTACAAAACATGTGTTCCATCGGATTATCCCATCGCGTGTACACAAATCCGTCGGACTAAAATCCAAAGTACAAACACGCATGCTCCGAACCAATGCTAAACATCAGACAACAAAAGCAGAAGTTGCCCAAAGGGTGGCAGTAAAGAGCTGAAAAACCACGTGTTTGTTGAATGAAAATGTTCTGCCGTGTGTATGCATACCAAGTTCACGGCCAACGCCCCTTCGCACAAAAATCCACAGATTTGTCCGATGGAAGTCCGATCGTGTGTATGAGGCTTTAAAGTTAATAGAGCCAGGAGAAACCTAAAGAATCTGAACTATCAATTCAGCTGTGCAGACTGCAGCTTAGCACCACTAAATTTAAATAGACACTCCTGCCTCCTGCTTTAGGCAGGGTGGCTACACCACTATTCATGGTCAGTACATATATGAGATGAAATGAGCAAGTGAAGAATATTTGTGATATGGGATGCCAAAAGTGTCAATGTTTTGTAAGGCTTGGTGGCACCATTGGCATACTCTCAAATCCCTAATTAGATTGCATTGCCCAGCCTTAGGGCCCATGTTCATAGGGAATTCTTGTCAAATGCTGCTCTTTCCATTCGAATCCAGCTGCGCTCAGATGCACCTGTTGCATCTTCAGAAATGCAGCACAAAGCAAATCAAATGGCAGTTTGCTGACCTGTGTTTGATGTGAATTCTAAATGCAGGGAAGACAGTGCCTGTTGGCATGAGCCCTATAGTATTTCAGGAGATTAGTAGGCTGACCTGTACTAAAACACATAGGCCGCGTACACACGAGGAGACATGTCCGCTGACACTGGTCCGCAGACCAGTTTCAGCGGACATGTTCGATCGTGTGTACGGCCTAGCGAACAGGTTTCCAGTGGACAAAAGTTTCTAAGCATGCTTAGAAACTTGTCCGCTGGAAACCTGTCCGTCGGACATGTCCAATGGTTAGTGCGCCCAACCATCGGACCGAAATCCCGCACATGTGTCGAATTGATTCAACGTATGCGTGGAAGCATTGAACTTCCGTGTTTGAGCACGTTGGTGTCTTCTACGTAACCGCGATCTCTGTCCGCTGGGATTTTGGTCTGATGGTGTGTACACACATCAGACCAAAATATCCCTGGAGACATGTCCGATGAAAACGGTCCGCAAACCGGTTTCATCGGACATGTCTCCTTGTGACTACAGGGCCATAATAATTACTGATTAATGGCTGATTAAGGTGGTATTTAAAATCACTTGGTGCCTTATCTGCATTAAATTAGCCTTAAATTATGGGTTTGGTTTTAGGCCGCGTACACACGATCAAATCTGTCTGCTGGAAACGGTCTGCCAGACCGTCCCAGCAGACAGATTTGATCGTGTGTACGGGCGAGCCGACGGATTTGGCCAGCCGACAGATTTGAAAGCATGTTTTCAAATCTGTCGGCTGGGAACCCGTCCGCCCGACATGTCTGCTGGTTAGTATGCTCTGTGGCTCACGCATGCGTTTGCAAATGCGTGCGGACAAAACCCCTGTTTTTAACGCACATTGTTAGACAGGTTAATTGGTTGTTCTGCTAGCTGGTCGGTAAGTAGGCTTGGTTATTCCCTGGGCATTCCCCAGGTTCTTGTTGTTATCTGCTTTAGCCTTCCATTGCTACTTACTGTGATTGCCAGCCATAGATGGGGGCGGTGGATACGTTTTGTTTCACCTGTGGTGTTTATTTTGGTCCAGCAGTGCACCAACACCTTTGCAGCCATTGTGCTATATGCTGGGTGCTTGGTGTGCTTCTGTACCTTTAAGGAGGGGTGGCTCCCCTTCAGTCCACCTGCCCTTATCTATCCATTAAAATGCATGTGCCTCCATTGTGAGGACACTCACTGTTAGTGTTAGGACCACAGAATTATGGGGTGCCTTGGCGCGGCTCTGTGGCTCACGCATGCGTTTGCAAATGCGTGCGGACAAAACCCCTGTTTTTAACGCACATTGTTAGACAGGTTAATTGGTTGTTTTGCTAGCTGGTCGGTAAGTAGGCTTGGTTATTCCCTGGGCATTCCCCAGGTTCTTGTTGTTAGTATGCTAACCAGCAGACATGTCTTCTCGCACACGCGTCGAATGGTTTCGACGCATGCGCGGAAGTGTTTTACTTCCTGGTGCGGTGACGTGGCGGCGTCAACGTCACCGCCACGTCAGCGCGCCGTCTGCCGGCGGGGATTTTGGTTTGATCTTGTGTACACGATCAAACCAATACGTCCCCAGCAAACAGATTTGTTCAAATCGGTCTGTCCGACAGATTTGAACAAATCGGTCTGCTTGTGTGTATGGGGCCTTAAAGGGCTGAGGTGGCAACCCTATCTGTACTACCTTAGGCCGAAGGATTTCTGAAATTTGCAGTGTGCTCGGCAAGCAAAATTATTCTAAACTCCGGCCTGGCACGAGGCACTCGAGGAATGGACTGTACAACCTAATATTGAAAGGGAAAATCTTGATGCCAATTAACCCCTCAAATGCCAGAGGTCAGAAAAGGTAAGCTCTGGCTTATAGGCTCTGTGTTTCACGTGGCTCGTGGTCAGCAGTTGTCTCCTTTTAGCTAATTATTAACGTGAATCCACAGAGCCCAAACAGATGCAGCATTTCTGAGATTAATTACCCCCTTCCACCCCTCCATGTGTAAAGTAATATATCTAGAAAGAAATATCTGGAGGATTACCAATGTGTTAGTGACAAGTCTGCATTCACATTGACAGTTCGGTGAGTACAGATGCCGAGGCATGTAGGCAGAGCAGACCCTGCCAGGTTAAAGGCACTTGTTATTGCACTGGGAGGACTGTGGTGACTTGTGAGAAGACAGACAGATTTCTTTCTACCAATTGCTCTCCGGTACAGACTGTCTATGGCAGAATTTAGATTTGTCATTAATAAGAGGATGATGAACTAAACCCTGTTTCCCAACAGACACAAAGCCGCAACACTACCATTTAACACAGAATATGGTTTCTTTGATACATGAAAACATTAAACTCTGAAGCAGTAATGAATTCCATATATCGGGCCAGATCCTCAAAACTTTACGGCGGTTTATCTCCAGATACGCCGCCATAATTTCAAATTTGCGCCGGTGTATCTTTGTTTTGTATCCACAAAACAAGATATGCCAGAATTATGCTAAGATACGACTGACGTAAGTTTATTACGCCGTCGTATCTTAGTTGCATATTTACGCTGGCCGCTAGGGGCGCTTCCGTAGCTTTTCCGCGTAAAATATGCAATTTTCTTTACGTCGTTTGCGTACGTGTAAGCGTATGTCTGGTGTAAAGTTACCCCTCATATATGAGATGTACGTAATGTTAAGTATGGACGTCAGGACAGCTTTGAATTTTCCGTCGTTTGCGTAAAACTTTCGCGAATAGTGCTTTGCGTAATTTACGTTCACGTCGAAAGCATTGACTATTTGCGGCGTAATTTTGAGCATGCGCACTGGGATACGCCCACGGACGGCGCATGCGCCGTTCGAAAAAAAACGTCATTTACGTGGGGTCACGATGATTTAACATAAATCACGCCCACATCTTAAACATTTGAATTGCGCGGGCTTACGCCGCCACATCTACACTACGCCGCCGTAAGTTACGGCGCTAATTCTTTGTGAATAAGGAACCACCGCTCTAACTTACAGCGGCGTAGCGTAAATTAGATACGCTACGCCAGCACAATGTTACGCCGGGCTTTTGTGGATCTGGCCCATCATGTCTTCCTAAAGTGTAGTTAGACCTCAAAAATAATTATTTTATATATTGCAGCTTACCGGTGCCTAGATGTGGTGTTTGCTTATTGCTTATTTTAACTTGGTGTTCTTCCCAGTAACACACGTCCACATTGGGCACAATGTTTTCTCTAGACATGTGCAGAATGAAAAAAAAAATGTTTAGTTTAATTTACATAATTTGGTTTGTTAAATTTGTTTAATTTGTTTTGTTTATTCTAGTTCAAAGCAATTAAAATTTTCCAAATTTGGTCGAACTGAACTCAATTAGACCGAAATTAAAAAAAAATTGATTTGATACTAATTCCATTTGAAATCTAATTTATTCTATTCGAATTTCGGAAGATGGTTCGTATTCTTTCAATTTCTATCTATTCGATTGTTTTTTGTTATTCTATTATTTTCTATTCTATTTTTGTTTTTTCTATTCTGTTCTTTTATTTTCTAATCTAATTCAAATTTATTCTAGTCTAAATTTGAATTTCAGAAGATGGTTATATTGGTATATTCTTGCTGTTCTATTCTATTTTTTCTATTATTTAATTTTCTATTCTATTGTTTTACATTCTATTCGGATTAAGATGTATTCAAATTTATTCTATTCAAAATTAAAATTCCGGAAGATGGTTATATTCTATCTATGTTATTCTATTCTATTGTTTTTTCCCCCTATTCTATTCTTTTCTATTCTATTCTATTTCAATTCTTTCTATTCTATCTGAATTAAAATTTATTCTATTTGAAATTCAGATTTCAGAAAATTATTATTATTATACAGGATTTATATAGCGCCAACAGTTTGCACAGCGCTTTACATCAGGGAAGACAATACAGTCAGTACAATTCAATACCGGAGGGATCAGAGGGTCCTGCTCATTAGAGCTTACAATCTTACAATATAAAATGGTTATATTCTGTTCTATTATTTTTATTATTCTATTCCTTTAATTTCATTTTCTATTATATTGTTTTCGATTCTATTCAGATTAAAATGTATTCAATTCAAATTTATTCTATTCAAAAGTTTATTCCAGAAGATGGTTATATTCTTTCTATTTTATTATATTTGTTTTTTTCCCTATTCTATTCTTTTCTATTCCATTTTTTCTATTCTTTCTTTTCTATTTTATTTCAAATGTATTCTATTTGAAATTTAGATTTCAGAAAATAGATATATTCTATTTTATTATATATTTTTTTATTATTCTATTCTATTCCTATTTTGTTCTGTTTTACTCTATTCTTTTCTATTTTATTCCTTTATTTTCTATTCTATGATATTCTTTTCCATTCTATTCCTTTATTTTCTATTCTATTTTATTCTCTTCTGAATTTCGAATTTGATTAGAAAACTATTCAAATTAGATTAAAAAACGATTTGAATTTTATTTAAAAATTATTTGACTTCGATTCAAGAACTATTCGATATTCATCTCAAATTTTGGTTTCGTTATTTCGGATTTGTTTAAATTAATTTAGTGTTCTTGCATAGCAAGATCACTTATTGTTTTCTCACATATATATTATTCTTATTATTATAGCCAAATTTGCTACCCTAGCTCCTCCCACAGTTTTTACACTACGTAGACGAGTAATATACCGAAACGTACGGATTGTTCCCGATCGGATTGCTATTACTTTGTGGAACATCTCGCCGAATCGTTCGCGAAATATCGTCGTTTTTGCGACAAAATTTGTCCCATAGGAATGAATGGCGAAGCTAGAGTGTGGGACGTCAAAAAATGAAAACTGCGACCACTCCCTCATTTTCAAGCCGACCTACACAAATCTTATATCAAAACGTTCAGCTATCCCTGCTGCCACTACACGTGTCCACGGCTAAGCGATAGTCCTAAGCATTTTCACAATATGGTCATTTGTTTGCAAGGTCTGGGTCTTGTGATTCTCACAATATAAAGATCTTTGCTGTACGATTTATAGTTTTTAAAATACAAGCATTGGAAGAAGGACAAGTATTAAAAAAAAGCAGGAATCTCTGGTCTCTGCTCAGAGGCTGCATATAAACAAGCATTGGTTTCCTAGGAAACGCTGAAGTGAATTATAACTACTCACACACAGCTGTGAGATGAGTTTTTGGCTCCTCCCACACAAGGCTGAGGGAATTTGGCTCTGTTTTTTTTGGCTCTGCGTAACTTCTGCATACTAGCATACTCTGCATATAGCAACCATCCATAGCAACCAGTACATAGAAACCGTCAATAGCAACCAGTCCATAGAAACCCTCCATAGCAACCAGTCCATAGAAACCAGTCCATAGAAACCCTCCATGGCAACCAGTTTTTGATGGGGCATATAGGATGGTGCAGTTTTGATGGGGCTGTTTTGATGGGGCAATGGATCAAAATGGATCGACACAGTGTTGGATCACATTTACATCTCTAGGGGCACTGTCTCTAGTCAGGAGTATTGGTGGAGGCAAGAACACGTCACACAGTTTCCCCAGAAATTGTATCTTTTCTAGTTTCTAGTTACTATTGTAATTTGGAGATTCGGATACATTCCAAAAATGTGTCAGAATTTAGATTTGGAACCAAACAAACCGCACATGTCTAGTTTGCTCACTGTACTGTATTTCTGGGGGAGCAACGCTGTCAGCCTTGGAAATGAAGTGTGCTAGGACAACAGAACCAATGCTCTTTTCCATAATAAAGAGGGTGTTTTATAGTCCAAACAAAAAAAAGGGCAGCGAGCAAAGGAAGTTTGGAGTTCAATGGATTTCTAGCAGGGTCAATGTTTTGTTTTTTATTATCAAACAAATATAACAAAACACTTTAAATTTGAATCCTTCGAGCCGGTTCACACAGGGGCGGCACGACTTTGGGGGCGACTCGGCAAGGCGATCTCAAGACGACTTGAGAGGTGACTTGCAAAATGACTCCTGTATTGAAGTCAATGCAAGTCAACTTGAGTTGCCCCCAAAGTCATACAAGAACCTTTTTCTAAGTCGGAGTGTCACTTGCGTCACTTGAATAGAGGGGACCGCAACTTGTCAGGCGGATGAGTCACCTGACGAGTCGCCCCTGTGTGAACCGGCTCTTCAAAAGGGAGAAGTTTAGAGAAGTTCAATGTTAGGGTTTTGCATACACTTGAAGGCACTGTTCACAAAAAAGGCAAAATGTGTGGATGTTTTAAAAAAAAAAATCTTGCTGATTGGAATTACAAGATGGCACAGACAATGAATGATCACTTGCACAGCTCTGGGATACAACTGTTTCTACCAATATAAATGTTTGAAATACAAATAGATATCTTTTGGTCACAGTGTAATTTGTGCCCTGTATTTAGAGTGGTTGTAAAGGCAGACATTTTTTTTATCTTAATACATTCTATGCATTTAGAAAAAAATCCTTCTGTGTGCAGCAGCTCCCCTCAGCCCCCCTAATACTTACCTGAGGTCCATCTAGATCCAACGATGTTGCACGAGAGACTCGGCTGTCCGAGACTCCCCTCCTCATTGACTGAGACAGCAGCTTGGTGCCATTGGCTCCCGCTGCTGTCAATCAAAGTCAGTGAGCCAATAGGAAAAGAGGGCAGGGCAGGGCCGGGCCACGGCTCCATGTCTGAATGGACAAAGGGAGCTGCAGCTCGGCTTGGGTGGCCCCATAGCAAGCTGTTTGCTGTGGGGGCACTCAGAGGTGGCTCTCTAATTAGGCAAAATAGGAGGTCGCCTAAGGCCTCACACTCACAGGGGCCTTGCGGCCGAATAATTTGCCTGTGATCAATACTAATGTCGGCATCATCTGATCTCTCTATTACCCCTCTCTCTTTCTCACCTCCCCCTCTCTCCCCACTCTTGCATTGGCTGAATATGTCTGATGGGTGAGGAGGGTCCCCTGGAAGTGGTGCTGATCACCTGTGTGCTAGATCCTTGCATTTTCTGCAGCCATTTTTCTTGCTTGAATTATTTTTCCCATTATTGGTGTGAGTGGGGCCTCATGTGTAAGTTTTGCCCAAGGCCTCACAAAGCCCAGAGCCGCCTCTGGAGGCACTTAACAAGAGGGAGGGGCCAGGAGCGCCAAAGAGGGATTTGAAAAGAGGAGAATCCTGGCTGCTCTGTGTAAAACCATTACACCGAGCCGGAAAGTATAACATCTTTATTATTTTATTACAAAAAACTGAGACCTTATTATCTCTTTAAAGACAATGTTACTCTTCTAGTCAGTTTATGTTTCAAAGCTGACGTTTAATCTCCTTCTATTTTGCATGTGCAGCTCACTTTACATGCCAAAGACTACTGGTGGTGGGCAGGTAGGAGTATTTTGCTGCAGAAGAGACATTGCTACAATAAAGAACCTGCCTGCTCTTATTCCACTTTAAGCTTGACAATCAGAAGATAGAAACAACCAGCCCTGCCTCCCAGTGGAAAATAAGGCTAGCCAAGTTAAGATTTCTCCTGTTAAGCCCAAAAAAATAAAATATTTCTGCATTCAAGGTTAAATAGCATTGATGGGGGAATCTTTCCTGCCAGCGACTGTACTCTGACAACCCAACCCAAATGGTGATTACATCTGATTGGCTGCAGTCACTGTTTAGCTGCAAAATTCCTGCCCAGCTCTTTTAATTTTCAGACTGAAGATGGTTGAGCTGGGTGGTGCTGAAAGGGCCACCTGCGTCTCGAATTTTGGCCAATTCAGCAGGAATAGGTAGAAATTCAAGCCATGTGTGGTCAGCATTATACCACAAGAAGCTGTGCCGAGCCTTGATGGAGATGGATGGAGCGGTAATGCAAGAGATAATTAGATAACCTATTTAACTCATCCATTCCTGAGCGGTTGAACAAAGCTCTAGCCCTGAACATGGCTCGCACGTCCCCTTATTCCTCTCCGGGCAAATTGCATTGATGATACTCAAAAGGATTTTACTGTGTTAAAATGACATTACCCTTTGGCTCTGGACTTCATATAGTTTTGTATGTCTTTCACTTGCAATTTTAATGGTATTTATTTATGCTAAATTTAATGTGATTACTGTTATAAAATTACCTTGGCTTGTTTTATTTTAGCAATTTTAAATGATATATGCAGCTTTTATAAAGCCACTAGTGCTAAGCTTGTCACCTGTTTCCCCATCCATGGCTGGACTATTTAGGCAGCTGTTATGTCAAGACCTGGAATCCATGGGGGTTTCGAGTTTTTCCTGTCTATTAGTGCATCCTGAATCCCTTTAGTAAAATAAAAGTGACAATTTCTGAAGAGTTCCATATTTCATAATAACTCGTAACTGAGCTTTCCTTTCCCAGTGTATATGTCCTTACTGTTGGTGGGGAAGTGGCAGAAGTAGAGCAATGTCTTTTACCTAGTCAAGTTAACAAGGAAAATACCTCCTTCCTCATAATGTTACCTGCTACTGCTTGAAAACCTATTTTACTGTAAGGCAGTGATGGGACAAAGTTGTTTAGCACCCAAGGCAAACGTCAAACCTCTCATGATCTTGGAAGTGCATCAGTAGCCTAGGTTTCAGGTCTTGTTCTTTGTGTGTTTCTCCCCCTTTTAGGGCATGTATTGGGTTGCAGGTTGTCTGTTGACCTAAAGGTGGCACTGTGCCCCTTCTTCAGACTGACAAGAGACCATTGCTCAATGTTATGGGCTCCAGGCAGCCATCTTGGGGAGGCCAATATCTCTTATTGGATAGTAAAATCTTGCAAGATTTGGGTGGCCATCACTGCATTAAGTAAGAATTAAAAAATGCTTAAAAGAAAAGTAAAGGATATAAAACATAAACATTTACCACTTACCGTATATACTCGAGTATAAGCCGAGTTTTTCAGCCCTTTAAAAAGGGCTGAAAATACCCCCCTCAGCTTATACTCGAGTCAGTGTACCTGAAATTATTGACAGGCTGCAGGCGTCCATTGTTTGAAAGTCGCGGTCTCCTCCTGGTTCCTTTCTGTGATAGGTGGAATTGTGTCTGCTGAGAAACACCTATCATGGAAGGGACCAGGAGGAGACCGTGACTTTTAAACAATGAATGGATGCCCTCAGCCTGTCAATAATGTCAGATACACTGACTCGGGCACAGTGAGGCTGCAATGGGCACAGTGAGGTTGGGCACAGTGAGGTTGCAATGGGCACAGTGAAGCTGCAAATGGGCATTGTTGGCCCTCTTTTCCACTTACAGTAGCTGCTGCATTTCTCACCCTAGGCTTATACTCGAGTCAATACGTTTTCCCATTTTTTTGTGGTAAACTTAGGTACCTCGGCTTATACTCGGTCGGCTTGTACTCAAGTATATACAGTACCTATGTGGGTGCAGCATTAGCCCTGGCTCTAAGACCGAGAACTGAGCAATCACATGAATGCAGATCACTCAGTTCTCATTCTTCACTGACCAGAGAGAGCTGGCTGTCAGTCACCACTCTCTACTGTGCCCCTCCAGCACTGATCTGAGCACTGGGCTGTGGCGGGGGCAAGAGCAACTGGCTCAGACTCTCAGCTGTGCACTGAGAGGTTGAGCCAGCTTCTGGTCAGGCATCTGGGTGGATCTCAACATTTTTGTCAGGGTATCCTCAGAGCCTGGAACAGCTCTGTGATGTACGCTAAGAGCTTTAGTTTGGTCTTGGTTGAACCTGGGTCACAGGAGTGCAGAAATACGTGCACTCCTGTGACCCACATGAACAGTATGGCTAAAAAAGCTTTGGCCATAGTTCTCTTTCAAATGCATTTAAGCATTAAGGAATGCTTACATCATTTGTGGCACCCACGGGGTGTGAGTACGTCAGAGATAGAGTCCTGCTTGTTAGAGTGTTATGGAGCTGTACCTGATCAGAAGGGAAAGGGTACAGCTCCATAACACTGCTCCTGGTCTCTCTCCTCTGCCAGCTCCTTGGAACTGTCTCTCACCATCAGTGGAATAAACTGCAAGGACTTTAGGGATCCCAAGGCTACTCAGTTATCTGGATACCTCTTTCAAGGCAAGTGCTCTGCATTTTGTGGTCTGTAAGCTCATATTATTTTGTTTGTTGACAGACACAACCTTTCTGTTTGAAGTAGTCTGTAAACCACAGCATAGAATATGTGGTTGAATTTCTGTGTGCATTCAATTTCTACAGTATAAAGTAACAATTAAGTACCAACATGTGTTGACTCCTCCCACTTTTTTGGTACGCTGTTAAGTCCCACTCACACCCCTCCTGCTGAAGCGCCCATGGTGGCCACTCCTTATGTCTAACCCTCTGCCCGGCCCTGTTGATAGACTAGAATTCCTGTTGGTATTGTGCGTCAAAGCTCAGTTGGCAAGATTCATCAGCTTGAACTGTCAGGGATGGGCATTTGTGAGAATCTCTACCCTTAAAATGTATCTAAACAAAAATGTAATATGTTGCAATTTATCCAGAATTTTTTTTTCTTTATTTGAGTACACACAGTCCAAAAGTCCGCAATAGTACTTATGAGCCACACACATAATCCATTAACCATATGGAGCACTACATGTTCGTATCAACAACAGTTATTATGAAGCACATATCTTAGATCCATATACGACCATACAGTGCAGCAGAAGTGTAAATGACTTAACCTACCCACATTCCATCCTCCATACATCAAAATTACAGCATTATCCCTTATTGAGTCCCAAGAGTCTATCCATAATCAATCCTACAGAGCGAGCCCCGGGAAGGGTCTTTTCTTAACCTGCAAATGACTGTTCACTTACCTTTTAGCACTTACCTTTCCACAAGCCATTGCATCAAGGATCTGGATCAGGTCCTTCACCATGGGGCAGAGTCATGGAGGTAGGTGACAATGTCCTTTCCAGGAGTGTGTGGATTGTGCATGCATACTGTCACCCGCCATTCCTCCTGCTGTACATAGTTGTGGTATGGGCAATTGGGTCCAGTAGTTTTTACTCTTTCTCAATATCTCCTGCACCTGTAAGGATACAAAGGTTATGCAAATTATACCTTGTACAAAGCTGTGCATGGACAGCGTCTCTGCCTTGATGAACCCCTGATCAAGGATCATATTCACTCTGAAGACTTCTGGGGTTATGTGGGGACTCAACCATCCATCTCCTTCAACCTCATCATGACTGTTTCATCAAGGGATCCAAGGCAGAGAGTTCTTTTGCAGGACAGCCAAGGGGACAGTGGAAGTTTAGACAACTTGATCTGGGAGCTCAGTGGAAAAGGTGGGAGCAGGATTCATATTTTTGCTCTTCACCATATTCATGAGCTTTTTTGGAAGTTGCTTCTGGGTCTCTTTGGCTGCTTCCTTCTTGTTTCTCTTTGGGGTCTTCACTTTTTTGCAGCCTCTACAAAAGCCTCTGCATATATCACACAAAGTAACACAAAGAGGAAGGGGAGGGGAGATCGCAGTCTCGTTTCATGTGGAGGCAAAGCCTTTAATTCAATAGCAGCAAGCAGGTGAAGCTAAACGTAATCAACAATCCTGCAAGGCCGAGCAGGCCAAAAGGGCCAAAAGGCTTGGATAGATACAAGTGGGTTTCAACATCCTAGTTGGGCAGCAGGGACACTACTAATGGCAAAAGTCAATACTACTGCCAACTTTGTATGAATAATAAAGATAGTGACCTGTTAACAGACTGTCTGCAATGTTGAGACACAACAGAGAGTGACAAATCTGGGTTTCTAATTAAGAAGAGTAGCTAATTTGCATAAAACAGCCCTATCAGATCTCAAAATCAATAAAAAAAATGGTATTAGGTTATATTTATACATCTAAACTGTTCTGCCATTGGAGGTTACAGAAGATTTTATCTAGATCGAACATTTTTTCAATGAACCTGACTATACAAATTAGGCTTTATGTACACAGGACGTTGTTCAACCTCTCCTGAGCGAATTAACTTGACAGCTAGAAACCGGCTTCTAAAAATGGCCGCTACGTCTTGTTTACATGCCACGTTTAGCCACGTTTGTGTCTAGAAGCACTTGAAAAAAAAAATTTTTTTTGGGGGTTAAAATGAAAAACTTCTGTAAGCGAAACACTGCTAAACGCGAGTTACTGCATTTAGCTGAAGCGTTTGGCGCTTGAAATGCCTCTAAACTCAACTGCCTATAAACGACTATAAACAACCCTGTGTACATGTACCAATAAGATAACATAAAGGAGAGTTCAGGAGCAGTTCAAAAAAATGCCCAACTACTCCTAAACGTCCGTTTACCAGCAGCAGTGTACATGAGGCCTTATGAAGCAACACAAAAACATGGCACAGAAAATATCTTCTGAGGATAGAAAAAATCCAGATGGCCGTACTCCAATTAACCACTTCCATACAGGGCATTTTCACCCCCTTCCTGCGCAGACCAATTTTTAGTTTTCAGCGCTGTTGCACTTTGAATTGCGCGGTCATGCAACACTGTACCCAAATGAAATCTTCATGTTTTTTCCCCCCCACAAGCTTTCATTTGGTGGTATTTGATCATCTCTGCAGTTTTTATTTTTTGCACTATAAACAAAAGAAGAGCGACAATTTAAAAAAAAATATATATATATTTTTTACTTTTTAATTTAATAAATATCAAAATGTAAAAAAATAAAATAATATTTTTACGCGGGTTAAGACCTATACGTATTCTTCTACATATTTTTGGTAAAAAAATCGCAATAAGCGTATATTGATTGGATTGCGCAAAAGCTATAGCATCTACAAAATAGGGGGTAGATTTATGGCATTTTTATTATTTTTTTTTACTAGTAATGGCGGCGATCCGTGATTTTTATCGTGACCGTGACATTGCGGCGGACACATCGGACACTTTTGACATGTTTTTGGAACCATTCACATTTATACAGCGATTAGTGCTATAAAACTGCACTAATTACTGTGTAAATGTGACTGGCAGGGAAGGGGTTAACACTAGGGGGCGCTGAAGGGGTTAATATGTTCCCTAAAGTGTGTTCTAACTGTAAGGGGAGGAGACCGATGCGTGTTCCTCTGTACTGGGAACACAAATCGGTCTCCTCACCTCTTACAGGAGGTGGATCTGGGTGTTTACTAGGGATGAGCCGAACACCCTCGCGTTCGGTTCGCACCAGAACCGTCGAACAGACCCACCGTTCGCACGAACATTGAGAACCCCATTGAAGTCTATGGGACTCGAATGTTAGAATTCAAAAACAATAATTTTAAAGACCAATATTCAAGTTATTGTTGGAAAACGTCTTTGAGAACCGGGTCTTGCCCCAGGGAACATGTATCAATGGAAAAAAGTTTAAAAAACTGTTGTTTTTTCAGGAGCCTATTATTGTACCTGCTGGGTGTCTATACCTGTGATAATGTCTTTAAATAGCACAATCACCTGCCTGCCAGTAAATTAGGAAGAACTGATCTAGCTAAGCTATACAGTGTATAATATATGTACAACTCCTAGGGATGTATATATATTCTCTACACACTGTAAATTAAGCTAAACTGACTAGCCTGTCTGCCTGCTCTATCTAGCTATATAAAAAGACAGTCTCTCTGACTGCTCTCATTAACAACCGCAACACACTACACGAGGCCGCCCAGCAGGCGGCCTTATATAGTGTGGGGCGTGTGCTAAAGCCCTGAGCCGTAATTGGCCAAAGCCACCCTGGCTTTGGCCAATTATGGCTCTCCGTTTTTTGCACGCTGTGATTGGCCAAGCATGCAGGGTCATAGTGCATGTTTGGCCAATCATCAGCGCGCAATGCCGCAGTGAATTATGGGCCGTTGAGCGTCACTCGAATTTGGCGCGAACGACCCGTTTTGTTCGAAATTCGTCGAACGTACAATGTTCGAGTTGAACATACGTTCGTATCGAAAGCAGAGCTCATCCCTAGTGGATTTTTATATTCATCTATTATCCCCTATATGTGTGTGGGGAGAATTAAATCATCATGGTTCTTCTATATAAGTATTCCTCCAGCTCCAGATAGAGCCCCAACGGCACAATCATAAGACCCCTCCTGCCCCTCGCATGGCTAAATGTGCTTCCAATATATAGTAATTCATGATAACCTTATTTGATATTAATAAACAATCTACACTGTAAGCATGTGAAACAAGAACAGAAATGAGGATAAATTGGAGAACAGAAAATAAATACATTTAATACATCCAATACACATCCTAGTATCAATCAGAGCGAGTCTACCACTAGCAGTGGGTGTGCACAGTTTTCAATTAAGCCTGTTTCAGTTATTGTATGTACATATATGTCATTACTATCTGTTTTAAGAACAAGCTATGAGTAAGCACCTGTAACCACGGTGGGAAACACGTCAGAGATTTTTTTTTTCTTTGCATGGATCGAAACCATTAAAAAATATATTTAATTGGAGTGCCGCCATCTGGATTTTTTCTTTCCTCTGCATATGGTTTGCATACAGAGCCGTCACCCATACCTGAAGAGGGAGGAGATATCTAGGCCCAGACACCTGGAGCGGGTTCTCTTGTTGTCTATGTTTCAGGGAAAACATCTTGTAGACCACCTCTGAGAACACTTGTGTGTCTTTGCTTATTTATAGCATTGCTATTTGTCTGTTGGAGCCCAGGTTCACATTGATGCGATTTGGCATGCGATTTGACATATCAAATCGCGTGTCAAATCAGTGGCCATTGCCGGTGTTCTGTCAATATGTGCCAGCCGTTGAAAAGTGCCAGCGAATGCGCAGAACAAAAGGGCACTCCGGCTGAGTTGCCGATCAGCTGGAGTGACGTCCCATAGCGCATGCACACACCGTTTTTCGACGGAAGATACCATTTCTCTGCCACAATTTAACCACTTCCATACAGGGCACTTCCCGCCCAGACTAATTTTCAGCTTTCAGCGCTGTTGCACTTTGAATGACAATTGCCCAGTCATGCTACACTGTACCCAAACAATTTTTTTATAATTTTGTTTCCACAAATAGAGCTTTATTTTGGTGGTATTTGATCCACTCTGGGATTTTTATTTTCTGTTTCAGTTACAAAACTTTGTAAATAAGTAAGTTTTCACCTTCACTGGTGGGAACTGATGGGGCTGCACTGATGGGCACTTATAAGGTGTCACTGATGGTCACCGGTAAGGTGGCACCAATCAGGTGGCACTGATGAGGTGACATTGATGGGCACTGATGATGGGCACTAATATGGGGCACTGATAGGTGGCACCGATGGGCACTGATAGGTGGCACTGATATGCAGCACGTATGGGCACTGATAGACGGCACAGATAGGTGGCACGGATGGGAATGGATAGGCAGCATCGATGGGCACTGATAGGCGGCATGGATCGGCATGGATGGGCACTGATAGGTGGCATGTATGTACTGTAATAAAATGTACTGATGGGTGCCAATCATGGCCAAACAATGCCTGGCAATTAGTGATGCCCATTGTGGGCACTGATTAGCATCCATTGTGGGCACTGATTGGCATCCATTGTGGGCACTGATTGACATCCCTGGTGCTCTAGGGTGGCATACCTGCTGGTGGGCATGCCTGGTGGTCTGGTGGCATCCCTGTTGGTCTAGTGTGGGCCCCCTCGGGGGGGGCTGCACTGATAACCGATCTGCACAAACCCCCCTGTCAGAGGAGCAACCGATCGGCTCTCCTCTACTCGCGTCTGACAGACGCGAGTGAGGAAAATCCAATCACCGGCTCTTCTTGTTTACATCGTGATTGGACACGGCTGATCACGTGGTAAAAAGTCTCCGTCAGAGACTCTTTCCCTAGATCGGTGTTGCGGGGTGTCAGACTGACATATGACGTCGGTTCAGGATATTGAAACTTTGCCGCTGTCATTTTGTAATAGGGCGGGCAGCAAGTGGTTAATTCTATGCAAACAGTGGAGGGACACCCTATTTGTCGTATTGTGCCTAGCTGTTGCGGCGCGGGTTTACAGCGAGGCACGATCTTACATCTACGGTGTCCCTCTGCTCTTTGCATAGCTTTCAATTGTGCCTGTGAAATTGTATCACACGTCAAAAAAAAACTCCTACGATGTGCAGGCACTTTTCGACGGAGGGCACAAATCAATAGAACACTGGCAATAGAACCTTGCAAATCAATGCTACTTTTGACGACTTCTGTTGCTATTTTATTAGAGATCTGTGCAAGAACCTACACAGATGTCTCATAAATCACCCCCGAATTCGGACTGACATACGGGTATGAAATCGGCTGAACTCGCACAATTTCAATCCTGCAGCAGTGTGAACCTAGGCTAAAGAATGTTTAAATTCCATGACGCTGGTGCTTGTAGCACATGTGTTGGGGATAAACAAATTGGTCAACTCTTTCATCAGAGGTTAACAAAGACCAAATATTAATTGTGATGAAAATTTCTAACATGCTTCATACCGTATGTCATAAAGCTCTTGTAACAAGTAGTATAAGGAAAGTGCATTAGTGGTAAGGAGAAATGGGAGAGATAAAGAGGGGATGTCAAATTAAGATTTAATCAAGCATATCATCAACACAGAATAAAGACTCCTATAGAGACAGCGAGTGCATGCAATGTTTGACATTTTCTGCAAATCTAGAGGGTCCTCAGAAATTTGCTTCTAATTCAACATCAAGCGATTCTGGACTGATATAGATACATGAATGTCGATTAATAATACACTTCAAGTATGACAATTTTTGCACACCCTGGGGCTAATTTACAATTGGAGTGCAGACACTGAGCAAAGCGTATTAATAAAGTGAAGCTGGGTTCACCTTGTATAACCACTCACGTACAAGGGAAGTAAAAAAAAATTAAAAAATTTCATGCACAATTCAATGATCGAAGTGAGCATAATTTGACTGTATTTACTAAGCTCTGTAAACACATATGGTTTATTGTGAACAATCTGTAGAGTTAACAGTAATTGTAGTAAGACCAACCCCACTAAATTAGCTGAGAGTCAGATCAACTTAATGAGTAGTTGCAAAATTGCAATTTGGGGTCCAATGAAGTATATTGAAAGTATATTGGAACAAAAAATTGTTGGCAACAAACGAATGAATACTTTCCTTATGCCTTGTACACACGATTGTTTTTTCCATCGGAATAAACTCAGACAGGTTTTTCCTACGGAATTCCACTAAAGCTGTCTTGCATACACATGGACACACCAAATTCCGACCGTCAAAAACACAGTGACGTACAACAGTGGCGTAGCTAGGGTTGTCAGCGCCCGGGGCAAGGCAAGAAATTTGCGCCCCCCCCCTAACCTGCAGACTTTTTGCACTTCCTGAGTCCCTTCCCTTCTTACAATAGTACTGACCAGCCCAATTCCTATGCTGACCACTACACTAACCTCTACATGGACCTACATGATTCCTACACTGACCACTACACTTACCTACCTGTCCACTGCACTGACCTACCCGATTCCTACATTGGCCACTACACTACACTAGTAAGTATGCAGTAAACTCTGACCACTAACCCACACACCACCACACTGACCACTACCCTGACCACCAAGGATTGTTTCCCCCCGCCCTGAACCACTTTACCCTGACCTTAGAAAAAAAAAAAGCCCTAAGGCAAACGCTGCGCTAATTTAAGAAGATAATAAAAAAAATTATGATAAAGTGTATAAGAAAGCAGCTGGCACTTAAGTACACTACAAAAAAAAAACTTAGGATAGATCTCAAAAAATGGAAAGAGTGCAGCGCTTATGTGGTTAAAACCATGTTTGAAATAAATGTTATACCTTGAAATGTAAACAAATGATATGTGAAAAATGTATTAAAAGGAAAACGAATGCAGAGTCCAAAAAGAACACAACATAGTCTGTGAAGAGTTCATCCCAAAAAGACACATTGCTTGCCAAGAAAGTGAAGATAAAGTTTGGTGAATAATAAGTCCCAAAATAAACCAGGGTATTTCCAGAGAATTTTGGGACTTATTATTCACAGAACTCTATCTTCACTTTCTTGGCAAGCAATGTGTCTTTTTGGGAGTTAACCCTTCACGGATTTGCTTTTGGAATTAACTCTTCACGGACTATGTTGTGTTCTTTTTGGACATTTTTCACATATCATTTGTTTACATTTCAAGGTATAACATTTATTTGAAACATGGTTTTAACCACATAAGCGCTGCACTCTCCATTTTTTGAACATGTGACCTATCTAACCCCCGACACCTACACTGACCCCCGACACCTACCCGACAGCTACACTGACCCCCAACACATACACTGACCCCCCAAAACATACACTGACCCTCAACACCTACAGTCTGCGTCCTACTTCCTGTACTACTCACACCCCCCTCCCCACAGCTGTGTGCAAATCCATCCTCTGAGTCCTCCTTACCTCTGTCTCTGTCGGACTCCCCGCCAGCGCCATCCACCCACAGCGCGCTCCATGGTGTTAGTCGCTGCACCTCAATCAATGCTCCGAGTCCCATCTCTGCTGAGCCGAGTCGCCCCTCCACTGCGCTCGCCTAGAGTGTTAGAGTCCCCGCCAGGCAGCGTCATCCACAGACAAACATCCATGCTCCAGTCCCATCTCCACCGAGCCCCGCTCCACACACAGAGCTGCACCACAGAGACAGGTGGGGGAGGAGACAGCGGGTTCCTTTCCTGTGCTTGTTTCCCGCCGCCATGTTCAATGTTTCCCGGCGCACTCTGATTGGGCATATGGGGGTCATGTGCGGATCGCGGACTGGCCAGCCCCACCCCACACATGACACCCATACACCCAATCACAGGGCGCCAGACATTAAACATGGTGGCCAGAGATCCGGGGACACAGGAAATAAAAATTAGGAGGCAAGCCGCACGGAATTTCGCCCCCCCTAAATTTCGCCCCCCTAAATGTTGCGCCCGGGGCCACAGCACCCCCTGCCCCCCCCCACGCTACGCCAGTGACGTACAACACTACGACAAGCCTATAAAAATTAAGTTAAATGCTTCTGAGCATGCATCAAATTATTTCCGAGCATGCATGTTTTTTCCTCTGTCGGAATTCCATACAGACGAATGGAATTTCCGATAGAAATTTATTTCGTCAGAAAAAAAGAGAACATGTTATTTTTCTAAGTCCGTCTGAACTTCTGATGGAAAAAGTCAGATGGGGCATACACACGGTCGGAATATCTTTCATATCTTTCATCGGAAATTCCGACCGTGTGTATGCGGCATTAGAAGAGACTCAACAGTTCGAAAACAGAACTTCTCCTGTTTCATGCCAAGCGAGAGAATCAACCCACAACAACATGGACACCCCCGCCCATTCTGGGTAAAACCATTACACCTAGCACCAAAGTTAAAAGTCTCAGAGTCATTTTTGACACCTACATGACAATGGATGCACAAATAGGGTCAGTAGTCAGTGGATCGCATCATCTGCTGTGCCTACTACGCAGACTCATTCCCTTTATCCCAAAAGAAGACAGTCGTGGTGGGAACAATTATCAACTACAGACTTGACTACGCAAATGCCCTTTATCTCGGAATCCCCAAATACCAAATCACTCGTCTGCAAGTCATTCAAAATACGGTCGCTAGACTTGTGACTGGGAAAAAAACATGGGAATCAATCTCATCTTCTCTGAGATCCCTTCATTGGTTGCCAGTAAAAGACAGAATTACTTTTAAGGCACTCTGTCTAACACATAAGTGTGTTCAAGGAAATGCTCACCAATATTTATGCGAAAAACTAAAAGCCCACAACCCCAATCGCGTTCTGCGATCCACCAACCAAAATCTACTCCAGTTACCCAAAGCCAGATACAAGTCCAAAGGAGAACGTAGATTTGCAGTCCAAGGACCCAGATTATGGAACGCTCCACCAACCAGCATTCGGTTGAAGGTGAACCACCTGACCTTCAAAAGAAAAATCAAAACCTATCTCTTCTGAGACTTACTAAAAGAATGGATACCAAGCGCCCAGAGGCGATTCAGTTCGCATGTGTTGCGCTATATAAGTTTCTCACTCACTCACTCAGAAGGCCCATTACATGTTCTACAATTTTCCATCACAGATGTTTAGTTCATGTTGGTCATGGTAAATACATTTTAAATTAAAAAAAGGGAAAGGTAGTGAAATAAAAACAACAAACAAAAAAACTTTAAGGTGCAGAGAATGAACAATGTATGTCCTGTGCTTTGCAGGCCATTTCCCATCTCTGCCTTTTTTTCCCCCAGCAGGAAAGTCAGTGGAAAGAAAAGTTTATTATCTAAGGAAGAGATGAGTCTCTCTGTAAAATAAAATCCTGCTGGCTACATAACTTAAACAGAAATGTGATTCCACAGCATTTTGTGATAAAACTCAACGGCCCTACTTAGTAAGCAATACAAGGAAAAATACACTAGGTGTATAGAATGCAATAACCTGTAGCAGGGTCCCTTGTCACAATTAACAGATTTCCCCATCAACACAAATTAGATGGATGTAAGAATGCCCCTTGCAAGGTCATTATATTTTTAGAGCAGTTTCTTCTGCTACCAGAATACACTGATCTGTGCCTGGAGCCACTGATCTACGGAAATGTATCCAACATGTTCAATAATGAACTTCTGTTGAGCAGGAAAGTCAACACACTGATCAAAATTCAGCCAGTTCCTGTTGGAGCTCCAAAATTCCAATCATTATATGGTCAGCTTTAGTCAGAATTTCTCACCTTTAGTGGTGAGGCTCCTGTCACTTAAATGTTTTATAGCCTGTGATGTAATGGAAGGGGCAGGGGGAAGAAGGATGTAGGACACCCTCTTCCACCGGGTAGATGGAAAGAGCCACACCGCTCCTTAAATACAAGATTAACGTGGCTACTCTAGCCTGTTGGTAGACTCCTACACTAATGTATGGGCGGCAAAGTTTTGGATGCCGATATCCAGACATATTTGATACTGACATGATCTATTTTTGGGGGACGAACACCCTTTTTTTTTTGTTTCGTTTCGCCCTTATTCCGTAGATTCGTAAAGATTCGTAATTTCGTAAAAGACGCAAGTTTTCCTATTCGTACCCGTTCGTATTTTCGTAACAGTTTTATTTTCGTTGATACTGAATGATTTGTAATTCTGTCTAATTTATTTTCGTTGATTAGAAATTCGTAATTTTGTTAGATAATAATTTTCCTTTAATGGATTCGTAATTTTGTACTTTCGTAAATACATTGCGGCGTGGTCATTTGCAATCTCGTATTTTAGTTTCATTTTTAACACGTGGCTAATCCATATTAAGATAGACTTTCTATTAAGCCCCGTACACACGGTCGGACTTTTTGCCAACAAACTTCAAAATGAGCAAGTTTTTCAAAAAATCCGACCGTGGACAAAGTTTTTCGGTTTTCATCGGACAAAAGTTCGCTCTGCAAACGGACAAACTTTTCGGCAACAAAATTCTGGTCAACTCCCTTCAGACAAAAATCCACGGAAAGGTTTGTTTGAAGTCCGATCGTGTGTACGAGGCTTTACACTGTCTAATGTGCCTCAGCACAAAAGAGATAAGCTGATTGGCTAAGATATTAAGTAAGATACATCACTCACTAACTACACTGTAGACAAATTTACGAACAGACAAAGAAACGGATTTACATAACACACAAATGAAAATACGAACCTACGAATGAAAATATGAATATACGAAATTACGAACAGACAAAGGATTTAAAATACGGAATGCAAATCATTCATTCATTTTCGTCCTTTGGCTGTTGAGGTGTTTCGTATTTTTGTAAGTTTGTCCAATCGTGCGTTCGTATTTTCGCTTGTTCGTTATTTTGCTTATTCGTATTTCCGTAATTTTCATATTTTAGTACTTTCAGCTATTTAGATGTTCAAATTTATCCGAATGTACGAATACTAACAAATTCGTACGAAAATCCATTAGTTACAAACCGAATCGCACATGTCTAATTTGTCCTGTCTAAAGCTTCTGTGAATACATATCATAGTCAAATATACAGGCTAGTGGCACTTTCTCTGGGTGTTCATTTTTGCCTTACAGGCAATACTGGTTGTTTCTGATCTCCTGGCCTGATACTCATGCGTGGATCTGACAGACCAATCTCTTTTTCTCCATTATTTGAGTTATGAGTTTCTGCTGTTTGGGTGGAGCGCTAACTCTTGGGATTTAAGCTACAGTTTTGGAAGTTTTAAGCCCTTTTGTACCTGAAGAAGATCAGCACTGTGTTTTTTTCAAAATGTGTTGGACGCTCTGCTTCCATCTCTGCCCCAATACACGTGTTTGTTTTTATTTCCATTTGAATGTGGGTCATTGTTATACATGTCAATAAATGTTTCCTTTTTTACGATTGCTGTCTGTGGTCCATTTAAAATCCCAACAAGAGGAACCGTTGTTTTTTACTAGGGTTGTCCCGATACCACTTTTTTAGGACCGAGTACAAGTACCGATATTTTTTTTCATGTACTCGCCGATACCGAATACCGATACTTTTTTTAAATGTCATGTGACAGTTTTCAAACCACAATACAGACTAAGGATATTTTCTTTAGAATTATGAAGAACTCTAACTCAAGAAATTATAAAAGAATAAAAATGAGTAAAAATGAATAAAAAATATTTATTTGCTTGTCACGCAGTAGTAAAAAAACTCAAAGAATTTTCAAAGAACATGTTGATAAATACTAAAAAAGTATCGGCAGAAGCATCGGGAGCATTTGCGCGAGTACAAGTACTCCCGCAAATACTCGGTATCGGTCCTGATACTAGTATCGGTATCGGGACAACCCTATTTTTTACTATATGTAACAGGGATGTAATCCGCAAACAGTATAGCCATCTAGCTGTGGCAAACTCATTTTCTACTAGGACACGAGCGTTGGTGAGCGCTTTCCTGATCAACCGAACCCCTTGATAGGGAAAGATTTGGAAATCACAACAGGATATGGTCATATCATTGAACCTTAGCACCTTCCTGTTACAACCAACACTAGGATGAGTGAAGTTTGAGTTCATATCTATTCCCAGCATTTTACCATATTTTTGTAGAAAAAGAATATAGGCTTTTTCTAAGTCCAATCAGGTCATTCACCACGCTGCAGCACACGTAAACAAAGGGGCAGGATGCGTCGTTATATGGCAGACTTTGATTGGTGACATCTGAATGATACCTGCAATTACCTGCATCATTCAGATATCTTCATTTACAGCTGTCGATTCCCTGCACTGTAAGGACAGTCATATCGGCTCTTCAGTTGATTGATCGTTCTTACAGCGCCCCCTCCTGCTGCCCTCCCATGTTTCGGCAAGCCAAAGAAAGAATCCACCAACTCCAGAAGTTGACAATAGAGAATCCGGTGGGTCAGATGGTCCCCGGAAGTCCCTATGACCTTTTGGAGGACAGGTGCGATGTTATGATGTCACGCCCGCCCTCTGTATTTGAACAAATGCCACCACCTTGGCTGGGAAGCTGAGACCGATTTTTTAAATTTATTCCCAGGACTTATAGACCCCAGATCTTGCTGTAAAGAGGACCTGTCATGTCCTACTTCTTTTTACAAGGGATGTTTACATTCCTTGTAATAGGAATATAAGTAATCAAAAAAAAGAAAATGTAAAAAGAAAGCATCAAAATAGAAAAAAAAAAGTAAAATAAACAATTAATAAAATGTATTTTTTTTAAAGCACCCCGTATGCTCGCTCGAAGAGAATGCATACGTAGGTCAGACCCACATATGTAGCCACGAAAGTTAGAGCGAGAGCAATAATTCTAGCACTAGATCTCCTCTGTAACTCTTAGTTTGGTGCCATTTCACAAGTTTTATGTAATTTTAAAGCGTGGCGTAACATCACATGCAAAAAAATTGGGCTAACTTTACTGTTTTTTCTTGTTTTTTTAATGCCCCCCCCCCAAAAAAAAAAAAATAAAAAAAAAAAAGAGAAGGATAAGCTGATTTTACTATCGCTCATCATACTAATACCAGAGGTACCAGTGACACCCACTGGCAAAAAGAAAAAGGAGCTAAAGCCGCACTGGATTTAGGGGAAACTTAAATTATCAAATAGACTACAAAACAGCTGGGTTACCTACCACCCACTAAGCTAAATTTGACCAATAGCCTCTGTGTGGGACAAGAGGCTACATTTGCAACAGATTTATATATTAGAATGTTTGCTTTAAGAACGTAGGGAGTAAGTATGGGGCGTAATGTATCTATCTATGCCTATCCCCACCAAGGATAGCTATCATTGTGTGACAAAGCTAAAGATATTATGTAGGAAAAATTCTTGTTGCCCATAGCAACCAATCCGTTTCAAATTTAATTTCTACAATAAAAATGAAAACAACACCACCATATTGAAATTTAAACTGTATGTCTGGTTAAAAAACACATACACACTACGGGCCAGATTCAGCAACACTTGCGCTGGAGTATGTCGATATGCGCCGCGTAACTGTGAAGATGCGCCGTCGTTTCTATGTGCCCGTACCCACCAAACTAGATGCGCCCAATAACGGGTCATTTGCGACCGGCGGAACGTTCCGACGCCAGAGTATCGTCAGCGCTTAATTTCGCTGGGCGCATTAGTCGCGCCTATTGATTTCCCCTGCAAATATGCAAATGAGGGATTTTTCCCAATTCACGAACGGATTAGCACCATACGCTGGCTACATGCGCCGCGCGTATCTCGTCCGTCCGGCGCAAAGTTATTTCTACAAAAGGCTGCTTTATCTTTACTCCAGACAGCCACAGGTCAGCAGGAGAGCCGCTACAGCAGTGTTACCGACGATAGGAGCTAGCTGAGCACACCCACTTGCAGGACAACACCTCTGTCCATGCTTGTCTGTCAAATTTTACAGCCATGGAGGAAGACATCATAGGTCTCCATAGCCGAGATGACGGCTGACAGCTCCTGGCCTTTAGAGTTCAGCTTTCTCCTGTGTGTTTGCGGGGAACGGGAGCAGCCATCTCAGAACAAAAGTAACATCACTGCGGGGAGGGGGAGCAGGATATACTTTAGTGCCGGAATGGCGCTTCTACGGGCGCATTTAAACGCCCAACGGAAGGCATTGCGCTGACGTTTCCCGTGAAGTGGTGCCGACGGAAGTTGTGAGCATGCGCACAAAGGGGGCGAGTGGAGCCTCACTCACTGCGCATGCTCCGTGGTTGATGCGCTGAACGTAAGCCTCTGCGCTGGGCTCCGCCCATCATTTACATATGATCACACCCACTTCCCCTTGCGTCGGGTTACGCCAGCGCATTATCGTTACTCTGGCGCAAGTTTACGCGCAACTGCTATGTGAATAACAGTACTTGCGCTGAAAGGGTCGTCAGAGTAACGTAAATGAGAAGCGTTACTCTGGAGCAAAGATGCTCTGATCTACCTGAATCTGGCCCTACATTCTGAAATACATGCACATTTTCCATGTTTTGTTCTCATTATAAAAACACCACAAATACAGAAAACTGCCTGGTGATCCTGTCAAAATCCAGACAGCTCACATTTACCTGTAGTAAGCTAGCTGACTATGCTTCTCTGAAATCCCAAGCAGTGTTGTCAGCCCTGCCTGCATTCAGCCCTGCAGGGAAGAACTAGAGCAGAGCTACTAGTTTTGCTTGGGACTTCAGTGCAGCAGAGGCAGCGTAGTCGGCCTACTACAGATATTTATGAGCTCTTTGGATTTTGGCAGGATCAACAGTTATTTTTCTGCACTTGTGGTGTTTTAAAAAAAGAAACAGGACAGATAAAACCAAGGTACTGTTTCCACTTACGCTCACAATCCCTAAATGGCGGTTAAGATCATCTCCTTCAATGTAAATGGGCTCAACCACCCCGCCAAACGGGCCTCGGTCTGGAGAGAGGCTCTTAGCCTCCAGGCGGATGTCCTTTGTCTTCAGGAGACCCATTTCTCCACTGACAACCCGCCTCGTTTCTCACACAAACGTTTCCCACACATCTTTTTGGCCTCAACCTCAGCTAAGCACAAGGGAGTTCTGATAGCTATAAAGGACTCGGTTGCTTTTAGCCTACAGCAAGTTCTTGCAGATCCTGAAGGGAGATACCTGGTCGTGGTGGGAGAAATAAATATCACTATCGCTAATGTGTACGCGCCTAACTCCCATCAGCTCCGCTTTTTGAAAAGGACGTATGCTAAAATTGCCTTGGTGAGAAGGGGGTCCCTGGTGATCTGTGGAGATCACAACTTGACAGTTGACTATGCCCTAGATTCTTCCTCCACGTCAAGGAGATCCCTTCCCCAACTTCAACAGCTACTTCACTCGGAGGACGTCTTTGATGTTTGGAGGTGCCACCATCCAACCGACCGTGATTATTCTTTCCATTCCGCCAGGCACAATTCCTATTCTAGAATTGACCTTATACTAGTTGATAAGATGCTCCTGCAGGCAGTGTCCTCCTCCGCCATCCACGATATTACGTGGTCTGACCACGCTCCTGTCTCTATAACGGTGGCGGAGGGGCACACTCCTAGTCCTGCATATATTTAGAGGGCTAATTCAAGGATCTTTTTAGATGCCAACCCATGCTACCACGATTGCTAAATGTCTGTCGGAATTTTTTGAAAATAATGTGGGATCTGTCTCTGACCCGGCTACTGTGTGGTGTGCCCATAAGGCGGTGGCCAGGGGGGTGATTCTTCAGATATGTGCGAGGGAAAAAGGCAGAGGACACTGAAAATTAATCAGCTTTTAGATGATATTAAAAAGCTAGAAGCCCAAAATAAATCTAATGCGAGTATGGCACTGGGAAAAAAGCTGTCTCAATGTCGTACAGAGCTTAGGTTCTTACTTATCGAGCAGTATGACAAGCATTTACAACGTCTGAAATTAACCCACTACTCGTCGGGCAATCGAAAAAAATTTAGCCCAAAGGCTCCGAGCAGCCCGAACCAAATCTAACATCCCTTTCCTGATTCATCCGACTGACAAGCACAAAATTATTAACCCTAAAGATATAGCGAACTCCTTTGCCAATTATTATTCGTCCCTGTATAACCTCGGGGATGACCCTGACACTCCACAACCCTCCGTTGAAAAGATCTAGGAATTCCTGGCTAGTGTTAACCTCCCCTCCCTTTCTCAGTCACAACTGGACTCCCTAAATGCACCTCGGAGCCTGAAATTAGAAAGATTATTAACTCACTCCCTCTGGGCAAATACCCGGGACCTGACTGTCTTCCGAACGATTATTATAAGACGTTCCAGGACAATCTGGTTCCAGCTCTACAGGCCTTATATGCTAAAGCGGTGTCCTCTGCCTTGTTCCCTCCTGAGATGCTCAAGGCGTACGTGGTTACTATCCCAAAAACAGGTAAAGACCCCACCACCCCTTCCAACTTCAGACCGATTTCGCTATTGAACTCCGATGTAAAATTATATGCAAAGATATTGGCACATAGAATTTTGTCTGTCCTTCCCTTTCTTGTTAAATCTGATCAATCTGGCTTCACTCCCAGGAGGCAGCCGTCAGACGCTACAAGAAGGGCGCTGGGAGCTATGCACCATGCTAGATCCTGTCGGACGCCTTCTCTGCTACTCTCTTTGGATGCGGAGAAGGCGTTCGACAGGATACATTGGGGATATATGAAGAGCACCCTTGGGAAATTTGGGTTCTCTGGGCCGATTCTCTCGGCCGTGCTCGCTCTTTACTCCTCTCCGTGTGCCCAGGTATACACCTCAAACCTACTGTCGGACACCTTTTCAATTTCCAATGGCACCCGTCAGGGGTGCCCCCTGTCCCCCTCGATTTTTAATCTTCTGATGGAGCCATTGGCGGAGAGGATCAGGTCCCACCCAGGTATTGAAGGATTCCAGATACGTGGTAGGTCGCATGTTATTAACCTGTTTGCGGATGACATCATCCTCTTTCTGACTTCCCCCCTAGTGTCCCTACGCCACGACACCCTACAGGTGTTTAGTGAGATCTCATTTGATAAAGTTAATTTTACCAAGTCAGTTATCCTTGGACTGGGTATTCCCTCCCCCTTACAGTCAAGACTTCAATTGGCCTTCCCCTACTCCTGGGCTAAGTCCCATATCTCCTACTTAGGCCTAAAGCTGACTCCTGACCCTGACTTAGCAAACGCCAACTATCCACCCTTAATTGACAAATTAGCTAAAGAGGTTAGCAGACTTGCTAATATGGAACTGTCCTGGTCTGGAAGACTGTCGGCATTTAAAATGCTACTTCTTCCGCAGGTACTCTATGTGTTTAGGACACTCCCCGTCCCTTTACCAATCCCATATCTTAAAGCCTTGAATACACTCCTCTCCAGATTTATATGGCGCTCCAGGCGTCCCAGATGCTCTAAACCTCTGCTGACTAAGCACAGAAGGGCCGGGGGTATGGGTTTGGTGGATGTTCGGGACTACAGAGCGTCCATTTTGACGCAACTTACGACCTGGATGAACCCTCAGGCTGACTCAGTCTGGGGATCTATCGAACGAGCCCTAGGTCCCTCCACCAACCTAGATCTCCTTCTTCTTGCGGATGTTTGGAGACCATTCAGTCTGCGAGAGCTCCCGCTTACTCTCCAGGCCTCTCTGCTCGCCTGGAAGGCCTTGCGGGAGACTCAGTTTCCCTCTTCCGAGCTGATAGAAGTCCCCATTCCGTTGGAGACACTCTCTCTGGTCATTCCGGACCTCCCCCTGTCTAGCTGGAGGGCAAGGGGGATCGGGATCGAAGGAAAGGTTCAACTTGGGCCCTCCGGATCATTATGTCTATGTTCGCATCTCCCACTTCCTGAACTCAATTGGATCATATCGTATAGCCATGGCTAGGGAGGTGTGGCGTTTTTACCATACCTCCCCAGCACCCCGTAGAGGAATATCATTCTTCTACAACCTTTTTCAAAACAAGTTGCGCTTTGTTAAATCCCAACCCTTCAGGAAGTGGGAGTCTGACTTGGGAATAACAATCACGGAGGCTCAATGGAGCAAAGCGTTCAGCTCAATATATTCCTCCTCCAGATGCGTCAACCACTGGGAGTTATCCCAGAAAATAGCACTTTGGTGGTACCTCACTCCTTACAGGATTTCTAAATTTGGGAACCAAAGTTCCCCGCTTTGTTGGAGAAACTGTGGTGGAATAGGTAATCTACTCCATATACTATGGTCCTGCAAGCACTTGACCAGTTTTTGGAACTCTATTTTCCACTACATACCCAGGATCACTGGTATTCTAACTCGGCCCAGTCCTAGTTTAGCAAATTTACATGTGGGGATAGAGATGTTCCCTGTTGATTGCAGAGTCGTGGTGACTCATATCCTCTTGGCAGCTAGATCATTGCTTACACAACAGTGGAAAGCTGACAAGGCCCCAAACGCATCAGAGGTTCTCCTTTTGACTCAGACGCATTATGTTTTTGAATCTCTTTTGGCTAGGAGGAGGGGGGTGGGACGTAGATTCGATGCCCAGTGGAAGATATGGACTACCTGGTATATTGTCAAAGACTGATATCTGATCTTATTTGTTTTTCTTTGAATATTTGATTTTACTCCCGGAAAAGCGGAATTTGACCTTCTTATTATTACTAATCTACTCCTCCTCACTCAACCTTCCCTCCCTCCCCCTCCCCTTCTCTTCTCTTCTCCTCCTCTTTTCCCCCTTTTCCTTTCTTCTCCTCTCATTTTGTTTCTTATAGTTTTTGCACCTTCCTTTTTATCACTCTCATCTTATCTCAATAGAGGACTGGTGCTCTGAAGGTTCAAACAGTTTAATTTGTTCATATTGTTTTCCTTGGATGCATATACTGGATATATGTTAAATTGTATAGGAATACAACAGATGATCTGGTTGCGGTCGCACTGCTGTACTATGTATGTTTCGTACCCTTGGTACCAATTGTATGTTTGATGAAAAATTTTCAAATAAAAACCATTTAAAAAAAAAAAGAAACAGGGAAAATTGCCATGTATTGTAGAGATTTAGAGATATGTTTTATTTTTATACACTATACACTTTATGTATTACAATTTGTCTTCCTCTAGATGTAGCAATCTCTATAGATTTCCATCTGGTTTGCCTATAGAGTGTGGTTACGCTCTCATTTTGTTGTTATTTCTGCAGTGCAAAGTTGAAAAATTAAACACATTTTCTGGTTGCTATGAGCTACAAGACATTTTCTTGTTAGTACACTTTTCATACAGAAGTCCCTAAGTGCTTTTCTCATAAATATGGTTGTTTTTCCTGAAATTGCTCTGGGAAATTGTTATATTAATCATTCGGTTTACATGCAAATAGCTGGTAGTGGAGTTTCTCTTTGATTAAGTGGAAAATTGCTACTTAAATGGAATATACATATGTTCTGGGAGCAGAAGCATTCAGACTTACATTACTAGTGAGTGTGTTTCTCACTTCCAAACTGGCTACCTGCCACATGCTTTGCTTGAACTGTACAGCAAGGAATCATTTCCATTATACTGAACATCTATCTGTGTCTGACAAGCTCCTCGTGGTAACAATGATTGATAGTGTTGATGTGCTCCCGGAGAGGCAAGCCGGGGACCGCCAAGATCTCTTGTATATTTTTTCAGAATCTTTTTAAGTTTGCCGCTTGTTACAAAGAGCTGCCATGCCTTGCCATCATGTATTGAAATCTGGAAAGGAACAGCACAAAAACTGAACATTATTTGGTACAATGCATACAGGCACTAGCAGGGCCACCATTAGAAATCACGGGGCCAAATACTAGACATGTGCAATTTTTTTCGTTACAAATACTTTTCCGTCATTATTCCTTATTTTCGTTGATTCGTTAACCTACGAATAAACGAACGGTTTAGCGCTAATTATAACGAATAACGATATTTCCAAAATTAACAAATATGGAAAACTACGAAGATACGAAACTACTAAATGTAAAAGAACAACACAACGAAAGAAAAAATAAACGAAAACATAGAAATAACGAAAATATCGAACACAAAAAAAAAAATCATAATTACGAAAAATAAACGAAAATGCAAACTTACTCATATTCGAAGAACAAAAAAAAAAAACAACCGAAATGCCGAACAAAGAATAAAAAACGAAAAGCAAAACTAACGAAAACTAAATTACGAATTTTCGGAAAACGGAAATGAAATAACGTAAATTCACTTTCATTAGTACTGTGACCAATAGCCACTCAGCGCTGTCCCTTCCCCTGAAGAGGTTTGTTCCTTCCCCCAATGAGCTTCTTTCTTATTACCTAGTGGCTCCTTGACCTTGTGTCTTTATCTGTGTTAGACTGCAGTGCATTCCATCCAGGGTCCAGGGTGTGTTTGGGTAGGTTGCACCCGTTTTGTGGATCTGTCAAGTCAATCGCAGTAAATTACGATGTTTTACAAAATTACGACGAGTAGTGTGACGAATAAACGTAAAATGTGTTTTAACAGAATTACGAATGCAATAAAATCTACAAAAGAACGTTGTTACAATCAAATGAAATTAGACACGAAAATACGAATGATCATAAAGCAACAAAGATTTATTTCTTACGAAAATACAAACGCGGCATGATGGAAAATATAATGTAAATACGAATATCAAAACAACGAAAAATAAACCAACGTAAAAACGAATGAACGAATAAATTCATTGTAAAAATACGAACGAGGCAGAATACAATATTTAACGAAAATAATAATCTCGAATCAACGAAAAATAAACTAACATAAAAAAATGGAAACGGAAAAAAAAGTGTTACGAAAATACTAAAGAGTACGAATACGATAACTAACGTGTTACGAAATTACGACACGTTACGAATCACGATAAACAAACAGAAACAAAACAGAAATAAACGAAAAATGTTGTTGTGCACATGTCTACCAAATACACCCTGCCGGGCAGGGCCCCCGGCTACTTTATCCCCTTGGTTACCTAGAAGAGAAAAACAAGATGATGTGCTCAGTGCACCACAGAAAAATTTGGTCGTGGCAATGGTATTTAAGACAAAATGTAGGGGTGGTGGTATGTAATGCAGAGTTCAGAGATCAGTAGCTTATAATCAGAGCAAAACAAGCAAAATGTTTTAATCAGTTTTGACTTGATATACAAGCGATGTCTTGATATACAAGTAGCGTCATGTCACAACTGGGTATAAAAAAGAAGAAAGGCGCCTCTAAGACCCCTTTCACACTGAGGAGTTTTTCAGGCGGTTTAGTGCTAAAAATAGCGCTTAAATACCGCCTGAAAAACTCCTGTCCTGCAGTCTCAGTGAGAAAGCCTGAGTGCTTTCACACTGAGGCGATGCGCTGGCGGGACCGCTTGAAAAGTCCTGCCAGCAGCATCTTTGGAGTGGTAAGAGGAGTGGTGTGTTTACCGCTCCTCCCCATTGAAAACAATGGGACACCGCGGCTATACCGCCGGCAATGCGCCTGCATTGCCGGCGGTATTTTTCGGCCACTAGCGGGGGTTAATACCGCCACAATTCCACTGCAATTCCGGTATACCACCACCGCACCTCCCGCCCCAATGTGAAAGGGGCCTAAGTGTAGCAGTCCCTCCCCATGTATCCGGTGATATATGGGGAGGGAGAGGTCGGGGAGAGGGAATTGTGGGATATTTTTTATTAAGACACAGTTGTATTAGCAACCTCTTTTGTGGGTTAGCTGGGCATCTGATTTTTAAAAGAGGTGAAAGTAGAAAAAGAATAAAACAATGAAGCAATAATTAAAGAAATATATACACAAAAAAAAAAACACCGAAGAAATACCACAATGATGCGAACTATGATTGAGACAGCGAATGAACGCAAAACTAAATAAGTCTTCTGACAAGAGTTCTCTGAGGTGTAAAAATTTTTTTTAGCAATATGGTTCCATTTATTGAAGGTACAACATTTAGCAACATATTGCTACACTTAGGCCGCGTACACACGATCAGACCGGTCCGATGAAACTGGCCTTAAGACCAGTTTCATCGGACCAAATTGATCGTGTGTACGGCCCATCGAACCGTTGTCCATCGGACCAAAGTTTTAAAACTTGCTTTAAAATCTGTCTGATGGACACCTGACCGTCGGACCAAAACGATGGTTAGTACACAAAAGCATCGGATCAAAAACCTGCGCATTCTCAGAATCAAGTCGACACATGCTTGGAAGCATTGAACTTCGTTTTTTCAGCACGTCGTTGTGTTCTACGTCACCGCATTCTGGCCGATGGGATTTTGGAATGATGGTGTGTACGCACATCAGACCATCAGACCACTTCAGCGGTGGCCCGATGAAAACAGTCCGTCGGACCATTCTCATCGGACCGGTCTGATCGTGTGTACAGGGCCTTAGAGGCGCCTCAATTTTCTTTTATACTCTGTAGCTCCTGCTGGATTTTGTTTCTAATCACCTTGTGAAGGCTTCCATTTGTGGATGGACATTTTCTGGTTACACAACCACATTGCTCTAATCTTTTTATGTAGACTATAAACCGAAGGACCCATGAATAAATGGTTGTGGAACAAATCTTTTGCGTTTCCATTATTTCTTATGAAGAGATTTGCTTTGATATACAAGTGCTTCGGATTACAAGCATGTTCCTGGAACAAATTATGCTAGCAGTCCAAGGTTTTACTGTAATTGAAAATGGAAGAACAAGAACACTGTACTGGATCAAATGAATGCTGGGACTTTTTAGGTGCTACAAAGATGTATTACACAAAAGTCATTTGTCTTTATTAAAATGGTTCCTTTTATCATCACATTTCTATATTTAGAAACCATTGTCTAAAACAGGAAATAACATTTAAGGAGACCAACAAGGCATTGGCACACCAATCACAGTAGACTAAACAAACAGCAATTCAAGTTTTCACATGGTACCCTTGGTGGCGGTGCCCCACCAATGTGCACTTTACATATGTAAAATATACTGTACATCATACAAATATTGCCCACTGATAATGGAGATGAGCCCTGGGTGCCTTTCACAAATTTTCAGATCTGCTGTTTCGCTTTGTCAGTAACTTTGAAATCTGTATCTACAAATGTCATCTCAGAGTGTAACATTAATAACAGGAGGTACATTTAATATTTTAACATGCTTTACATAATATATGTTCATATTGTTAACTCCATTAAAAAATGTCACTTACATATGCACTGAACCATGGGCATCCAATTCCTTTATGCTCCAGAGGTGATAAAAATAGAGGGAGATAAAAGAAAGGGAGGGGTTCAGAAGGATGTGAAAGTGGGGTATGGATCAGACGATTTAAAAAATGTTTTATAAATAAATATATGCAACTAAAAAGTCAAATTTAGTTGTATAAACTACCTTGCAGTTTAACCACTTGAAAACCTTCATGCCTTTTTCTGACATTTGTTGCTTACAAGTTCAAATCTGTATTTGTTTGCAAGAAAATGACTTAGAACCTAAAACATTATATATTTTTTTTAGCAGAGACCTTAGAGAATTAAATGGAGGTCATTGCAATATTTTATGTCACACTGTATTTGCGCAGCGGTCTTTTAAACACATTTTTGGGGGGAAAATTACAGGTTCATGAATTAAAAAAAAAAAACTGTTAGGTTGGCACAATTTTTGGTATAATGCGAAAGATAATGTAGCCAAGTAAATAGATACCTAACATGTCATGCTTTAAAATTGCGCACACTCGTGGAAAAGCGACAAACTACAGTATTTAAAAATCTCCATGGGCGACGCTTTATAACAGTCACCAGTTTAGGCCTTGTACACATGACCGAGGAACTTGTCGGGCGAAACACATAGTTTTCCTCGTCAAGTTCCTTGTTAGGCTTGTCGAGGAACTTGAAGGAACAAGCTTGCTTTGCGTACACACTGTCAAGACCAAATCTCCTCGTTATCAAACGTGGTGACTTCAACACATACAACGGCAGGGGCTGCTTTTGCTAATCTCATGTTACTGCGTGTTAGGAAAAAGTTTAGTAAGAGACATTTTCACTTTTCAGTCTGTTACAGCGTGACAAATGTGCTATTTCAATTACAAACGCTACTTTTACCGAAGGTGCCCGGGTTTCTTGGCATACACACGCTCGAGTTTCTCAACGAAAAGTAGCACGGCGAGGAACACGACGAGCCAATTTGGACTCCCGTCGAGGAAAAAGAGAACTTGCTCTCTTTTTTCCTCGACAGTTTCCTCGATGAAAAACGTACACAGGCCCGGTCGTGTGTACGAGGCCTTAGAGTTACAAACGAGGTCTAGTGCTAGGATTATTGCTCTCGCTCTAAAGATCGCAATACCTCACATGTGTTGTTTTAACACTGTTTACATTGAAGGCGTGACTTGCTTATGCATTCGCTTCTGCACGCGAGCACGGAGGGATGGGAAGCTTTAATTTTATTTTATTTTTTACACTGTCCCTTTTAAAAATATATTTTTTTATTACTTTTATTGCTGACACACAGGATGTAAACAAGCCTTGTAAAAGCAATGGTCGCATGTCAGTTTTTTTTTTTTTTGAGGGATCTGGGGTCTATATGACACCAAATCCCTCCTTTACACTTAAAAGTATTCCAAACGCAGAGTTTGGCTGTTTTGCATACTGAAATTGTTTAAAGCGGAGGTTCACCCAAATAACATTTATATCAGACCAACTTCTTTATACTTCTAACATGTACAGTCCGCAATTTTTTTTTTAGGCTGTACATACCTTCCAATCTATATTTGCAATACGGCTTCCGGGTACTTCTCCCCGCGGGAGTAGGCGTTTCTTTGCTGAGGAGGCATGTCATCTGGGAGGTCGCTCAGATGATTGACGTCCTTTGAGAAAAAGTTCCCCCCGGCGGATAAGGCCCCGCCCCAGTAGGCGCGTCACGAGTCACGGGGTTTCGGAAAGAAGCCGAACATGCAGAGCTGCGAGTCGGCTATATAGGGCGCCTGCACACCGACTAGGAGCCGTGTAGAGCTGACTGCGCAGGCACCGTATAGAGCTTCTTCATGTTTGGCTTCTTTCGGAAACGCTGTGACTTGTGACACGCCTAGGCAATACGGGGGGCGGGCCTTATTCGTCGGGGAGAACTTTTTCTTTTTCTTTACTAGCATACTAGCTCATTATGAATGACTTACCTGAGATCGAAGCCCCCAAAGCTCTCCTCATTCCCCTCCTCGGCCACCGCCATGTCTCCTCTGAGTGCCTTCCGGGTATTGCCGTTCTGGCGCCGTGACTGGCTGGAGGGGCGATGACTTCACTCCAGCTCATGCACACAGGACCAGCAGATTCCTGGCAGATCCCATTCAAGACCCGCCACGCTCAGTGCGCCTGCGCCGTTGTCTATGGCGCGCATGCGCCATAGACAGCGTGCATTCTTTTTGGCAAATATCTCCTAAACCATGTAGGTTTAGGAGATATTGCAAACACCTACAGGTAAGCCTTAATCTAGGCTTTCCTGCATGTAAAAGTAGTCAGAGAGGGTTTACAACCACTTTAAGTTTAGATGATCATTCGTAGGTCCACCAGCTACTTTTTATTCAAATTTCACAACATTTATTTATAAACTAGTGCCTAAAATTCTATTTAATTTACAAAAGTTCTTACCAATTTTTTCTATAAGGGAACGGTTATACATTTCTTTCTTTCTTGAGTCTTTGACTATTCCAGTTCAGCCAACAAAATGCCTGCCTTAACCATTTACTATTGCCAGGTATAGTATTCTAAATTCTTGTAGTGGGTATTTTATATTTAAATAGACACGCTGTTACCAAGGAAACATTGAAACTGTCAAAGAAAGAGTGCCAGGTCGTGAGATCACCAGATTTAGCACTAAGCTAATAAAATTGTGGGCATTAACTTATAAATGGATGCATTAATGGGCATAGTGTGAAAAATATGAGATTATGTATTTCTCTTCTTTCTAATGTACCAGCTAGGTTACCGCAGTGTAAATGCACCTTTAATCCCAGCTTAACTCCAGAGAGACAACATTAACAAATTAAAACCATGACCCAAGTCTGGCTAGGAAGGACTACTACATGAAAGGGGTTAATGTTCACCTAGGTGTCTGTAAATTACTTAATGTTTAGCGCTTTGAAGCTCAATTTACCTTCTATTTTTGTTATTTAAATTCTCACGTCTTTTTTTCTTTTGCCCTATTTTTTTAGTTATGAAAGAGAGGAGGCTTTGCTCTAGATGCAGACAAACAGTCATGGGAAAAATTAGGTAAACCCCATGGACATTTGTACTTTTTCAACATTTCTGAACAGGCAAACATTGGATCTTTATTCAAGCAGTGTCTGTAGATAAAGGTGATATACTTAAATAGCAACAAAGATATCAATAAATGTAGTGGTGTATTGAGGAGACATATGTACACCCTTGGCGATAGAAACTGGTATCACCCCCTTAAGAACTTCTTTTAGGCATTTTGTATAACTGTCCACCAGTTACTTTGCCATTTTTTAACACTTTTTGAACACTTTTCCTTGCAAAATTCCTTCAGTTGCAACATGTTTGTGGATTTCAAAATCCCTACAAAGCTCCAAAAGAATCAAGTCAGGGCCTTGACTATGGCAATTCATAATCCTCTATGTCACCTGAGAAGAGAGGGGAGGCCCGGTTGCCTAGTACTACATTGTTTACACATGCAGTCAATGTGATTGGCTATACAAATGATAACATGTGCTTAAGCCACGCTTAAGCCACGCCGGCCCATTCAGTTTTTTTATTTGATCTAAGCAGTCTAATGATGTCTCAATTACAGAAATTCAGTGACCCCCCAAATGTGTTTCCTGTTTATAAATGGTTGTCCAGAAATACAAGTCTACCTTCTTCCATTTTGTACAATACTGTATGGTGGATAAACATACAAATGCACAAATGTGCGCCGTCTCATCCCTGCGTCGATTCAGAAAGCTAGATACATTGAAAAACATGGCTTCAGCCGCCCAACGTAACTTGCCTACGCCGGCGTATCGTGGGCGCATAGTTACGCTGGACGCATTGGGCGTACCCATGTTAAATATGCAAATGAGGGAGATACGCCAATTCACGAACGTAGATGCGCCCAGCCGCTTCATACACACGGTCTGCGTAAGGTTTACATCCGGCGTAAAGTTATTCCTCATATAGGAGACGCAACTCATGCTAAGGTATGGACCAGTGAACGAACGCCATCGAAATTTACATTGTTTACGTTGTACGGGAATAGGGCTGGGCGTAGGTTACGTTAACGTCGTAGGCAGTGTTTTGACGTATCCTAGGGAGTAGTTCCGATGTGATTCTGAGCATGCCCACTGGGATGCATCCATGGGACGGCGCATGCGCCGTTCGTTAGAAACATCTTGCTGGCAGTTCGGCCATCATTTGCATGTTTCACGCCCACTTCCACATACGCCGGCTTACGCCGAGGAAACCCACCACAGTTTGGGAGGCAAGTGCTTTGTGAATACTGTGCTTGCCTCCCCACACTGCGTCGGCGTAGTGTATATTAGATACGCTACGCCGGCATAAAGATGCGCCGACGGCTGTGAATCCGGCCCACTAAGAAGATCTCATGATTCAAGTTGCTAAAAGTTTGCAATATCTGGTCATATATAGGAAGCATGTTCTTCCCTATGTAAACTACATACCCGGCTACAATATCCATTGTATATGTGGTTTGATTTTTGGTTTACAGTAAAACCTTGGTTTGAGAGTAACTTGGTTTGAGAGCGTTTTGCAAGACAAGCAAAACTGAGTATAAAAGAGAAGAGAGGCGCCTAAGTGTAGCAATATGGTTACATTTAATGAAGGTACAATATTAAGCAACATATTGCTACACTAATGCCATGTACACACGATCGGTTCATCCGATGAAAACGAACCAATGGATTTTTTTATCAGATATCCGATGAAGCTGACTTTCATCAGTCTTGCCTACACACCATCAGTTAAAAATCTGTTAGTGTCAGAACACAGTGACGTAAAAAAACACTACGACGTGCTGAGAAAAATGAAGTTCAATGCCTCCGAGCATGCGTCGACTTGATTCTGAGCAGGCGTGGATTTTTAACCGATGGACTTGCCCACAGACGATCGTTTTTTAACCATCAAATAATTTTAAAATTAATGGGAAAAAAAAACTATGGGGCCCAAACACGATCGGTTCGTCCGATGAAAGCGGTCCGTTTTCATCAGACAAGCCGATCGTGTGTACGCTGCATTAGAGGCGTCTCTCTTCTGTGTTGTACACTGTAGCTCCTGCTGGATTTTGCTTCTAATCCCCTTGTGGGGGCTTCCATTTGTGGATGGACATTTTATAGTTACGCAACCTATCACATTGCTATAATCTTTTTATATGGACTATAAACTGAAGGACTTATAAATAAATGGTTGTGGAAAGAATCATTTGAGTTTCCATTATTTCTTATGGGAACATTTTCTTTGATATACGAGTGCTTTGGATTACAAGCATGTTTCTGGAACCAATTATGCTCGCAATCCAAGGTTTTACTGTATTTTCTTTATTAGTGTGTAATGATATATTATGTTTATATGTAGAATTATTGGCCTCTCTGTATCCTCCTGAAAAAGCGGGAAACCCCCCCCCCCCAAATGGGTTGAGGTTCAGGTCCCTTAAACATTCCAGCTCATTCACTTACCTTTTGATGTCAACTTTTATATTAATTAGAGTATTGGTATATGTATTAGAAATGTTCAGCTTGGGATATCAAGGAGGCCCTTCATAACTAAAGGGGGGGGGGGTTGGTATTTCCTGCTGATATTAATCAGTGCAGGACACGTTCTTTTAATGCTGCATTAATACTGTATGTATGAGATTGTGTGTATTTTTTACTTTTGTACAAATAAATTTAAACTATTGTAAGTAAATTGAAAACTCGTTGGGCCATGTAACAATCACACTAATGTATCATGAGTTGTAGATACAGTATAGTCATTTTTATCAGGGGTTCTCTGAGACCAAAAACTTATTTCAAGGGTTCCTATGTGTTAAAAAAAAATTGAGAATGGCTGGTTTAGGTTGTGGTGGAAGATTGCGGAGATGTATAGAGAGCAAAAAAAAAGGGCAGAAACACACACTGACAGTGGTAGAATGGTGCAGGGACGGAGGAACGGAGGGAAGGAGGGAAGGGGTCCATCATCTACTATGTCACCTGTGATGGGATGTATGGATCAGGGAGAGATTGAACCTTAATTCCGCTCCACGAATTCGGCCAAATTCGGCCCCTCCAGGTCATTTCATGTAGGCCTCGCAGCTCTCCTGCAGCTGCTGTGCTACTCCAGACCCCTACTTTCTGTTTTCAAGCAATGCATCCACCTTCTTCCCAGCAGCAGCATAAGGAAAGGGGAGTGCACTGTGATGTAATGGAGAGTGGGGGACTAAACTTCTGATGGTGGGGTGGCTCTTGACATCTAATGTAAAGGGGAGAGGATGCGCTGGACATCTAATCTTACAGATACAACCGACCCTTATGCTGATGCAGCCCACGATGAAATTGAGTTTGACACCCCTGCTTGCTAGGGGTTCCTTGAGCAATGAGCAATTTCTGCCGCTAAGATAAGTTCCCACTGACACCAATTATCCGATTAGCTATCTGTAAGGGAGGGATTATTTTCAATGGCCACAAATATAAGGAGCATTCTTCCCAGTGACCAATAGACTAATGTATCATGAGTTGTATATATAGGATTTTTTAGCAGGGGTTCCCTGAGACCGTAAAATTATTTCAAGGGTTCCTCTGTATTGAAAAAGTTTGAGAAAGGCTGTTCTAAAATGTATTTATAGCCAAAAATGTTCTTTTACATTTTGGATGTAATTCAAAAAGATTAGAACCCCTGTCATATTTTTTTAAACTGCTGTCTCTAAGTACAGTCACCATTTTTGTTTTCCCTGTGGCTGCTAACAAAGATAGTGACATTTTACAGTTATCACCAGAACAAAAGTATGGTGACAATTTTTCAAATGGGGACAGTGCCAACGGTCTTAAATGGGAATCTTTTTTCCACTTTTATCACTATTGTGTTTCTAGGGAGTGACGGGAAATCTGCCCAGTAAGACACAGACAGAAAAACAAAAAACAAAAGGGATTTAAACTTTTTCTGCTCTATTAAACTAAAAGGAAAAGTTTTAGCTGTACATACAGTATACATAAAGCCCTATCATATTCCACCCAAGACGGAGAATTTTATTTTTGATAGGGCTGATTTTTAATTTAACATACATGAATTGATCATGTATGAAAAATGTCCAAAAAAATGCATTTGCAATGTGCCAAAAAGTGTAAGACATTTTTTTTCAAAACATACCAACGCATAGAAAAGCACAGAATGTGAATGTATCATCAAGTGCAGATTTTAATGGCTTGAATTTCTTGGACAGAGAACATGAACTAGAGAATGGCTCTTACTGTACTTTATTAAATCGAGAAACAGTAAATTTGGACAAAGGCCAAACTGCATCAGAGAACACAGCACTGGAACTCCAAGAGGAGAATAATTCACTGCTTGACTTAATATTGTGTTCTATCCAGAACTTCCAATTATATCCGGCTCATTGCATATTATTCTCAGACAGGGGACAGAGGGAGCTATATAAAGCAATTAAATATATGAACATTACAGTAAAACCTGAAGGGGCTACGTCCTACATCAAAATACCTGTGTAAAAGGGCACAGATGGAAGTAGTTCTAGCTATGTAAACAAGGCAGACCGTACACATGCAAGAGCGTAAAAGAGAGATCTTGTGTTTCAGATAAGCTGAAACACGGATCTCTCTTTTCCTCAAGTGCATCCACTCCCCCCACAGTTAGAACTCATTCCCTGGGAGCAAACTTAACTCCTTGATCGCCCTTGCTGTTAACTCCACAGCGCATTTTTTTTTAGCACTGATCACTGTATTGGTGTCACTGGTGTCCAAAAATGTCACTTAGTGTCAGATTTGTCTGCCACAATGTCGCAGTCCCGCTAAAAATCACTCTTCACCGCATTACTAGTAAAAACAATAAAAAGATCCATAAATCTATCTCATAATTTGTAGACACTATGAGCCAGATTCTTGTAAGAGATACGACAGCATAGCCGTCGTATCTCTGTTTTTCAGCCTGGGTATCTATGCGACTGATTCTTAGAATCAGTTACGCATAGACTTAGCGTAGATCCGACTGGCGTAAGTCACTTACACCGTCTGATCTAAGTTGCAATGTTGTTACGCTTGGCCGCTAGGTAAATGGGATACGCCGAAAAAACGGAGATGTACAAGAATCTGGCCCTATAACTTTGGCACAAACTAATCAATATACGCTTATAGGGGTTTCTTTTGCCAAAAATATGTAGCAGAATACACATTTAAATTGATAAAAAAAATTGATTTTTATTTTTATTTGGGAATGTTTTATAGCAGAAAGTATAACAATATATATATATATTTTTTTATAAGTTGGTCTTTTTTTGTTTGTAGCACAACAAATAAAAACCGCAGAGGTGATCAAATGCCACCAAAAGAAAGCTCTATTTGTGGGGAAAGGGGACATCAATTTGGGTATGGCGTCGCACGACCACGCAATTGTCAGTTAAGGCGACGCAGTGCCGTATGGCAAAAAATGGCCTGGTCAGGAAAGGAGTAAAACCTTCTGGAGCTGAAGTGGTTAATAGGGACAAATACTCTTGCAAGATTGATAAATAACTTTGCTATAGACCAGCATCACTAGATTCACAGACGGTCATAAGGGTGGATAGACATGACTGCATAGTTCTGCCTAATACATTTAAATAGGTAAATGTTTTATTTTTGAGTAGAGCAAGAGGCAGCCTTCATATAACTTCTGTTATGTGATGTTATTCTACACAAGTATGGGAATTTTTACACATACTTCTATGAATGTTTACCAATGACTGTTTATACAAGGCGTCCAATGTTACAGGCTTAATAACTTTTCAATGAACAGTTTGTTGTAGTGAAACTGTGAAAGTCATCAATTAGGACTGGTGCTTATGCCCTGAACACTAACCCTATATAACAGAGCCCCCTTGTATCTACATATCTCAAAGCAGCCTAGATTTGGGCTTATACCTAATGAAGGAAAGAATGCAGCAGAGTGGTTCCAGAGTATTTTTGGCTGGCGGAGAGAACCTCAAAATAACTTGTCTCATTAACCCTTCCCTGCTGTTCCAGCTGTGAAGGAGGAGGGCTCATGAACTTTGTGCCATATACAAGAAAAGGTTGTTAGTTCACACACTGCTGATTATTTGCTTAATACCTCAATTACAGCTTTATGACCTCAGTACAGCTTATCTACCTATGTAGTGCCTGACTTTTACAATTTCAGCTATCAGTAAATCTGACTTTTATTGCTCTCCTGGAAGGCATTTGTACCTCAGATCACTTTGTTTCCCTTTAGCTGTGACCAAAAGTAGGAAAACAAGTCAATATCTACAATCTACTAATAATTTCAGAACTGTAGTTGTCTAAAAATACGTTTTAAAAAAGTGGAAAATATGGACAACAGCAAAAATAACAAAGATGAGCTGCCCCGTGACATAGTCTTATTACCTGTTGATTACACTAGTAGATTCATTGTTTTTTTTTGTTTTTTTTTCATTTCCTGCAACAGGGTGATCATTCTGCTTTGAAATAATTGCAGTGTTGTCACTCTGTGGAAGCATTAGTTCTAAATACACATACCGTTTAAATGGACTTGAAGTAATTGAAACACAACTTAAAGTCCAATGGCTCCTGAGCTTGGACCAGCATGCTCACTTTTTGGCATGTTGATTTATTTAGCAGACCCTCAGGAGACTCTAGACAGACTACTATATTTTAAAGGAGTATAAACATTTTTGCAGCTTCTGTGTAAACTGTAAACAGTCTATAACTTTCCCACAATGGACCTGGATTTAATGCCTCAGACTCCATCTTTTGTTCATTGAAAGTAATTGATCAATCTCAGGATTTAAGCATCACCTCACCATACAACAACCTCTACAATGCATAGCCTTGACTCCCTAATATGTAGACTTAACACACACACACACTTGGTCCACACTGCCCCCAGATCCCCTGGGTCATATAAATATTGTTAAAATTATATATTTCTTTCTCGTACATCACGGGACACAGAGCGGCATATTCATTACTATGTGGGTTATATGGAGTACCTTCAGGTGTGGACACTGGCAATCTTCAAACAGGAAGTCCCCTCCCTATATAACCCCCTCCCCTAGAGGGAGTCCCTCAGTTTTTTCACCAGTGTCTTAGGTGTTGGTCACGGAATAGCTTTGCTCCACATCCTTGGGATTAAGGGCGGGCTACCGGATCTGTCCAAGGAGCCTCAGTGCCAAAGTGGACAGTACCCGGGCCCCAAACCGTGGGGTTTTGCCTATAATGCTCCTCTTTGGAGGGCTGGACCCTGGGCCCAGGACTTGGAGTTTGCAAAAACCATAAAGTTCCTGTTTTGCCAGGGTGCTATATAGGTCCAGGACAGTGGGTACCTTCATAGGACCCCAGGGCCTGAAGGTCTACTACGCTACCCACGGAGATGGGAGAAGATTGGATCAGTTTGCTGGTCAAACATCCTGCAGCATGGAGCAGGTAAGGGGGAGCCTGCGGGACTTGGTTCGACAGCAGGCTCCCCGGGGTAACCTAAAAGGGGGGATAGCCTAAGTATGCTCTGCATGGGCAACCGTGATCACTATGTCTAAAAGAGACAGGATGACACCCTTTCTCCCCCCATCACTAGGCCCCCCTGTCTAAATATGTGTTGCTAGCTAACCTGCTGTTTCTTCCTAGGGCTAGTAAGGATCCCTAGGGGCCTTGAGAGAGTCCTACCTGGCCGGGGGTTTTGAATCTGCCGCCTGTTTCTGCGTGCCTGGATCTCCAGCAGCGCGGCTCCTCCATGTTCCTCCTGTATCCGGCATACGCGCGCGCGCGCGTGCGCGCGCACGTCTTATTGACGTTTTTCGCGCCGTCCAGACAGGAGGGCGGGGGGGGGGGCGGGCCTGCGGCGTCATACAGGGGCGCGCCTTTGTGCTGTTATAGACAAGGAGAGGACGCAGAGCGGCAGAACAGTGACTCCCGGTGGCGGAAGAGGGGTAGTACATGTGGACTTTGTTCCAATGCCTTTATTGTTAAGCCAAGAAATCCCCCTTATTTTGCAGCAGGTTGGAGGCTGGCAAACTTAAATTAGGGTCATTGTATGTTGTCAAATATATAATATATAATATATAATTATTTAAAAAAAAAAAAAAAGAAAGACCAACATACGGGCCCATTAGTTTTTGGGGACACTAGTGATCTATTCTCCCCTAAACTCTGAAATTTGTACTCCTGGCCACTACAGTCTGTTGTGTGGGCGGAGTCCCTCGATTTTGTATTATGGCTTCCAAGGGTTCGGGGTCAAAGGGGACAAAAAAGACCAAAAAACCAAAGGGGTCCCTTTCTGATTCTGATATGCCGATACTTTCCCCGCAGCTTATTAATTTAAGAAGCGCCTTGGATGAGCCATTAGGGGGATCTGGTGCGGAGGCTGGCCCAGATCAGCCCAGCCCTGTGTTTATCACAGAGGAGATGCTAGCCGTATCCCTAGGGGGGCTAGAAGAGAGAATAGCGGCATTGATCGCCAGAGCTATTCCTGGTAAGAAACGGGTTAGATCCCCATCACCAGGGGGTGTATCCTCAGATGCTGAGATTCTCTCTCCGGAGGAATTAGAATCACAGGAGGATCAACTGGACCTGAACCAAGAGGGTGCAGGGATGGAGGGGTCTACCTCTGAGGAACCATTTTCAGACTCCCAGACAGAGAGACTGTGGGTACAGTCTTTGACGGACATGGTCCGCTCGGCATTTAGTTTGCCATTGCCAGAACTTCAGGTTCCTCCGGTATCCTCTCTGGGCTCTTTGAAAGCCCCGTTAAGCAACGCAGTTTTTCCGGTCCATCCTCTCTTGGAGGAATTGATCTTTCGGGATTGGGTACGGCCGGACAGGGTTTTTCTGCCACCGAAAAGATTTGCGGTCATTTATCCCATGGAGGAAAAATTCTCCAAGAAGTGGAGGCTCCCAGTAGTGGATGCAGCCATCTCATGTGTGAATAAATCACTAACTTGCCCGGTGGAAAACATACATATGTTTAAAGATCCGGTTGATAAAAGATTAGAGACACTTTTAAAAGCATCCTTTGCTACGGCAGGAGCAGTGGTGCAGCCAGCGGTAGCTGCAATTGGAGTTTGTCAGGCATTAAAAGACCAGACAAAAGAGATGTTAAAGGACATGCCTACCCAACAAGCAGAAGAGTTTGCTGACATTCCCAGAGCTCTGTGTTTCGCGGTAGATGCTATAAAAGATTCCATCCAGCAGGCTTCTCGTTTATCACTATGTTTGGTACACATGAGAAGGCTCTTATGGTTGAAGAACTGGGCGGCAGAACCCCCATGCAAAAAGCTTCTGGCAGGATTTCCCTTCCATGGAGGACGACTCTTCGGAGAAGATCTGGATAAATATATTCAGACTATTTCAAATGGCAAGAGTACCCTTTTACCGGTCAAAAAGACATTCCGGGCTCCTACATTTAAAAGGCAGCTTTTTCCTGTCTCGGGGCCCTCTAATTCCAGGCAGTATCGACGGCCGCCTGCACGATCCAACGTTAACAGTAGATCGCAGGGACAGACCCCTGGGGGTAAGAAGCCGTGGTATCGCAAGCCGTCAAAGACAGCCCCTAAGTCTGCCTTATGAAGGGGCGCCCCCACTCTCACGGGTGGGGGGAAGGCTTCGTCTCTTCTCAGAAGTTTGGGAAGCCAAGATCCCCGACAATTGGGCCCGGGCATCTGTAACCACAGGTTACAGATTGGAGTTTCTAAGATATCCTCCGCCTCATTTTCAAGAATCAAGGCTACCAAGGGATCCAGCAAGGAAGGCCTCAATGCTGGCAGCTTTGGATCACCTGCTTTGCCAGGACGTAATTATAGAAGTGCCAGCCCAAGAGCAAGGCCTAGGTTTCTATTCCAATCTCTTTGTCATACCAAAGCCCAACGGCGATGTCAGGCCAATCTTGGACCTAAAGAGGTTAAACGCTTATCTAAGGGTGCGGTCCTTCCGGATGGAATCCATCCGGTCAGCAGCCGCCGCGCTTCAGAAAGACGATTTTCTGGCCTCCATAGACATAAAAGATGCTTACCTTCATGTACCAATCTTTCAGTCGCATCAAAGGTTTTTACGCTTCGCGGTGGGGCAGCGACACTTCCAATTCAGGGCGCTCCCTTTCGGGCTGGCCACGGCCCCCCGGGTATTCACGAAGATCCTAGCCCCAGTTCTGGCCAATTTAAGGATCCAAGGAGTCACAGTCCTAGCATACTTGGACGACCTTTTAATCATAGATCACTCACGGACGGGTCTGCAAAAGGCAGTAAACCTCACGGTTCGGTACCTCGAAGAATTCGGCTGGGTCCTAAACCAGGGAAAGTCAGCATTCCAGCCTACAAAGCAGTTGGAATACCTCGGCATGAGGTTAGACACAGAACATCAAAAGGTGTTCCTGCCCCTTGTAAAGATCAAGGCGATCAAGGGGTTGGTTCAGTTGGTTATAGACAAGAAAAAACCAACTATTCGCCTGTGTATGCGATTACTAGGCAAGCTAGTGGCCACATTCGAGGCAGTACCATACGCTCAGATCCACACTCGCGTCCTACAGGCAGCCATTCTAGCAGCCTGGGGCAAGAGGGCGCATGCCTTAGAGTCCCCTTTGACGCTATCATCAAGGGTCCGACAGAGCCTGGCCTGGTGGTTGAACCCTCAGAATCTTCTAAAGGGAAGATCCTTCAGCCCTGTTGTCTGGAAGGTAGTTACCACAGACGCCAGCCTGGCAGGCTGGGGGGCGGTCTTCGAAGGATTCTCCCGCCAGGGAACTTGGGTGAAAGCAGAGAGGCAGCTCCCCATCAATATCTTGGAAATCAGAGCTGCTCGCCTAGCCCTGTTGGCGTGGACCTCCAGATTAAAGGGGTTCCCGGTGAGAATCCAGTCAGACAATGCCACTGCGGTGGCATACATAAACCACCAAGGGGGAACCAGGAGCCAGGCCGCTCAAAGGGAAGTGAACTTGATTTTTCAATGGGCAGAGGTTCATGTACCCTGCATTTCAGCGATATTCATTCCCGGAGTGGACAACCTGCAGGCAGACTTCTTAAGTCGCCAGAGTCTGTTGCCAGGGGAGTGGTCTCTGCATCCCCAGGTCTTTCAGACAATCTGCCAGAGGTGGGGAACGCCAGACGTAGATATAATGGCATCCAGGTTCAACAAGAAACTAGACAGGTTCGTGTCTCGAGCGAGGGATCCTATGGCCTGCGGAACCGATGCGTTGGTTTGCCCTTGGCATCAATTCAAACTTCTATATGCATTCCCTCCGCTACAGTTACTCCCTCGCCTGTTGCGCAGGATCAGAGTGGAGCACAAGCCAGTCATTCTAGTAGCTCCGGCTTGGCCCCGGAGGGCTTGGTACTCACTAGTCCTGAAGATGGCAGTGGGAGACCCTTGGACTCTTCCTCTACAACCAGACCTACTCTCACAAGGCCCGATCCTCCACCCTACATTACAGCGTCTAAATTTGACGGCCTGGAGGCTGAATCCCTGATTCTCAGGGGTAGGGGTCTGTCTAGGCAGGTAATCCCTACCCTGATTAAGGCTAGAAAGCCGGTCTCCAGGGTAATTTATTACAGGGTGTGGAGGAACTATATAGGCTGGTGTGAATCCAAAAGATGGAATTGCCGCAAATATACTATTGATAGGGTGTTAAGTTTTCTCCAGCTAGGAGTGGATAAAGGCCTGGCACTAAGCACAATCAAAGGACAGATCTCAGCTCTGTCAGTGTGGTTTCAGAGGCCGCTGGCCACCCACTCGCTGGTAAAGACCTTCTTACAGGGGGTCTTGCGTATTAATCCTCCTGTCAAGTCACCAGTTTGTCCTTGGGACTAAATCTTGTCCTGTCCACTCTACAGAAACAGCCTTTTGAGCCTTTGGCTGAGATTCCTTTACTCTTACTGACAAGAAAATTGGTTTTCTTGGTCGCCATAGTTTCGGCCAGGAGAGTGTCAGAATTAGCAGCCTTATCGTGTAAGGAACCATATCTTGTTCTGCATAAGGACAGGGCAGTTCTCCGGCCCCATCCTTCCTTTCTACCAAAGGTTATATCCAAATTTCACTTAAACCAGGATTTGGTACTTCCATCCTTCTTTCCAAAACCTACATCTAGAAAGGAGGGGTTGCTGCATACCTTGGATATTGTCCGGGCCATGAAGGCCTATCTTAAAGCTACGGAAAAGATCCGGAAAACAGAGGTGTTATTCGTTCTACCAGATGGCCCCAAGAAGGGGCAGGCAGCTGCAAAATCCACCATCTCGAGATGGATTAGACAATTAATCATTCAAGCCTACGGGTTGAAGAGGTTGCCTCCTCCGTTGTCGGTAAAGGCCCATTCTACCAGGGCCATGGGCGCCTCTTGGGCAGCACACCATCAGATCTCTATGGCTCAGATATGCAAGGCGGCAACGTGGTCATCAGTCCACACGTTTACAAGGTTTTATCAACTAGACGTGAGAAGAAATGCGGATACTGCCTTTGGTCAGGCAGTACTACAGGCTGCAGTTTGAAATCCTCGGGATCAGAAACACCCTTGGTTATATATAAAAAAAAAAAAAAAAGAAAAAGGTTCTTCTTTCTTGACTAATTTGGAAATATTATTATGATTTGAGTTTAGCTCTAAAATTGAATCCTTCTTTGGAAGATGTCTCCTCCCCTCATTAAAGCATTGCTTTCGGACATCCCACATAGTAATGAATATGCCGCTCTGTGTCCCGTGATGTACGAGAAAGAAAAAGGGATTTTTAAATACAGCTTAACTGTAAAATACTTTTCTTGGAGTTCGTAACGGGACACAGAGCTCCCACCCCTCTTTTGGGTGACCATTTTGGGAGGCATACTGCTTGCTACAAAAAGATGGGGATCCCTTAGGGGAGGGGGGATATATAGGGGGGGACTTCCTGTTTGAGATTGCCAGTGTCCACACCTGAAGGTACTCCATATAACCCACATAGTAATGAATATGCCGCTCTGTGTCCCGTGATGTACTCCAAGAAAAGGATTTTACAGGTAAGCTGTATTTAAAAATCCCTTTTTTTTTTGTATGTGCTGATTAATTCTCTGATATATATACCCCCATGGGAATTCAAGGAGATAAACACAATCCTGAGTTATTTTCTTCATCTAGAATTTCTAGAGATACCTTGCAAATTAACCTGGTGGACAGGTGTATGGCCTTGCCTAACATTCAGGGGTACTACTTGGCATCCCAGCTTGTTAACAAAACAATAATCTCCTGCACTCCGGTGTTTTGCTAGACACGGGTGGTGTGATCCACTCTTTAGGTTAAGGCAACGTCTAGAATCGTGCAGCCCTCCTCAGAACAACTAGAAAGAAAAAGAAAAGAAGGAGAGCGCACTGACCTAGTGCATTACCGATATAAAAGTTTTATTCCAATTCAAAGTTTTATTCACAAATGAGCATATGTAAAGGCTTTTCTATCAGTCGAACTGCATCCCTTGGCACCTGCAAACAGGACCTTATGACAGGAGGATCAGATGGTACCCCAATCGGCTGAACGGCTGACGTGTTTCAGGGATGCACCTCTTTCTTCAAAGCCTAAGCAGTCAGTCATCCCAGCTTGTTCACAGACATTGGTGGATCCTTCCAGAATATAATAATACTGCTACAGCCAGTCAGCCACTATAGTAGAAAGTTTATGCATAGGAAACACCCTATGGTTTGTGCAGTCACTAAGGCACTTTGTATGACACTGTGTATTCTCTACCTTGCTAAAGAAGCCCTAGTTGATCATAAGTTGAAGAAAGTGGAAAGATAGCGCTGGACCTGTAGGTTTATTTTACTATTATTGTTATCGTAAAAGTTTTAATGTTGGTGTAAATTAACTGGTTCCTGGGCAAGCGGCTTCTACACACCAGAGGATGTCCACAGTCTCCATGGCTTGTAGTGTAATGGAAGAAGGGTTGAAATTTAAGCACCACACCACTGCTTAGAGGTCCGGATACAACTTTATTCCATTAAAGGTCAGGAGTACCGTTCAGAAAATAGCCAATGCCAATACTAATAAAGTTGTATCTGGACCTCTTAGCAGTGGCGTGGTGCTAAATTTCAGCCCTAATTAACCATAAGGTAGCACACTCTGTTAACAATCCCTAGTAGCATAACCCATAGATGAGTGCATTATTTTTGGGGCTTGCTATTGTGTCCAATATATTCATTGTTATAAATGTGAAGGAACCTATAAATCAGTATCAGAAATTGATAAAGAATGAGGGATACCTCATTTTATTTTCCTTTAAGCTAGTGCAAAGGGTCACTAAAGGATTTTTTTGTGCTAAATAGCTTCCTTTACCTTACTGCAATCCTGGTTTCATGTCCTCATTGTTTGTTTTTGATTTGAAGTTGCTGTAATCCTTCTCTGATCTCCACACTTCCTGCTTGTTTGTTTCCTTATGAAAAAAGTCATGGGAGCTTCTCTCTGTGGTCCCTGATCAGGTGATTACTGTGTGTCTAAAACCCCTCAGAACCAATCAGTTTCATTTTTAAAACAAACACTGCCCTGTATTGGCTCTGTGTCTCTGTCCTTCACAGAAGCATGAAACTAGATGAAAAACGAAACTGAAACTACAGGTACATTAGATGATTGATTTTTATCTATTTGTAATCATTTTTATAAATAATCAGTTAACTATTATGTCTCTATACCCTGTAAACAGTCATTTCAGCAAAAAAAAAATTCCTTTACAACTCCTTTAACCACTTAACCCCCGGACCATATTGCTGCCCAATGACCAGAGCACTTTTTGCGATTTGGCACTGCGTCGCTTTAACTGACAATTGCACGGTCGTGTGACGTGGCCCCCAACAAAATTGGCGTCCTTTTTTTCCACAAATAGAGCTTTCTTTTGGTGGTATTTGATCATCTCTGCGGTTTTTATTTTTTGCGCTATAAGCAAAAATAGAGCGACTATTTTGAAAAAAATGCAATATTTTTTACTTTTTGCTGTAATAAATATCCCCCAAAAATATATAAAACAATTTTTTTCCCTCCGTTTAGGCCGATACGTATTCTTCTGCATATTTTTCGTAAAAAAATCGTAATAAGCGTTTATTAATTGGTTTGTGCAAAAGTTATAACGTTTACAAATTAGGGGGTAGTTTTATGGCATTTTTATTCATTTTTTTTTTACTAGTAATGGCGGCGATCAGCGTTTTTTTTTCAGTACTGCGACATTATGGCGGACACTTCGGACACTTTTGACACATTTTTGGAACCATTGGCATTTTTTTTAGCGATCAATGCTATAAAAATGCATTGGATTACTATAAAAATGCCATTGGCAGTGAAGGGGTTAACACTAGTGGGCGGGGAAGGGGTTAAGTATGTTCCTGGGTGTGTTATAACTGTATGGGGGGGTGACCTCACTAGGGGAAATCACTGATCTTCTGTTCATACATTGTATGAACAGAAGATCAGCATTTCCCCCCGCTTACAGGACCGGGAGCTTTGTGTTTACACACATGCTCTGTAACGAGCGATCACGTGTGCTCAGCGCCGATCGTGCCTGCCAGGCACGCACACAGGACTCGGGGGCGAGCAGCGGCTACATAAGTGCCGACGTAGAGCAACGGGCTCTCGCCCAGGAGAGCCGACCTGCCACTGTAAAATGACGGTGGCAGGTTGGCAAACAGTTAACTTTTCCTTCAATTTCCCTTCTAAATGTTTTTTTTCTTTGTCTGAATTTCTCACTTCCTGTTCACTTCCTCATAAGCTTGCCCCCATCATCCGAGCTGTTCTGGTTGGGGGTAAGTCAGCATGCTCGCCTTCTTCCCTTGAGACGTTATGTTCACAACGTCTCCCCGCAGGGATGTAGTCTCAAGGGAGGGGGCGAGCACGCTGACTAACCCCCAACCAGAACGACTCGGATGATGGGGGCAAGCTTATGAGGAGGAACAGGAAGTGAGAAATTCAGACAAAGAAAAAAAAAATTTAGAAGGGAAATTGAAGGAAAAGGTAAGTGAACCAACAATGCACTAGCTTAAAGGAACCTATTTAGAAAATAACCCCTTTAAAAATGTACAACCCCTTTAAAAATTAAACAAGCTAATATACAAATGTAGCCTTTGATATAGTTATGCATTCATTTATAAATCATTAAATGTATATTTAAATACTGCTAGGATAAGTACCAGAAACCAAAATATATCAGCTTCCCATGGTTCCTTTGTTATCAGGTCTGAGAGATGGAGGCACTGTAATGTAATTGCTGCCCATACTCTGGTAGATTTACAAATGTACGTTTGTACAAAAATTCTTATCAGTGCAATAACTTAACAAATACATTTCATAATTGTATTTGGTTTTAACATTCAATAATGGAATGTATGTAATTTCCTGAACGGAAAAAAATCACAAACACTGTTAGAAATGTGCTTGTTCGAAAAAAAATTCAATCATGCTCCTTTGAATTTTCTTGTCACTGCAGTCAAAAATAAAAATCAATTTGATTTGAAAATCAAACTTTCACAAAATATAAGTTGTTGCATGAAATGTATCTAATGTACAGTATGAGGCATGACCACACTAGACATGTTGGATTAGTTTAGTTACAAATTGAAATTCGGACGAAATTTGCATTATTGTGAGATTTGGATGTATCCGAATTACCGAATCACAATAGTACCTACATTTTCAGAATTTTAAATGTAATTTAAATTCTAATTTAAAAAAAATAATTATAATTTGAAAATGTATTTGAATTTGAAATGGAAACATATTGCAATAAATACAGCAAGGTATAAAAGTGAAATAAGATGATCAAATGCACAGGAAAATGGGACTTTTAAGGTGCTTCAATTAAATAACAATCCAGTATATAAAAAAATTGTCATTTTATTAAATCACAACATTAAAAGCTTTTTGAAAAAAAATCCTGTGCTAGGGATGTGGTGCTAATGATCTGTTATCATTCACCCATACTGCTAATGAAATAAGATGATGATTCCAACTTAGGCTGCTTTATAGAATAGAATAGAAACAAATAGTATAGAATAGAATAGAAGCACATAGTATAGAATAGGAAAAAAAATAATAGAATAAAAAAAAATAGAAAAGAAAAGAATAGAATGGAAAAAATAGAATACAATAGAACACAATATAATAAAATAGAATGCATATAGCCATCTTCTGAAATTCGAAATTTGAAAAGTTAATTTAATTTTTTTTTTTTTAAATTCTAATTTCGAATCCATTTGAAAATAATGAATATGCAAAACGAATTTGAATATTTTAAATGAATTCCAAGAATGAATCATTCTAACATAACGGAAATTACTAAACAAAATGATTAACTTGGCGTAGGAATTTGAAATGAAACAAAACAAATTTTTCCGTAATTCATCCTTAAAGACCACACAGTCTTTATTTTTTTTACTTTACTCTTATAAAATCTTAGGCCCAGATTCACAGAGCAATTACGCCTGTCTAACTGGTGTTAGACAGGAGTAATTTCAAATTTTGCGCACCGTATCACTAGTTTGAATCCTCAAACCATGATACGGCGGCTTCGGGGCTTCGATCCGAGAGGCTTACGTCTTCGTAAGCCTTCGGATCTACGCTGCGATATTTTTGCGGCGCTGGGAGGAGTCCGCGCGTCGTTTTCAGCGTCGGATATGCAAATGACTTTTTCCGGCGATCCACACAGATACGAGTGGTCTTCGCAATCGCTTACGTCATTTTTTTGCTACGTACTGTTAGACCAGCTATTTGCTGGTCTAACGGTGCGTAGCCCATGTTGAGTATGGCCGTCGTTCCCGCGTCGAATTCAATTATTATTTTTTTTTACGTAACTCGTTCGGGAATAGGAATGTCTGTAAATGACGCTACTCAAACAACGAATGACGTAACGACGTGATTTCGCGCAATGCGCGGCGGGAAATTTCTGAACGGAGCATGCGCAGTTCGATCGCCGCGGGAACGCGCCTATTTTAAATGCTTCATGCCCCCTACTCGCGTAGATGCCTTGCGCTGGGAGAAATACACTACGCCGCCGTAGTTTACTGGACAAAATCTGCCGGGATTCCACGTAGAGCCAGGTGAAATACGGCGGCGTTGAGTATTTCTGATACTCTACGCGAATCTAATTGTATGTGAATCTGGGCCTTAGTTTATAGGGTACTATATAGGGTACTATATAGGGTACTATGGCCCAGATTCACATACAATTAGATTCGCGTAGAGTATCAGAAATACACTACGCCGCCGTATTTTACCTGGCTCTACATGGAATCCCGGTAGATTTTGTCCAGTAAACTACGGCGGCGTAGTGTATTTCTCCCCGGCGCAAGCCATCTACGCGAGTAGGGGCGTGAAGCATTTAAAATAGGCGCGTTCCCGCGGCGATCGAACTGCGCATGCTCCGTTCAGAAATTTCCCGCCGTGCATTGCGCGAAATCACGTTGTTACGTCATTCGTTGTTTGAGTAGCGTAGTTTACGGACATTCCTATTCCCGAACGAGTTACGTAAAAAAATGTATTAAATTTGACGCGGGAACGACAGCCATGCTTAACATGGGCTACGCACCGTTAGACCAGCAAATAGCTGGTCTAATAGTACGTAGCAAAAAAATGACGTAAGCGATTGCGAAGACCACTCGTATCTTCGTGGATCGCCGTAAAAAGTCATTTGCATATCCCGACGCTGAAAACGACGCGGACTCCTCCCAGCGGCCGCAAAAATATCGCAGCGTAGATCCGAAGGCTTACGAAGACGTAAGCCTCTCGGATCAAAGCCCGAAGCCGCCGTTTAATGGTTTGAGGATTCAAACTAGTGATACGGCGCGCAAAATTTGAAATTACTCCTGTCTAACACCAGTTAGACAGGCGTATCTGGGCCAATGTGTTCACTTTGAATGCCATACATGTGCAAGGGAAAAAAGGGAATACACTTGGCTTAGACTTTAAAATATGAGCATTCTCACACTGGGTAAAAAGAGAACCCAGTACTGCTTGGTCACTTTTGACAACTTCTGTCTAATTCAAATTAAAATCCCATTAGAGTTCTGTATATGAACTAGAAAATAAAGGGGCCAACTGGATTTAGCTGTTGTGAATAGACAAGAATAGCAGAAAATTGAAATATACAGCCTTTTTACAGAATAGTAGTAAATGATGCCCAATTGGTGAAAAACAGACTTGAGTACTCCACCTTGTAGCTGCAAGTGATAAGTATGAAATACTTACATGACTATAAGAGGTAAAAAACATGTTTAAATATGTTCGGCCCAGAATATTGCTTTGCCAAAGCGTGTTACGATTCCAGGTTCGCATCCCTCCTCCTTTGTTCTCCAGCTCTCCCAGGATTGGCTGCTACATACCTCAGCCTGATTAGCATGCTGAACTCATGTGGTGCCTTTCCTGAGTTTTGACTGGATGTTACTCAAAACTCAGGAATAGGAGAGTAGGAGAGTATTGGGTGAGCTGAAGGTTTACATCCACTTTAAAGCGGAGTTCCACCCAAAAATTGAACTTCCGCTTTTCGGATTCCTCCCCCTTCCGGTGTCATTTTTGCCACCTTTCAGGGGGAGGGGGGAGCAGATTCCTTCTAATATACTTCCCACACATGCCCCCACTTCCAGGCATAGATCGCCGCAGTATCCGTGGCGAGCTACACCATGCCCCTCCTCCGTCCACTTTGCTGTCCTCTGGGAGACATACAGGTCCCAGAAGACAGCAGGGACCAGTGAGATTACGCAGCGTGACTCGCGCATGTGCAGTAAGGAACCAGGCTGTGAAGCCGCAAGACTTCACTTCCTGATTCCCTTACCAATGATGGCATCGCCTCCACCTGGGAGCCGAGGAACAGATCGGTTTCGGGTGAGGACATCGCGGGTGCCCTGGGCAGGTTAGTGTCCTAATATTAAAAGTCAGCAGCTGTAGTATTTTTAGCTGCTGACTTTTATTTTTTTTTTTTTTTCAGTGAAACTCTGCTTTAAGAAGCTCTCTAGACATCTAGCCTGCAATCCGTGGGATTCCACATCTGTATAATGAACTGTCTTCTTCTCTTCTTGTGGTAATAGCTCTGCAGATCTCAGACGCACACTGACAGCTGCCGATATAACAGCAAAGCTTCAAATATGTTACTTATGCAATAATTACCCATGTTTGTCAGTGGCCTGCTAGCCTTTGGAGACTGACGTGTAAACTAAAGGAAGTTCATAACTGTTTTGGGATTCCACCCTGATTGTGGCTGCATGTCTGTATCTAATAATGCAAAGCTCTCTGGGAAGCCAGATTGGACGAAAGCCACTTTATAAATTCATGGTATATTTAGAAAGAGCTACGCAGCTGTGTTCTGCTGTTACCTAATGAGACAAAAAGAGTCCTTTAATATCCCATCTTTCTTTATTAAAGAAATTATTTCATGGCCTGTAATGCCCCAAGGCAGCATTCCACTTGTGTAGAGTGTGCATGCGAGCGGCCCTGTAATTATTTTAAGTTCATAACTTTCAGTGCCTCATTAAAGAGGGAAACCTAGGTGGGGGTTTCTGTGTTAAGGGAAGCATTAAATCTTCACAGTGTTTTCACAGTTCACAAGCTACCTGCAGAATGGCTCAGCTTTAGCTTTCAGTTATTCTACAAAACAAGCCAAATAAATACCCTGAAATGTGGGAACCTGTTATACTTTTATGATATCTGGGAAGGTTCCTGTTGTATGGCTTTAAATCTTACAGGAATTAAATGCATACCTGTCTGCCTTTTTAAAGTTTGAAATTCTTCCCAAGCAGACAGCAAAATGTACCAGCTATTACCTTCAAAGGGGAACTATACTCACCTTATTTGTACAATTAATAGATTTAGAGACTTTCAAATACGCACCTCGTGAGGTCAATACTTGCTTTTATTATAGATATTAGAACCCACTATATTTCGATATTACAAACATGTCAGATCAAACAGTTACATATATGCAAAAATTCAATGTACTGATATGTTGTCTGTATAATGACGGTGCTCTAAGGGACGCTCTATTCTGAACCATAGGTTGTCTTCTCTCCTTTTTATGGCTTTTCGATATAGGTCTTTTAGATCCTTTTATTGTAATTCACAGTGATATATCATGGCTGGGGAGATACCTTTCCTTCTTAATATACCTTGGACCTCCATTAGAATATAGGACGCTCATCCTATATGTGCTGGTTCTGTATCCTATGTGTCCCAGGTATATTTACTCCCCATGTTGGGACTTATAGGGCCGAATTCACGAAAGACTTACGCCGACGTATCTCCAGATACGCCAACGTAAGTCCAAACGTGCGCCGTCGTATCTTTACGTCGATTACCGATACGTCAAAAAAATAGGCTTCCTCCGACCGACGTAACTTGCCTATGGCGGCGTATCGTGGGCGCATATTTACGCTGGCCGCAAGGGGCGCTTCAATTGATTTACGCGTCGAATATGTAAATGACTGAGATACGCCGATTCACGAATGTACTTGCGCCCGTCGCTGTAATATACGTTGTTTATGTAAGGTGAACGTCCGGCGTAAAGTTATTCCACCTAAACCCATGCAAAGGTATGGACGTCGGATCAGCCGTTGTATTTTACGTTGTTTATGTAGTACTACGTGAATAGGGCTGTGCGTAGGTTACGTTCAGTGATTCCACGTATATTAGGCGTTTGTCCTGACGTGATTCTGCGCATGCGTACTGGAAGCGTCCATGGGACGGCGCATGCACTGTTCGTTCGGTCGGCCCTTCATTTGCATGGGGTCACGCTTCATTATAATAAATCATGCCCACTTCCACCTACTTTGACTTACGTCGGCTTACCCAGACAACTATACGCTACGAGGGCGCAACTTTGAGCGCATATTCTTTGTGAATAGCATTCTTGTCTCTCAACAATGTGCCAGCGTAGCGTAAAGTAGATACGCTACGCCCGCACAAAGATGCGCCGCTCTACGTGAATCCGGCCCATAGAATCTAGATATAATTTTGGCATCTTTTTCATGTTTCTTTTAATGACATTTAGCCCAGGTTCACACTGGGTACGATTTAGTTCGATTTGAGATGCGATTTCACATGTGAAATCGCATCTCAAATCGGCGGAAATTGCCGGCAATGACACCGTCCTAATCGGTGCGACGCCGCATCTGTGGCGCTGCACCGATTTCAAAAAGTAGTTCCTGTACTACTTTTTGCGATTTCAGGACGCGATTTACATTGACATCTGTGCAGAACCCTGCACAGATGTCTCTTAAATCGCGCTGAAATCGGGACTGCCAGAGGGAGTGAAATTGCGCGAGTTCAGCTGAAATCGCACGATTTCACTCCCGCAGCCCAGTGTGAACCAGGGCTCAGGTGTATCCATTCTGCTTGATCTGATCTTTTGAACATCCTAATTATTGGGCATGTCTGGTTTTAGGTAAGAATATAGTTTGTTTTTTCCATTCCCCTTTGCTATTTTTATCTTCATAGATGGACTGATATTGTTAAAAGGATCTGCAGTGTCTTGCAAAAATATTCACCCCCTTTTTTTGGTGTTTTGTTGCCTCACAACCTGGAATTAACATGGTTTGTTTCAGGATTTGCATAATTTAATTTACAGAACACGCCCACAACTTTGAAGATGTTTTTTTTTTTTATTGTGAAGCACACAACAAATAGGACAAAATAACAGAAAACGTCAATGGGCCAGATTCATGAAAGGTTACGCTGGCGGATCGAGTGATCCGCCAGCGTAACAGTGGCTTTGAGCCGGCGTTTCTGTTTTCTGTAACCAGAAAACAAGAAACGCCGGGTTGAAGTTCCGATGCGAGCAGCGTAACTGAGTTTCGCCATCGCATCGTTACTTCAACTTAAAAATGGCGCCGGGGGCGTTCCCGCCGATTTACGCTCAAAAAATATGTTAATGAGCGGAAATCGGCAATTCACGATCGAAATCCGGCGCGACGCAGTGACGTTACGACGTTTCCGGACGGATACGCGGCGCATAGATATACCTACATGGGGCTGGAGTATCCTATGTTAGGTATAGGCTCGTCATCGCGTCGGGAAAAAAAAAAAAAACGTCGCTTGCGTAAAACGGTCATGAATGGGAATGTGACGTCATTGACGTTCATTCACAGATTTTGGAGCATGCGCACGGGATGTTTTGACACTCGACGCATGCGCAGTACGTCGGCGGCGGGATCGCGCGTAGTTAGCATACTACACGCCCCGTACCCGCGACATTTGAATTCCGCCGGCTCATTTGCGATGCGCTGCCGCAACTTTAGGAGCAAGTGCTTCGTGAATGACAGCACTTGCTCCTAAAAATTCGGCAGCGCAACGCAAATCAGAAGCGTTACTCCAGAGCAAAGATGCTCTGGAATACGTGAATCTGGCCCAATGTGCATAACTATTCGCCCCCCTAAAGTCAATACTTTGTAGAGCCACCTTTTGTGGCTATCACAGCTCCAAGTCACTTTGGATAAGTCTCTATGAGCTTGCCACATCTTACCACTGGGATTTTTGCCCATTCCTCCTTGCAAAACTGCTCCAACTTTTTCAACTTTTTCAAGTTGGATGGTTTTCGCTTGTGAACAGCAATCTTTAAGTCTGACCACAGATAGTCTATTGGATTGAGGTCTGGGCTTTGACTAGGCCATTCCAAAACATTTACATGTTTTCCCCTAAAACCATTCAAGTGTTGCTTTAGCAGTGTGTTTGGGGTCATTGTCCTGCTGGAAGGTGAACCTCCATCCTAGCCTCAAATCAAACACAGAGTGCTACAGGTTTTGCTCAAGAATAACCCTGTTCTTAGCACCATCCATCTATCCCTCAACCAGTTTCCCAGTCCTGACTGCTGAAAAACATCCCCACAGCATGATGCTGCCACCACCATGTTTCACTGTGGGGGTGGTGTTCTTTGGGTGATGTGTTGGGTTTGCGCCAGACCTTTGATGGCCAAAAAGTAAAATTTGCCATTTTGTTTTTTGATGAAAATAATGGGCCAGATTCACAGAGCGATTATGCCGGCGTAACAGGAGATGCGCGGCGTAAGTCTAAATTTGCGCATGCGTTTCGATACTCCGCATCCCCAAAACGAGATACGCAAGAAATCTACTTTTTTTTGTCCAGAGTAATTTCGTTAGACAGGCGCATCTGTCCGTGCAAAACTGCGCTAGACACACCATTGATTTGCTATTCAAATATGCTAATGAGGGAGTTATGGGGATCTACAAAAGAATGTTGGTGCAGCGCAGGCTACACGCTGTGCGCAACAGCTGCATGGCCTGTCTAAAATTAGACCATATAAAAGGTGGTCTAAAATTAGACAATTCGTCTACATGTCAGAGAAAGCAACACCGTTAGTGAGGAGCTCAGCAGTCACACGTGTTGCCCAACAATCTGTATGCCAACATGCCAGGGACATCCTCGCTCATAACTATACTACTGACTTTAGAGGAGCAAAGAAGGAGGAGGGCACGGAGGAGGGCACGGGAGAGGATATACCGCACACGCATAGACCTCTTTGGCATGAGTGATTCTGAGGTGTATCGCATCTTCAGATTCACCCCTCATGCCATCCTGGAATTAACCATAACCCTGCAGGATGACATCACCAGCCCAACACACCGCTCACATGCAGTGCAGCCACTGGTCAGGGTCATGGCAACACTCCATTTCCTTGCCAGTGGCTCTTTTCAAAGAACAAGTGGAGTGGTGGCTGGGATGTTACAATCCTCTGTGAGCAGATGTGTGCACCAGGTTGTCCCTGCAATCCTCAGACTCATGGCCAACCAAATCATCAAACCAACCACTGAGGACCTGCAGCTGAAGGCAATGACAGATTTCTACAGAATTGCCAGATTCCCACGCACCGTGGGGGCCATTGATTGCACACATGTGGCACTCCAGCCCCCCCATGAGACAGAGCACATATACCACAATCGGAAGCATTGGCATTCCATCAACGTACAGGTGATAGTTGATGCCCAAGGCCTCATATGGCACGTCCGTGCCAAACACCCCGGATCCAGCTTTGACAGCTACATCTACAATCAGAGCCCCATCCGAATGGAATTCGAACAGAACGTGTATGGGGACACCTGGCTGGTTTGTGAGTGACATGGGTGGCAGGCATGACTGTCCCCCCCCATGATGCACACATCACAAGGGGCACATGCATGACTAACATCCTCCTGTGTTTTTCCTTACAGGTGACTCTGCATATGCACTGGGACCCCATCTCATGACTCCTATCCGGAACCCCCAATCCCCAAGAGAGGAAAGATACAATGAAGCCCACGCCCAAACACGTGCAGTGGTGGAGCACACCTTTGGCCTCCTGAAGTCACGTTTCCGATGCCTGGATAAGTCTGGGAGGACCCTGTTGTATTCCCCAAACTTTGTGTGCCAGATCATCGGTGCATGTTGCATTCTGCACAACTTCGCAGTGAGAAAGGGCCTGCAGATTGACCTACGTGATGACCTGACCCCTGAACCAGACAATCCCCCCTAGCCGAGGTTACCCTGTCTTCTGAGGGAAGAGCAGCCAGGAGACAGCTCACATTAGGCATCTTTGCACGTTAAACACACACATTAATCATGGCACAATGAGAATGCATGCATGCACACCACTGTGGTCCCTAGCACAGACACATCACATCATCATCTAATTGGATTAGCACAAGCCCACCATGCTGGGCTTGTGAGCAGCAACGCCACGCCACGGCTCCAATTATGTCACTGTACATTCATACACCATTCACACGGACCTGGGAATCACTTCTCCCTGGTCCTGGGGAACCCTTCTCTACCAAAACTGAGGGTGACACCCCTTTGCCAGCAGGAATATCACCCCCACATTCCAAAAACATTCACATCACAAAAAAAAAAAAAAAAAATTCCAGCAAAAAAAAAAAAAAAGGGGGAAAAACAAATTAATGCCGTTGGCGTGAGCCACGCCTGGGGCGCCCACGGCCATGGCCCTGGCTCCTCAGGGGAGACTCATGGGGAGGGGGGGTAATCCGGGGAAGGAGGAGCAGCCCCTGGTCTCTACCCACCTGGCGGCCTGCCCTCCAAGGCCACGGCAATTCTGTTCAGGCCAGCACCTAGTGTTGCCGTGTTGGCCTGGATAGCCTGGGTGAGGGCCCTCACATCCTGCCCAATGTCTGCTGTTGTAGTCTGCAGTGCGTTTAGGCAGTTTGTAAGAGCCCGGGAGTGGCAGTCCAGGTCCCCAAGCGTATCCTTTATGGAGGACAGGCTCTCCTCCATCCGCCCCAAAGTCTGGCTGACCTGTCCCAGATGGCGGGTCTGAAGGGCCTGGTCCCTTCTCAGATTGGGGGGCAGAAGCTCGGCCACCCCCCTGGTCTTCTGGGATGACTTCCTGCCTCCAGTTGAGGCTTGTGGCCGGGGAGAAGGGGAGGCCCTTCGGAGAGGAGCCCTGTTGGGGGAGGAGTAGGAGGGGCTAGCCCTTATGGAGGGCTGGCTGCTGCCAGCCAGAGAGGAAGACTCCTCCAAAAACAGCAAGCCACTGGCTGACATGACATCCTCCTCCTCCTCAAACTCCTCCTCCTCAAACTCCTCCTCTTCAACCTCCTCCGAGGACTCCGGCCTTGTCGGGGGGGCCTCATCAGGCTGGTGTCCCGGGGATGGTGCAGTCAGCCCAGATGGCCCAGCACCCTCCTGCTCATCTGTGGATGACACAAAACATTTACAGGTTGGAGGATCCACACACTTGCCACATATTCCCTTTTACCCCCTCCCCCACACATGCTACACACCTGATAGGGAAAAAAAACCTTACCTGGCATCACACCTTCATGACTTGAGTCATAGCCGGGAAGGCCCTCCACCTGTTGTCTATGAAAGGTCTGGGCCACCGCACGCTCCTCCGCTGTCAGCCTAACAGGGCATGGTGGGCCCCCTCCTGTGGCCCTGGCATGGGCTACCATTTTGGCCAGCTTCTTTCTGACCAGACGCCGGAGGTCATTGATCTTCTTTTCAATCCCCGACCGCGTCCGGGTCTCCCCCCCCCGATGCATTCACCTCGTCAGTAATGTTCTGCAAGATATCACGCCTCCTGGCCGGGGTGGTGTTGGCACTCTCCGGGCCGTGGAGGAAACGCCCATATTGGGAAATGGCCCGGGCAAGAATTTGTTTCTCCCCCAAAGTAAAATTTAACTTCCTCTTTCTCTCAGTCATACTCATACAAAAACTCTCCCAAACAGTCAGCAAAAATCACTCACAAAAACAAGCAGGAAAAATCAAGCAAGAAAACAAACAAACAAAAATCAACCAAAAAGTTTCACAAGCAGTCACCAAAAATCACTTTCAAATATCTTCTAACAAACACTAGATCACACAGTCCACAAATATCACAAAGACAAATCACAACGCAACTAACAACAGAACAAAAGCACCTTGCTGTATAGGAAGGGATACAAAGGAATGTACTTTTGCAAAGGAAGTGCGTTTCTGTCTGTCTATTTATGCTGTCTGCGTAGTTCACTAATTTGCCCTAGTCCACTTCCAATTTCACTGATTGCGCCATTCCTGAGTTGTGAGCATACGCACAGAGGTGCTGACCATGGTCTGCTTCAAGCGTGCATGCGCGAGCCGGCCGGCCCTTCATTTGCATGGGGTCACAGCTCATTTCAATGTAACACGCCAACACGCCCTTCCCAATTTGTATTACTCCGCCTTGCGCCTCTGAAATAACATTGCACAGGCGCAAATTTCTGCGTAAAACCGACGAGAATAGGGTGATTGCGCCGCTACATTGCGCCAGTCTAACGTAAAGGCGGTGCGCTACGCCGGTCCAATAATGCGCAGTTGTACGTGAATCTGGTCCAATGTCTTTCTTCTGGCCACTCTGCCATAAAGCCCAACTCTATGGAGCGTACGGCTTATTGTCGTCCTATGTACAGATACTCCAGTCTCTGCTGTGGAACTCTGCAGCTCCTCCAGGGTTACCGTAGGTCTCTGTGCTGCCTCTCTGATTAATGCCCTCGTTGCCGGTCCGTGAGTTTTGGTGTGCAGCCATCTCTTGGCAGATTTGCTGTTGTGCCATGTTCTTTCCATTTGGTTATGATGGATTTGGTGGTGCTCCTAGGGATCATCAAAGATTTGAATATTTTTTTATAACAGACCCTTACTTGTACTTCTCAACACTATTACTTGTTTGGAGAGTTCCTTGGTCTTCATGGCAGTGTTTTGTTAGTGGTGCCTCTTGCTTGGATGTTGCAGCATGTGGGGCCTTTTTCAAAAAGGTGTGTATATGTAATGACAGATCATGCGGCACTTAGATTACACACATGTGGACACCATTTCAATAATTATGTAACTTCTGAAGGTAATTGGTTGCACCAGAGCTTTTTATGGGCTTCATAACAAAAGGGGTGAATACATACACTCATGCCAATTATAATTTTTTTATTTCTAAAAAATAGTTTTATGTATATATTTTTCTAATTTAACTTCACCAACTTAGACTATTGTGTTCTGATCCATCACATATAATTCAGATTAAAAAAAAACATTGCACTAAAGGCTGTAATGTAACAAAATGTATAAAAAGCCAAGGGGGTTGAATGAATACTTTTGCAAGGCACTGTATTTAACTGTTTGATCCAACATGTTTTTAAAATCTAAATATGGTAGATTCTAACATGATCTATACTAAAAGGATGTATTGATTTTATGGCTGGAGTCCACATTAACCGCTTAACGCCCGCCACACGACTATGTACGTACACAGAATGGCACGTACAGGCAGATGGGCATACATGTACGTCCCTGCCTTCTTGCGGGTCGGGGGTCTGATCAGGACCCCCTCCGCTGCGTGCGGCGGGCAGCTTACCTCCAGGAGCGATCCGGGACGAGGGGGCGGCTGTTCTTTTTTGTCCGCCCCCTCCCAGCCAATCCCCTGAGCCTTTCGCCATGTCACTTCCTCTGCCTGTATAATGTAAACACAGGCAGAGGAAGTGATGTCAGCTCTCCTCTCGGCGGAATTTCAATCCGCCGAGAGGAGAGAAGACATCACAGTAAGTCACACCAACACTACACTGACACCACACACATAGGCACACTTAACCCCTTCCGATCACCCCCCCTTTTTTACTAAAGACATGTGGCTGAATACATTTTGGCCTAAATGTTTGACTAAAATTTAGTTTATTCGATTTTTCTTATAACAAAAAGTAAAAAAAAAAGTAAAAAATATTGTTTTTTTTTCCAAAAATATCGCTATATTTTTGTTTATAGCACAAAAAATTCAAATCGCAGAGGCAATCAAATGCCATCAAAAGAAAGCTCTATTTGTGGGAAGAAAAGGACGCCAATTTTGTTTGGAAGCCACGTTGCACGACCGCGCAATTGTCTGTTAAAGCGACGCAGTGCCGAATTGTAAAAACGCCTCTGGGCATTTAGCAGCATATTGGTCCGGGCTTAAGTGGTTAATGTAAAGTGATACTAAAGGCAATTAAAAAATATCCATTCGCATAGAGCCGTGGCTCAGATGCACCCCGCGCCCCTCCCCCTCTCTGTCCTTATTGACTAATATTTTTACAGGGTTCTACAAAGCCTTGTACCCACAACCAATGGATCATGAGTGCAATGTCAGGCTCCTGCACACGTTCCCTCCATATTTCTGTCCTCCATATCTATATGGACTTTCAGTTAGAAAGCTGGAGGAAGAATGAATAGACTACGATGAATGAATAGTCCTTTGAAAACTACAAGTCAATCTGCTGCGATTGTTTATTTATTCACAAATCTCTGTTATTGAAAGACACGGCTGTGTGGGCAGAATGTCTCCAAGTGATTAAAGCCAGGTACACGCGTAAAGTTTTTTTTCATTCAACCCAGCAGGCTGAACAGAAAAAAACTGACTGAAATATTGCCATGTTTAACACGTGCAAAGTTAGTGCGGTGATCTCACCTGATGTGCCTTGGTGTTCTCATAGGGAGACTGCCCCCCCCCCCCCGACAGATCAAACTGATGGATGCTGGTTTTTCCACCATGTCCCTTCCACAAAAGCTGGTTGTTAGACTGGCTTCTGCTGGAAAACCAGCCATGCACAATGTCCAACCAGCTGATACTGGCTGATATTCGGCTTCTGTGTACCAAGCCTAAGCTGGTAATTATTGTCATATGATAGAGATCACCCCAACAAAGCAGCATTGCCTAAATGCTAATTTTTCATAAAAATCTTCATCTCGCTTCTTGTCAAGGGGCACAACAAAAACCAAACAGGTTAAGAGCACATGCACAAGACTTTTGCTATTGCTTTTAAAAGAGAAGTATGACCAAAGCTTTTTTTGGCCATACTTCTCTTTTGGGTAACAAGCGTACACTCCTGTGACTCAGGTTCAGGGTTTAGCTCACTGTCGGCTGACGTCACAGAGACAGGTAATTTTTTTAGGGGGGCGGCAAACATCCACCCCTCGGCGGTCGGCTGGCGGTACCCCTGCTGTTAGTTGGGTCACCCACACAGCCCCCCCGCCCGTTGTGGGTGGGCAGCTTCTATCGCATATCCTCCTCTGCATCAAATTTGCTTCCGCTGTACATCTCCTCCCTCCTCATCCTAGGCGCCCAATAGGATTGCCTGTCCTTTCAGCCAATCATGTGATGGGTCTCAGGACCCGCTTCCTGATTGGCTGAGAGGAGGATCAGTGAGGATCAGTGTGGCAATAGCATTCATTCGCTATTGTCACACAATTGGTTGGGCTGGAGACGCAGTGCTCTGTGCCCCTAGCCCACCCTTTTTTGAAGCTTAATAGAGCATCTGACTCTAATCAATTGCTTAAAACCCTCCCCCCAATTGGAATCCATGCGCCCGGCATCCTGCGTGTAGATTAGGGGGCAGGATGAATGGACGGGCTGCCACTGGTTGGGATCCACCCAGATGCCTGACCGGCAGTAAACTCAGCTTCTCAGCGTATTGCTGACAGCTTGAGCCAGCCGCTTCCAATCCCTCCACTGCCCAGCACTCTAGTAAGTGGTGGAGGGGCAGAGCAGAGAATGGTGACTCACAGTCACGGCTCTCTGCTCAGTCAATAAAGACATATAGAGATAAAACACATAGCATAATTTATATGGGCCCCCCAGATAAGATAAGGGGAGTACTCAACCCAAAACAGTCCAGGGAGGTGTCCACAAAGAGAACAATTGTGAATCCAGACAACTGTTAGTTACTACTGGGACATGTTTTACCTTAATGCAGGGAACCATTTTAAATTCAGATTTGTTGCTTTTTTTTTTGCAAAAAGAAAGTAAATGTTAGTTGTGTGTACACTATATGAAAAACACTCCTTTTCTTATCTGAATGGAGCAGAAGAAGAATAATGAGCACTTTGGGCTGATAATACACTCATGATGATACAACAGTAAGCCCTTGGCAGAAGCTGCAGCATTCTTGGAAGAAGTAATCCTTTACAAGTACATTCTGGATCTCCTGTTTTATGCATTGTCTTGGGAATTTTCAGCTGATAGGGCAGGCAATAGATAGTCAGAAAAGTACACTGTACTGTCTCTTACCTTACTGAACTGGAGTGGTGCATGATGGAGGATAAATACAAAGACTGGGTGATGGGTGCATATCTGAAAGATTTCTTCAGGGCTTTTTTTTTTCCCCGCTGTAAACAAAAAGAGAGTTAAAGCCTAGGGGACACTTTGTTTAAATGTTTGCTGTGCATTCTTTCTAAAAGTGACCCTGTCATAAATGAAGTACAAGGGGCTTGCCAGGAGTTGCTAAGCTGTGTATATAACACCAGTGCCTTTCGGGTCAGAGACCTGACACATGCTTGTAAACAAGTGTCAGAATTCCTTTTCTTTATACATCTGCATTGAAGTCAATACAACAGCCAGTTAAAGTGATTCTAAAGGCAATAAAAAAAACAAAAAAAACAAACATGTTATACTTACCTGTTCTGTGTAGTGGTTTTGCACAAAACAACCCAGATCCTCCTCTTCTCTGGTCCCCCGCTCCTGGTTCCTTCCCTTGCTCGAAGTGCTTGCTCCCGAGCAGGCTCTGTCCCACCCACCCACTTTCACAGTGATTCACAGTAACAGGAGCTAATAATTACAGAGAGAGCCGAGAGAGACGCTGCTCTCGTGAACATCACTGGATCAGGATCTGGATTAGGTCAGTATATAGGGGGGCTGACGGGGGAACTGCACGCAGAAGATTTTTTACCTTGATTCAAAAATGCATTAAAGGGGTGTTCCAGCCCTAAGTTGTGTTTATTAAAAGTCAGCAGCTACAAAAAGTGTAGCTGCTGGCTTTTAATAAACACTCACTTACCTGCTCCTGCGTTCCAGCGACGCGCCGACCGGGGCTCCGCTCCTCTGCCCCCCTCCCCGGCCGGCGTCTCCATCCTGACTGTGGGCACCCAGCCGTGACAGCCTTCGGCTTCACGGCCGGGCACCCACTGCGCATGCGCGAGCCGTACTGCGCATGCGTGCGCGGCGCGGCTCGCCGCTGATTGGAGAGGCGATCGCATGGGACCTGTCAGTGTCCCATGTGATCGCCTACAGGGAGGGGGCTGGTGTAGGCGATTAAGCTTAATCGCCTAACCAGCCCCTCGGCGGAAGCAGGAAGTGGGACAGGAAGTCCCACTCCTACTGAAGCCCCCACTCCCCCCCCAAAAAAATTACATGCCAAATGTGGCATGTATGGGGGTGAGAAGTGGATTGAGAAGGGGTCATTTTTTTGGGTGGAACACCCCTTTAAGGAAAACAAACTTTATTTTTTTAGGTACATTTCCCACCTCACACTGACCTTATTCTTTATATTAACCAGTTCCCTACCGAGCCATAATAATATGACGTCGGCAGGAACGGTCCGTCCTTCAGAGTGGACGTCATATGATGTCCTGTGCATCCCGGCCGATAGGGGGCGCGCATGACCGTGGCAAAGTTTGTGACCCGGTGTGCCTGCCCGGCAGTCGCAATGTCCGCCAGGCACCCGCAATTGCCGGGAAACACGTCAGGAGTGTGGATCTGTGTGTGTAAACACACAGATCCACCTCTTGTCAGAGGTGAGGAGACCGATGTGTGTTCCCAGAACAGAGGAACACAGATCGGTCTCCTCCTCTTGTGAGTCCCCCTGTCCCTACAGTTAGAAATTACTCCCAGGGAACATATTAACCCCTTGAGCGCCCCCTAGTGTTAACCCCTTCCCTGCCAGTCACATCTAAACAGTAATCAGTGCAGTTTTCCGTCGCAATGTCACGGTCACAATAAAAATCGCAGATCACCGCCATTACTAGTAAAAAAAAAAAAAAAAAAAAAAATGTCATAAATCTATCCCCTATTTTGTAGACGCTATAACTTTTGCGCAAACCAATCAATATACGTTTATTGCAGATTTTTTTTACCAAAAATATGTAGAAGAATAAAGAACATAAAGATTTCATTTGGGTGTTGTATGACCGCACAATTGTTATTCAAAGTGCAACAGCGCTGAAAATTAAAAATTGGTCTGGGCAGGAAGGGGGTGAAAATGCCCTGTATGGAAGGGGTTAAAGCAGTATTAACCCCAAAAACAAACATTTATTATTTTGCAACTTACCAATTCTTAGATGTGACGATTGCATTTTTATTTTATTTTTTTACTTTCTTCTATTTTCACATGGTGATACAGCCAGGAAAGCTGGCCATATGGTTCAGCAGGGACCAGAAGAATTTCGATCCATGTATGGGTATGCTGGTTGTACAAAAGTCGATCTTCCAACCAGCCTATTGGCAAAAACCTTGAATGTTTGGATGGGGGGGTTTAGGGAATCAGGTAATTTAGTTTTTCCAATCTGCTGGTTGAACGAAAATAAAATGACTAATGTACGGGCTGCCTTAAGCCTAGTAAACACAATCAGAAAATTGGTTGACAAATACTGCTTTTGAAGCGATCATACAATATTCTGATTGTTAGTACAGAGCTTTCGAGAGCCAATCAGGACAAGTCGTGCAAAATTATCTGATGGGACAAGCATGAAAAATGTTCTCATAAGATACCAGAACGTACGATTTTCGTTTAATCAGTACAGTTTTTGTCCAAAAAAAATCAGAACGACAAGATGCATGCTCTGAAACAAAAGAATACATTACAATACAATACAACACATTATATCACTTTCTAAATTGTATGCTGTCGTACAAGAATTTTCATATATTTTCAATATGAAACTTGTGTGTGGCTTTAGCCTGTTGTTTTTCAAAAGAACAAGCTCTCTAGAAGAATGTATAAGTTACAGAGATGAGACAAACCATTTAACACTAGTAGGGATGCTTACAATGATCAGCTCTTCTTTATTTACAGTTAGGTCCATATATATTTGGACACAGGCACAATTTTCATACTTTTGGCTCTATATGCCACCAGAATAAAATTTGAATTAAACAATCTAGTGCAGACTTTCAGCTTTAATTCAAGGGGTTGAACATAAATATTAAGTACAAATTTTAGGAACTGTAATCATATTTATACACAGTCCCCCAGGTTTTAGGGGCTCAAATGTAATTGGACAAATTAATATAATCATAAATAAAAAGTAAATGTTTTATATTTTGTTGAGAATCCTTTACCGGCAATGACTGCCTGAAGTCTGGAACCCATGGACATTACCAAAGACAAACACAGTATTTGGTAATGTCCATGGGTTCCAAACTTCAGGCAGTCATTGCCAGTAAAGGATTCTCAACAAAATATTAAAAATTAACTTTTTTTTTTAATGATTATATTAATTTGTCCAATTTCCACCTCCTTTCTGGTGCTTTGCCAGGCTCTAATTGCAGATGTCTTCAGTTATTCTTTGTTTATGCCTTTAGTTTTGCCTTCAGCACGTGAAAACATGCTAAATTGGGTTGAGATCAGGTGATTGGCTCAGCCATTGCAGAATATTCCACGTCTTTTCCTTCAAAAGCTCCTGGGTTGCTTTTGTAGTGTGATTTGGATCATTGTCCATCTGTACTGTGAAGCGCTGTCCAATCAACTTTGCTGCATTTGGCCGAATCTGGGCTGACAGTATATCTCTAAAGACTGCAGAATTTATCCGGCTGGTTCTTCTGTCACACCATCAATAAACACCAATGACCCAGTGCCACTGGAAGCCATGCATGCCCATGCCATTACTCTGCCTCCACCATGTGACCACAGATGACGGTGTGCGCTTTGGATCTTGAGCTGTACCAAGCCTTCTCCACACTTTTTTCTTCCCATCATCCTGGTACAGATTTATCTTAGTTGCATCCATCCAAAGAATGCTTTTCCAGAACTGGTCTGGCTTTTTTAGATGTTTTTTGGCCAAACTGTGGATTTGCCACTCCTAATGTTGCTGCTATCTCGCTGATGGATTTATTTTGTTTTTGAAGCCTTACAATGACCTGTTTAACTTGCATTGAACACATGATGTAGGTTCACAGCAGTAGGTTCCAAATGCAAATACCACACTTAGAATCAAATCCAGATCTTTTACCTGCTTAACCCCTTCCCTACAAAGTCATTGTTAAATGTTAAATGACATCGGCAGAAACCCTCCCTCGGTCGGGTTGGACCTCATATGACGTCCTGGACTTGCCAGGTGGATGAGGGACACGCATGCACGGTGGCCGCAATGTCCGCCGGGCACCCATGATTGCGGGCAATTGCGGCAGGACCATGGATGTGTGTTCCCAGTACAGAGGAACACACATCGGTCTCCTCCCCTTGTGAGACCCCTCCCCCTACAGTAAGAATCACTCACTAGAGAACATATTAACCCCTTGATCACTCCCTAGTGTTAACCTTTTCCCTGCCAGTCACATTTACACAGTAATCAGTGCAGTTTTATAGCACTAATTGTTGTATAAATGTGAATGGTCCCAAAAACGTGTCAAAAGTGTCCGATGTGTCTGTCGCAGTGTCATAGTCACTATAAGCAGATCGCCGCCATTACTAGTAAAAAATAAAATAAAAATGCCATAAATCTATCCCTTATTTAGTAGATGTTATTTTGCGCAAACCAATCAATAAACACCTATTGCATTTTTTTTACCAAAAATATGTAGAAGAATACGTATAGGTCTAAACTGAGGAAAAAATATATATTTTTTTCTAAATTGTGCTATTTATTGAATCAAAAACTAAAAAATATTGTTTTTTTAAAATAAATTCTTTTGTTTATAGAGCAAAAAATAAAAACCGCTGAGGTGATCAAATACCACCAAAAGAAAGCTCTATTCGGGCCCCTTACAGGTGTACTGCCTGTACCCCCCTGATGGCGACCCTGTGACTGTGGATGCAATTAGAGTACAGTGACCTCACTGTCATGTTCCAATGGTGAGATGATTTGAGCTTTGTGACATGGTGTATTATCCTGCTGGAAGGAGCCATCAGAAGATGGGTACACTGTAGTCATAAAGGGATGGACATAGTCTGTAACAATACTCAGGTAGACCATGGCATTTAAACAATGCTTAATTGATACTAAGGGCCCTTTCACACGAGCGGACGAACGATCCGCTTTTCAAATGTCCGTTTACGGACTCACAATGCATCTCTATTGGATCGCGGACGTTAGCGGATGATGCATCCGCTAACGTCTGTAATCATCCGCCTCCGTCAAGATCCGTTTTTTTGGACGGAAGATAGTCCTATTTTTCTTCCGTCTGCCAGATCGGATCAGATGAATACAGACACACGGTCCGTATTCATCCGATTCCCCATAGGGGAGAGCGGAGAAAAGACAGGGCAGTCCCCGCACACTGTGCGGAGACCGCCCTGTCAGCCGACAGCTCAGCGGGGATTTACGGATGATCCCCGCTGAGCAGACGGACACACACTGGGGGGAACAATACGCATCTGCTCTGTGTGAAAGAGCCCTAAGGGGTCCAAATTGTGGCAAGAAAATATCCCCCACACCATTAAACCACCACCACCAGCCTGAACCGTTGATACAAGGCAGGATAGATCCATGCTTTCATGTTGTTAAGGCAAATTCTGACCCTACCATCTGAATGTTGCGGCTGAAATCAAAACTCATCAGACCAGGCAAAATTTTTTCAATTTTCTATTGTCCAATCTTGGTGAGCCTCTGCCAATTGTAGCCTCAGTTTCCTGTTCTTAACTGACAGGAGTGGAACCTGGTGTGCTATCATCTCAAACCCATTCTCATCTGACATCTGACATCAACAAGGCAATTTTCATCCACACAACCTCCACTTACTGGATATTTTCTCTTTTTTGGACCATTCCCTGTAAACCCTAGAGATAGTTGTGTGTGAAAATCCCAGAAGATCAGCAGTATTTTCAATACTTAGACCAGTCTGGCACTAACAACTATGCCACGTTCAAAGTCACTTAAATCCCCTTTCTTTCCCATTCTGATGCTCGGTTTGAACTTTAGCAAGTCGTCATAACCATGTCTAGATACCTAAATGCATTAAGTTGCTGCCATGTAATAGGCTGATTAGCAATTTGTGTTACCAAGCAGATGAAGAGGTGTACCTTAAAACGTGTCTGGTATATACTGTATTGGGTGTGGGCTGCTGTACCTTTAAGTAAGCCTGCTTTCAGTTTATATATACTGTATATTAATTTAAATGTGTCTGTGCGTGCCAGCTTCATACAGTTTAGAGTTATGGATGGCACTTTGCAAAGGCACCTTGGTGTGCCAGTGAGCTTTCACAAGTAGCTGCAAAAAATCATCTAAAATTTTTACCTAAATGTTTAATTAGGTGATTAGCTATACAAAGTGCTGGAGAAATCTTGAAATACATATATGTATTATGACAAATCAAGGCTCTAATTACAGTGATCACCAGCTGGGCAGTAATGAGTACGCCTTTCAGATTCCTCGCTGTGATGATGGCTATTGCCTGGTTACTACATGCAAACACTCACATGAGCACCCAGGAAAGCAGGCCCTTGCACATAATGCATGAACATTTAATCAGCTTTTTCATTAACAATGTAGAGGCCTCCCTGTTCAGGGTGGAACTCTATTAATACTGAATATAAAGAGCTAAAATACTGTCGTATGGCATTAAAAATGGGACATCTCAGCAGGTACCCAAGACTGCTACTCTAGAACACTACCATGCATTATAGCTTCAGTATCTGTACACACGATCTGATTTTACGACAATAATTGTCTGACGGACGTGTTGTGTCGGATAATCCGACCGTGTGTATGCTCCATCAGACAATTGTTGGCGGAATTAACAACAGCAAATGTTGGCTGTTCATGCTCACCAACTGTATGACAATAAATCTGTTACATCGGATTATCCAATCGTGTGTATACAAGTCCGTCGGACTAAAATCCAAAGTACAAACACGCATGCTCTGAACCAATGCTAAACATCAGACAACAATAGCAGAAGTTGCCCAAAGGGTGGCGGTAAAGATCTGAAAAACTAAGTCGTTTGGTGAATGTTGGCTGAAAATATTCTGCCGTGTGTATGCAGAACAAGTTCACGGACAACGCCCTTCCACGAAAAATCCACGGATTTGTCTGATGGAAATCCGATCCTGCGTACGAGGCTTTAGAGTTGTATCCTGTGCCATTTAACGAACTACAAAAAACCTTTTCTACAGTTCGGTTATGTATTGAATATATTATATTCTCGTAACTTATTTGCAAGCAAGATCAACCAGACCAGCATCTGGCCATAGTGGATGGACGTGGGAGCTGAGATACACCTGGAACGCTTTGCTTTATATTTATTCTTCTGGAGGATTATCCACAAGAATATAGAAGATGCACTTAGAGGGAAGGTAGGAGGTTGATTTAGAGCCCTGGATGTTGTGATGGGAAAAATTTCCCCAATGGACTAGATATAAGTCCCAATGGGGGCACCAAACCTGTTAATCCCACCAAAAAAAAAAAAAAAATAGTGCATGGCTTTAATTTTTTTACTGCCCTTTAGGTAACAGGTTAGTCTGGATTTACCATGATCAGTAAGCGTATATCATACATTGCCACTCCCCACAACAACAAAATGAACAAAACATAACTGCTTTATGGATAAAAAAATCTAAATTTAAACATTAGATATCCACTTTCAAATGCTTTCTCAATCATGGTAAATAAATCCCAGCTGCTTATTTGGTACAAGTCTGCAAGCAGCTTGCCAAGGACAGAGAAGAAGGGGGTACAGAAAGGTTGATTAGAATTTTTTTCTACAGCGTCCTTTCTGCGAGCCTGAACAGAACAGAGACAGGGTGCCGGACATAGATCATTAATATTTTTCCAGACTGAGAGCACTCACAGGTTTTTTTCCCATCACAGGGAAATCCACTACTTCCCTATAGATATAGAATAACTTCAGGTGAAAAGTCAGACAATGAACAGCAAACACTGCTGTGCCTAAAAGTGAAGTCCAGGTATGGGCAAAATGTCCTAGTTATCCTTAAGTGGTGGGCACCATAAGGATCACCTCACTATGTTTTTCTGTCTTTCTCATTCATTCCTCATTTTCTCTAAAAGCAGCTACTTTTTTCACTACTGGTTCCTGCAGGCTTGGTAAATGGCATCTGCAAAGACTCCATTGAATATCCATATGGGTCTGCTCCCTTATATAACATTAGTAAGGGGGTTACAATAGCTATGGATGGAAAGCTACTTTCCATCATAGACTCCCAGAAACCTGCCCACATACTGTGTGCAAGAAAAGGGCTCTTGGGAGGTGTAGTTCTGAAGAACAATTCTGCATACATAAGATTTGATGTATGGCCCCCCACCAGGGTGACCACATTTCCAAACTGCCATTCAGGGACACACCCCCTCTCTCACCTTCCCCCCCCAAAAAAGATGAGGGGCGCAGGGTGAAATGTAGCCTTGGGGTTGATGAGGAATTTTGCGGTGGGTTATTTGTCAGGTGAATGTGCCACTTGCCACCAGATTTCAGTGCAGCTTGCCACCCATAGCCTGCCACCAGATGCACTGCTGCTGCCACTTCCTCTGAATGAGCCACGTGCATCACTATCTGCAGAGTGAAGATCACACCAGTCCCTGCTGCTTGCCGCTGGGTGCCAGGGAAGGAGGAGGTGCCGAGGTGGGTGGGGACAGCAATGCTGAACTAGGCGCAGACCTCACTCTGGGTCTCACTGTCTGAGAGTAAATTGTCACTGGTTGCAAGATGCCAAGCAGCGCTGGTCCTAGTAACGAGTTCCAGAAATGTAGTTATTAGTTAGCACCAGGACCCAGGACAGACAGGTCAATTGCAGGACAGTCCGGGACATGTGGGCACCCTACCCCCCGCTGATTCCTCCTCCCACAGTTTTCCCCTGTAATCAATTTTGCAAGCCTGGCGATGACATCATAGGGGGGTAATAAAAACTGTTTCTCACACAAGAACAAGGTAAATGTTCTACAAGAGAAGGGGTATTTTGTGTAAATTTGGGTCATGCCTATTCAAACTTTCCAGCGTTAATGAAAATAAGGCACATACCTTTCAAGGTCTTGTCAAGTGCTATAGAACCTTCCGAAACTTAGCATGTTATGATATACAAATTCCAAATTTAGGAAGGAATGTTGAGGACTTTGAGCCATTTAATTCTCACAAACAATAGTAGGGGGCAATTCATGAAGGTGGGAAATTAAAATGTGGAAATTTTCCCATTGTCCTCTATTCATCTGCTTTGGCCAATTCAAGAAATCAAAACTAACGTATGTTCGACTGCAACATCATCTGTTCGTACGTTCATCGAAATTCGAACAAAACGGGTCGTTCGCGCCAAATTCGAGTGACGCGCCACGGCCCATAATTCACTGCGGCATTGCACGCTGATGATTGGCCAAGCATGCACTATGACCCGCATGCTTGGCCAATCACAGTGCGCAAAAAACGGAGAACCATAATTGGCCAAAGCCAGGGTGGCTTTGGCCAATTATGGCTAAGGGGGTTTAGTACACGCAAGGCGGCCTCGTGTAGTGTGTTGCGGCGTTGTTAAGAGATCAGTCCTATAGAGAGAGAGAGAGAGAGAGACAGACAGTGTCTTTATTACTAGATAGATAGATAGAGCAGGCAGGCTAGTCAGTTTAGTTAAATTTACAGTGTGTAGAAGATATATATACATCTCAGGAGTTGTATATATATTTATACACTGTATAGCTTAGCTAGATCAGTTCTTCCTAATTTACTGGCAGGCAGGTGATTGTGCTGTTAAAGCTGTTATCACACGTATAGACACCCAGCAGGTACAATATTTTGGAGCAGTGATTTTAGTGATGCTTAAATAAAAAATAAAATAAAAATAAAAATTCCTTTAAATATTGTAACTGCTGGGTGTCTATAGTTTGCCTGTGAAAACGTCTTTGAGAACCCGGGTCTTGCCCGAGGGAACATGTATCAATGGAAAAAAGTTTTAAAAACGGTTGTTTTACAGGAGTCAAGATACATGTTCCCTGAAGAAGGAAAGTGTTTACCAATGACTTGCATATAAGTTTGAATTGAGTTCTGAATTTGAAAGTGAGCATCCCATAATACTTAAGTTCAATCCCTCTAAATGTTCACAAAGCTGCAAGGACTGATTCTTGTGTTCTGTGTGTGGGAGATACCTTCATTCACCACCAGTGGCTTCTGTGTGGTAGCGCTACACACACATTGAAATTCTGACTGAATTTTGATACAAGCATACCCTGCTTTAGTCTCAGGTCTGGATGGTCCTATAAATCCTTTGTGAGGTAAATAGTTCCCTTATGTGTATTAAATTTGTGATTTAGCAGTTTACCCGGAGTTCGGCTTTAATCCCTGGCGGTATCCCCGAGCGTGACTCGGGGTGGGTTTTTTTCCTGCTAAGAACGGTGGTACTCGGGGTAGCCATGCAGAGCCTGACAGCGCGCGCCCTGATTGCACTCTTGTGAGAGCGGGTGCATCGATTCACACAGCTGGTCCGTGTGCCGCCGAGCTCCGTTTTACAAGCACGGAGCGTAGAACGGAAATTCAACGTGTATACAGTATACTGTAATCTTATAGATTACAGTACTGTATGTAAAAAATACACACCCCCCTTGTCCCTAGTGGTCTGTCCAGTGCCCTACATGTTCTTTTATAAAATAAAAAGTGTTCTTTCTGCCTGGAAACTGTAGATTGCCCATAGCAACCAAAAGTGTCCCTTTATGTCAAAAATGGTTTTAGATCAGCTAGAAAACAGCGATAATAAATGATTTAATCACTTGCAGAATTGAGCGATAGCGATTTGTGGCGAAAATTCGTCATAAAAAAATAAAATAATGACAGCGACAATTCTGCAACTGAGCAAATTTCAGGGTGTTTTTGAGTTGATTACATTCATTCACCACCAGAATATTTTGTGTATAGCGCTACATTACATTGATAATTTGTTACTGAATTATTTATAGTTTTTTATTATATAAAAAATTATGATTTTGTTTTTCAAACTTTATCATACCCGGGATGTCTTTAGTCTTGGACAGATTTAAGCAAGTTGGATGGTCCTATAGAATCCTTTGCAGGCCTACAGTATAAAAATTCCCTTATGTGTACCGCTTAAATTGGTACGTGAATTCCAGACAGAATCATACCGCCAGGGAGGTTAATGAGAAAGATTTCCAAATCATTGCAAAAAGTGTATTTTTCTAATGTATTTATATTTATAACATAATTTATAACACAAACATGTATTCGCTGTTACTAACCCTGTATTGGTATAATAATGTACACTGCAGAACTGGATTGTAGTCTGAATGTGCCCCTAGGAAAGTTTTAAATCTGCCCAGGAATTCCAGATGCTGTACAAAACCATAAACAAACCTGAAGCAGATCTACATGAGTGCCAAAAGGAATTGAACCCCCCGGACTTGTGAAATTGAGTAAAAACATGCAAATATATTTTCTCATTGTTGGTAAAGAAAATGAGGAAATTGTAGTAAAATAAATCAATATTTTTTACTTTTTGTTATAAGAAAAATCAAATAAACTAAATTTTAGTCAAACATTTAGGCCAAAATTTATTTAGCCACATGTCTGTAATAAAAAAAAATCGGAATTAAAAAAAAATAGCTACCTAGTGGGAACAGCGACACTAATACAGCGATCAGAAAAATGATCGCTTAGTGACGCTGGCAATAGGGGGTGAAAGGGTTAACTAGGCCGGTGATCAAGGGGTTAAAACTTTATTAGGGAGGGTACGGGGGCTACCCTAAACCTAACACTAACTGCCTGTCACACTGACACTAAATACAGTAATCATACATGTATGATTACTGCATTCAGTTACACTGTGACAGGGGGGGAGGGGGGGCGATTGCGGGGGTTAAATGTGCCCGTGTGTAGTGTGTGTCAGTGTAGTGTTGTGCAGACTTACTGTGCGATGTGATCTCTCCTCAGCGGTGGTTGAAAAAAACGTTGAGGGGAGAGATCACATCACTTCCTCCTTCCTGTATTTACACAGGAGGAGGAAGTGCACTGCAGGGGGAGCGCGCGGATTGGCTGGGAGCGATCCGGAGGGGGCAGACAAGAACGAATTGCCGCCCCCTCATCCCGGATCGCTCGGCCAGCTAAGGGGACCGCCACATGTACCAGGGGGGGGGGGGTCCCGATCGGACCCCCAGACCCACCTTAAGGCACCAACGTATGTATACGTTGATGTGCCTGTCGGTGCCATTCTGCCGACGTAAATGTACATGCGGCGGTCCATAAGGGGTTAAGAACCCAGTTGAGGGGCTTTGGTGAAATATCAGCAATCTGTGCAGAATGCAATGATTAGGGTGTTCCCAGGCACACCCCCTGCGCATGCCTATGGCCATGAAGTGTTTGGGCGCATCAAGCTTTAGGAAGTTCATTTATTCCATTGGCCAAAATGCTCATTTATTTTGGCCATTGGAATCAATGAATGCTCAAGAGATAAACGTGTGTAGTGCAAATTTAGGGCTAGATTCATGTATAATCGCCTATCTTTGTGCGGGCGTAGCGTATGCTTTTTACACTACGCCGCCGCAACTTTTACAGGCAAGGGCTTTATTCACAAAGCACTTGCCTGTAAAGTTGTGGCGGTGTAGTGTAAATGGCCCGTCTTAATTCAAATTGGGCGGGTAGGGGGCGTCTATTATTTAAATGAAGCGTGAACGTACTGCGCATGCGCCGGCCATGAAAGTTTTCAAGTGCGCATGCTCCAAATCACGTTGCAAATTGTCAATGAAAGCGACGTGAACGTAACGTACGGCCAGCCCCATTCTGAATCGACGTCCATACTTAACATTGCCTGCGCCTCATATAGCAGGGTTAACTTTAGGCCAGGCATAAGCCTAACTTAAACGATGTAAACAGATACACCGGCCGGGCGCACGTTCAGGAATCGGCGTATACGCTCATTTGCATATTTTAGACGGGAACGCCACCTAGCGTCCAGCCTAAAATATGAAAATAAGATTCAACGGCGTAAGAGACTTATGCCAGTTGGATCCAATGGAAATCTATGCTATACTGATTCTATGAATCAGTCGCATAGATAGGATGGCTCAGACGCAGAAATAAGCCGTCTTATCTCTTTCCTGAATCTGGCCCTTTTTCTGCCCAAAAGCTCCTCTCCTGAACGTGCTATTGATGTTTTTATTTTATTTTTTTTAGCCTGTAAACACTCCTCTTCTAATACACTTGGAAACATCTATGTGTGCCTAGACACGAAGACTTAAAGCAAATCTTCAGTAATTTTATAAAAATTTCCATCTATTAAATCTTCTGCCGATGTTGTTTAAATTTTTGATTGAAAAAAATTTTATTTACCCATATGGCAACATATCTTATAATTGTTTGTTTTGCAAGCTGGTTGGTAAGTAGGCTTGGTTTTTCCCTGGGCATTCCCCAGGTCACTTTTGTTATCTGTTTTAGCCTTCCATTGCTACTTACTGCTATGGCCAGCTATAGATGGGGGTGGTGGACAGGTTTATGCTTCACCTGTGGTGTTTATATTGGTCCAGCAATGCACCAACACCGTTGCAGCCATTGAGCTACATGCTGGGTGCTTGGTGTGCTCCTGTAACTTTTAAGGAGGGGTGGCTCCCCTTCAGTTCACCTGCCCCTTTCTATCCATTAAAATACATGTGCCTCCATTGTGGGGACGCTCATTGTTTAGTGTTAGGACCACAGTTTGAGGGTTCCTTGGCACGACTCTGTGGCTCACGAATGCGTTTGCAAATGCGTGCGGATAAAACCCCTGTTTTTAACGCATACTGTTAGACAGGTTAATTGGTTGTTTTGCAAGCTGGTTGGTAAGTAGTAGATATGTGCATTCCCATTCGCACAAATGTTATTTTCGTACGAGAATCTTCATTTTCGTACCCGCGGGATATTGTGTACATACAAAAAAATTAAAGCACCAAAATACGAAAACGATGGGATTACGAATGAGCAGTGTAACGAACAACCGCAAATACGATCGAACGATCCGACGAAAATACGACAAAACGGAAAATGGCAAAAGAACGAAAATTACATCTGTAACAAAAGATTTGCATTCTGTATTTTGTTTAAATCCTTTTTCTGTTTGTTTTCAGTCGTTCATATGACATCTATAACAAAAGATTTGCATTCTGTATTTTGAATTCCGTTTTTCTGTTCGTATTTTGTATTCAAAATACAGAATGCAAATCTTTTGTTATAGATGTCATATGAACATACGAATGAAAATTCCAAAAGAAAAACTATTCAAGATACAGAATGAAAATCTTTTGTTATAGATGTCATTTTCGTTTTTTTGAATGGGCAGTGAGTGAGTGTAGTTAGTAAAGCAGCTTCTCTTTTGTGCTGAGAACACTAACTAGTACAGTGAGTAGTACAGTAAAGCCAAATAAACTTTTCTGTGGATTTTCATCTGAAGGGAGATCAGTTGGCCAGACTTTTGAACCCAAAAATGGTTTTCTGATGTAGTTTGAAAACGAACACATTTTCTGAGAACGAACGGAAAACGAGAGTGTTGTTAAAAAAGTCTGACCAAGTGTATGGCGCTTAACAATAGTTAATATGGATGAGCCGCGTTTTGAAAGTGCCGCGAATCCCGCGATATATTTACGAAAGTACAAAATGACGAAAATCCTTTTTCTGTTAGTATTTTCAGTCGCATGTTCATATGACATCTATAACAAAAGATTTGCATTCTGTATTTTGAATACAAAATATGAACAGAAAAACAGAATTCAAAATACAGAAAGCAAATCTTTTGTTATAGATGTCATATGAACATACGACTGAAAATACCAAAAGAAAAAGGTTTCAAGATACAGAATGCAAATCATTGACGAAAATTCACGAAAATTATTGTCGAACAAGTAACGAACATGAATTAATCAGAATAACGAACCATCCCGCATATACGAAAATAAAACGGTAACGAAAATACGAAACGATCGGAATACGAAAAAATCGCGTCGTACGAAAAACGAACGGGAATGAACAGGAAAACAGGTGTCTTACGAAAAACGAACGGAAACGAAAAAACGGAACGATACGAAACGGAACAAAAAAAAACAAAAATATTTTTTTGTGCACATGTCTAGTAAGTAGGCTTGGTTTTTTCCCTGGGCATTCCCCAGGTCACTTTTGTTAACATATCTTATACACCCCACTTGTTTTTTTGTCTGGTCATTAACCTAATAAAAATTGCTAATGGTGTGCTGTTCCTTTAAATAGTGAACTGATGTTATAATAAACAAAATAAAGTGAATAAACAAGATATCTACCTCTTTAAATGGTGGCGTGACAAGGGGGTGTACTGCATTGGACGTTTTTTTTCACATTCGGGTCCCCTTTCCGGAAAAATATTTTAAGGATAATCTAGATCTTCTTCTGAAAGGTCAGGGTTTTCTCGAATTTATGATTTTACTCAAAAACTTTGGTTAGATAAGGTTGTAACAGGATATAAGACTCCTTATGAAAATAGATGTGACCAGGCCTTGGGGAGGAGGGGAATAATTTCTGTAATATATAAATTTCTTGCTGATAATGATCACAAATTACCTCATATGATAGCTTGGGAGAGGGATCTTCAGGTCGATTGGGATTTGAAAGATTGATTTTCTAATTTTGATAGATCCATGAAGGGCATTACTAATGTTTTTAGGCTAATTTGAAGAAATTTACTAGATGGTATTTGGTACCCTTGAAACTGGCCACTATTTATCCTTCTCTGTCACCTCTATGCTTTAGAGGGTGTCAAGGGGTTGGTTCTATGATTCATACATGGTGGGACTGCCCAAAGATACGTGGATTCTGGAATAAAGTATTTCATATTATAAGAAGAATCACAGGTTGTAATATACATCAGTCTCCAGCGATTGCTATGCTGAATGGACTTATACCACAGGCTCATAAGTTTAACGGAAAACTAATATTATTTATCCTAATAGGAGCCAGAATTTCTATAGCAGCTGTTTGGAAAAAACTGACAGTCTCGATATTATATATGAAAAGGAAAGTCACATGGATAATGGAACAAGAAAAAAAAGGATTGGCTTACTGTTAGATAAGGATAATCAGTTTAATAATATTTGGGAACCATGGTTGAAGTACTTAGAAATCTCAAATACCATATAAATATGGGAACACAATTCGCTACTTACGGCTGTATAAATTTGGCAGGTAGGCTGTCTATCCTTCTTTCTCTTTACTCTTTCATCTCCACCTCCTTTTTCTTTTTCTTCCTCTTTTTCTTTTTCATCCATTCTCTTTTTTCGATCTTTTTCTCTTTTGTTTTTGTTTTTTTTGTTTTTTTCTATTATATAAATAACACAAACTTTCTTTATATGAAAGTGTTATTCATATTTTGGTTCTTTTCTATTTCATATATAGTTTGGTTTTATCCATATGGATACATTCTTAAGTCAGTATAGGTATACTGAAATTTCTTATAGAAGTATTTTTGACTCCTGGAATCTAGGGAGGGAATATTGGAGGAGGAGTCAATTACTCAAATACATTTTAAAATTAATTGTTTGAAAATATTTTATGTTACCTAAATATTCTTTCCTTGGATCGAAAGTATGGGAATAATACAGTTTCTGTTTATTTTTTCATTTATTTTTTTTCTTCATTTTTTCCCATCTAATCCACCATAAGCGATCGTTTTAAAATTGCGGGGAAGAATGGATGGAGGAGATGCTCTGCATCCCTTGAAACAACTTTACCCAGATATTGTGTAGGGAAAGATGGAGGGTAGTTTAAGAATTTACCATATTCATAGATTTGAGAGATATAACTTTTGTTGTGATTAATAATGTGAGAATTGAAACAAGAGTTAAGGAATGACTGGGGATGGGAAAGTACGAGTAACTATTCAATTTCAGTTAGGTTGATTTACAGAAACTTGTGATTTTTTGTGTTATTCTTTATCTCTGGCTAATGAATGATTCTTTGATTTAGACGTCGGTGTTATTAGAAAGAGTATACTACTAAATATGATGTTGTGTAATGCAAATGCAATATAATGACTTTTTGTTATGTTCTATCAAATGTAACGTCTATATTTTGAAAATAGGCTTAAACTTGAATGAAAAAAAAAAAGAAGATATCTACCTAAGTATTTAAACATAAAATATGTGTGTGTGAACAATATGATAGCAACTTAAAGGGTCACTAAAGGATTTTTTTTTTAGCTAAATAGCTTCCTTTACCTTAATGCAGTGCTGTTTTCATGTTCTCATTGTTCGGTGTTTTGGGGTTTTTTTGCTTTGAAGTTGCTGTAATTCTGCTTGTCTGGCTCCTTATGAAAAATCTCATGGCAGTTTTTCACTGTGGTCTAAGCTGTGTGTCTAAAACTCCTCAGAACCAATCAGATTCATTTTAAAAACAAAACACTGCCCTGGATTGTTTGTTTTTGTTCTGTGTGTCTTCTGTACTTCACAGAAACATGAAATCAGTTTAAAAACGAAAGTGAGACTAGAGGCACATTATATGATTGATTTTTTATCTATTTTTAATCATTTTAAAAAGGAATCAGTTAACTTTTATGTCTCTATACCCTGTAAACAGTCATTTCAGCAAAACATTTTTTTTTCTTTTAGTGACCCTTTAATGATGCAAATAACAGATGTCATAACAAATGCATTATTCAAAATGTCAATGTGCAAAAAAATTGCAAGAAATTCCAGTGTTTATTAAAAGTGTTCCATCCACAAGAAAAGAGAGTAACCTCTTACCAGGTCTGATGGATCCCTATTACAGAGATCAAGGAAACTTATGCAGGGATGATCACAGGTGTGAAGATTTCAAACAGCGTGTCTTGATACACCTGCAGGAATGAGCTCCATGTGTTCAAAGATCATATATGAAAAGGGACAAGCCTCATAGTGTAAATCAGCCACATCATGATGATCAACACCTGTGATCTTTCCTCTGTAATAGGGATCCATCAGATCTGGTAAGAGGCAGTTTGTATTTTTTTGTGAACACTAGTAGTCACAAAGTTAAATATAATTTTCACTTGTCACACCCTTTAATAAGTGGAGCTTAAGAATGGAAAAGATATTTGTATTACAATTTATGTAAGCAGATTGCAGTTCCTCTCTTAAGTGATTGTTAACAATTAACTTGTAAAACAACCCATTCAGTTTAAAATAGAAATGAAAGGCAAAGCATTTTTGTATCGATATAAAAAAACATAGAAAATACAATTTTTTTGGGAGCCTGTAAATCATCAGATCACTGACGCCATGCAGGTCCCCTTCTAATCTGTCAGTGTATCGGCTTGCTTGTAGCATGTATGAGAAAGTAAATACATTCTGACAGAAAGACTCAATGAACTACCACAGTACTCACTGCACCATGGTAGTTAATTGAAAACTACAAGCCGACAGCCACCTACTGAAACTTCACTATTTGTGTAAATGTAATATTCTAGCTTTCTCTATGTATACATTATATATGCTATATATGCTATATATATATATATATATATATATATATATATATATATATATATATATATATATATATATATATATACAGTACAGACCAAAAGTTTTGACACACTCATTCAAAGAGTTTTCTTTATTTTCATGACTATGAAAATTGTAAATTGAAAATTGTAGATTCACATTGAAGGCATCAAAACTATGAATTAACACATGTGGAATTATATACATAACAAAAAAGTGTGAAACAACTGAAAATATGTCATATTCTAGGTTCTTCAAAATAGCCACCTTTTGCTTTGATTACTGCTTTGCACACTCTTGGCATTCTCTTGATGAGCTTCAAGAGGTAGTCACCTGAAATGGTCTTCCAACAGTCTCGAAGGAGTTCCCAGAGATGCTTAGCACTTGTTGGCCCTTTTGCCTTCACTCTTCGGTCCAGCTCACCCCAAACCATCTCGATTGGGTTCAGGTCCGCTGACTGTGGAGGCCAGGTCATCTGGCGCAGCACCCCATCACTTTCCTTCTTGGTAAAATAGCCCTTACACAGCCTGGAGGTGTGTTTGAGGTCATTGTCCTGTTGAAAAATAAATGATGGTCCAACTAAACGCAAACTGGATGGAATAGCATGCCGCTGCAAGATGCTGTGGTAGCCATGCTGGTTCAGTATGCCTTCAATGTGGAATAAATCCCCAACAGTGTCACCAGCAAAGCACCCCCACACCATCACACCTCCTCCTCCATGCTTTAGGCCTCGTACACACGAGCAGACAGATTTGTTCAAATCTGTCTGTCCGACAGATTTGAACAAATCTGTCTGCTGGGATTTTGGTTTGCTCGCGTGTACACACGAGCAAACCAAAATCCCCGCCAGCAGACGGCGCGCTGACGTGTTGGTGACGTGGCGGTGACGTTGACGCCGCCACGTCACCGCACCAGGAAGTAAAACACTTCCGCGCATGCGCCGAATCCATTCGGCGGCGGTGCGGGACGACATGTCTGCTGGTAAGTGTACTAACCAGCAGACATGTCGGGCGGACGGATTCCCACCCGATAGATTTCAAAGCATGTTTTGAAATCTGTCGGGTGGCCAAATCCGTCGGCTCGGCCGTACACACGATCGAATCTGTCTGCTGAAACGGTCCAGCAGACCGTTTCCAGCGGACAGATTTGATCGTGTGTACGAGGCCTTACAGTGGGAACCAGGCATGTAGAGTCCATCCGTTCACCTTTTCTGCATCGCACAAAGACACAGTGGTTGGAACCAAAGATCTCAAGTTTGGACTCATCAGACCAAAGCACAGATTTCCACTGGTCGAATGTCCATTCCTTGTGTTCTTTAGCCCAAACAAGTCTCTTCTGCTTGTTGCCTTTCTTTAGCAGTGGTTTCCTAGCAGATATTCTACCATGAAGGCCTGATTCACACAGTCTCCTCTTAAAAGTTGTTCTAGAGATGTGTCTGCTGCAAAAGGTGGCTACTTTGAAGAACCTAGAATATGACATACCGTATATACCACGCACTTTTTTGCCCTGAAATTCAGGGCAAAATCGTGGGTGTGCGATATACGCTGATACCCGCTTCCCGCGTCGAGTTTGAATTACTGCGCCGGCATATACCGAGCGCAGTACACTCGTGTATAGTTGGGCAGGCTCGGCTTCTCTTGCAGTCATGTCCTGGACGTACAGGACGCACAGGACGTGAGCGCGAGAGGAGCCGAGCCTGCCCGACTATACACGAGTGTACTGCGCTCGGTATATGCCGGCGCAGTAATTCAAATTTAGCACGGGAAGTGGGGATCGAGCGGGGAGGACACCGCAGAAGGATGCCGGACCCGACGAGGAGGACCCCACCAAAGCCGCAGACGGACGCTGGACCCGACGAGGCCCCTGATGGACGCCGCGCAAGACACCAAAACTGTAAGTACTAAAATCTTTTTTTTTACAGGAATGCAGGTCCACTTTAGGCGTGCGCGCCATACGCCGGAGCGCGCAATACCCCGATAAATACGGTATATTTTCAGTTGATTCAGGCGGCGTACACACGTACGAGAACCTCCACGGGCGGAACACATCGTTCCGCCCGTCGAGGCTCTCGGCCGGCCGTCGAAATCGGCGACCCGCCCGTCGGGAATGGCAACCAGCCATTCATCCAGGCGGGCCGTCGAGCAAATAGAGAGCCTGCTCCCTATTCGCTCTACGGGATTCCCGACGGGCGGGGCGAGCCAGGAGCGTACACACGGCCGAGGTTCTCGCTGGAATGCAGCTCCCAGCGAGGTTCTTGCTGGTTTCTAGCGAGAACCTCGGTCGTGTGTACGCCGCCTCACACTTTTTTGTTATGTATATAATTCCACATGTGTTAATTCATAGTTTTGATGCCTTCAGTGTGACTCTATAATTTTCATAGTCATGAAAATAAAGAAAACTCTTTGAATGAGAAGGTGTGTCCAAACTTTTGGTCTGTACTGTATATATATATATATATATATATATATATATATATATATATATATATATATATATATATATATATATATTATATATATCATACAGCAACTTGTGATTTTTTTTTTTTTAATCTAAATATGATCTTCCTTGATACAGCTGGCAGTAGAGTTGATACATTATAATTGAGGAACTAAGGTATTGTTTGAATCAGCCACAGCAATATGAATTTGGTTATATTGTAGCAGTACTATAGCCATAGGTTTGTAACATCGGTAGAATAACACTTCCATCAAAAATGATAATGGGCCATTGCCCTCCATGTATTGGTGTCTTGTGTGAATGAAGCTGTAGGGATCTAGCATTCATCTCTCCCCCTTGTGTGCTCTCAGAGTGGTTATATTAGTGGATTCCTTCCAATCTTGCTGTCTGTTTAGCATTTGAACACATGGCTTTTCAAGCTTTACCTCCCTCAGTACACACCTGGATCTAATTCTCTACACATCACTAGTAATTTTGGTGGTCTCTGCTGCATTCCCTGTGGAAACATGCCCACCTCATTAAACAACTCCTTTATTTGTCAAAATTCAGAGCAGTTGTGTCTATCCAGAGCTGGGATAACAGCATGTTCTAGATCATGTTTCGTAATATTAGCAAAGCCATGTGGGAAATTCAGTCCATCGCCAGCTTGTCCAACCTAAACTGACAGCAAGCAACTTTTTTTTGTTACTGGTTTTAGGACCCGGAAATACGTGAGATTTTAAATGCTTTCTTGACACATTGCTGTAGTATTTTTGCAATTAGGTAAATGCGCCCAGTAGATTTAATATTGATAGTTTTACAGGGTCCAGCATGCAGACACATGCAATGATCAGCTTTAACATTTTGACCACCCACTTAATATTTTGAATGTCCCTCATTTGCTGCCAAAATACCCTTGACCCTTCGAGGTATGAACTCTACTAGACCTCTGAAGGTAAGCTGTGGTATCTGGCATAAACCCATCAGTAGCAGATCCTTTAAGTTCAGAAAGTTGCAAGGTGGTGCCTCCATGGATCGGACTTCCCGTAGTGTGTTCTGGTTTCACTTCCTTCCCAGGTAAGGAATGCACATGCACCCAGCCATCTATGTGATGTAAAAGAAAACCTGATTCATCAGAGCGGACCACCATCTTCCATTTCTCCATGGTCCAGTTCTGATGCTCAGGTGCTCATTGTCGGAGCTTTTGGTTGTGAACGTGGGTTGGCATGGGCACCCTGACAGGTCTGCGGCTGTGCAGCCCCATACACATCAAACTGCCTGACGATGGGGTCCTGCGTGACTCCGAAACGTTGCACTCTCCTTGTGTTGTGATCATGCAATAAATAATCTGTTTGGACGCTACTTTTTGTCGATCCATGGTGTGCTGCCAATTATCTACTTTTTCTTGACACCTTTCTATTGGAACCAGCATGAACCTTTTTTCAGCAATTTGAGTGACAGTAGCTTCTCTGTTGTAACGGACTTCACAGCCCAGCCTTCATGTGCATCAATGGCCATTGGCTTCTCATGGCTCTGTCACCAGTTTCCTTAATTTTACATCCCTTTGTCCACTTTTGGTAGGTCCTGACAGGGAACATTCCACAAGAGCTACAGTTTTGGAGTGGCTCTGACCAAGTCATCTTTTTATTTGCCCATTTTTTTCTGCTTTCAACACATCAACTTCAGGGACAACACATTCACTATCTGTCCAATATATCCCACCCACTCTCAGATGCCATTGTAACAAGATAATGAATGTCATTCACTTTATATACTATAATTATAGTAATGTCTAAATCAGCCTTTCTCAACCATTTTGACAAGAAGGAAATCTTTGAAATAATGTTCACATGATCACATCTTAGGTAACCCCTGCTAAATTATTATAGCTACAGCTCACAGTACTTTAGCATGACAAGTACTGTATTTATTGGCGTATAACACTCACTTTTTTACCCTGAAAATAGAGGGTAAACTATGCCTGTGTGTTATACGCAGGGGGCTACAGAATGTTTTTTTTCCCCTGAAACTTCCCTCTTAGGCCCTGTACACACGAGGAGACATGTCCGATGAAATCGGACCGTTTTCATCGGACATGTCTCCAGGCCTATTTTGGTCTGATGTGTGTACACAACATCAGACCAAAATCCCCACGGACAAAGAATGCGGTGACGTAGAAGACACCGACGTGCTCAAACACGGAAGTTCAATAATTCCACGCATGCGTCGAATCAATTCGACGCATGCGGGGGATTTTGGTCCGATGGTTGGGCGTACTAACCATCGGACATGTCCGACGGACAGGTTTCCAGCGGACAAGTTTCTAAGCATGCTTAGAAACTTTTGTCCGCTGGAAACCTGTCCGCTAGGCCGTACATACGATCGAACATGTCCGTGGAAACTGGTCTGCGGACCAGTTTCAGCAGACATGTCTCCTCATGTGTACGCGGCCTCAAAGTTAGGGTGCGTGTTATACACCTTGTGCGTGTTATACGCCAATAAATATGGTAAGTTGTCAATATAATAATTATTGGGATTTTTTATTTATTGTTACCAAAAATATGTAGCATAATACATATTAGCCTAAATTGATGAATAAATTAGACTTTTTTTTTTTATTAGAAATGTTTTATAGCAGAAAGTAAAACAATTTAGCATTTTTTTTAAATTGTCATTCTTTTTTGTTTATAGTGCAAAAAATAAATACCGCAGAGGTGATCAAATACCACCAAAAGAAAGCTTGATTTGTGGAAAAAATACCTTTTTTTGGATAACACACGATTGTCAGTAAAAGTAATGCGGTGCCCTATCGCAAAAAATGGCCTGGTCATAAAGGGGAGTAAATCTTCCAGAGGTCAAGTGGTTAAGCAAAGATTAGCTAGAATAGAAATTTTTAATTTGTAGAAAGTTGCTTTCATAATTATTTATGAATGCCTCTTAGAAGGCCATTTAATTATTTGGAAGCTTTTTAGTTCCTGAGGGACATATACGTGCACACAGGGTGTGCCATGTGTGCCTGGGCACACCCTAATCACCCCGTGTGGTGCAGATTCCCCTGTTTAGAAACCTGATATTTCACCAAAGCTCCTAAAAAAAATATGAAAAAAACTAATTAAATAATAATAACAAAATGTAAAAAATAATAAAATAATCAAAATAAAAACTACTAACACAACCCACTGCCCTACTGTCACCAATCTCTGACCTTATGACACCGTCCACTGCTCTACTGACACCGCATATGTGTTTGAGCTTTGGGGTGCACACCCTAATGTAATCTTGCCACCACTGTAATAAAAAAAGGGAATTCTTCTCACTGAACTCCAAGGTAAGGGGCATTGTTCCCACTGACCCCCCAAAGAATGGGTACCATCAGGGGTTCCCAGAGTACTAAAAATTATTTTAAGGGTTCCTCTGGGGTAAAAAGGTTGAGAATAAGGTAAGATACATCACTCACTACACTGCCTTTTCGGAAAAAACTATTTGAGAACACGAAACTACAAACAGACAAAGAAAAAATTTAGGAACATACAAATGAAAATACGAACACACATATTAAGATAAACTTTCTTACACTGTTCATTCAAAAGAACAATTCGAGAGCACGAACAAACGAAATTACGAACATACAAGGAAACTAAATTACGAACACACAAATGAAATATGAACATACGAAATTACGAACAGACAAAGGGCCAGATTCTCTAAGAATTCCGGCGGCGTAGCGTAAGCCAGTTACACTATGCCGCCGCATCGTACTAGAGCAAGTGCTTTAATCTCAAAGCACTTGCTCCGTAGGTTTCGCCTGCGTCACGTAAATCGCCCAGCGTAAACCCGCGCAATTCAAATGGGGCGGCTTGTATTTAAATTAAGCGTGCCCCCGCGTCGAATGAACTGCGCATGCGCCGGCCGGGGAAAAAGCCCAGTGTGCATGCTCCAGCTCACGTCCAAACGACGTGAGCGTCATTTACGCAACTCCCTATTCACGAACGAGTTAGTAAAACGACGTAAGCGACGGAAAAAGCCGACGCTGACCCGACGCCATACTTAACATGGCATCCGACGGGACCCGACGGCATCCGACGGTACTTCGTAAGGTTACTCCACATATAAGCTGGGGTAACCTTATGCGGACGAAAATGACGTACATGACGATGGGGCGGCGTAAAAGCGATCGGGAATCGGCGTACTACCTCATTTGCATATGCAAATGCGAAAACAACGTAAAGGCCACCTAGTGCCCGGAGTTGTCATTACAACTACGATCCGCAAGTGTAATGGTTTTACACTTGTCGAATGTAGAAGCGTATCTATGCAAAAGTGATGCTAAGCATCACGCGCATAGATACGAGACAAAAAAAACGGCGATACGACAGGGTATCTGAGATACTCCGTTGTAACGCCGCTGAGAATCTGGCCCAAAGTATTGAAAATACGGAATGCAAATCATTTGTTATAGGTGTCATTTTCGTTCTTTTACTGTTTTGGCGTTTCGTATTTTCGTAAGTTTGTCCATTCGTTAGTTCGTATTTTCGAATGTTCGTTATTTTGCTTATTCATAATTTCGTAATTTTCGTATTTTAGTTGAGCTATTCGGATGTTTGAATTGATCCGAATGTATGAATGCTAACAATATCGTCCAAAGATCCATTTGTTATGAACCGACTCGCACATGTCTAACCCTAACCTAAAATTAGAAAAAATAAAAAAGTTTTGGCAATAGATACACTTTTAGCACTTGCGGAGTGCGGACCACCTCATGTAGAAATATGGCAGGAGCGACAGAGGGGTGGTAAAAAATAGAAGGATAAGCCATGGTTTTACCACCCTGACTGCTCCTTTTAACCCAACATCAGCCGAAAGGGGTTCTACAAATGCCATAGCTATGATGCTTTCCCTCATTGCTGCAACAAGAATAATACGCCCATTGCTTTCAGTGGAGAGTACTGCCACCAAAGCGCATCCCTTTCAATTGAATGGGGCCTCACCACAACTGCCCTACAACTGCATACCACACACATGGTTGCAGCATGCTGCTGTGCACTTTCCTAGCCGCCTGTTAACCACCCACTGAAAGGCAATCCACTGTGGATTGCTTTTTAAAATGTGACAAGGATTGCCACTAGTGTAAACTTAAATTAAATTAAGTACCTACATGTGCTTAAAGCGGAGTTCCAGGCATTTTATGTTTATTAAAAGTCAGCAGCTTTAATAAACAGACACTTACCTGTTCCACGGTGCAGCGATGCGGTCGCCTGGAGTGTCGGTCCCCTCCCCCTCCTCTCCGCCGGCTCCTCTATTGACACCCCGGGCACCTGGCCGTGACAGATTTCGGCTTCACGGCCGGGCACGGACTGCGTGTCACGTGTCCCAGAAGATTGCCCAGAGGGAGGGGCCGCCTAGGTGGAGAGGAGGAGTCGCTTAGGTGGCCCGTAGGCAGAATGAGGAAGTGGGAAAGGAAGTCCCACTCCAAGCGAAACCCCCACTCCCCCCCAAAAAAAAATCCATATCAAATGTTGCATGTAAGGGTGGGTGGAACGACGCTTTAAATCCCATGCACCTTACAACAACAAAGATATAGAGAAATTAAAAACCAAACGACTGCTCCAGACTTTGTCTGCTCCATTTGATGTTGTTGTAAAGTGCTATATCTAGCACCTGAGCCCGATCCAATTCAGAGACGTGCACAAGAGCAGCGGCTCTACCATCTGTCTCCTTCCTAATCAGACAGATTGATAGCAGTGGGAACCATTGGCTCCAGCTCCTATCAACCAACTCCAGTGACGAGTGGGGGGTGTCAGTGAATACAGCAGCAGGGCCCAGGAGCGAGCCTGCACAAGTGCACCCATGGAAATCGTTTCCTATTGAGGGCACCAGCAAGAAGAAGGAGCCAGGGACCCGAGAAGAGGAGGATCGGGCCGCTCTGTGCTATTCTATTGCACAAAGAAGGTAAGTATAGACATGTTTGTTATTTAAAAAAATCCTTTAAACCGCTTTAAGGATTTATCTATTTTTGCAGGATTTACCATATATTTTTAACACATTTTACTTTGATAAATTGACTCTTATTATTGCATGCAATATTTAAAAAAACAAAACACAAGTGTCACATGTAATAGACATTAGTGACTTGACTCCACTATGTCCCGTATATAACATCAGATGAGGTTGAAGATGTGGGCTATCATGTGGGCCAGCATTTGAGTGGTGATGTTGCAGTGATGGCAGATGTCATCTACGTCATTTACATTGTGAATGAGCACAGCACTGTGTGTGTACATTGACCAACTGCAGCACATAAACCTACTCTAAGTAGCACTGCCGTGACTGCTCCAGCTGCCTCACCTCAAATACTCAACTTCTGTAAACTTGGCTCCCAGGAAGGCAAACAGACAGCTGCCTCTAAAAACATTAGTCATGCCAGCAGCATTGTTTAGCTGGTAAAGACATCAATGTAAGCATGTGGAGTTAGAAAGAGAAGGTCAGTGATGGGCTTAGCACTGTAATCTAGCAGGGGAGAACTCAATATGATTTCTTTGGCAGAGGCAGCATTGACAGCTCACTACTAGGGATGAGCTCCACGTTCGATTCGAACGTATGTTCGACTCGAACATCGTCTGTTCGTACGTTCGTCGAAATTCAAACAAAACAGGTCGTTCGCGCCAAATTCGAGTGACGCGTCACGCTCCATATTTCACTGCGGCATTGCGCGCTGATGATTGGCCAAGCATGCACTATGACCCGCATGCTTGGCCAATCACAGCGCGCAAAAAACGGAGAGCCATCATTGGCCAAAGCCAGCCAACGACAACAAAAATTTGAGAGCTGGTTCTCAAATTTTCCAACAACAAAAGTTGTATACTTTCCAACCATGTATACACAATTTAACGCACAAAAATTATACGCATGCTCGGAATCAATTTGATGCATGCTTGGAATCATTGAACTTAATTTTTCTTGGCTCGTCGTAGTGTTGTACGTCACCGTGTTCTTGACGTTCGGAATTTCCGACAACATTTGTGTGACCGTGTGTATGCAAGACAAGTTTTGAGTCAACATCTGTCGGAAAAAAATCCATGGCTTTGTTGTCGGAATGTGTGATTGTGTGTACTCTTGCAAACATTGTACAGTTGCACAAAAGAAAGAATATTGTAGGATTGGATTTAGGCATGTGATTAACTAATTAAACTAAGCAGTTGCTGATGATCATCTTTTTCATTTGTAGGTTGAAACACAGTCATTCATTGAAACAGAAACAGCTGTGTAGGAGGCTTAAAACTGGGTGAGGAACAGCCAAATTCTGCTACCAAGGTGAGGCTGTCAAAGACAGTTTTATGTCGCAGGTCATACACCATGGCAAGATTGAGCACAACAACAAGACACAAGGTTATTCTGCATTACTTATATCTTTCCTGGGGAAAAAATTCAAAGCAGACTGGGGTTTAAGATATGCTGTTCAAGCTCTTTTGTAGAAGCACAAAGAACGAGTAGCATTGAGGACTGTAGATGCAGTGCTCGGCCAAGGAAAGCTAAAGCAGCAGATGAAAGACACATTGGGGATTATTTACAAAAGCGAATCCACTTTGGACTACAAGTGCACTTGTATGTGTAGTTGCTGTAGATCTGAGGGGAAGATCTGAAATTAGAGGAAGCTCTGCTGATTTTATTATCCAATCATGTGCAAACAAAAATGCTGTTTTTTTTCCTTGCACGTCCCCCTCAGATCTACAGTGACTTTCAAATGCAATTGTAGTAAAAAGTGGATTTGCCTTTAGTAAATAACCCTCAGTGTTCTTAATTCCCTTCTACATCAGAAGATCATCAGAAAACAGGGCCGGACTGGCCTACCGGGATACTGGGAAGTTTCCCGGTATAGGTCGTCTGCACTCTGTCCCCTGGGGCCGCTTTTGCCTGGCTGTCACAGTAAAATAAAGGAGCAGCGGCAGGCCGCTACCCACCAGCACCGCCGTACTTTCCAATGCAATGCCGCTGCCCTTCTTCACTTCTGATCCGTCGCCTGTGGAGTAATGTGTCTGAGGGGACGAGCAGGAGAACATCGGAACACTGTGGTGCTGCTTTATGTCTCCTTCCATCTGGTCCGTGGCGTGCCAGCAGCGCCCACTAGTCTCAGTCTGCATGAAGAGTCAAGTCATGAGTGAGGGCATAGGAGAAGTTAATGGCTGCCCGCCGTGCAGCAGAATAGATAGAGCTCAACACTGATCACTGCACTGCACAAGAAAGTGAAACAATATCATATGATGTCCTAGAACGAAAAAGCCGCCGCCTGCCTTATTGTTGTTAACCACGGGAGGTGGTTAACTACTAATATTAGCCTAGTTCATGTTGCAAGGGTTGGGCTATATAGTTTGTATTTTAACTATATGAATAAAAGGTTAAGGGGTGTGTGTATAAAAAATTTGCTTTGCAAACGTCTCATTATTACCACAAAAAGTCATGAAAATTCCCAAAAGGTTTGTAATATGTGTTAAATGACAGTTTCTTTTTGTTGCCTTTTGCCTGGAGAAAATAACCATAAGAACATTTGACAGCAAGAGTTAAAGAACATTTACCAATACGCAAAAAAGCCTAACACTATATTCTAAGAAGCGTTAACCATAAGGAGGAATAATATAAGGGAGACCTCTGCACTGTGTACAATCTATGGAGATTCCTGTATGAAAGGCTGAACGAATAGATGTTCGGCTTAGCAAACCTCCAGCTGAAGTGTGAAGTGAAACATTCAGCAGCAGTATTACCACTGCTAAGTGTGAGGCCCCGTACACACGGCCGAGGTTCTCGCTGAAAATCAGCGAGAACCTCGCTGGAATGCACATTCCAGCGAGGACCTCGGCCGTGTGTACGGTCTCGGCGAGCTTCCCGTCGGGAAGCTCGTCGAGCCGAAAAAGAGAGCACGCTCTCTTTTTTCTCGACGGCCCGCCTGGAAGAATGGCTGGTTGCCATTCCCGACGGGCGGGTCGCCGAATTCGACGGCCGGGAGAGAACCTCGACGGGCGGAACGATGTGTTCTGCCCGTCGAGGTTCTGGGTCGTGTGTACGGCACCTGACAGCTTTGTGCTCAGGGCTCCTTGTTAGGGAGCCCAAACCTGCCATAATTGATGTGGATCTGCATCACTGGATGATGTCATTACAGCTAGTATTGGGCTATTTTCTCTATTGCTCAGATGTTTATTAACCCCTACACGCAGACATAATACATACACTATATTACCAAAAGTATTGGGAAGCATTCCTTTACACACACATGAACTTTAATAACATCCCAGTCTTAGTCCGTAGGGTTCAATATTGAGTTGGCCCACCCTTTGCAGCTATAACAACTTCATAAAGACATGGATGAGCAAGTTTGGGGTGGAGGAACTTGACTGGCCTGCCCAGAGTCCTGACCTCAACCGGATAGAACACCTTTGGGATGAATTAGAATGAAGACTGCGAGCCAGGCCTTCTTGTCCACATCAGTGCCTGACCTCACAAGTGCTCAAACATTTCCATAGACACACTCCTAAACCTTGTGGACAGCCTTCCCAGAAGAGCTGAAGCTGTTATAGCTGCAAAGGGTGGGCCAATTCAATATTGAACCCTATATTGAATGCCACTAAAGTTCATGTAAATGTAAAGGGCCGCATATATAGGTATCTGTGGTGCGCTACCAGCACAGAGATCGGGGTCTCACAAGAGCCCGGGTCCCCTACTAATGATCGGTACCCAAAAACACCTGATTCAGGGTCACCTGATTATTGTGGTAGCCTCTCAGTGATCAGCCCACTCCTGTGTTTCTCTGTCTGTAAATGTTGAGGAAAGATACATTGGGGTCCATTTACTAAAACTGGAGCAGTCATAATCTGGTGCAGCTGTGCATGGTAGCCAATCAGCTTCTAGTTCAGCTTGTTCATTTAAAGGCGGCCATACACGGTTCGAATTTCTAAAGAATTTCCGTACGAATTTCTCACCATTAGTGGGCTGTAGCAACAGCCGATTTTCATGCGGCAAACAAATTTGAGAAATCTGACATGTTGGAAATTTTTTGAAAAACTAACGATTTTCTGATCAATGATGGAAAAATTGTGCGAGAAATGTAATAGAAAAAAAAATGCGCATGTGCAAGAAAAGAATATTCCCGGAAAGAAACTAATATTCCTGGCAACATGAAGGTTTGGTCGGACGAATTTCGAAAATCAATGGTGGCATCATCGGATCACAAAAAAATCGAACTTCCTGATTTTGAAAAGAAAATTTGTCCGAAATTCGACTGTGTATGGCCTGCTTAAGCTTTGACAATAAAACCTGAAAGCTGATTGGTCTCTATGCAGAGCTGCACCAGATTTTGCGCACGGATTTAGTAAATCAACCCCATTGTATTTTTCTCTCTCTCTCCTTTACGAGAGAGAAAAAAGTGTGTGTAAAATAAACAAATAAATAAATACATAAATAATAATAATAATAATAATAATTGTAAGCTCTTACGAGCAGGGCGCTCTGATCCCTCCTGTATTAATTTGTATTGTGACTGTACTGTCTTCTCTGATGTAAAGCGCTGCGCAAACTGTTGGCGCTATATAAATCTTGAATAATAATAATAATAATAAAAAAAAGAAAGTAGAAAATAAAGTAAAAAATACCTAGATCGAGGGTAAGATTTTTTTTTTTTTAAACTAGTATCAGTGGCAGATAGTGTCAAGCCTCGTACACATGCTCGGTTTATTTATCAAGAACCAGCAATAAAACTGCTGGCAGAGCTTTCTTGCCGAGTTTACCGAGCGCATGTATAAGGCTTTCAGGTTTCTCGTCAAGAAAACTGCCTTAACCATATAATCACCGGGCCTATTCTGGCACTTTTCTCCTTCATGTAAAAATCAAAAAATTTTTGCTAAAAAATAATCAGAACCCCCAAACATTATATATTTTTTTTTAGCAGACACCCTAGGGAATAAAATGGCGGTCATTGTAACTTTTTTTCTTGCACGGTATTTGCGCAATAATTTTAGGAAAAAAAACAGTTTCATGAATTAAAAAATATCAAAACAGTAAAGTTAGCCCAATTTTTTTGTATAATGTGAAATATGATGTTACGCCGAGTAAATAGATACCTAACATGTCACGCTTTAAAATTGCGCACACTCATGGAATGGCGCCAAACTTTGGTACTTAAAAATCTCCATAGGCGACGCTTTAATTTTTTTTACAGGTTACTATTTTTGAGTTACAGAGGAGGCCTAGTGCTAGAATTGTTGCTGACACTCTAACGCACGCGATGATACCTCACATGTGGAGTTTGAATGGTGCTGACATATGTGGGTGGGGCTTGCATGCGTGTTTGCTTCTGCACGCGAGCCACCAGGACAGGGGTGTTTTAAAAAATATATATATATATATATATATATATATATATATATATATATATATATTTTATTTTTTATACTTCTTTTTTTTTTATTTTTACACTTTGTTTTAAGTTTTTTTTATCACTTTTATTCCTATTACAAGGAATGTAAACATCTCTTGTAATAGGAATAGTGTGTGACAGGTCCTCTTTATGGAGAGATGCAGGGTCAGTGAATGCAGCCGCTGAATGCATTAGATTGTGAAAAAAAATAAAAAACTCACCGATCTAATGCATTCAGCGGCTTTGTGTACATTCCGGGTACCGGGCGTGACGTCATAACGTCGGGCCCGGTCCTCCGACGGTCATAGAGATGACTGTGACCTTCTGGTCACCAGTCATCTCTATGCTTCACCAACGAGCGCCGCCCGATTCGCTCTCCGGGCCCCCGATGGCACAGGAGAGAGCGGAGAAGCACCGGATGGCGGCGGAAGGGGGGGGGACGTCCCCTCCCGCTGCCTAGAAGAACGATCAAGCACCGCTTTGATCGTTCTTCTGGTGCACAGAATCGCCGGCTGAAGACGGTGATATCTGAATGATGCCTGTGCCTGCAGGCATCACTCAGGTATCCCCGCACAAAGTGCAGGACGTCATATGACGTCCTGGGTGATCAAGTGGTTAAATCTTGACGAGAAAAATAGAGATCCTGCTCTTTATTTTCTCGTTGTGATTCTCGGCAGTGTTTTCCTGCCGAGAAACCCGAGAGTGTGTATACTTACCTGTCGTTGTGGAAACCCACGCATGCTCAAAATGACTTTGACGCATGCGCGGTAGCTTCCTAGGCATAGGCCTTCCAAAAAAACAGCGGTTCTTTTGAAATTAGTGTCTGTACACTCGGGCGGCAAGAGATTCTTGCCAGGAATCTCGTCAGGGAAAACAACGTTTTTTTCATGACGAGATTCTGGCCTGTGTGTACAGGGCTTCATTGTCGGTGTGTTTTATGTAGGAAGGAAAAAAAAAACGCACACTATTGATTCTGTGTTGTACTACAGGTACAAACAAACAAATGTCACATATGTGGTATTGCTGCAATCGCCAGGGGCAGGAGAATTTATTTTGGGCTGTTCTTTAGTGGTAGGTTATGGTATTACCAAGAAATATGGAGCTACGTTTAATAAAAAGTTTATTTTTATTTTTACGATTTTGGGCCAGTTTTCCTTTGATGATAATAATAATAATAATAATAATAATAATAAAAAAATCAGATAGTATCCATTACAATTTACCACCAAAAAAAGTCAAATTTGTCCTGAAAAAATTTATAAAAAATGTTACATTCTCCCAGTAAAAGGCAACACATAAAAACTGACATTACACACAAGTTACAAACATTACAGGTATTATTTATTACTTTTGTGAGAGACATTCCCAAAATATATTTGTTATACATACAGTAGACCTCTCAATGTAATGTCATGTAAAGTAAAATGTAAAATCATAAACAACCCATACAGTAAGAAGAAGAAGGAGCAGGACTGAAGACAGGCAGCCAATAGCTGGTCTTGCAAAATGTGAGCTACACAATTCAAAAAGCTGCTGTCATCCATGACAAGGAAGCAAGTAGGTTAATTTATCCTAAACACTTGTCTTTTAGGCTGAATAGTCATTTACCTTGACTTGAAGATCCTCTGAACTTTTGGTGTTTATGTAAAGAGTCAACGCATTGGCAGCACATTTGCTACAGCTACAGCACATGCGTGCTCTGGAGTGTGTCTTCCAATTTGGCCAAGGGACCAGGCAGCAGCTGCCTTGATGTGATCTTCGGCTTCCTCAGCCAGGCAGATGGCTAATTGAGGGACCCCCTGCAAGGTTCAGCACAAAAGTCCACACTGAAAAGCAATGCATAGCAAGTAATCTCCCAGATAACACAAACCATTAGATAGAAATCATGGCTTTTATTCCTTCTCTGTCTTACCAATTTATAAGAGGAGAGGAAACCATTTCACCTATTAAATTATCTGGTCTCCATTGATAACTTCTCCATAACTAGCAACCCTAGGTAGCCACAAAGAGTTAAATGTTAATCAGGTACAGATTGTTATAAGTATTTCCAGCGGTGGTGGCTGGTGCTATTTTTTTGGGGGGGGGATCAAACAAATTCACCCACCACCTACACACCCCCCACCCCAAGTCGTCGGATCAGCCACACCCACCCCCCTCCTGTCAGTTGGTCGGTCAATTGGGCACCAGCACCGCACTTACCCCGCCTGGGTTGTGGGCAGCGCTTCCTCCAGGCAGCAGGCAGCAGCTTCACCCGGCGTCTCCTCCTCGGCTTCACATCAGCTTCCCCTGCGTTTCCTCCTCTACCTCTTCTCCTCCAATACGAGCACTTCTCCTTCCGGCCAATCAGGTCTCAGGACTGGCTTCCTGATTGGCCGGGAGGAGAATCAGGAAGACAATAGTGAATATTAATTTGCTATTGTCACACAACTGGACGTGCTCAGGGCGCAGTGCCCTGCACCCTGATCCCACCCTTTTTTAAAGCAATTAGAGCCTCAGGCTCTAATCACGTGCTTCTAAAAAAAAAAAAAACATCGGAATCCATGTGTCCGGCACCCTGCATGTAGATTAGGGGCTGGGCGCATGGTTTAGGGGGGTGGCGTCCCTACGCCTCATATGGACGGGCAGCCACTGAGTATTTCCACTTACCCAGCTATCTATCAATATGGTCTCATTGAGGATTTTTTCAGAGGTAGAGAGCTGAAAATAATGCAGGGCGTGAGTTGAAGATGATGATGATTCTTATAAGTACACTTGGGCATTTTTTGGCAATAAGGAGAATTATGGGTGGTTACCTTTAGTAACCAATCAGTTTTGAGAAGTTTTAGAGCAGCCAAAATTAAAGATAGCTTTTTATTTCAAAACAAGCTTTTTTATTGGCTGCTTCACTTTGTGCAATTTATATTAGTCTTTGTCTACTTTAAATCTTTAAAATAAGAAACAAATGAAAGAATATGAATACGAGATAACAGCTATTAGTATTTCATGGCTAGATAATTGTTCTATGGATGTTGTCACTAGATATTGCATAAAAGCAAGAAATGTAAAAATGGTGGAAACACAATTCATTGACAAGAAAGCAAGTGTCCTTATAATACAATCATTTCCCCACATCTTTCATTCATACCAAAGATTTCTTCAAACAATATGCAGAAAATCATATCAAAGACAAATTACTCCAATCTTCATCTATCTTTAAGGCCAAGTACACACGATCAGTCCATCCGATGAGAACGGTTCGAAGGACCGTTTTCATCGGTTCACCGATGAAGCTGACTGATGGACTGATGTGCCTACACAACATCAGTTAAATAACCAATCGTGTCAGAACGCGGTGACGTAAAACACAACGATGTGATGAAAAAAATGAAGCTCAATGCTTCCAAGCATGCGTCGACTTGATTCTGAGCATGCGTGGATTTTTAACCGATGCTTTTGCATACTAACGATCGGTTTTGACCTATTGGTTAACCGTCCATCGGTTCAATTTTAAAGCAAGCCCTCTGTTTTTTGACCGAAGGATTACGGACCGATGGGGCCTACACACGATCGGTTTGGACCGATGGAAACCGAACCTCAGTCCGTTTTCATCGGTTTGAACCGATCGTGTGTACGCGGCCTTAAAGCTTTTTCCTAAGTAAGATTCAAGCCAGATCCCTCTCTACAATCCACTTCTTTAGTGCATGCAGACATTATTGTACTAACAAGTGTTGTATAACTAAAGACATGTAGAATATTGAATCACACTAATGCTGAGTACACACGATCAGAGTATCCGATGGTCTAAAATATGCTGGATTTTTCATCGGAATTCCGTTAAAGCTGTCTGTCCAAAACGCGGTGACGTAAAACACTGACGAGCCAAGAAAAATTAAGTTCAAGGCTTCCAAGCATGTGTCGACTTGATTCTGAGAATGCGTGGATTTTTCTCCGACCAAATTCCACACAGACGATTGGAATTTCCCATCAGATTTTTTTCCATCGGAAGAATTTAAAACATGTTCTATTTTTTTACTCCAATGGAAAGAAGTCCGATGGGGCCCACACACTATCAGAAATTCCGATGAAACAAGTCCATCAGATCGGAAAATCCGATCGTGTGTATGCGGCATTACACACTTTAGATGATTAAAGAATATGTCAACCCCTTCAGTTTAAAATAGAAATGCAAGGCAAAACATTTGTGTAGTGCGGGAATGGAAAGCCATCGATTGCAATCGACTGGTCAACTGTGGGGAGCCAACAGGTTGATCGTGACCATGGCTATGCCTCTCCCCAGACTCCACTACTTTTATGTCCTCTGCAGAGCCATCATAGTACTGGAAGGAGGGGTAGGGGTGGAAGAGGCCAAACACAAGCTTGGCGCCAATCACCAGCTGCCAATCACCAGCTTGACAACCAATCACCAGCTTGTGCCACCAGTGAGGCATGGACACAGTGAGGCATGCACATGAACACAGTGAGGCAAAGTGAGGCACAGTGAGGCATGCAGATGGACACCCTCGGCTTATACTCGAGTCAATACGTTTTCCCATTTTTTGTGGTAAAATTAGGTGCCTTGGCTTATATTCAGGTCGGCTTATACTCGGGTATATACGATATATATAAAATACTGTTGTTTTCCTTTAAGGTCACATGACCTATGTTCTCAACTGCAGAAAGTGCTTGGATAGCTGGGGTTTGGAGACTACAGGGACGCGTGTCAGCAGGAGGCAAAGAAACAGCAGTGCACAGAAATAAACACCACTATTACTCTTAGTAGCAGTTGTAATAGTATTATTAAATTAGTGTATATTATTATTTCTTAAAGAAGAAAATACCCGGTACTTAAAATATATATTTATATCCATATTTTATCTTATCCATATTTTGCCATTATTGCCTACAATTGGTTAACTGTAGAAAACAAGATCATCCAATGAAACTAAAAGTGGTACATTTTTTAAAAGAAACACAAACACATTTAGTTGATAAATGAACACCTTATAATTTGCTAAGTATTATGATCCAAGCAAGGGGTGCAAGAAAAATATTTTGTGTTTATTTTAACAATTATTATAAAATGTAATGATAATCATGTATCTAATAGAGTGATGAGGAACCTTGTCCTGAAGTGCATAAGCCTGAACAATAAATTGCCAGGGCCAGCTAGAAATAGTGGACAAAAATAATAATGTCCTTGTCCTATTGCAAAATTAAAAAGGTTTCTGTGCAAGACAAGGCTGCCAGCTCAGAAACACGCCTTACATATGTATTGGCAATAAGGTAAGCCACCTTGTGGGTGATAATAGAAAAAGGAATATCCCTGACAAAGACCGCATTTGAACCTGAGAGACACTGTTTTAAATCCCATGGAGTCACAGGAGGTCGTACAGTTGTAAATATATGCTCAACCCCTTGTACAAAAGGTTTAACCAATTATTATGTGGGCTGTGGTTTTTGGAATATAATCACAAAGGTTGAGATTTGATAGCACTCACGGCCAATTGGAGATCTAAACTGAATATTTGTCCCAATGAGTACTTTCTGTAATAAAAGTTTCTTTCCACGCACCATGATAAGTAAGCCTTCCATGTGAAGCGGTATGTGGAGATGAATTTCTAAACTTTTAATAGAGTAGTAATTATTAATTTAGACAGACCCCCTGTTCTTCAAGACCATGGCTTCGACAGACAAATTGGTGCCTAGCACAGATGATCCTGACAATCCAGTAGAGCCTATGAAGTGTCTGCCAGGAGTCTTACCACTTTGGTGTACCGCATCCATCTGGGCCAGTCTGGAACTGTGAGGCACACCAGATTACCCTTTCTCTAGTGTCAGGAAAGGTTCCATCTGCTGGTGATATTTATTCACCAGCAGGTGTCACCTAGCAGTTTGGAACTGTCAGGAGAACTTCTCCCTGCTGGTGTTATATCAACGTTGGGACGCAGTACTGGTCTCCACCAACGGATGGATCCTGGCAGTGTGGAGTGTACGGCTCTTGTTGCACTTAGGTGTGACTTGAACCTAATAACTGACTCTACTTATACCCGGCGAGTACAAGCATACCTCGCCTTGGTATCTATCTCTCTTCCTGACCCTGAGCCTGCAATCCTGACCCTGAGCCTGCTTCTGACCCAACTTGATCCAATCTGATCCTTATCCCAAGCCCTTCTTGGACCTGTCCCGTCTGCATCCTGGTTTCCTTTGGATTTTGGATCCCTGCCCCGCAGCCTATCCATCCTTGCTCTCCCTGTCCATCTGTCTCCTTGTCCCCCATCCTGCTGATATCCCCTGGTGTATGACCTCGACCTGGCTTATTGCGTTAGCGGTATCTCCCCTGCATTTGTATATATTATTTGTTGTGGGTTGTGCACTGGTTGTTTTCACTTGTTTGTCACCTTTTTAATAAATACCTTTTTCTTTCACTTATATGCATTTCTGGTCTCCTCTATGCAGTCACGTAGTCTGGTCTACTAGCTTCCCTGACATCTAGATCTTGCAAAGCAGACAAGGAAAAAGCCCTGAAAGAGCAAAAGCTCTCTAGGCGGTAAACTGGCCCTTGAGACAGAGTATTTGGTTTATGTGGAAGAGTCCACAGTGTATTTGCTTGATGGTAAATCAGGTTGGAGTACCACATCTGCCTGGGTCAGTTGGGTGCTATGAGGATCTCCGGTAGACTCTCCATCTCAATTCTGTGGAGCAGATGGGGAAAGAGTTTCAGGGCAGGAAAACCATACCTAAGGTTGTTCTGATCCCACAGACTCACTGGAGCATCTACTGCTTCTACCAGAGAATCTCTGGTGATGGAGACAAACCTGTCCAATTTGATGTTGAATCTGGAGGCAAGAAGATCCGCATTCAGGTTCTTTAACACCTCCAAGTGTACGAACAATTCTCCTGTGTCCAGAAACGACTGAATTTTTGACAATTGTCCATACCTGGAATATGGAGGGTGGACAAGAGAGATATGTAAGGACTGAAAATAGATCATCGGATATAGGAGTCCATTCCTTAAAAAATTGTATATTGCAGTTTGCAAACAGAGCCTGATAGTAAAACAATGATTCAGAAAGAGCTTTTAAAATAAGGATAACCTTGAATAATGGATGGTCCTAAACAGCAATATGTAACATATGTAGAGCAGTTGGCATTTTTGTACGTAGGCATCCCCAACATGTGCATTTAAGTATGTATACGTCAGGGAAAGTGACAGAAGAAACCGGAATTGGTGAAATATGTTTTTTACTAGTTAGGGGAGATCATTAAACAGGCATTTGCTGGTCTCTCTCTACGCTACTAGGATTCTCACAGGTGGAATAGCAGAACCCAGGAAACATAGGAGGGGGGCACCTAAGGGGGTTTTGCCTGTTTGGGGGGTCTGCAGAAACATTCCAGCATCCACATTCTGGTTGTAGACAAGGCAGCAGCCAGGAATATATGCAAGACCCCTTGCTGCTGATGAAGCATGACATACATTGTGGCAGTAAGAGGGGTTAAGGGATCCCAGACTAGTAACAGCACTGACAGAAACAACAGCATTAATGAGAGCTGATATGGTATCTTTCAATTTGGGAGCTATATCAGCTGACTGAGGCCCCTCAAAAATAAACTTATGCTGCATGGATTTGTGAGACTCTTAGTCATAACATCAGCAGCATAAGGCTCAGAGGCCACAACAGCTGCAGACATTGCCAGACAATGAAGCTAGAGGGGAAGAAGAAGAAACACAATGACCTAATTTTGCTCATAAATTCCAATATGGCTGCCGAAAACTACTCTTTAAATAATGCAGAGCAAGGGGACACACCTTACACAGCAATAGGAAACTGATGAGTGCATGGACTCTAGCAGTGGGCAATAATCTACGCTGTAGGTATCATGTGCCTGAGGCGGGACATTACAGGTCATCCCTAAACTGTTAGTGGAACGAGAGCTAGCCGGACTCAATGCACCTATACACACACGTACATGGTATTTCCCTGAATGTGAAAGTGGTGCTTTTGAGGAAATACCCCCATATGCATATGTGCAGTTAAACAGCCTCCTTTAGTCTCCTCTCGCATTACTAACTGACATGTCAACATGGATGTCACACCACTTCCTCAAACTCAATCTGTCTAAAACCAAGCTTGTCATTTTTCCTCCAGCCCGTGCCCCTCCCCTGACTTCTCCATCAACATCAATAATACAACCGCTCCCCTCATGCCAAGGTACTAGGTGTAATTCTAGATTTTGACCTGTCCTTTCAGCCCCAAATCCAATCACTGTCCAAATCATCCAGGTTTCACTTCCAAAACATCTCCAAAATACACCCCTTTGAGACCACTAAGCAACTTATTCACTCCCTTGTTATCTCTCGCCTTGACTATTGTAACACTATCCTCATTGGCCTTCCTCTCCACAAGCTATCCCCTCTTCACTCTATCATGAATGCCTCTGCCAGACTCATCTACCTTACCAACCGTTCAGTGTCCGCCACTCCTCTCTGCCCATCCCTCCACTGGCTTCCCATTGGCCAATGAATAAAATCCAAAACACTAACAATAACATACAAAGCCATTCACAATTCTGCCCAACCTATATCACCAAACTTATCTCCAAATATCACCCAAACCATCCTCTCCGCTTCTCCGAAGACCTTCTGCTCTCTAGCTCCCTTGTCTTCTCCTCCTATGCTTGTCTCCAGGACTTCCCAAGAGCCTCTCCTACTCTGTCCACTTTTAAACGATCCCTGAAAACTCATCTCTTCAGGGTGACCTATCCTGCCTATAGCTAACAACCAAATCTTCTACTCCCCTCATCATTTGATCCCTCACAGTCCCTACCTTTTGTTCCACCAGGCCCTCCCTCTTAGATTGTAAGCTCACAAGAGCAGGGCTCCTCTAACCTTCTTGTTTTGAATTATACTGTTGGTGTAGTGTCTCACTATATTGTAAAGTGCTTTTCAAACTGTTGGCGCTATAGAAATCCTGTATAATAATAAAAATAAACACCATTGCAGAAACTATTGGCATTTACAGTAAATGAGTATGACTGTGTACAGCAATTCATTTGTAATGGCAGCTCTATGCAGCACCTGCAGCTCCCCATGTGTGGTAAAGTGATAAGAATTTTATTTTTCAGGACATAAATGACTGTGTGTAAGAGGCCTAAGATTTTTTTCCTTTTTAGCCAACTTGTTGGTAGGCCCCTAGCTGACTACAGTTTTCAACACTCTGCTATGGGAGCTCATCATAATTCAGGGCTGTACCATGGTCTAAACACTTCAGCCCACAACTGCTTCACAGCCCACGCAGACAGCACTGTCTGCATACTAGTGTACAGATGATGGGTTAAAGACTCTATGCTAGACCATCTCCCTGTTCAACATAACACTGGCCCATAAGTAAGTGAGAGTACTCACATTGCAGGACCCTGCATTTCTCCATGGTCCCAGTTCAGGATTCCGACTGTCCAGCCAAACATCTGGGGCCCATATAAAATGTGGGCCAACTCTACTTGGCTGTTCTTCATTGCCAGAAGGGTGACTTCTTTCCCTGACCAACCACCATTCCCAATCCAACCAGGTTTACACTGTCCACCAGCCACCATGTAGCGGATCATGAGTTGTACCCATCTAGCTGCTTGCGGCCCAACTGTACACTGGACCACCTTACACACTTTCCGTCGGGTGTCAGGCATCCTCTTGAATAAAATCACTCCAGCCAGAAGCAAAGTCCAATTTTTTTACTGGAATACAGAACATCCGTTTTAAAAAATTTGGCAAGATGAATTGGTGACTTTAGAGTTTACTCCAATAAACTCACCAATAAAATCTTCTGGCACAGTCTTAGGTCTGTGTTCCTAAAGTGATTGTAAAGGTTTTTTTTTTTTCAAATAACAAACATGTTACACTTACCTGCTCTGTGCAATTGTTTTCCACAGAGCGGTCCCGATCAACCTATTCTGGGGTCCCCCACCAGCGATCCAAGCTCCTCTTCTTCTCCTTGTGCCACCATAGCTCGATCCCGAGCTGTGCTGTGTGTATATATTGATATACACAGTGGGGCACCCCATTCCCCTGCTCCATCATCACTAGATTTGGTTGACAGCAGGAGTCAATGAGTTCAGTGAGGAGGAAAAGAGCAGCACCGCTTCACAGCACTGGATCAAAATGAGGCTTAGGTAAATAATTATGGATCTGAGGAAGGGGAACTGCACATAAAAGTTTTTTTTACCTTGATGCAGATAAAGCATTAAAGCAGTAGTAAACCCTGCCAGATAAAAAAAAAAAAAAACTCTGTGAGGCATTGAATAAAGTACTAGCACATTATGAAATACTTACCTTAGAACAAAGCCCCCCAGCAGCATGCTTTCACTGATGAGAGGACTGACATCTTCTCCGGATCTTTCTTCCAGGTTCGTGTGCACAGTAAGAGGGCTGGAGCCGCAATGACTTCACTCCAGTGCATACGCGCCGATGATGTTCTATAATAAGGCTTACCTGTAGGTAAAAATCACAAAGCAGGCTTTACTACCTCTTTAAGCTAAAAAAAAAACTGAAGCCTCTACAATAGGGTGACCATAGGGGGACACCCCTCTTCCCAAAAATCAGCTTGTGCTGTAATGAATCACAGCACAGCCAGGTTGGCGGGTGCACACTCTACCCAGAAGCACTGATCATGCCCCCCTGTATTGCAGACGGCAGTTCAATATTTACAATATATGGAGAAAGAATACCCTTAGAGAGTACACCATTGGGTGTACAGTGTTAGCCAGCACTAAAGAAGAAAAGATGTGGGGGTGCTTATTTCAGATGGTTGCAAAATGAGCGAACAGTGTGACCAGGCAGTGGGAAAATGCATCACCAGCAGGAGGAAGGAGGTTCTGATTCCCCTATACAGGGGGTCCCCGACTTACGAATGGGTCAGGGACTTTAGGTTTGTTTTCTTAAATCAGAAAAGGTTCGTAAGTCGGACCCGCATGCTCAGAACGGCAATTACGTCATTTTCCAAAGTTTTCTGATGTTCCATCGAATGGCCGCGCATGCGCAGAATGGGAGATACGTTGATTCCCGATGTTTTCCAATATTCCGTCAAATGTGCCACCGTCGAAAATAGGCGCACATGAGCAGAACGGCAGATATGGTCCCATTCGTAAATAGGAGTTGTTTGTAAGTTGGGGTTTGTAAGTCGGGACCATCTGTATAGATCTTTAGTGAGACTTCATTTAGAATACTGTGTCCAGTTCTGGAGACCTCACTTACAAAAAGATACTGATAAACTAGAACGAGTTCAGAGACAGGTAACAAAAATGGTGAAAGGTTTGGGGGATAAAACATATCGAGAGCGACTTCAGGATTATGTACAGTCTGGAGGAAAGATGTATTTAAACCTTTAAATACATCAAGGGGTTGGAAAAGGTTCAGGAACCCAGTCTTTTCAATATGAAACCAAAATCAAGAACACAGGGACATGACCTCAAACCAACTGAAGGAAAGTTCAAACTCATTTTAGAAAGTATTATTTTACTGAAAGGGTAAATGATGATTGGAATAAACTACCAACAGAGGTAGTGAGACAGTCAACAGTAAACGGCTTCAAAAATGCTTGGGATAAACATAAATCTATAGTAAGGCAATGAGGTTAATGAAAATAAATAAATGGGCAGACTTGATGGACTACTCAGTCTTTTTTTGCCGTTACTTTTCTATGATTCTATGTTATTGTTCTATAACCTGCAAAAATGCGGGACTGTTCCAGGCTATCTGGGATATGTGATCAATCTACTTTGCAACCACTTTAAGGTCAGTGCTGGTATCTCAAGGCCTGGGCCGGCGCTAGCGCAAGGCAACATGGGCACTTGCCTTACGATGGAGGGGAACAGGGTGGAAAATTGACCGGTCCGTGGCAGTCGCCCGATCATCAAGAGTGTGTGCGGTGTGGGCTGCAGCGGGCGGCATCTAAAGCGGGCGGCATCTGAAGCGGGCGGCATCTGAAGGACAAGTCCGTGCAGCGGCGCTGACCTCTGCAGTCACTCTGTCTCAGTGTGTGACAGTCTCACTGTCTCGTCCTTGCCTACGTGGCGCCTACGTCCTACGTCAGTGAGTGACGTAAGTGGCCCCGTCCCTGGCCGCTCAGCCGCATGATGTGAAGGAGCGAGGGCTGCAGGAGGCGGAGCAACGGACGGACCAGACCCGCACCAGCAGGCAGTACAGCCTGTGGTGTCATCCCGGAGGCGACGGCAACCTGTTAAATGACTCGGGAGGGGAGCCGCCCGGTGCACAGATTGGTGTCCAGAAACAGGTAAGGGGGACCGTCCTGTTTTAAAGTTCCCTGTTTGAAAAAAAAAATAACTTTACAAAACCACAAATAGTTTGTTTGCTATCTTTCTCTGTAAAAGATGAATAAGTTAAACGATCACTTTAAGCATCATAACCATTAATGCTTAATGAAGCACATATATAATGTATGGTGTGTGTGTGTGCACGTGTGTGCGCGTATGTGCGTGACGGAGAGGGGCGGCAAAATGCACCTTCGCCTGAGTTGACAAAAATCCTTGCACCGACCCTGCTTAAGGCCCAGAATTAGGGAAGCCCAAGTAGGTGAACCAACACTATTCCCATGACCCTCTGATACATTCTTTTTTACCAGCATACACAGTAGCTCCAACCAACCTCCTAAGCTTGATCCACTTTATATAGGGATCCTGGCAGTGAGGCAGGGACAACAGGTCACTACCTATAAAGAAGGGGCCCTTAGCTAGGGAATACGTTAACTCCTTCCTGCAAACTGCAGATTCAATGATGTAGATAAATATAGAGGATATAAAATGATGTGGCAGTTGGATATTTAACCTAATTTTAGCACCTGTAGCCAGCAGTGGGAGCTATTTACAAAAAACTGCATATCACAGACTGCAGCTGTTTCACAGCACTCGATCTTTGCACAGCTTAGAAAGATAAATGTCACATATGAATAGGTTATATTCATGCAGCAAAAGAACGTGTACTCTGTTTGAATATTTAAGCAGCTGACAATGTTTCCAAACTCAAAACTAGCTATTATGACGAGACTTTGAAACAAAGCAGTGTAATGGCCGCTATAGACAACTTTCCCTGATCTACTGAACTCCTATTAAACACTGCCCACTGGAGACCTGAACGAGTAACAATTCTCACCTGTGTGTAAAAACAGATGTTCTAGTTAGGATTCAGAGCATACACTGGGGAATAACTTTTTTTTTTTTTTTGAGTTTGTAAGACTAAACCCAGAGTAATGAGCTTGTTGTAAAATCTCCATAAATTCACCAGGTTATGGAAGTAAAAATCTTAGCAAGTCCTGGGAATGTTAATCTTTTAGATTTTAGGCTTTAATGAGCAGGGCCCTCTGATTCCTCTCGTGTTGAATCGTATTGTACTTGTACTGTCTGCTTTCATTTTGTAAAGTGCTGTACAAACTGTTGGCGCTAGATAAATCCTGAATAATAATTATAGTCCATGAAAGAAGAGAATGAACAATTGAGTCATCTAAAATAGATATAAACTCTAACTAAAAAACATTTACTCAACGGTTTCTCCGGCTCAAAGTCTTCCAAATCTATAGAAAAACAGGGTAAGGAATTTTGTGCCAGAACTGCTTTTTCCTATTTGAAGGGTAAGTTCAACTTTCAGGTTTTCAGATTTTCATTAAATACCCCTATGCAATTCTGCATCTGATGAATACAGGCATACCTCACTTTTAAGTACACAATGCGGTTTATTTACTAAAGTTGAAAAGCGCAAAATCAGACTCACTTCTGCTTAGAAACCAATGAGCTTCTAACCCCAGCTTGTTCAATTAAGCTTTGGTAATGAAACCTGGAAGCTCATTGGTTTCTATGCAGAAGTGAGCCTGATTTTGCAATTTCCAGCTTTAGTAAATAAACCCCATTGTATACTTAAAAGTGGGGTAAGCCTGTAGTACATACCACAGCTTCCCCTGTTGGAAATAGTGACAGTCCTTCCATCTCAGTTACGGCTATTTTGGGTCCTCTCCAGGAAAAGCACTTGGGTCTCATTCCTCTCCATCCTGCCATTGTACAAAATGTTCTACCCCCTAGTGGTTGCTCTGGGCCAAACAACTCACAGTGTGACCTATCCCAGCTCCAGTTAACCTTATTAGCGGGTGCTCCATGTCATTCAAATTCTGCTCCAGCACAGTGCTCTCTGCTAGAGAGGGAGCCCCCGCTGTGGTTCTTGAGTGTAATCAGTAATGACCCGATGTGCATGGGGCCTAAAACTGGTGAGTCTGAGAAGATAATTTAATTTTGCATAACCATTTGTACACATTAGAGACATTGTGGAACTGTTTTTTAATGATCATTTGTATTATAGTAATTGTGTGAGACTTTTTAATGGTTTGCGTTAAGGAAGAGGATGTTGTTTAATTATGTTTTGGTGCATGATATTGAAGAAGATGCGCTAGGTTTTGCTTTATTACTGTAGTCATGTTATTCTAACTGTTTATGGTGGTTTTGATTTCCCGGCTCAGTGTTGCTCTGGGTGGAGCCATTCCTCTTGGCAGTGATCTCTTCTGTCCTATTCCTTTGATCCACTTTGGTCTTTCCTTGGTCGTTGGCAGATTCCACTGTCCTGCAGGGGACTTCTCTGCATCTTTGACCATCTAGTAATCATGGGTTGCAGACCTTTAGTTCTTTTTGAACTGGACGCTTACATCATCCTCCTTCGACGGGTTGGCGGATGGGGCTGGACCTACCTCCCTCAACATAGACACAGATGTCTGCATCCATATAGGAGGATCTGTTATCATCCCAATGGGACCTATGAATCCCTTGTACCTTTGATCTTTTTATTCTATGTGGATTTTTAAATATTTTTTTACAATACATGGATCTTACATCATGAGTAGATAGTGGGTCTGTATAAGATCAAATATCAAACATTTCTATATATCTGTGGATGAGGACTGGGGTGTTTCCATTATTTAGATGCGCCCATGTATATATATAAAAACAAAACAGGGTGTGCCCCCCAAGTATGTTTTTGTATTTTGCATGTATATATATGCCCCAATGACCCCCCACATTTGAACCACTGTGGTTAAAATTCCTTGTATGCTCCAGCGCCCAACTTGGGAGATGGTGTTCTAGTGCTACCCTACACTGAGATGAGTGCTGTATGGTTTTCATAGCCCTTAAAAACGAGTTGGGGTATGAAGACCTAATGTACCAGTATTCACCTTCCAAGTGTACAAACACAGACAGTGAAATCTATGAACACAATTGGTTTTAATTACTCAGATGCACATATATTATGTGATATGTTAATGTTTTCTATTGAATAAACTGCATTTTTTTTTAGTATTTATTGCCTTGCTCCTTCTGTGGCCTGCATAGTTAAATATCGCTGTGCTCTTTTTTTTCCATATATTTCTATTTGGTAGTGTCTCACCTCCTGGAGGTGGCAGTGTAACCCTGACTGTTTCTGAATTCCTGTGTTTGGATTTGAAAAAAATACCTTTACAGTAAGTTCATTTTATTTTTGGGCACAATCTCTGCCCTACAAAATCTTGTGAAAGGTTATAGGTGCAAATGGGGCAGCCCAATGATAAACTGATTTTAAAAACAACAAATTTATACAGGTGCGATATGGTCAGAAGTCTACAGACTTTTGGCTGTATAGTGTAGCAATCTTCTCAGCCTTTTTAAACTGTAACAAGTAATAGTCCTGCAACCCAAAAGACCCATGTTTAAGCTGCTCAGGCTCTCAGAGGGTGTATACATTCTTAAAGTTTACCGCTATGAATGCCTATGACTAAGCTCTGAGGGGTGGAGTGAAACATGTTGGGGGCAAGGCCTGGCTGAGGGTACCACTAACACATGGGTGCTCAACCTGTGGCCCTCCAGCTGTTGTAGAACTACAAGTCCCATGAGGCGTTGCAAGGCTGACAGTTACAAGCATGACTCCCAAAGGCAGAGGCATGATGGGACTTGTAGTTTTGCAACAGCTGGAGGGACACAGGTTGAGCACCCATGCACTAACACATTGATCAGAGGGATCGTTCAGGTATGTGGCCAAGGGAGACCTCTTTCATACCCAGTAATTATAGGAGCCGAGACAATTTCCTTCCAAGACTGGCACTCATAGCGGTGGACTTTGAGGATTTACACCCCTTCTGAGAGCCTGAGCGGCGCACACGTAGATCTTTTGAGTCGCAGCTATGAATGCAAGTTTTCTGCATCAGACATCCCCCTGCACTGAGCTGCTTTGGCAGCTAATTGGAGACCTCTTACAGGACAAGGGTTTTGCCAGTAGACAAGCCTCACACATTCATTACCCCCCCCCGGGTCAGCAGATAGCCTCCCATGGCTTCCAATATCATCTCTACGCTGACGACATTCAAATCTATTTCTCTACCCCTCAACTTACTCCTTCATTCTCCTCACAAATCACTAATTTACTATCAGATATATCACTTTGGATGTCGCACCACTTCCTCGAACTCAATCTATCCAAAACGGAACTTTTCATTTTCCCTCAACCACGTGTCTCTTCCCCTGATCTCTATGTCAAAATTGATGGAACAACTATCAGCCCATCCCCATATTCCAAGGTCCTAGGTGTATAGTCCTGGACTCTGAACTGTCCTTTAAACCTCACGTTCAATCACTGTCCAAATCTTGCCGCCTCAACCTTCGTAACATCTCCAAAATACGCCCCTTTCTAACCGATGACACCACAAAACTATTAATTCACTCCCTGGTCATCTCTCGTCTCGATTATTGCAACTCCCTTCTCACTGGCTTACCGCTGCATACTCTATCCCCCTTCAGTCCATCATGAATGCTGCTGCCAGACTCATCCACCTTACCAACTGCTCCTCTCTGCCAATCCCTCCACTGGCTTCCGCTCACCCAACAAATTAAATTCAAACTACTAACAATTACCTACAAAGTCATCCACAACTCTGCCCCAGCTACATCAATGACCTAGTCTCTAAATACCAACCTAATCTTCGTTCTTCTCAAGACCTCCTACTCTCTAGCTCTCTCATCACCTGCTACCATGCTCGTCTCCAGGACTTTTCCAGAGCCTCTCCAAGCCTATGGAACTCCTTACCCCAATCTATCCGTCTATCTCCCTCTCTATTAGCTTTTACTGGATCCCTAAAAACCCTCCTCTTCAGAGAAGCCTACTCTTCCCACACCTAGCAACTGTATTTTTCATTTGAGTCCATCTGATCATCCCCTACAGCTAACTACCCTTTGTTCCACTTGTCCCACCCTTCTAGATTGTAAGCTCTTACGAGTAGGGTCCTCTGATCCCTCCTGTATTGATTTGTATTGTGAATGTACTGTCTTCCCTGATGTAAAGTTGGCGCTATATAAATCATGTATAATAATAATTCATTATTGGTCATGGTTGGGGGAGTGGGCAGCTTTCTTAAGAGATAAAATTGCAATAGGCCTGAAAAAATTACACCTGGCCAATCAACACTCCCTGGAGAACACACAGGCAGAAGATGTTAATCACCATTGAAAAGCACCTACAGATATGCAAGTGTTACCTAACCGTGAATTGCTACAAGTCATCCCTGATATAGGTGAGAGATATTCTGTTTCTCAAAGGTAATGGCATACACATTGTGGGTGTCAGCTCTTTGTCAAGACTTTTAGCCCAGGTTCACATGTGAAATCGCATCTCAAATCGGCGGCATTTGCCGGCAATTGCCGGAAATGACACCATCCTATATGGTGCGACGCCGCAACTGCGGCGCTGCGCCGATTTCAAAAAGTAGTTACTGTACTACTTTTTGCGATTTCAGGACACGATTTACATTGACATCTGTGTAGAAACCTGCACAGATATCTCTTAAATTGCAGCTGAAATCGGGACTGCCAGCAGGAGTGAAATTGTGCGAGTTCAGCTGAACTTGCACGGCTTCACTCCCGCAGCCCAGTGTGAACCAGGGCTTAAACATTTAAAATGTCTAAAAGGTGTGCTCTAAATAAATTTTTTGAGATGGACAAAATAATCAGTATTCTGTGCCTTTAATAGCAATGGAAACAGTCACGTAAAGGGCAGATTTTTATGAATCCACATGGTGCCACAATTGGATTTTAGTCCCTTCAGCACAGCATAAATTCATTACAACAACATATGACACAGTTTAATGCCAATTTGTGCAAAATCCCTGTCAAATGACGTGAAAAGGCAATGTAAGAATGGGGAGAAGGGATTTATAAAATGGTGGGCTAAATCGTTGTGACATCTCTCAGATCTGCACCTCGCCCTGTGCCTTTGTATTAATTGGGGGGAAGAGCAGCAGAGAGACAATGAAGAGCTCAAATAATTAATGGTAGCTACTCGCTGTGATACAGCCACAAAAACAACATGCATGCTTACATTAATGCTTATTTATTGATTTCAGATCAGCAGCAACAAGTCTTATTAAGATCCCCATATTTCTTGGTGTTCATTAGGACTGCTCTGTCAACAAGAGTGTCAGCTTAGCAGCAAAACCCTTGAGGGCAACAGGTCGCTTCTCTGCAGCCCACAGGAGTCCTGCTGAGCCACATTACTGTGACTAGCAACAAAAGAAAGGATTTAAATATCCCACACGCTAATTCATCTGATGATGACTCATGTACAAAAGGATTAAAGTATCATTTTAATTTGCCGTTTACTCCCTCAACCCACCAATCTAGCGCTGAGTGCTGCTATTAATCCATTGCTGAGTTGTATATTAACGCTGCATGTTGCTATTTGGAACACATTACCTCGGGTGTGTGTCGGGCAATTTCTTGTATTATAGTGGATTAATTTTTTATTTATTTTTTGATGTTTTCATTAGGGTCCTTAACCACTTGCATACTGGGCACTTACACCCCCCTCCTGCCCAGGTAAAATTTCAGCTTGCGGCACTGCGTCGCTTTAACTGACAATTGCGCGGTCGTGCGACGTGGCTCCCAAACAAAATTTACGTCCTTTTTTCCCCACAAGTAGAGCTTTCTTTTGGTGGTATTTGATCGCCTGTGCGATTTTTATTTTTTGCGCTATAAACAAAAAAGAGCGACAATTTTAAAGAAAAATACAATATTTTTTACTTGTTGCTATAATAAATATCCCAATTAAAAAAAAAAACACATTTTTTTTCTCAGTTTAGGGCGATACGTATTCTTCTACATATTTTTGGTAAAAAAAAAAAAAAAAAATCGCAATAAGCGACTGGTTTGCGCAAAAGTTATAGCGCTTACAAAATAGGGGAGAGAATTATTATTTTTTATTATTTTTTTTTTACTAGAAATGGCGGGGATCTGCGATTTTTATTGGTACTGCAACGTTATGACGGACACATCGGACACTTTTGACACATTTTTGGCGCCATTCACATTTATACTGCGATCAGTGCTATAAATATGCACTAATTACAGTATAAATGTGACTGGCATTGAAGGGGTTAACACTAGGGGGTGAGGAAGGGGTTAAATGTGTATGCTAGGTGTGTTCTAACTGTGGTGGGAGGGGGGTGACTGGGGGGGGTGACCGATCTGTGTCCCTATGTAAGAAGGAACACAGATCGGGCTCCTCCTCTCCAGAGACAGGACGCTGTCTCTGTGTAACACGGCAATGAGAGATGATCTATGAGAGATCATCTCTCATTGGCCCACAGATCGCATCGCAAACGGCCACTCTGATTGGCCGTTCGCCGCGATCTGTGATTGGCCGTGTCCAAGGGACACGGACAACACAGGGCTTCCCCGCAGCGCGCTCTACAGCGCGCGCTGGGAACGCCAGAATGACATGCCGTCAAATGACGGCATGTTGGATATTCAGGCACGCGCTGTTGCCGTCATCAGACGGTAGCGCGGGCCTGAAGTGGTTAAGGCATGTCAGGACGATGGGGACGTTTTTAGCCGCAATAGCATGTTTGGCCAAATCCACTGAATGCTTCAATTTTGGAGAGTTGACAGCACTGTTGCGTGGCCAGAGAAAATGATAGTCAAGTTAGCTTTTGGCACATAGAGCATCATTTTTCAAAAAGCAATTGTGATGTAAAAAGTGCAGGAACACCCAGAAACCAAGAAGATTTCAGTTCATTGCAAAAAACATCAGCAGCATATCATTTTTTTTACACAAATACATAGAGAAAAATAAATCAAAACTGGAGCAGCCAGAATCTGGAGTAGCTGTGCATGGCAACCAATCAACCAATCTACCTTTCATTTTGAAAAGTTAACCTAACCAGCTGAAGACAGAAGCTGATTGGTTGAGATGCACAGCTGTCCTTCAATTTTGATAAGTCGCCTCAATGTGCAGATCACTGCACCTAATGTATCGATTTTGCATTTTATGTCTATATCCATTTTTTTTACTTGGATTTTTTCATAGGGAGTTTTCATAAAAAATGGGGAATTGTTCTCTTAGATAGCTGACACTGTAATAGATGTCCTCACTAGACAATTTACCCTCCTTTCCTGTTCTGGTGACAACTGTAAACTTATGAATGTCTCATCACATTCTGTCTCGGATCACCAGGAGAAAATATGTACTTACTAAGAATACAATACCATTTCTTTTTAAAGTAAACCTGTGCTTTCCAAAGATGTAAAATCAGCACTTGGTACAAAAAAAAGGAAGATAGCAGCTACTTAACAAAACTGTGATACCAGGCAGTGAACTGTAAAGACAAATATAAGCAGGGCTCAAATGGTTAACTATAATAAACTTAAAAAACAAACATGTGTAAACAGATCCTAAAGAGGTTGTAAACCTCCCTGTGTAATTTGTACCTATAGGTCAGGGGTGGCAAACACAAGGCCCGCGGGCCGAATCCGGCCCGCCAAGCCTTGTCACGTGGCCCGCCAGCCTCCACCACTTGTTCCAGTGCTGCCAGAGGTAAGCGGCGACCTGTGGCCTGGATAGGGTTAACACAGGTCGCGGCCGCTATGCGGCCGTGCCTGTGTCATCTCCGTGCTCCGGCGCAGCTGATTGGTTGAGCTGTGTGTCTCTCTCACACAGAGCTCAGAATCCACGCTGACAGTTTGGCTGCTCTGTGTGGACTCTGATTTAATGGGGAATCTGTGCGGACTCTGATGTAATGGGGGTCTGTGCGGACTCTGATGTAATGCAGGTCTGTGCGGACTCTGATGTAATGGGGGTCTGTGCGGACTCTGATGTAATGGGGGTCTGTGCGGACTCTGATGTAATGGTGCTCTGTGCGGACTCTGATGTAATGGTGCTCTGTGTGGACTCTGATTTAATGAGGGTCTGTGCGGACTCTGATGTAATGGGGGTCTGTGCGGACTCTGATGTAATGGGGGTCTGTGTGGACTCTGATTTAATGGGGGTCTGTGCGGACTCTGATGTAATAGGGGTCTGTGCGGACTCTGATGTAATGGGGGTCTGTGCGGACCCCTGAATCCCTGCACTGTGTATGTAGCACGCCCCTGAATTCCTGCACTGTGTACGTAGCATAATCCTGACGTAATCCTGAACTCTGCATTCTGTATGTAGTGCGACCCATATACAACCGGCCCTTTGAGGGCGACCACACTGCTGATGCGGCCCTCGATGAATTTGAGTTTGCCACCCCTGCTATAGGTACTATAAATATCTCCTAAACGTGGGCCTACTGTATACTGCACCAATGATGTCATCGGCACATGTGCTCTGAAGAAACAGCCACCCATGCCGTTTCTTCAGGAGCATGTACCGTGACCAGCAGGAGTGATGTCACACCCCCCCGTAAGGAAGACGGGCGAAGATAGGTACAGCCTGCAGCGCGGAGGACATGGGCTTAGTTTGCAGGTAAGTGTCACATAATGTGCTAGTATGCAATACATACAAGAAAGGAAGATTGGGAAAAAACACACCGGGCCAGATTCAGAAAGCCCGGCCTAACTTTGTGCGGGCGTAGCGTATCTTTCTTAGGCTACGCCGCCGCAACTTAGAGAGGCAAGTGCTGTATTCAGCGTAAGTGTGCGTAATTCAAAGTAGGCAGGTAGGGGGCATGTTGTATTAAAATGAACCGTGACCCCATGTAAATTATGTGGCGAACGAACGGTGCATACGCCGCCCGTGGACGTATCCCAGTGCGCATGCTCAAAATCACGTCGCAAATAGTCAACCTACGCCCAGACCCATTCTGAATCGGCTTACGCAAATGACGTAAACGACGTGAAATTCGATGGCTGTTCCGACGTCCATACTTAACGTATCTACCTAATTTGCATATTTGATGCGTAAACCGACGGAAGCGCCACCTAGCGGCCAGCGTAAATATGTAACTAAGATACGACGGCGTAAGAGACTTACGCCGCTCGTATCTTAGCAAAATTCCGGCGTATCTTGCTTTCTAAATACAGAAAAAAGATACGCCGGCGCATCCGAGAACTTAGGCGGTGTATCAACAGATACGCCGACGTAAGTTCTTACTGAATCTGACTTCCTCTTTAATCCTGACAATGCATCATAAAATCAGTCCATATTATCTAAGCAGTCCATATGTGCAATAAAGTAATCCAATCCTGAAGTGATCATGCAGAGCGAGTAAGTGAAAAGATCCGTCACCAATGGTCAACCAAGCAAACAGCAGGAAAATATCCAGAAGACCATATGGGTATAAATTATTTATTTAAAACAGCTACAATTACCTTAAAGCAAAACAAAACCAGCATGTGTTTTGTTAAACAGAGACCAGCAGGCTGACAGCTCGTACGCTACCGCTCATGTGTGGCTGGGCGTGCATAATGTTGTCACTCATGGTCCACTCCCAGTGACTTGGCCCATCCTCCGATAACATCTTATTGATGACAAAACGTGTCAGTGAGTGGCCCATGAGTGACAACATCACGCACACCGAGCTGCAGACGAGCGGTATTGTACAAGCCAACAGCCTGCTGGTCCTTATTTATCAAAACACATGCCGGTTTTGAATAAAACCTTTATACCCATATGGACTTCACTATGGAAGTTTTTTCTTTTCATCACGAGTTACCCTTGTGTGCTTTGTGATCTACTGATATCTGCCCTTTTGGATTTTTTACTGCTTTTTGCTTGTTTGACCGTTAGAATTTATGTAAGAAATAAAGCGCAGTGCTAAATATGTATGCAAATATATACACAAATCAAGTGACAGTGCAAAAAATATATATAATACGGCCAATGACTAGCACATGTGACATATATAGATAATAAAAACTGTGCAGGGATACAACCAAGTAAGTGACAGTGCTACATTCAAGCCAATACCTGGCACCTAATGTATAGTGACATATAAACAATATAAACCACAATATTGACCTGAAAAGTTCAAATAACATATGTGAATCCAAGACAGAAGAATGACTTCAAGCTAGAAAAAGCAGTGATAAGTAGATGTTCTGCCTTTAGGAAGGTTGGCCACCATGGAAGAGATTCGCAGTGCCCCTTAAAAAAGGACGACCTGGAGAAGGATTCACCAACCAATGTAAAGCCACCACCACATAGAATAATGAATGAATGACTTGTATAGCGCAACGCATGCGAACTGAATCGCCTCTGGGCGATAATATTAATTGGGTACTCTTACCAGGTATTGTGGACCCTCTGCAAGCAGCAAAGTGCCAAACACGCAAAAGCACTGAAGAGACGTGAACTTCATTAAAACCATCATACAGGGGTGCACGGCGGCACAAATCCAACATCCAAAGTGGTTTCATCCACTAAGACGTCATAATTTATGGTCCTGTATATCTGGTAAGAGTGTGAAACAGTAAAGGGCGAACCAAAAGTGCAAACAAGGTAAATAAAACTTATATGTGAATATGAGTGATTTGATAATAATTAAAGTTCATGATTTTAACAAATATTGCTGCAGGACCAAAAACATAAAATGTGATTCTTCTGTATAAACTCCAGTCACCAGGTGATAATACAGTGCAATTGCTTCAAAATGAAGTGCTTCATCCGAAGCGCTCACCAGATTCCTTTGGCCACCGAGTGACCCTCAGGCATGTAGTAAACAAAAAGGACTTCTTTACACCTGATCTTCCTTCATAGGATGGTCAGTATATTAATTAATTTATTATTAATGCGGTCTACAGATCACCAGATCTCCATCAAGTCAGGAATGGTATATGTATATATGTAGCTCCAGGTCACATCCAAATCCTCCAATTATCTGCAAACTTTCTCGCCCTTTAAAAGCCACAAAGAGGCATGGATAGTGTGATAATGTTTTTTTAATGATATAAAACAACACTTACACTTCCAGTGCATATAGAACCAGGTACAGCAAAATGGCTGGATACAGCTGCAAAAGAGAGAGCGGTGACCGACAACATGCGGGTTCTATACTGCTCGGCGTGAGTCTCAATAATTGCTTCAGCTGTGTGCGGAGACAGTGGACTCGTGTTTGTGTGGCGAGCCTCGGTTTCATTTCAATATATTTCAATATATTTCACACTCGTGCGCGCTTCATCAATTCACTCATATTCACATATAAGTTTTATTTACCTTGTTTTTTAGTACACTTTTGGTTCGCCCTTTACTGTTTCACATTTGTTCATTAGTATTTACTAATTTTAGTATTCAACTATAACCCTGTGGAGATATTGCATCAAACAAACCGCCACCAAGAAGAGAAACCTGGCAATGCACCAGGGTTTGTGTTTCTGTATAAAGTTTTGGTGAAGTATAAACTTATTTTTTTTTTCACTTCAGATTAAACCATAACAAGAGACCCACTCATGGTTCCATTCAATAGTTCAGTCTCAACTTCGGTTACACATCATATGTGGAGATCATATTATTAATTTTTATATCCTCAATCTTTTTTTTTTTTTTTTTTGTGTGTGAACTCTTATGTAAAGATTTAACATTTACAATAGTATACTTCGCTACCCGCCTCCCTTACCTCTATCCCCCCACCCCTCCCCTCTACCCTCCCATCCCCAGCCTCTCTCTCAGCCTTTCTATTAGCAATTTTGGCTTTCTCTGTCACTTATTAGTATTATCCTCTCGGTTTTATTTTATATACGTTGGATTAAGCCTCCATCATCTCTGCATATCCCATCTTGATCTTGAATCCTTTCCATTTTACCCATTTTTCTTCAAATTTCTCTAATTTATTCTCGTCTCTAGATCTTATGTATTCGTTATTATAGATTTCATCTATTTTGTTGGACCACTCTCTCAAGGTGGGACTCTCTGGTTGTTGCCAACTACCAGATATTTGACTCTTTGCAGCGTTCAAAAACTCCGGGATTAGTGTACTCAGATATTTTTTAGTTGGCATTCGAGCCCCGTGCAGAACACATACCCATGGGTCATCTGGAATGGATAGCTCTATAATTTCTCTAATTTTCTGTCTAATTGCTGTCCAGAATGTTCTGATTTTGGGACATGACCACCAGATGTGGATCATTGTGATAATTTCGTTGCACCCTCTCCGGCATAACCGCGTTCTGGTTACTGATGACGTCTGTACTCTATCCGGTGTGAGGTACCATCGTGTCAGACACTTATAGTTCTGTTCCATTATCTTGTTGTTAACAGACGTCGCATGCACCCTTTTTATTATCTGTTTAGTCTCATATTCATTTATAGTTGATCCGATTTCCTCCTCCCATTTCTTGACGAATGGAGGTGCGCTCAGTGATTTTGAGACATTCAAGATTTTATAAATCTTTGAGATTGTTCCTTTCTCAATCTTTCCTATGCATAGTCTCTCCAGAGGCCGAAGATTTGTTTCTGATCTCATAGGTTGTGGGAGACTCTCAAAGAAGTGTTTCAACTGAGCGTACCTCCAATCATCAATCAATACTGTTTGGCCTTGTACACACGAGGGGATATTTCCGCTGAACATGGTCCGACGGACCATTTCAGCCGAAAAATCCCCTCGTCTGTAGGGGCAAACGGACGCTTTTTGCCGGATTCATCCGGCGGGAAAAATTTCAAAGCATGCTTTGAAATAATTCCGCCGGATAGCTGGCCGTCAGATATGTCCGCTGGTTAGTACGGCAAACCAGCGGACATATCTTGCCGCACATGCGTCGTATCCTGTGAATGGATCCGACGCATGCGCGCGGAAGTGTTTACTTCCTGGTGCGGTGACGTGGCGGCGTCAACGTCACCGCCGCGTCACCGCGCTGTCCGCCGGCGGGGAATTTGATCCGATGGTGTGTACAGCCATCGGATCAAAACACCCCGGCGTAAATATACGCTGTAAACGGTCCGAGGACCGTTCACAGCGGATATATTCAGCCGTGTGTACAAGGCCTTTCTTTCCTGTTTTTAAATTCTTGTAAAGTTGCTAGCTTATTTTGCTCCATTAGATCTTTTAGTTGGATATTATCATTCATTATCCATTTACCAAACCTTTTTTCCACACCTGGTGGGAAAAATTGTGTATCTTTTAAAGGAATGAAAGGTGAATTATATACCCATTTTTCTTTTTTGTGAATCTGATCCCACAGTTTTAGTGCATGTCTTGTAATAACGTGAACTTCTGGACTTAGTAATATGTCGGAACCCATATTACTTTCCCCAGTGCTATTTTACTACTTTTATTTTCCATAGATACCCATCTTTTATCAACGTTATTTTTTGCCCAGTCTATTATTCGTGAGAGAACAATTGAGTGATAATACTTTCTAATGTCTGGTGCTCCTAATCCTCCTTGTGTCCTATCTTTACTCAATAGTGCTATCTAATACGTGTTTTTTTCCCTCTCCAAATAAACTTAAGAAACATTGACTGGAGTTTCTTGAAAAAAGTTTGTGATATTGGGATAGGGAGCATTTGCATTTTATAAACAATTTTTGGGAGTAAAGTAATTTTAAAGATATTTATCCGCCCCGTCCACGAAAGTTGGCCCGGAGCAATTCTTTTGAGGTCGTCTTTGATCTCGTTTAATAATGGAATGTAATTAATCTTGTAAAGCGTCTCACTAGCAGTTGCTAGTCTGATTCCAAGGTATTTTAAATCCTTTTTCCAGCTAAATGGAAAGTCTTCCTGTAGGACATTTCTTTCTTTCTTAGGAATGGGAAAGGAAAGAGGGCCAATTAGGCTCTCCTTTCCTTATGGGTCCACGGCAGGGGCAGCTAGGATAAGGTTTTAGCCAGAAGAGGTCAATTGCAGGTCAGAGCAGGTTGGTAAGGGGCCTAATCAAGCGGATCAGCTGTGTTGAAAGAGCCCAGGAGTCAGGACAGGTAAGAGCAGTGATTGGACAGAAGGTATCAGGTGACCTAGGTAGAATATTCTGGAGTCCGGTTCGGGCCTATATATAGGCCCGGTTCCGTGACAGGCAGGCGGCCGTTTTGACTACAAGAGGACCCAGCCGACGGAGCTCTGCAAAATTTTCCTGTGTCACCATGGAAACCCTGCTTCGCCAGCTGATATCTCGTGCGGAGCATGAAGGAGGAGAAGACTGGCTGTGTCAATGCCTGTCCCTACCTGCAGCTTCACGGACAGCTAGCACCTGCAGCACGGAGATGGAACCAGCCGCTGCACCCAGCGGAGCGGAGTCACCTCACCTCATACCCTGCTCGCTGGAAGAAGAAGCTTTCAACACACCTTTCCTTCCGGAGGTTTTGGAGGCGGACGTCGGCAGCGGGGAGGACGGACCAGCGAGGCGGACGAGCAAAAGGAGGCGGGCGCAAGAAAGTAGCGTGAGCCCTGACCCCCGGAGCGTCGGCGAAAGTGTCCGGGATGTTTTTTCTCTTCCTTACAGGGACCAGTGCCAAGTGTCAGCACCCCCCCAGGCCGGGAGGGGAAGAGGAGGGAAGAAAGCAGCAGCGCCAGGCAAGGGGAAAGCTCAGCAGTGGGACGCGAGTAGCGGCAGTCGGCCATCAGGAGGAGGCGGCAAGGGAGCGCGCATTGAGTCAAGCCTGCAGCAGCCACGTCAGTCACAGCAGACCGGCAGCCTGTCTGCGCGGTGCGAGGTGCCTATGACAGCCCCTGGGATGAGTCTGGCACAGAGCGGGAAGGGTGAGTGCAATCCAGCATCACATTTATCATTATTGACTGCATCTATTGAGCAGCTGATTGCTATAATGAGAACAAATGTGCCTAGTCCTGCTGTTCCTAGTCCTACTGTTCCTAGTGAAGCTGGGGTATGGTCAGGGAATGTTACTAATGTTGTTCCTCAGCCTATAGCATCAAGGGCTAAGGAGAGTAATGTGGTGGATTTAACTGACAGCAGTGCTAAAGAATGCATGCCATGCTTTCTGTCACCACTGGGTTTTCATTTACCAGTGAGCATGAAAGAGAAAATATGGAGGGGGGAGTATATTGAATTTTCCTCTATTCTTTCCCCTGCCAAGGATATGGCAAGGTTTGAAAGGAAAGAAGAAAGATCAGAAGATAAAAAGCCAGCAATTAAATCCTTTTATGTATGGTTGCAGGCTTTTGTTATATATGCTAGTGTTTTATGTGAGAAGTACCCTAACAGAAGCCCTATCCTTTTCCAGCATTTGGATATAATCTTGGAGGCGTATAGGGGTTTCAGCGGGCTGGCATGGCTGTCATATGATGAGGCCTTCCGCCAGAAATTAGCGGTTCAGCCTTCTTTGCAGTGGGGATCAAAGGATGTTGGCCTCTGGCTTAATTTATTTTTGCCGCAAAAACAGCCCTTTTCTCGGGCAAGCTCGGTGGCACCCCCACAACCTGCTACGAGTATTTCTTATAAAAGGGACCTGTGCTTTGCATTCAATGATTCTCATTGCAAGTGGCTAAATACTTGTAAATATAAGCACGAATGTGCATTCTGTGGAGGGAACCATTCGATTGCGAAATGTTTTTGGAAATTACAATCCAGTACAAGGGATAACGTTCCCAAAAGCAGTCACCCCGGTGATGCTACAAAGCATGCTGCCGTGGCTACAAGTTTACCCAAACCGGCAGATGGCTTCAATGCTAACCAAAGGTTTCTCGGAAGGTTTTCTCATACCACGCTTCGAAGGTTCGGCTTGTGTTATAGTTAAAAATTTGAAATCCGTTGATGACGCACCTTGGCTGGTAAGAGAAAAGCTGCGGAAGGCGGGTGAAGGCGGGTAGGATGGAAGGTCCTTTTGCCCACCCACCTTTTACTAATTTTAGGATTTCGCCTTTAGGTCTTGTCCCCAAAAAAGAACCGTCGGAATTCAGGTTAATACATCATTTGTCATTCCCTTTTGGCGGTTCCCTGAATGACCAAATCGACTCAGAGAAGTTATCTGTGTCATACACATCCTTTGACGCTGCCTTGGAGAAATTGCGCATTTTAGGAAGAAATGCCTTAATGGCAAAAGCAGATATACAATCAGCTTTTCGCTTACTTCCTTTGCACCCAATAGGCTTTAATTCCCTGGGCATTTATTTTGAAGAGCAATTTTATTTTGATAAATCATTGCCCATGGGCTGTTCAGTTTCTTGCTTCTATTTCGAAGCTTTTTCAACTTTTTTGGAATGGGTGGTCAGCAGGGTGTCCGGTTCAAGGAATTTGATCCACTATCTGGATGATTTTTTGTTTTTTGGATCAGATGGTTCTGATGATAACCATAGATTCTGCCAGCATGGAGTGCAGACTACCTGAGGACAAAATCTATAGGTTGTCCCAAACAATGAAGCTATTCCTAAGACGGGGTAAAGCAACTTTAAGAGAAATGCAATCCCTGTTGGGCCAATTAGCTTTCGCTTCAAGGATCTTGCCCATGGGCAGGGTTTTCTCTAGGAGGCTATATGCAGCAACATCAGGCGTAAGCAATCCATCTGCTCACATCAGGGTAACAGCATGCATCAAGCAAGACCTGTTGGTCTGGTTAAAGTTTTTGGATTGCTTTAATGGGAAGGCGGTGTGGCAGCAGGATTTCAGTCCAGATGAAATTTTTTTGTTAGAGACGGACGCAGCAGGTTCGGTTGGCTTTGGGGTAATTTGGAAGACGCAGTGGTGCGCATGGTCATGGCCAGATAGTTGGTTTACGCGAGGCTTCACTAGAAACATAGTCTTACTTGAACTGTTTCCTTTAATAGTAGCTTTAGAACTATGGGGAGAGTCCTTTTCAAACAAAAGACTGATGGTTAGCACGGATAACAAAGGTGTTTTGTTTGCAGTTAACGCTTTGTTGTCTAAATCCCCTACAGTGGTTAAGTACCTACGGCATTTGGTTTTCCTGTGTTTGAAGCGGAACATCTGGCTGAAGGCCAGATACATCCCCGGTAAGGTAAATAATGCTGCTGATGCTCTCTCTCGTCTGCAGATGGACCGGTTTTTCAGTTTGCTCCCAAGGGCAGAGCCGATGGGTTGGAGTTGCCCGTCCCATTTATGGGATCTGATTTAATGATGAAGTTTTTCAAGAATTTGGTGGCCCCGTCTACTTGGAGAAGCTACGTTTCCTCATGGTGGTTATGGTCAACTTTCTTGGGTTCATTGAATCTATCTGTCTCAGAACACTCGGAAGACTTGGTTTTACGGTTTCTGGGTTCGCTGATTCAGAGGCGCCTCTCCTGGTCACACATCTGCAAGACATTAGCTGGAGTTTCCTTTTTTCTACGCCTGGCAGGATGGCCGCCTTGCCTTAGTTTCTTTTCAGTAAAGCAAATTATGAAGGTTATAGGAAGAGTTCCATTAGAAAGGACACTAGGTCGCCTGTTACGCCAGACATGCTGTTACAAATTTACGGGGCTACCGCGGCAATTTGCTTTTCGGCCTATGAGGCCGTCCTGTTTAAAGCGATTTTTGTTGTCTCCTTCTTTAGTGCATGTAGGATTTCCGAGCTCCTACCGGCCTCTAAAGTTGGCACCTCCGGGATCCTAATATCCGAGGTGTCTTTGTTGGAGGAGAGTTTAAGTCTGTTTATAAGGCACGGTAAGACAGACACATGGGGCAAAGGAGCTTGGATCTCATTAAAGAAATACATAATTAAGGACATTTGCCCGATAGCTAGGCTACAGGAGTATGTAAGGATTCGCCCACATAATGAGGGTTTCCTTTTTATACACGAGGATGGTTCCCCGGTTTCTATCTACCAGTTTTTGGCAGTACTAAAGAAATGCATCTCATACAGCCATATCGGGGAAGCCAGAATCACAGCGCACTCTTTTAGGATCAGAGCGGCTACAGAGGCCGCCAGGATAGGGTTTGATGAAGATGCCATTAAGAAATGAGGTAAATGGAAATCAGTAGATATGTGCATTCCCGTTCGTACGAATGTTATTTCCGTACGAAAATGTTCATTTTCGTACCCGCAGGATAATGTGTACATACGAAAAAATGAAAGCACCAAAATACGAAAACTACGAGATTACGAATGAGCCGCATAACGAACAACCGCAAATACGAACCAATGATCCGACGAAAAAAAAACGACAAAGCGAAAACGGCAAAAGAACAAAAATGACATCTATAACAAAAGATTTACATTCTGTATTTTGTTTGAATCCCTTTTCTGTTTGTTTTCAGTCCTATGTTCATTGTTAATATAACATCTACAACAAAAGATTTGCATGCTGTATTTTGTTTCAATCCTTTTTCTGTTTGTTTTCAGTCCTATGTTCATTGTTCATATGACATCTATAACAAAAGATTTGCATGCTGTATTTTGAATCCAAAATACGAACAGAAAAAAAGGAATTTAAAATACAGAATGCAAATCTTTTGTTATAGATGTCATATGAACATACGACTGAAAATAGCAAAAGAAAAGGGTTTCAAGATACTGCAAATCATTGACGAAAATTTACGAAAATTATTGTCTAACAAGTAACGAACATGAATTAAACAGAATAACGAACCATCCCGCATGTACGAAAATAAAACAGTAACGAAAATACGAAACGATCGGAATACGAAAAAATCGCGTCATACGAAAAACGAACGGGAACAAACAGGAAAACGGGCGTCTTACGAAAAACGAACGAAAACGAAAAAACGGAACGATACGAAACAGAACAAAAAAAAAACGAATTTTTTTTCTGTGCACATGTCTAGAAATCAAATGTTTTCAAGCTGTACATACGTCCGTATTAACATATTATTTCATTGCAGGTCGGCATCGTTCCATATAGATTGTAGGCCATTCTTTTGTGTTTTGGGCACAGAAAAGAGCTTCAAATAGGACTTATTCTGAGAATTTGGGCCTCGACCCCTCATCCTTCACTATTCAATGGTTTGGTTGCAAAGGAATGGTATGGGTTAATCTAATGTCTGAATTAAACAGATTATATACGCTGTTCCCTCCTCCAGACATGCTGATTCTGCATCTGGGGGGGAATGATATTGGTAAGTGGAAGACACATGACTTAATTAATGACATGAAGGATGTTTTTGTGTTTTTGAGTCACTTTTCCCCTGAGACTTTGTTAATCTTTTCAGAAATAATCCCGCGTTTTTGTTGGTTAAATTCTGCTAGTTTGAGACCTTTAGAGAAGGTTCGCAAACGGGTAAATAGGGCTATAGAGAAATTTTTGGCGCTAGGCGTAGGTAACTCAGTTAGGCATTTTGAGTTAGAAGGTGGGTATCTGGGCTTGTATAGGACGGATGGGGTACATTTATCAGATATAGGCCTGGATATTTTTAATATGGAATTGCAAACATGCATAGAGGAGGCCGCGGTCTGGGGCAGGGGGGACAGGAGGGTGACGGGAGACCCTCCCCCTCCTGTCGTTTGGGAGATTTAATTTGGTTTCATGGATATACAGCTCGAGTCTCAGTGGCTGGGCTGTGCGTGATGGTTATGGAAATTTAATCAGTTGAATTATTTATGGTATGAGTACAATATCTTCGAATGATTATTATTTTGAATGGACATTTTAAACCAATGAATCAGGCCGTGGCCAAGTTAAATTCCAATAAACTCATGGTTATGTGGAGAGTATAATGTATGTGTTTACTTTAATAAAACTTTGAAGAAAGAAATGGTGGTTAGTGTGTTATTTCCTCTATTGCATGTTTTGCTCGGGTTGGTTATGCATAATGCCTGTGGTCCCATGGGAAAGGAAAGAGGGCCAATTAGGCTCTCCTTTCCTTATGGGTCCACGGCAGGGGCAGCTAGGATAAGGTTTTAGCCAGAAGAGGTCAATTGCAGGTCAGAGCAGGTTGGTAAGGGGCCTAATCAAGCGGATCAGCTGTGTTGAAAGAGCCCAGGAGTCAGGACAGGTAAGAGCAGTGATTGGACAGAAGGTATCAGGTGACCTAGGTAGAATATTCAGGAGTCCGGTTTGGGCCTATATATAGGCCCGGTTCCATGACAGGCAGGCGGCCGTTTTGACTACAAGGGACCCAGCCGACGGAGCTAAGATTCACAAAGGCCCTGATGGGAGATTCATGGATATACAGCTCGAGTCTCAGGGCTGGGCTGTGCGTGATGGTTATGGAAATTTAATCAGGTTATTTATGGTATGAGGCATTTTAAACCAATGAATCAGGCCGTTGCCGACCTCTATATATGCATAATGCCTGTGGTCCCGGTCATGATATACAGCTCGACGGCTCTGGCTGTGGTAGCGTGATGTTTGGAACAATCAGTTGAATGGGATGGTTAGTACAATATCTTCGAATGATTATTATTTTGAATGGACATTTTAAACCAATGAATCAGGCCGTGGCCAAGTTAAATTCCAATAAACTCATTGGTTATGTGGAGAGTATAATGTATGTGTTTACTTTAATAAAACTTTGAAGAAAGAAATGGTGGTTGGTGTGTTATTTCCTCTATTGCATGTTTTGCTCGGGTTCGTTATGCATAATGCCTGTGGTCCCATATTACTACCCAATATTTCTGATTTAATCGGGTTTATCTTAAAATTAGAGATCGTTCCGAATTATTTTATTGTTTTAATTATATTGGATAAAGTTTTCCTGGGATTTGTTACATAGAACATAATATCGTCGGCATATGCAGCGAGTTTATGTTCCTCTCCTCCAATTGATATCCCCTTAATATCACCATTACGCCTTATTTCTCTTAGGAGGGGTTCTAATGTGAGTGTGAACAATAACGGGGACAATTGACATCCCTGCCTGGTGCCATTTTCTAACTCAAAGGGTTCTGTGATATTTCCATTAACTTTAATTCTTGCTGTTGGTCTGTTATATAAAGCTCCTATCCAGCTTTTCATTCTGGGTCCTATTTCCATTGCCTCTAATGTTTTTAACATGAAGCCCCAGTCTACTCTGTCGAAAGCCTTTTCGGCATCTATCGACAAGAGCAGACCTGGGTCTTCACTTCTCTTGATTTCCTCTATAATCAATAGGGATCTGATACTATTGTCCCTTCCCTCTCTACCTGTTATGAACCCTACTTGGTCTATATGTACTATATCTTTCATAATTTTTTCTAATCGATTAGCAAGAATTTTTGAAAATATTTTTAAATCGATGTTGAGGAGCGAGATCGGTCTGTAACTAGAGCATAGTGTATTATCTTTACCTTCTTTAGGTATTACAATTATTAAGGCTTCAAGAGTATAAACTTATTTTACCTTAGAGTAGTGACACAAAAACATAAAGCAAAAATCTCCAATAACGCAGAATCAATAACATTTATTTATACTTAAACTCCATAAAAGTACATAAAAGCTGCAAACACTGTCGCTCCATCAGAGCCAATAGCATGTGATATCAGTATTCTAGCGCCACCCTATACGTTTTGTCCAGTCAGACATTTTCAGAGGCTGCCAGCATTGATGTATACATCTATTAATTAAAACCATAAGATACACCAATCACACCCATCGTAATATTATTGGCCCACCACTATGAAGTAACAAGCCAATGTGGATGCAGTAATATCAAAGTGTGGTGCAACAGCAGTAAACGGTCCAGTTGCAGTAACAGAACTGTATTGAAGTTAAAGTTCAACAAGGTACCAACAGCGTCTGTCTTGAGAGACAGAATGCGGCCTGGCCAGTCTGTACCCAAATGGGTAGGCATCCAAGAAGGATAGTATGTCCCTGCTCTAGTGTGTCCCTGCTCTATCCCTACTCATCTGGAACATCTCATTGCTGCTAATTTATGTTCCTGACAGATGGGTGGCCCGTCCCTACACTGCCCACTCCAAGCCTGTGAGCCAGGGCCCTAAAAAGATGGCTGTCAATGCTACATAGGGCAACAGCATCCAAATGGATAGCTCAAATCCACCATGTTTCCCTTCTGGAGACTTCTTACTTTTTTTTACATCCCCTCCAATGGGGATTTAACTTTTCTAATCCTACAAACTTAATCCCACTAGGATCCCTGTTGTGATAGATATCAAAGTGGGCAGACAAAATTTTCTTTTGAAAGCCCTTTTGTTATTATATATAGTCCCTCAATCTCACTCTCAGGGTCTGTGTGGTCCTGCCAACATACTGCAGACCACATGGGCACTGTAGAAGGTACAGTATAACACATACCGAGAGTTACTGAAAACAACAGTATTCTCTATTAGTACTAGTACCGATCAATGTGTTTTGTTTTTTCCAGTTACCTCTTTAGCTATTTGTACAGATGATGCATAATTTACAATTAAAAAAAAACATTTGTACTCTTCAACAAAGTTATTTTAGGAGGATCAATTATATTAAGCACATGGATTGTTTTAAAAAAAAATGCAGGGCTATTGGGCAATGCCGTAGTTAAAGCTTGCTTTCTCTTAAGAATGGGCTAGAATTTTTTATTTTTTAATGCCATAAAATTGAGACGAAAACAGGTAATAAAAGCATCAAGCATAACATTATCTTTTTATGGGTTGCCCGTGTCTCGTAATAAACCATTCCTATTTATTTCACCAATCTGTTTATATTTATCTAATCAGTCTTTAAGGTATTCTTTTTTCAAAAAACTGTTTTTTAGACCATCGACATGCTTGTAATGATCTATATTGTCTCGTCACAACTCCTCCTAATGAGAATACATTGTCCTTTTGGGATATTCTGTATCCAAGTAGCATGGTGGCAGCTTGTAGTTGGAATGTGTCCGTTTATGTTGTTACTTTAATAAAGTTTATTATACCTCTTATTAGAATAAAATTCTTCCATGAAAGTTTGGAGGAAATTAACACCCCCATCACATATGAAGAAGACACAATCTTTAACAAAAAAAATTAATAAAAAATTAAGGCAAGGAATAACAAAAGATGATGTCCTTCCTCCACTTCACCATGACCAAATGTATCATGCTTGGGGCATATATGGCCCCCATAATGACACTTTTATTCTGGAGATAAAAGTTAAATTATTAAACCAGAAGTAATTGTACCCCATGGTAAACTCTAGTGTATTATAGCTTAAGAGTGATCCAAGTAACACCAAACAGCTTCAATACCTTGTTGACGTGGGATACTGGTTTAACGTGGAGCAACCTTAGCCGTTACCAACAAACAACTCTTTCTGTTATCTACTGTACTACTTAAAGGCATTGATTGTATGCTTGGTGTCCCTTAAGTAGGATGGCATATTAGTTAGGCTAGAGAAAGTAGTCAATATATAATTCCCCAATGGTCATCAAAGGGAGTCAGTCCCGTTAATTATTGGGTCTCCCTGGGGGATCGTGAAGAACTTTGTGTACCTCAGGTAAATAATAAATGATGAGAACTTTAGAATCATAACCAATTAAAAATTGCTTGTGTTTTCTATTCAAAAGCAAATCAACATAGCCCTGTATATGTTTCAACTCTTTTTTTTTCTTTTTCTTTTTTATAATTATAAGTGGGATCGTTCTTGAATGGGAAGAACATGTCACTATCAGATAAAATATTACTAATTTCATCAAAATAGTAATCTTTGTCCAAAACTTCTCTGAGAACGCAAATCCTGTTACAACTAGATCTAATGTAGACCAGGTCAATTCAACTGCAGGTCAAATGCACATACCAATAAATTCTGAATGATCTCAGAAAATACTTAATGTGATACAGATTCCATCAACTGTCATACGGATTCCATCAACACTAACCCAAAGCCTGTTGACACAGGCCCCACAGGCCACAGGCCAGGCTCAGCAGGATTTTAGACTGGATAATGACTACTCTAAGGCTCCATTCACACCTAGGCGTTTTGTCGCCTGAAGCGCGACGCTGGAATACGCTGAAGGGGAGAAATAACATTAATCTCTATGGAGATGGTTCACATCTCCACGCCGAACGCCGAAACGCCGATCGCGTGAAGCTCAAACAAGTCCCGGACCCTTTTTTGTCGCGCGGTATCAGGCGCTTCGGTGTTCGGCATAGCCGAAAACCCTGAGTTTTGTCGCAGCAAATCGCGGGAAAAACGCTGCAATTTGTCGCCGCAATTCACGGGACAAATTGCCGCAAATCGCCTACGCTAAGGTGTGAATGCAGCCTAAAGAATAGGTCGGTCTCAAAAGAGACATTTCGCCAGTCCCACTATTCTCATTTCCTGCTAACAATCCCAATTTCCTTGTTTCTTTCCCTCTTGCTATTAGAGCACATCATGGTGTTTCCTCCCACCATGGCCCAATGGCCCAGATTTTGTGTTTTTTTACCCAGGATGAGTAACAAGGGTTTCCTCCAATGGCAAGTATTGGACCCATCCCCTATTCGACAAGCACTAGGCCTGTCAGGTTGAAATCCTATACGAGAAATTGCATCTTCTTCCCGCCCGTGCCACAAATAGTTGCTGCATTATTTTTAACTTAAAAAAAAAAATGACAAGGGTGGGCTGCATAGGGGCCTGATGCCATTTGAGGAATTATGCCTTTTAGTGCCTGCATTCAATATCCAGACTCTATAGTATCTTATTGTCACCGCTTTTATGTCTGAGATTGTGAGCAGGAACTTAGCCACAATTCCTCAAAGGAAAACTGGGATAAAGCTTTCCTTTTAACCTCCAAAATATAAATGTCTCACATGCATAGAAAATAAATTTCAAAATCTTTGATCAGATGGCCGGCGACATCTATTCCGGGGATTACTTCCGGGTATCGTGGCTCTGGCACTGTGATTGGCTGGAGCCGTGATGATGCCACTCCCGCACATTCGTACGGGAGCCTCCAATAATGGCACGCTAACTTCAGTTTGCTCTAGTGTGATGACATCAGCACATGCAGGAGACATGGGATATCTCCTAAACTGTGCAGGTTTAGGAGATATCCTGGGTAGCTACAGGCTACCTGTAGCATAAAGTTGATGTAAAAGGTTTACAACTACTTTTAAAAAAAAAAAGAAGAAAGGAGTAGCACCAAACTCATGAGCTCAACTCTCTGTCACTCTACTCTCCCCTCCTACCAGTAGGCTCCTTGTTAGTACTGCAGTACAGCTATTGGATCCTTGTACTGCTTCTCTCTCCCAGTCAGAGGTCTGCTGTGCAAGGGACTGCAAGAGCCTGATACCATGTCAATAGACATATAGTTGCTTATTCTTTCACATACAGATTTTTTAAAATTCTCTGGAAGTCAGCTTTAATCGCAGATGAGCACAGAAAAGGCTTTTCTTTACATACTGAGCTTTACATACTGTACATTTACATTAATCCCTGCCCTCAAAAAGCTTACAATTTAAGGTCTCAGAATAGAAAAACGCATATCTGAGAGACTAAAGGGCTGCACACCCCAAAGAATTGCACATGAAAGATCACAGTCCTAGAAGTGCTGTACATTTCCCCTTCCCAGGAGTGTCTACATGTGTGGCTCCTAGCAAGCAGCCTTCTGGACCATCCTTCATCTTGAGGAAGTGGGAATGGCATGTGGAGATTTTTGGACCGCTGGGACCTTTTTAAACAATTTATGGCTATAGCATAGAGTTCCATTTCTTGAGCGAGCCAAAAAAAAAAACCTGAAGAAGACTATGACCAAATAAAGTTGAAACGCGTCCAAAGACCCCAGTGCTGCAAGGAAGAAGTGCTAACCACTAAAGGTAATATCATATTGTGCACCTGGAGTACTTACTCCCAAATGAGCTGCTGAGATGTTTCTGCCCTTCCCAGTAGTGACTCGCCCTAACTGGATCCAACACTAACCGACACACCAGTGTCTCTCCTTTTATTATTGGAGGTCATGCGGCTAGCTATTTTTGGCCAACCTACGCAATCAATAAACTATACACTCGGCAGTGTTAAGTCCCAGCTGTGGCTGCTGCCAATCAGTGTCTTCCTTCTCTCCAGGTCCGGTTGGCCACCAAATACATTGTAGCTCCCCCTCTTGGCCTGTCAGTTAAATGAGGAAGTAAAGGGATACTGCAGCACAGCAATGATGACTCCTGGGCTGAGCAACTCTGATTTAACTTCTTGAGACCCGGGTCATTGTAAAAATCCAGCCACAGCCTCCTCGGGTCCTCCGGCCACAGGGCCCGACGTGTCACTGAAATGCCGATGCACGTGCCTGGCAGCCCTGATGTTAGCCAGGTACCCGCGATCACCCGTTACACAGCCAAGGACGTGGATCTCTGTGTGTAAACACAGAGATCCACATCCTGTCAGGGAGTGGAGACCGATGTGTCGGGATTACGTCTTTGGACGTCATGTCGTTGTAATTCCCCGCACACACCACTGGGTGGCGCGCAGCGGGGAAAAACAGTGCCGTTGCATCGCTGAGGATCCGATGCGTGTGCCTGTGGTCCGCGGTGTCCGCCGAGTACATGCGATCGGCGGGAACACAGCAGGGATGTGGAGCTCTGTATGTAAACACAGAGCTCCACGTCCAGGAGAGGAGACCGATCTGTGTCCCTTGTACATAGGGACACAGATCGGTCACCTCCCCCAGTCAGTCCCCTCCCCCCACAGTAAGAATCACCCCACACAGCACTGTTCGCTGTATAAATGTGAATGGTCCCAAGAATGTGTCAGAAGTATCCGATGTGTCTGCCATTATATCGCAGTCCTGACAAAAATCGCAGATACTAGTAAAAAATAAAAATTTAAATGGGATATTTATTATAGCAAAAAGTAAAATTTATTATGTTTTTTTCAAAATAGTTTTTTTGTTTATAGCGCAAAAAAATTAAACTGCAGAGGTGATCAAATACCACCAAAAGAAAGCTCTATTTGTGGAAAAAATAGGACGTTAATTTTGTTTGGGAGCCACGTCGCACGACCGTGCAATTTTTCAAAGCTTGACAGTGCCAAAAGCTGAAATTTTGCCTGGGCAGGAAGGGGGTATATGTGCCCAGTAATCAAGTGGTTAAAGGGATTGGCGGCCCAGTTACACATTCCTCTGTTTTTCTGGTCTTTGGCCATGCAACACAGATAATTCTTGTACAAGAGACACTTGGTACGTTTCGGAATCACCAATATGCAACTGCAACTTTTCCCAGTGAAGTCACTTTGCTGGTTGATATGCTGACTAATCTCAGTCATTAGAGGCAGCAGTGGATGGATGGATATCTAACTAGTTCAACAACATAGGGGGAAATCTTATAGGAAATAGTGAGTGGACTAGTTTATGACATAAGACTTACTCTCAATATGAATGCCTGCCATGAACTCTGCACATATCTTCACAGAAGCTATGAACTTTGTCTAATGAAAGGATAGAGATAGAGCTTGTAGCATTATTTTTACCTTCCAAGTGTTGTATACAAAAAATTAAAATCAGACTTAAAAAAGTAATTTTTCACAGTTTTTTACTTAATACTATTCTTCATCTGGAGTCCATAAACTCTGAGGGGATTTCTAATGTGGCACGGTTGTGTTTTGGTTATTGAAACAACTCAAACACAACTGATTGATTTCACCTGTTGCTTGAAGTTGTTCCTTTCTTAATTGAAAAATAGAAGCTGTCATTATTGGCCTCCTTTTGAAAATACTAAATGCCTGGCTGTTTTGCCGAGTCACAAACAAGCATGTCCATCAAGAGATTTGGGGGGGAAATTAGATCACATCTGTATACTAATTCCAAGTCCTTTCTTGTATTAAGAGGGGTATGGACTCCAGAGAGAGAGATATAATTTTGCCCCTGTACAAATCATTAGTAAGACCTCATCTGGAATATACAGTTCAGTTTTGTGCCCCAGTTCTCAAACAGGATATTGGGGAACTGGAGAAAGTGCAGAGAAGGGCAACCAAACTGATAAGAGACATGGAGGAGCTCAGCTATGAGGAAATTATTTATTCACTCTTGAGAAGAGGAGAATAAGGGGGGATATGATCAGCATGTACAAATATATAAGGGGTCCATATAGTGAACTTGGTGTTGAGTTATTCACTTTACTGCCAACACAAAAGACAAGGGGGCACTCTTTACGTCTAGAGGAATATTTCATCTCCAAATACGGAAAGGTTTCTTCACAGTAAGAGCTGTGAAAATATGGAACAGACTCCCTCCAGAGGTGGCTCTGGCCAGTTCAGTAGATTGCTTTAAGAAAGGCCTGGATACTTTCCTAAATGTACATAATATAACTGAGTACTAACATTTATAGGTAAAGTTGATCCAGAGAAAATCTGATTGCCTCTCGGGGGATCAGGAAGGAATTTTTTTCCCCTGATGTAGCAAATTGAATCATTGCTCTGCTGTTTTTTTTGTTTTTTTTTTGCCATGCTCTGGATCAACTGTGGGTATAGAATTGAGTATATGGGATTGTATGATATTTTTTTATTTTATTTATTTATTTTTCTATGGTTGAACTGGATCGACTTGTGTCTTTTTTCAACCTTACTAACTATGTAACTGTGTAAGTCAGAATCTCAAAGTGTTAAAGCAAAAAGGGTCAATATGACTGCCAGGCAACCAGCATTTTCAGAAGGAGAGGTCAGCATTGGCAATCTCCATGTCTCTCTCATAAAAGGTTTCCTTTCATTGCTTTAGTGACTTGGTAGAATTGCTGCACAGCAGCCAGAGGCGACTGTCCAAGGCAAACAGTTCATGAGAAATGAGAAATGCAGCTGTGGGCACTCGAGGCAAAGTGGAAAACACAGCGGATGGCAGCAATGAAGAATCATTTTTTTTACTGGGCAGAGAGAAAAATGACCTGTCTTAGAATGGTGGCTTTAATAGCCCTCCACAGAGGACTGCAGGATTCTCAGACAAGCCAAATAGCCCTCCACAGACACAAATCTTAGCCTATACAACAAGACATACCCATAAATACAGTATTAATATTTGTGACCTACAAACAATTTGTTAATTGTAAAAAGTTTTTTAGAGGGCAGCACCATGAATGTACCAGAGATCTGTTTTTTTTTTTTTTTTTTTTATTCTTTATTTTTAAACAGCAGTCTCCAGCCAATCAAAAGAATATAATGAGACATAATAAAACAAAATATACCATCAATCTTAAGGCGACCAAGTTGGCCGCTGTCAATAACAGGCACCAATTAAACAACCCTAAAAAGTATTAGCCAGATGTGTCGCTCCATCAGAGGCAGAGCAGGAATAGAAGACTAGTGGGATGAGTGAAGGTGACTGAGGTCGTACAGTGTGGTAGTCAGAAAAGACATCTGGTATTTAAAAGAAAGCTGAACTTTTACCAAAGTTGATAAAAAATATTTCTTTATTTATATATACTGCTGCTCAAGTAATTAAGTTTTCCATTTAATTTCAAGCTGCAGGCGCTATGATTTTCTAAAACTGCCAAAAAGTTCAATCCTGCTTGCTTGCAACCACAGCAACAGGGCTGTTTACATAATTTCCTTAGAAATAGTGCTTAATTTCCATATGATGATGATATAGGATTAATACTGTGCTGAATACGCCCCCTTAGGAGCGCGTATGATTGGCTAACTAGCACATGAATCTGCATATTATATCATTTATTTGATATCTGCCTAAAATTTAGGTTTAAAGGTCACCACTCTAGAACTCTGGAATTGGTAAAGACTGGCACAGTCAGGTTTTGCCAAAGTGTCTCGCAAGCATTCTAAAAGTGGTGCAGTGTGTGCCAAATTCATGTGCCTGTACACTTTTAGAATACACACAAGCTACTTTTGCAAAATCTGTCTGTGCATCAAAGGAGCATTGGTCTAAATCACTTTTGTAAGATACAAAGGGGTTGATTTACTAAAGGAAAATCCAATGTGCAGTACAAGTGCCCTTGGAAGTGCAGTTGCTGTAGATCTGAGGGGAAAATCAAAATGAGGGAAGCTTTGCTGATTTTTATCATCTAATCATGTCCCCCTCAGATCTACAGTGACAGCACGTCCAAAGGCACTTGTAGTGCACGGTGCATTTGTCTTTAGTAAATAAACCCCAAAATGAATGCAATTTCTGCTATGATCACTAACATCCAGTCAAATCCAAAAAAATGACCACATGACTTCAGAAAAGGAGTGAGGGTGGGAATTAAAAAGAATGCCTGTCTCCAGGCTTGTGAATGAGATATGTAAATAACCTGTCAATCACAGCAAGGGGGCGGAACGGACTAAGGTTTTTCTCTCTAAGTCCGTTTTATTTCACTGAACAATAAAAGAGGATTGCTCAGAGCTGGATTAACTCTGTGTGGCAATTAAAGCACTTTGTGAGCACATTACCAGCACCGTTAAGAGAAGATAAAACACAGAATCCAATAGGAAAATTATGTTCCACGGGAAAACCACTACAACATGGAATTGCGGCATTATATAGGATACTTACAGACCTAGGGACAAAGGGTAGACTGCTAAGCATAGAGAAATGGGGGCAAGATATCGGGGAAAGGATCAAGGACTCACACATGATAAGAGCTGTGTATAATCATGCAAACGACATCAATACAGTTGAAGCCAATTACAAATGTCTGATGCGTTGGCATTTGACACCGGTAAAAATGAACAAAATACACTCAACCAACTCTGCCCTCTGTTGGAGAAATTGCAATCAAGAAGGCACCACAATGCATATTTGGTGGGAATGCCCACGAATCCAGGAATACTGGAACGAGGTCTTAGAGTTTATAGAGGAAATCACAGAAGAAGAGGTTCTACAAACTCCCTTGACCTGTTTGTTTCACGGACCTGCCATGGGGCCAAAAAACAAGAACGGATCGACATTGGTTCCGGTGTTGCTGAATGCAGCAAAGGGCCTAATCCCTAAAAAGTGGTTAAACCCTCAGAGACCATCCATAAAAGAATGGATACACGGGTCAATCATGTTTCAGAGATGGAATACCTGAGAAGGGTAGACCTGGGAGAAGAAGAGGGGGATAGTAGTAGAAACGTCAAAACCACAGGAAAATTTGCACAGGCAATATCAGAAATAGACGGGTAAGACATCGGAAACAGTAGGGGGAAAAAAAAACGGGAAAATTATCGGACAGAACCGAAAGATAGAACGAACCATGAAGCAGGGAGGGGGGGGGACAATAGAGGGGGGGAGGAGGGAGTAGGGGGGGGGGGGAACGGGACGCGGGGGGGAGAAGATTATGAGATAAAAGAAGAGAAAGGGTCGAGGGGGAATGTCATTAGCTATCTACCTTCTCTTGTTTGTCCTTCTTTCCTTTTTTGTTTTTTGATTTGCTGGGAAAAAAAAAAAAAAAGACAAAAAGAAAAATAATAATAAAATCAAATAATAAATAAACAAACAAATAAATAAACAATAAGAAAACGAAGTACCACAAGTGATGCGAAGACCGCAGAGGAAATGCGAAGGGCGGAATTACCGTGAGCATCTCCCATGCCTCCATTCACCCGGTCGAGTCTGATGTGGATAAAAAAAAAAAAAACTCTGTGTGGCAAGACTGGGCACAGACGATAGGAAATCTTTTACTGTACATCGTAACATCAATTGTGACATCATTGTGACATCTTTAACAAGAGCCAGAAAAGTGGCACAGCAGCTTTACTGAATTACCCCTATAGTGTTTTCCCATATAGTTTTAGGCTCTATTCACACTAGTGCATTTTTTGATGCATTTTGCAGAAATGCAGGAACGTTTTCCTGCAAAGCAAGGACTAGGATTCATGTCTTCTCCTAGTAAAAGCACCTCCCATAGTTTAGAAAAAAAACAGGTTAGGCACACAGTTAACCCTCTGATCACCCCTGATGTTAACCCCTTCCCAGCCAGTATCCTTAGTACATGGCAAGTACATATTTTTTAGCACTGATTACTGTATTAGTGTCTCTGGTCCCCAAAAAGTGTTAGTTACTGTCAGAATGTCCGCCGCAATATTGCAATCCTGCTATAAGTTGCTGATTGCCGCCATTACTAGTAAAAAAAAAAATATATATATATATATAGACCATATAACCTTTGCGCAAACCAATCAATATATGCGCGCCGTCGTATCTTTACGCCGATTCACAAATCGAGATATGTCGACAAATAGGCTTCCTACGCCTGACGTAACTTGCCTACGCCTGCGTATCGTGGGCGCATAGTTATGCTGGATGCATTCGGCGTTCCCATTATAAATATGCAAATGAGTAAGATATGCCGATTCACAAGCGTAGATGCGCCCGGCCGCTTCATATACGCGATCTGCGTAAGGCTTACGTCCGACTTAAAGTTACCCCTCATATAGCAGGTGCAGCTAATGCAAAGGTATGGGCCAGGGAATGACACCGTCGAATTTTACGTTGTGTACGCCATTTACGTAGTACTACGTGAATAGGGCAGTGCGTAGGTTACGTTCACCTCATAGGCATTGCGCCAACGTATCTTAGGGAGTAGATGCGACGTGAATCTGAGCATGCATGCGCATTTCCAGTTCGACCGGCCATTAATTTGTATGGGGTTTTACGCTTAATTTAAATAGATGAAGCCCACCGCCTTCCTACTTTGAATTACGCCAGCCAATTTACGCTACGCCGCCGCAGCTTACGGAGCAAGTGCTTTGTGAATACTGCACTTGCCTCTCTAAGTTGCGGCGGCGTAGCGTAAAGAAGATACGCTACGCCCGCACAAAGATACGCCTCTCTACGTGAATCCGGGCTATCATTTTTTTTTTTTTTTCCAAATAACAATTTTTATTTATGTAAAACAGTTCACAAGATACAGTCAAATGCAGGCGACAAAAGACCAAAGCAGACACTTATCCAGGAGTACAATTATTTCCCTTGCCCTAAAAGGGTAGAGGGGGAGTTAAGCTTCCGGCCAATAGGGCCCAATTCTAAGAGCTAGCTTTTCTAATAGTCATGTCAACAAACTATGCTTATCAAACCGTTTTCTATACTCTGGTGTCAACAGTGACACCAAAACAGCAGGTTGTATAAGAGTAGAGGGGAGTCAAGAAGAAAGAGGAAGGAAAGAAAGAGAGAGGGGATTTAAGTTACCGCGTCTGTTACCTCGTCCGCCCCCGGCGTATCCTCCCGCCGATGCCACTCACTCCAGACCTCGTTGTGGGCGTCCATGCCATTGCGTATCCTAGCCGCCATTCGCTCCATCAACTCCACGTCCTTGACCCTAGCGTAGAGGGCTTCTTGGGATGGGGGTGTGGATTTTTTCCAATTGAGGGCTATCAGGCATCTAGCCACCGTTAATATAAGTAGTTTTTTGTACGGCTTGGCCAATTGGGGTTGGGAGATGCCTAGCAAGAATAGTTTAGGGGTTAGGGGGATTGGCGTCTCAAAGAGATGGGTAAGCAGTTGTTGCGTGGACTGCCAAAACGGGGTAATAAGGGGGCACGTCCAGTAGATGTGGAAGAGAGAGCCTCTGTCCTGCCGGCATCGCCAGCATCGGTCAGAGGTGGAGGGAAATATTTTGTGGAGTATGTCTGGGGTTTGGTACCAAAAAAAACAGGACTTTATACGAGTTTTCTTTATACAAGGTACATAGGGATGATTTAGCAGCCTGCCTCCAGACGGCCTGCCAGGCCTCCATTGGCAGTGACTCTCCTAGCTCCCTCTCCCACCTCATCATATACGCATGCTTCCCCCGCCCCAGCCAATCATACGCATTCAGCAGCCGGTAGATGTCTGTGATCAACCCTCATCTGTGGCGCCCCTCCAGGACAATACGTTCAAATGGGGACGGTTGTGAAAATTGGAGCCTTGGGGCTATTGTCTGGGCATAGTGTCTTATTTGTAAATAGCTATAAAATACCTGTCTGGGCAGATCGTGTTTCGCCTGGAGCTCCGAGAATGTTAGCAGCTTGCGGGACCTAGGGTCTACCAAGTGTCCAAAATGGAATAAGTCCCGAGAGAGCCCAGGGCCAAGACATCTGGTGAGCTAGGCTGTCCGGTATTTTGGGGTTGCAGACAAAAGAGTTCAGCAAGGAGCACTCGGACTTGAGCGCTATCTCTCGGGACATCTTGCGCCAGAGCCCTCGAAGCAAAGACATCGAACCTAACAGACGGTGAGGCTCCACCTTCACATCTGCATCCCACAGGAGGCTATTTGGGTGGACCGGGGCTAGCCATATTCTTTCTATTTCCGTCCACTTATTAAAGGACCTCTGGGGGAACCAGGAGACTATTGCGCGTAGCTGGGTAGCCTGGTAATATCTAACGAGGTTAGGGAAAGCCAGACCCCCTTCCCCCCGCAAGGCTGTCATGACCGACCCGGGGATCCTATGTTTCTTGTGGTTCCAGACAAATTTCAGCATGTCACTCTGGAGTCTGCAGAGGTGGGCATACGGGGTCGGGATGGGTAGCGTCTGGAACAGGTATAGGAGTTTGGGAAGGATGATCATTTTAATGGCCGCCACTCGGCCTAGGAGCGAAATATGGTGTGCCTTCCACTTTTGAAGAAGGCCTCTGACCGTCCGGTAGAGGGGGGTGAAGTTGGCATGGTAAAGGGAGCCAAAGGATGGTGTTATATGGACCCCCAGGTATTTGAGGGATGAACTCTCCCAGGTATAAGGGAAGTTCGACTGCAGGTGTTGGACCTCAGCCTCCGGGATGTTAATTGGAAGGGCCGCTGACTTTGAAGCGTTCGTCTTGTATCCCGACAGTGACCCGTATTTGTTTAGTTCAACATGAAGGTTAGGTAGGGAGATTCTGGGTTGGGTCAGGGTAAGAATAATGTCGTCCACGAATAGAGACGTCTTAAATTCCTTTCCCCGCACCGAGATACCCCTAATGTCCGTATTTCCCCGTATGGAGGCTGCTAGGGGTTCCACACATAGGGCGCAGAGCAGGGGCGAGAGTGGGCATCCCTGGCGCGTGCCGTTAGCTATCTGGAAGGGGGAGGATGTGGCAAAAGGGGTTTTGACTTGGGAGGTTGGGTTTGAGTAGAGGTGCTGTACCGCCCGTAGGAATGGTCCCTTGAACCCCATGTGGCGCAGGGTGGCAAACATGAAGGGCCAACTCAGGCGGTCAAAGGCCTTTTCCGCGTCTAGACTCAGTACCAGGGCTTTTGTCCCATCTCTGTTGGCTACATCGATCAGGTCAATGACCTTTCTGGTATTATCTCCTGCCTGACGTAGCGGTACAAAGCCCACTTGGTCTTTGTGGATTAGGGAGGGGAGGATAGCATTCAGCCTAACCGAGAGAAGTTTTGTGAATATTTTGAGGTCCGAGTTCAATAGAGCTATGGGCCTGTAGCTGGCGCAGGAGGCTGGGTCTTTATCCGGTTTCGGTATGAGGGTCAAAAAAGATCTCTGCATATCGCTCGGAATTGGGGTCTTGTGGAGAAAGGCATTAAATAGTGTGGTCATGTGGGGGCTGAGTAGTGGGAGAAAGGCCTTATAGTACTCGTAGGGTAGCCCATCAGGGCCAGGGGATTTATGGGCTGGAAGGCCCTTCACTGTTGCTGCTATCTCTTCCGCTGATATGGGAGGGTTCAGGCCCTGCAGATCCGCCACCTGAAGTCGGGGTAAACCCGCTTGCTCCAGGTATTGAGTCATGCGGGCCGTCAGGTCAGGGGAGGGAGGGTCATGTGGAACTTCCGGCTTGTTGTACAGGTCGGTGTAGTAGTCCGCAAAGGCTCCTGCTATGTCCGGGGGTGTGTCAGAAGGTCGTCTCCCCTGTTCTTTATCTGGTGTGGGTAGAGGCAAGGGCTCGGTCCGCCAGTTTCCTGGCTAGGAGAGCTTGCGCCTTGTTGCCTTTGTCATAGTAAAGTTGCTTAAGGCGGATCAGTGCCTTCTCTACTTTACCTAAGGTGAGGTCCCGAAGTGTCGCGCGCGTTTGGACAATCTGTTTAAGGAGTGCAGTGGACGGGGTCAGTAGGAGCTTAGCTTCAAGAGCCTTCAGCTGCTGTTCTGCCAGTGCCTTAGCGGCATCGGCGTCCCTCTTCATGGCCGAAGAGAGGGCTATGCATCTCCCCCTAAGGACCGCCTTGTGGGCGGCCCACAGGGTGGAGGCGGAGACGTCCGGGGTGTCATTTTCAGCGAAGTAGTGCTGCAGGGTCACTTCTAACTCCTGTTTCGAGGGGGCATGTTGCAGGAGAAAGTCATTAAGCCTCCAATTATAGGGCCGGCGGAGGGGGCAGTTAAGTTTAGGGAGAGCGTGATGGGGGGCGTGGTCCGACCATGAGATGGGCAGCACACTAGCAGCTTCCGCTATACGTAGCGTGTTATTATTTACGAAAAAATAGTCTATACGCGTGTGTGTGCGATGTGGGGCCGAGAGTAAAATGTATATTGGCGGTCGCCCGGGTGGAGGGCTCGCCAGGCATCAAAGAGTGCGTGTTTCCTAGTCAGCTGACGAAACAGCTTGGAGTCCCTAAGAGCCGGGTCTGCGAGGTCTGGGTATTTGACACTAGGCGGTCCCAGGAAGCCGAGTGAGGTGCCGGTTATAGTCTCCTCCAATCACCAGAAAGTCATGAGACTCTCGGAAAAGTCGGGCGTGTACTCTGGTTAGAAAATGGTGTGCTGATGTGTGTTGGGTGCATAGACTACGCAGAGAGTTATGGCCTGTGACTGCCACAAGCCTCTGAGGATAAGGAAGTGTCCCCGGGGGTCTAAATATGTGGAGGAGCATGAGAAGGGGGACCCCTTTTTAAAGAGAATAGCTACGCCCGCCCTCTTAGTCGGTCCAAAAGCCTGGTAATCTGGGGGAAGTATCTGGATGCAAACGTGAAGGAGCCCCCCCTATCAAAGTGAGTTTCCTGCACCATGATAATGTCAGCCCCTGACTGCCTAAACTCTCGGAGCGCCAGGTGGCGTTTTTTGTTGGAGTTTAGTCCGTGGACATTAAGTGAGAAGATTCTAGCCATAATCTAGAGGGGTGTGTGCTGCAGGCATACTTATCTGGTGGAGCCGATGGCGTGACCAGGTCGAGGATCGTGACATCTGTGCGAGGAGGGCCGAGAGCCAACAGGGGCGAGGCGCAGACCGCGGAGAACAGGAGCAGGGAGCTGTAAAGGGGGAGAAAGAAAAAAGAGTGAGAACATTCAAACTAAACACAACAAACAATTTTACATATGCCCTGGGTGACCAAAGGGTCAAGGGCCAGATAAGTTCCAATTGGACTCCCCGACCAGGAGATTTAAGAAGTCCAGGCCGGGGAGACTCGGAGGGACCAAGGTCCAGGGAGGAACTCTCAAGTGGAGAACCACAGGGGGGGATCAGCATCCGGAAAGCCGACCAGTTCAGACAGGGCCACCTCGGGACAGCCCGATAAACAAAAAGCAAAAATGTGACGTGGGCCTTCGGGGGAAAGGCAAGGCTTCAAAGCGCATGAGCTTCCAAAAAGAGAGGAAGAAAAAAACAAAAAAAACAAAAGGGGGGGGGGAGAGCACAGATCAGTGCTTAGTGGAGTCCGGCCGGGCAGGTTATTCAGCTGGCCATCAGGGGGGGGCCTTCCGGCGTTGGGGCCCCCAGGTCTGTGCTTGGGGGGTCGACGAGAGGGCTCCGGTCCCTTGGAACGTTTGTTCGGAGGAACCCTCTGCCAGACCACCGGGGGCGGAGGGGGAGTGGCCACCAGGTCCCAGTCGGGCAGTTGAGGGACAGGAATGTCCAGGGCATCACAGAAGGAGTCCAAGTCTTCAGGGTATCGTAGGACCGCTGATCTCCCTTGGCGTTTGGCAGTCAGGCTAAAGGGAAAGCCCCATCTGTAAAGAATGTCCTGGTCTTGCAGGGTGCGCAGTAGCGGTTGCAGGAGTCTCCGCTTCTGGAGCGTGATCCATGAGAGGTCTGGGTATACTTGTATCGGGGAGTTGTGAAATACTAAGTTGCGGACAGTGCGGGCTTTGCGCATAATGGTCTCTTTCAGCGGGTATGATTGTATTCGGCAAATAACGTCCCTTGGTTTGGAAGCGGGGCCTTTTGGGCGAAGGGCCCTATGAGCTCTGACCATTTCAATGTGTTTGTCCAGGGGTGTCCCCAGAAGATCGTTAAACATCACCTGGAGCGTCTTCTGCAGATCCTCAGTCTCTTCCGCCTCAGGGAGGCCTCGCACTCTAATGTTGTTGCGGCGCCCCCTGTTGTCCAGGTCTTCTATGTGGCATTGCATGTCCCGTAGCATGAGGCGGGTGGTCAGAGCCCTGAAGTTGGGTTCTATGTACGGCCAGTTTAGTCTCCTGGATTTCTTCCTCGGCCATCTCCACTCTATCGGCTAGGTGTTTAAGGCCTGCTTGGATGGTTTGGATCTCGGTCCGGCAGGTGGCCTTTACGTCTGCAATTAGCTGCTTAAAATCCTCCTTTGTGGGAATGGCTTGCAAGTAGGACTGCCAGGAGGGTTGCCCATCCCACCTGGTCCCCACGGCGGAGGAGGGGGTGTGGGAGAGTCAAGTGGCGGTAGGTCTCTGCGATGGCACCCTGGGTCCGGGGCGGGGGGCACACGATTCAGTCCATCCTAAGGTCAAGGGGGGCTGCAGAGTGGGTATTGGGGGTGCGTCCCCCTGAGGAGAGGAGTGGGAATGGTATGCTGCCTCGTGTTCCCCGGATTGTGTCAGATCTGTGGAGCGTGAAGTTCTCTGGGCTGTGGTGGATCTGATGCCCACACAGAGGGGGGGCTGTATGCCTGAGGTGTATTTGGCACCATCACAGGGGGGTGTATTGGGTTTGGCAGGGCCGGAAAGTCCAGAAGGGGATCCGGGGGGGAGGAGAGCAGAGGGCGGCATCCTGTGTCCCCGGGGCCCTCACCACTTGCGGCAATCCGGCGATGTCCTCCGCGCCCTGTAGCAACTGCGACGGAGGATGCATTGCGGCCTGGTCCCTGCATGGAGCGGGTCGGTCGGGAGGGGGACAGTGGCGGTCACTCACCGCTTGCTGGGACCCATCGGGCTCCGATGTCCTCAGTGAGGATGGTGGTGGATCCTGAGAGCCCTGCGGCAGGTTGGAGCGCTGCGTAGGTGGCGGCGAGTGGTTGCGGCGGCAGTAGGCCTCAGTGTCCGGCGCCATCTTGCTGTGGCTACCCGGCGGCATGTCAGGGACTCTGAAGTAGTCCCTGAAGGACGTGGAAGCTCCGGACAGCGGCAGGGACAATCCTCTGGACGAGGAGGATCAGGTGGTGCGGGTGGAGCTCATCAAGCTAGAAAGATTTCCCCCGAAGTCAGCCTATTTGCTGCGGGCTGGTGAGGAGCTCCTAGGCAGCACGTCCGTCCAGGTCCGCTTCCGGTCACGCCCCCCCGGGCTATCATTTTTATTTGCACATGATTTGAAGATTGGATTGCACATGGCTTCAGTTTTCTAAACTTTACAAAGAGAACGCTGTCTACTCCTTTAGTAAATCCATCCTCTTTTAGATCACCATCAGTGCTCTAATATAAAACATAACATTGCAACTCCAACAATTCTGAATGCTATTCTAAGGCACCATACACACGAGCAAATAGATTTGTTCAAATCGGTCGGACAGACCGATTTGAACAAATCTGTCTGCAGGCCGTTTTGGTTTGATCGCTGTACACACGATCAAACCAAAATCCCCGCCAGCAGACAGCGCGGTGACATGGCGGTGATGTTGACGCCGCCACGTCACCGCACCAGGAAGTAAATTACTTCCGCGCATGCGTCGAATCCATTCGACGCATGTGTGAGAAGATATGTCTGCTGGTTAGCGTACTAACCAGCAGACATGTCGGGCGGACAGATTCCCAGCCGACAGATTTTAAAGCATGCTTTAAAATCTGTTGGCTGGCCAAATCCGCCTGCTCGCCCGTACACACGATCGAATCTGTCTGGCAGACCGTTTCCAGCAGATAGATTTGATCGTGTGTACGCGGCCTTAGTCATATATTTGTTTACTAAGTATATCATGAATGCATATTTATCATACATTTATTCATCTACTACAGTGGTTCTCAACCTGGGGGTCGGGACCCCTTCGGGGGTCGAATGACAATTTGCCAGGGGTCACCGAATCCTGGGCTGCTCCTGAAGCCCGCGCTGCTCTCCCAGCCTTTTCGCGGCCGCCCAGCAGGGCTGTCCCTGGAGCCCGCGCCCGCCCGCACTCAGCCTCTTCTGAGTTCACAGCATGGCTGGGGGGCAGAGACTAGAGGTCAGCTAACTGGTGAGGAATGTGAAGGGGGAGGGGCTGGAGGAGACCCGTCTCCTGATTTTGGCATAGGTGTCACTGCTACGAGACACCACAAATTCAGAGACACAGTGAGTAACCCTTATAGTTGCCATTAAAAGTCCCCACTACAGTTCTCAGATCAGCAGATGACCTTGATCAAGAGCACCTAAGTTGGCTGATCAGAACTCCCCCCAACATTGCCACTCATCCCAACTCCCCACCAGCACTGCCAATGATCCCACCCCTCACCAAGGAGTAAGGCCACGTACACACGATCAGACAGGTCCGACGAAACTTGTCCGACGGACCGTTTTCATCGGACCAGGCTGAAGTGGTCTGTTGGTCTGATGTGCGTACACACCATCGGACCAAAATCCCATCGGATTAGAACGCGGTGACATAGAACACAACGACGTGATGAAAAAACAAAGTTCAATGCTTCCAAGCATGCGTCGACTTTATTCTGAGCATGCACGGGTTTTTGGTCCAATGATTTTGTGTACTAACCATCGAACCTGTCCCACGGACAGGTTTCCATCGAACAGATTTTAAAGCAAGTTTTAAAACTTTGGTCCGCTGAAAAACAGTCCGATAGGCCGTACACACGATCGAACATGTCCGCTGAAACTGGTCTGCGGACCAGTTTCAGCGGACATGTTCGATCGTGTGTACGCAGCCTAATGCCGCGTACACACGGTCGTTTTTTGTGATGAAACAAAACGACGTTTTAAAAAACGTCATTTAAAATGATCGTGTGTGGGCAAAACGTAGTTTTATGTCTTCAAAAAAACGACCAAAAAAAAATTCGAACATGCTTGAATTTTTTACGTCGTTTTTCAGAATGTCGTCTTTTGTTTCACAAAAAATGATTGTGTGTGGGCAAAACGACGTTTAAAACGACGTTTTTAAACCCGCGCATGCCCAGAAGCAAGTTATGAGACGGGAGCACTGAGACACTGCCGTCGAAAGTGTCTTACGTAACCGCGCTTTGCAAGAGCATTTTCAGAAAACGATGGTGTGTATGCAACATCGTTTTTTAAAATGAAGTTTGAAAAACGTTGTTTTGTTTCATGAGATAAAACGACGTTTTTTACATCACAAAAGTGATCGTGTGTACGCGGCATTAGAGTAGAGAATACATGGAAGGGAGAGGAAAAGAGGGGAAGGAACAAAAAAAAGTCAGAGATGGAATAAGGCCGCGTACACACGATCGAATATATCTGCTGAAACTGGTCCGCAGACCAGTATTAGCGGACAGATTCGATCGTGTGTACAGGCTAGCAGACATGTTTCCAGCAGACAAAAGTTTTAAACCATGCTTTAAAACTTGTCTGCTGGAAACCCATCTGTCCGACATGTCCGCTGGTTAGTACGCTTAACCAGCGGACATAAATCCCCCGCATGCGCCGAATGAATTCGACGCATGCATGGAAATATTTTACTTCGTGGTTCGGTGACGTGGCGGCATCAACGTCACCGCCACATCACCACGCTGTCCGTCCGCGGGGATTTTGGTTTGATCGTGTGTACACACATCAGACCAAAATCTCCAGGAGACATATCCGATGAAATCGGTCTGTCGGACCGTTTTCATCGGATATATCTCCTTGTGTGTACGCGGCCTTAAGAGAAAGAACAAGAAAAACAGCTGGAGAGAGGGAAGAGGGGGAAAAAACAATAAATTAGGATAGAGAGAGCTAAAAGAAGAACAAGGAGAAAGAATGGTACATCCTAAAATGCATCATAAGGTGTTTTAAGGGCGGAAATGACTTGTCTTTTCTTGGGTGCTGACAACCAACACTACGAAAATAATTTTATGGTTAGGGGTAGTGTTGCTCACGAATATTCGCATTGCGAATATTCGCTACGAATATTGCATATTCGAGTATTCGAGAATATCTCGAATATCGCGGCGAATATTCGCTATTTCGAATATTCGTATTTTTCAAATTTCGCAATAAAGTTCGCAAAAATTCGCAATCAATTTCGCATTCGCGAAATTTCGCATACGCAATAGCGAAATTTCGCAATTTTTTTTTTATAAAATATAGCGAATATTCGTAAATATCGAATATTCGTGATATTTTATCCAAAAAAAATAGCGAAATTTCGCAATCATTTTCGCTTTCGCATATGCGAAATTTCGCTATTTTTTTTTTTATAAAATATATCGAATATTCGTGATATTTTATAAAAAAAAAAAAAATCGCGAAATTTTGCATTAGCGAAATTTCGCATTGGTGAAAATTCGCATTTTTTTTTTTTTTTTATAAAATATCACGAATATTCGATATTAACGAATATTCGCGACCGCATATGTGAAATTTCGCTTTTTTTTATTTTTTTATAAAATATACCGAATATTCGTAAATATCGAATATTCGTGATATTTTATAAAAAAAAAAAAAAAATCGCGAAATTTCGCATTAGCGAAAATTTGCATTGGCGAAAATTCGCATTGGCGAAAATTCGCATTGGCGAAAATTCGCAATTTTTTTTTTTTTTTTTTTTTATAAAATATCACGAATATTCGATATTAACGAATATTTGCGAATATTCTTCGAAATATTCGCAAAATATCGCGAAATCGAATATGGCGTATTCCGCTCATCACTAGTTAGGGGTCCCTGCAACTTGGGAAATTTTATAATGGGGTCAGTACAGTACACACCAGCCTCACAGGTTCTCGTTGCTTCCAAGCACTGATTAACACTGCAAATCATACAGTATGCGATTATTGTTTGAAAACAGTCTGATCTCTGGAGAAAATAGAGATGTGCGTGATCAGCATTTTATGAACAAATGGGCACTTCTATACAAGTGAGAAAACTCAGCTGAATTCATTAAAACTCATTCTGAATAATAGACAAGCCTGGAGCGGAAATCATTCAGTTAAAGAGGCATGAAACAATGCATTCTCTTCAAAGATATTTAACATAATAAAAAAATCATACTTTAGATTTCTCAGCGGGAATACATCACTGTCTGTATGTATACAGGGCTAAATGCCTTGTATACTCACACCACATATCTATCAGATGTGCATTGAAGCAGCTGAAAATGTCTACCCATCTGTCACCAGCATAAAACCGGCCATACACGGTTTGAATTTATATTGAATTTTCTTTCGAAAATCGTATCAATTAATTTTCGGACTAATTTCGCACCGTTAGTGGGCGGCAGCAACAGCCAATTTTTGTGCAGCAATCAAATTTGAGGAATCGGACATGTTGGACATTTTTTGAAAATTGAACAATTTTCGAATCAATGATGGGAGAATCGTGCGAGCAATGTAATAGAAAAAAAATGTGCATGTGCAAGAAAAGAAAATTCCGGAAAAAAAAAAATATTCCCGGCCACGAAAATTATTTTCTGTAGCAACATGAAGGCTTGGTCGGCCGAATTTCGAAAATCAATAGTGGCATCATCAGATCACAAAAAAAACGTTCTGATTTTGAAAAGAAAATTTGTTCGAAATTCGACTGTGTATGGCCTGCTTAAGCATTATATCGGCATTCACTAGGTAATGTCCACAGACTCTGCATTATATTTTGCCTGCTGTTTTCATCTGGCAACAAGAAAAATTTAAAGATTCTACTTTACTTTCTACTTTAGCTCTAGTCAAAATTTCAAGACCCTGTAAAACTATCAAAACAATATAAGTAATAATATATATTATAATAGGGTTGTCCCGATACCGATACCAGTATCGGTATCGGGACCGATACCGAGTATTTGCGGGAGTACTTGTACTCCTGCAAATACCCCCGATACCAGAATAGAATACTCGACCCCGCCGCCGCCGCCATCACCGCCGCCGCCGCTCCTGCTAACCGCCGCGCACCATCGCCGCATCCCCGCCGCTTAGTTAATACAGGCGGGGAAGATAACAGCTTTCATTTGAATAACTGTTTCCCGTGGTGCCGCATATAGACACTCCCCCTTGCTCGTGATTGGATAGATCGCGAGCAAGGGGGAGTGTCTATACGCAGCGCGGCAGGAAACGATACAGCTATTCAAATGAAAGCTGTTATCTTCCCCGCCTGTATTAACTAAGCGGCGGCAGCGGCGATGCAGGATGCAGGTATGTGGGAACTGGCTGCATATATGGGGCTGACATAGCTGCATATATGGGGGTGACATGGCTGCATATATGGGGCTGACATGGCTGCATATATGGGGCTGACATGGCTGCATATATGGGGCTGACATGGCTGCATATATGGGGCTGACATAGCTGGATATATGGGGATGACATAGCTGCATATATGGGGGTGACATAGCTGCATATATGGGGGTGACATGGCTGCATATATGGGGGTGACATGGCTGCATATATGGGGCTGACATGGCTGCATATATGGGGGTGACATAGCTGGATATATGGGGATGACATAGCTGCATATATGGGGGTGACATAGCTGCATATATGGGGGTGACATGGCTGCATATATGGGGGTGACATGGCTGCATATATGGGGGTGACATATATGCAGCTATGTCACCCCCATATATGCAGCTATGTCACCCCCATATATGCAGCCATGTCACCCCCATATATGCAGCCATGTCACCCCCATATATGCAGCTATGGGGGTGACATAGCTGCATATATGGGGGTGACATAGCTGCATATATGGGGGTGACATGGCTGCATATATGGGGGTGACATGGCTGCATATATGGGGGTGACATAGCTGCATATATGGGGGTGACATGGCTGCATATATGGGGGATATGGAGGTGACATAGCTGCATATATGGGGGATATGGAGGTGACATGGCTGCATATATGTGGATGACATGGCTGCATATGTGTGGGGACATGGCTGCATATGTGTGGGGACATGGCTGCATTTGTGGGGAGACATGGCTGCATTTGTGAGGGGACATGGCTGCATTTGTGGACACGGCTGCATTTGTGGACACATTTAAAAAAAAAAAAGTATCGGTATTCGGTATCGGCGACTACTTGAAAAAAAGTATCGGTACTTGTACTCGGTCCTAAAAAAGTGGTATCGGGACAACCCTATATTATAACACTGAATTCTTTAAGTGTACAGTCCAGCACTCCTAGCGTTCTCAAACGTATTTAATACTGACAAGTAGGGTTGCATCAATACCAATTTTTTATGAGTACTTTTGAATGCGTTTGGTCAAATACTCGTCGATACTGAGTACCGTTATCTTTGCATGTGATTTGAAGTCACTATGACTAACCTGGGTTTACACAGGAACGGTGCGGAAAACCGCATGGGATTCGGACTTGAATCGCACCGCATTTTTATTATTTTTTTACTAGTAATTGCGGCGATCAGCAACTTATATTGCGGCAGACAAATCGTCACACTTTTGACCCTTTTTGGGGACCAGTGACACTAATACACTAATACTAAATGATTTGTTTCATAATTTCGTTTTCGTCCGAAACATAAATGTATTTAGTTACTCTCGAAATGAGTTTTTATTTATTTTATTAAGATTCGATGGAGCAGCGAAACTGCAATCGTAAATTTCCGGTCGAATGTTCCGCCTACAAGCTATAGAAGAATTCTAATGTTGTATGACACTAGTAAAAATTATATTTATTAATTATTAGTACTAGTCAACCAACATTAGAATTTTTCTATAGCCTATGGGCAGATGCATTTGACCGGAAATGTACGATTGCAGCGTCGTACAGTTTAGCTGCTTGTCGAATCTTCTTAGAACTTTCGACAGACACCATAAGCCTTCAATGACAGATTCGACAATTGTATGTTTTTCGATGCTTTGTCGAATCTTCATCATTCATGTTGAATTGTCAAGTTAGTTCTAGCTATTTTACTGCTCCTCCTCTTTGGTTACAATCAGCCAATAACATTCATCATCATCATTATTTTTATTTTACTTCCCCCACCCAATTCCAGCAGCGGTCTTTTCTCTCTATAATGTCGAATCTTTTCTCTTTATAATGTCAAATCTTTTCTCTCTATAATGTCAAATCTTTTCTCTCTATGTAGAATAATCTTGGACTAACAGAGTCAGGCTGGGTTCACACTTGTGCGGTGAGAATTTCAGCTCTTTTATCTCTGCAGACAGATAAGAGGAGTGTTCAGCAGATTAGCTCCGTTTTTGTTGCGAATTTGGAGACCTGGGGGAAGTTCTGAGTGAGAGGAGAGTGGGGGAGAAATGTATTGAGCTGAATGAGAGAAATTCCTGAAGAGAACTGAACACATCTGCGAATCAGCTGCGTACCCGTAGAAGATAATGGGACTGAATTCGCACCTGAGCCGCACCGCAAGGCCTCCACAACGCATACGGATTTCCGGCAATGCGCAGTGCGAATGCATCGCACATATGTGAACCAGCCTCATTGAAAACAATGTATTTAAAAATGTTCTGCGTATTAGATGCGGTTTAAGCCGCAACCAATTCGCATAGGTGTGAACCCGGCCTTAAGGTTAGGCACATTCGACCACAGGTTTGATAGACACAGATTGTTATTGTCAGCGTCATGTCGAATCTCCTATCTATATCGAACTGTTGTTGCAACGAAAACTAAAATAAAGCATTTGTTTATGTCGGATCTTTCAGTTTTCTGATTCTGAGCTTTCGTTTTCGTTTGTTAAAATGATAACGAAAATACCAAAAATTCGGACGAAAATGTATTCGGACAAAAACGAATGCACATGTCTAGTACTAATGACACTGGCAGGGAAGGAGTTAGGGACATTTAGGAGCAGTTGGAAGTTTTTTTCAACTGCTCCTGAACTCTACTCTATGTTAAGTACATGTACACAGGGTCATTTATAGTTTATAGTCGTTTCTAGGCAGTTGTGTTAAGAGGCTTTTTCTTGAACCCCAAGAAATGTGTTTAGAAGCTGTGTTTAGAGGCAGTTGAAATGCCAAACGCAACTAAATGCGGGGCCAGGTGGCAAATTCAAAAAAGTACAAAACACACATAATACATTGTAATCTGTAGATTACATTACTGTATCAAATCATTTCACATCAGTTTTGTCCCTGGTGCTTTGTACAGGTTTAGGAGATATTCCCTTTACATGCAGCTGCTGACGTCAGCGCCACATGCGCTGCATGACCTCTGAATGCACGGCTGAAGGTCTGCAGATGCTGCCGAACCTTGCCAGGAAGAAACGTCATTGTGATTCTGGCCACTCACAGAGCCGGAGCCACAAACCCGGAAGACACACTGAGGGCAAAATGTCAGCTCCCTCGGGGTGGACCGGGTTCCTATACAAGGGCTTCTTTCTGAGGTAAGCTTCATACTAGCTCATTATGCCTTTGCCTTGCAGGGGTTTTTTTGTGCAGGTTTACAAGCACTTTAAATTATTTTTCACTTCATATAAACCCATTTTTACTAGTAAGGTATATATCATCGTTTGTAATACATTCCCTGACATGTGAACTTTGATTAACAGTATCCCTAACTGTGTTTGAATGTTTGTTTTGTTTCCATATGATTTATTATTTTATAAAATGTAAAACGATTGTATGAAGCTGAATTACCCATAAGGCCCAGTTCAGACTGGTGCAACATGGGATCTGACTTGTGAGAGCACAAGTCGCATGACATGTCAAATTAAATGTTTCTCTATGAGAGCCGTCTTAACTGATCTGACACAAGTCGCTCCGACCTAATAAAAGGTTCCTGCACTAGTTTGGTCCAACTTTTATGATACAACTTCATTGCCCTAGAGCAGGGGTGTCAAACACAAGGCCCGCGGGCCGAATCCGGCCCTCCAAGCCATTTTATGTGGCCCTCGCCCTCCTCAAGATCCTAACTTTCTGCTTTCAAGCAATGCATCAGCTTCTTCCCAGCAGCAGCTTAAGGAAAGGGGGGTGCACTGTAATGTAAGGGAGAGTGGGGACTCAACTTCTGATGGTGGGGTGGCTCTTAACATCTAATATAAGAGGAGGGGATGCGCTGGACATCTAACCTTACAGATACAACCGGCCCTTTTGAGGGCAATCGTAATACTGATGCGGCCCTCGATGAAATTGAGTTTGACACCCCTGCCCTAGAGTCTAAAAAGTCACATTAGGTCGGATCAAAGTTGGACTGAAGTTGCAGGGCAAAGTTGGATCCGAAGTCACGCGATTTCATGTCGGAGCATTGTGAACTTGGGCTTAACCTACCAAAAGGATCTCTGAACTGGTTAAAAGTACCCTATGAAATGGTCAAATGTACCCATTAATTGGTGAGATCCTTACAATATGAATGGCAAGCAAAATAATTCTGCATGCAATAAAAATGTCACCACTGATTTTCAAGAGCACAAAGCAGAAACAGAGATGGATCAAACAGTAATTGAAAGCAGTACCTTGAATTTGGCGTCCGGATTTAGAATCATCTGGGCTAAGTGGGCGATAGCTCCCGCATCCACCACGGTCTGAGCCAGCTCCGGAGAATGCTTCGATAGATCACTCAGGGCTGAAGCAGCAATCCTTTTCAGAGCAATTTCTGGCTCCTGGATACACAGCACTAGTAGGGGAACAGCTCCTGCATCCACCACAGCTTGTGACAGCTCTGCAGGTCCAACAAGAGGTAATTAAGTAAGTATGGGTGACTGAATCTTATAAGAGCCATTTTTCACTATGACACACACATTAAAGGAGAAAGGGCAAGCTGGACTGTGCTGTCTGGAGATCTGCATTTCAAATCAGCCTCCTTAGCTCCTGAAGCCATGTGGACCAATCCCTGACTGAAAGGGACTCCGGTCAATGGTTAGGACCTCTTTTACATACACACATTTGGAGTAGATTAGGCTGCGAAAGCTTGTTATTCTAGTAGGGGGTGGAGAAACTAAGCAGATGTCAGCTGTTTAAACCCAGATCCACCAGTGGGCAGCTATTTTCTGCATGGATAGACAGGTTACACAAAGCTACCACCGTATAAAATAATAGAGGGGGGGATAGACTGGCATATTCTAATTACATTGAAATGCAACAAAAAGCTTTTACATATGTTGCAAAATGCATTATGTCAAGAATACCCCCATCTTAATATTTTTTTGCTTGTTTTTTTGGGGGTGAAATATATAAAAGGTATATTAAAAATATATATTTATAAAAAGTATTTAAAATGTATCTTACATCTTCCTTCTAAACTAGAGTTTTAATGATTTTTTTTTTTTTGTAAATCATGTACGGTAATCTTTATTTTGAAAATGTTACAGTACATACTTTTACAAACACATTCATTGACAAAATGTACTTCATAGACATTCTACTTATACATATACAGCGCACTACTTTCTGTTCCATTGTATACCTACTACATAGCCTCCATCTATAAATATGTTAAGGAAAATTAGTTAAAAGTAACCATTATAGATGCTGTGTATATAAATGCAATAACACATACCGTATTTATTCTCTATATAGCATACAATTTAGGAAATGCATGGTTAAGGTTGAATAAACAAGAACAATGTTTTACATGTTTGAGATTTACAACAAACAAGTTAAAAGTATGTTTTTTAGTATAACAGATTACATAATACTATAAGATTAAAACCTTAACTTTATTGTGAATAAAGCATATTGATAAAATATAAGAAAGTACTATTTTAATATATTATTTTACAAAGCTACATAGTGAGTTCGCACAGAATGTTTTCTTATATAAGAAATGTGTCACGGATTTCACTGCTGAAACAAAGAATGGTGGAAAAATTTAATAAAAACAAGAAGCCTGATTTGTTAAAGGAAGAAATCTGCAGAATGCTGAACCAAATTTTGAATTGCTGCTAATCAGATGTCAGATGTCATTCTTTAGTAGAGAGCACACAAAATATTAGGGTTAAAGTGGATGTAAACCCAATTTTTTTTTTATGTCACAATGTAGAGAATAAGATTTCCTATCATCTGTGCCCAGTCTTGCCACACAGAGTTAATTCAGCTAATCCAGCTCTGAGCAATCCTATTTTATTGTTTAGTGAAAATTAACAGACTTCCAGATAAAAACCTGTCTAAATAAAAAGTCCTTTCCGTCCCCTTGCTTCGAGTGACATACATTACCTCTCACAATGAACTGTAGATCACCCCCCATATTATGATAAACATCCAGGAATGTGCATGTGTCCAAGCTAGTGCATGAGATATGTAAAAACCCTGTCACTCGGGGGGGGCCCTCTCCCCACTCCTGTTTGCACTCACCATGGAACCGTTAGCCATTAAAACCAGGCTCAAGGAAGATATTCAGGGGTTCAGAAGGGGTTTGGAGGAAGATAGGATATCACTATTTGCGGATGATATCCTCTTCTTTATAGGAGACGTTGACAACTCGTTGGCCCCAGTGGTTCAAATGGTCAGAGAGTTTGGTGGGTTCTCAGGACTGTCCATCAACTGGAATAAGTCGGCTCTGCTTTCAATATACTCATTACGAGATCAGACGATAGCCGAAATGCCCCAGTTGAAAATTCTAACAAAATGTAAATATCTCGGAGTTTGGATCACCCGAGATGTGAAGGAATATACCAGTAAAAATATAGCTCCACTATTATTGAAGCTGAAGCAAAAAAAAGACATCTGGAGCCGCCTCCCTCTCTCTGCGGCTGGGAGATGCAATTTAATTAAAATGATCTGGCTTCCCCAGCTACTATATGCACTCCACAACTCCCCGATTTGGGTGAACCAAATATGGTTCAGAAGAATGGAAGCATTATTTCGAGAACTAATGTGGAAAGGTGGACAGGCCAGAATCGGGCTGCAGACTATGCAGCTTCCGGTCAAGGAGGGAGGGATGGCGGTCCCACACCCAAGAACATATTTTTTGGCGGCCCAGCTACAGCATGTTGCAGGGTGTGGAAGCCTAGATCTAAGTAAGGATCGCTTCAGATTGATATTAGCAGGAGCCCCGCATAAAACACTGGTAGAAGCCTTGGAGGTGGGCTCATTTGCTCATAAGTGTCCGACCATAAAACTACTTAGTAAAATCTGGCAGACAGCCAAAGTTCTGCTGGGATACCTCGGCATAAATGAGTTTGCCCCCCTTTGGAATAATAAAAACCTGTCAGAACTCGAGGGTGTAGAAAAATCTAAAATCTGGGAGAGACAGGGAATTACGCGATTATCCCAGTTGTACGAGGGTAACCTTATGAAATCATTCGCGGATTTGAGACGCAAATTTAATATACCAAACAAAACTTTTTTTAAATATCTCCAGATCAGGCATGCAACCCAGACCCAGTTCAAATCCCATTCGATAGACAGGATCCAGACCCCTATCCTCACCAAAATAGCCCAAGCTAATATAGCGAAAGGCTTAATCTCAGAGCTGTACAACAAACTTGGGGCTAAGGCTATAAATTATTCAGGCATGCTTAGGAGCAGAGAAAGGTGGGAAAGAGATCTGGGGCTGATAACGTCAGAGCAGTGGAGTAGGATACTAAATAGAGGGGCTCTGGTATCTATCGCCCCAGCACAGAGACTGTCCCACTTATTTCTAATACACCGTGTCTACTACACCCCCAAAAAAATGTTTCAACTAGGTTGGAATCAGAAAGATGAATGCCCTAGATGTAAGGCCACTGGAGATCTCGTCCATATGTTCTGGAGATGCCCTAAGCTCTTCAGATATTGGACAGAAGTTACAAACAAACTTAACAATATCTTTAAGACCTCTCTGGAACCAGACGCTAGAACCTGCCTACTAGGGGACATGGAGGACCATAGAGCTCCACCGGGAGCAATAGAGGGTGTACTGCGAGGTCTATTTCAGGCACACAAGTTAATCGCACAGAGATGGCAGGCCCATGCCCCCCCTTTCTGTCAGGAACTGGATTGAAACCATTAACACCCTGATTTGGAGCGAGAGAGTGGCCTTTATTAAACAAGGGAACTACAAAAGATTTGAAAGAGTGTGGGGACCCTGGCTAAGAGATATAGGATTCCCTCCCTAGTGGCAGACCGTTCGTATGGTCCGTAACCTCCCTCAATCCTAGAAGACAGAAATCTCTCAATAACCAGTTACTAACCACAAGGCGGACTAGACTCTGATCCCCCCTTTTTTTTCTTTTGAAGATATCATGCTTCTGATGCTTGGATGGGTTTGCCCCCCGTTGCTCTTCCTCCTGGCCCCGTTCCTAATTCTTAGGCCACAGGTAATAACTTAGATCAACGTATCTGCACAATAGGTGGCAAAGCAAAATGAAAGTAAAAATAGCTATATGGGGGGGGCGGGGGAAGGGGGAGGACACTAGAGGGGTGGGAGGGAGGGAAGACGGGGGGTGGGTAGCGGTTTGATAATTTATTCTATGCACACAGAGTTTAATGGTGGTGTTTACTTACTCACATGTATGTAAAATGTACTGTTTGATTTATTACTTGTAAGTAAATATGACTTTTTAAATATTGGAAAATAATAAACATATTGAAATTTAAAAAAAAAAACCCTGTCACTCGAAATGAGAATATGTGGGCTGGCAGAACATCATCTGATTTATTAACCACTTGCTGACCACCCCATAGCAGATTAACTGCTACAGGGCGGCTGCGCTGCACATGATCACATATATACACATGATTCTGCACTTCCGGGTATCGGGCATGAATGTGCGCGGCTGGCGGCTCGCTCCCGCTGTGCTTTTGTGCTGTGCAATCATGTGCAAGCTAAAATGTTGTTTTTTATTTTCCTTGCATGTCCCTCTCAAATCTACAGGGACTTCACTTCCAAGTGCACTTTCAAGTGCACTTGCAGTGTACTTGTAGTGCAAAGTGGATTTTCCTTTAGTAAAAAACCCCCAGTGTGTTCCATAGGAAACCATGTTAAATGTTCTGTAGTGCAAATCTGCAAAATGCAAAAAGCACTAAAACTGCACAGGTTGAATACAGCCTTATGGTCAGAAAGGGTGAATCTTTGTTTTTCTATTTGGTGCAGATCACTCAGAGCAATAGACATCATTTGATAAAAAAAAAAAAAAGGGTGGGCCTATAGCAAAGTAAAGAATTATGTAAATGAAAAGCGAAACATAATTATTTTTAACAAACTAAAAAACATTCACAGATATTTTAGTAGTGGAAACTGTGCAAAGGGGGAACTTTGGCTTAACCAAAGAGAAACAACGTCTGCTTTCCAACAGCAGCGCTCTCCGGCTATATAGGCTACAAGTCACTATTTGTGCTGCATTCAGAGACAACAGACACAATTACAGATATCAATTGCATTAAACCACAAAAGTATGGTCTGAATCATAAATATGACTAACTTTTTTTTTTAAAGTGTGGTTTCTGTTCCTATCCTGTTTTCTTTTACATCTGTACAATGTGTTCAAGATTTAGGCAACACCTGTTCTGACATCCTGCCACAGTGATGAGCTTATAATAGAATCACAGTGATCAGTCTCATGAAAAAGATCGCTTTCAACATCTATGAAACTTTTTTTTTTAATGATCTCCGACAAAGAATGAGCATGCATTTGTAAACTCATGAAATCATGTTTTATTAAATGACAGGAAGCAGATAATTCCTGGGTGGAGGTTCCTTTACCCCACAGCTGCTGTCACATTTAAAATCAGAGTGGTTGTGCATCCCTTGTACTGCATTGACACTTCCTCCAGGTTTTTAATTGAAAGTCCAAACAGAGGGTTGGGCAAGAAAGCTGGAGGGTGTGCCTACAGGAACCTGACATTGCATCCGCGATCCGCTGCAAATGGTTTGCAGGTTCCTGTAGGAAAAAAAAAATGTGCATTTCATAAAAATTAGGAAGAGGCAGAGAAATGGTTGGTACACCATGCAATAAGTAAATAAGGCTACTTTTACACTGGAGCGGTGCGCCACTATTATTAGCAGTGCTTTGCCGTAGTTTTTGTGGCACTTTTAACCCCTGCTATCGGGCGACAAAGGGTTAAAATCGGCGACAAAGCACAGCGCCGCTTTGTCGTCGGTTCAGCGGCGCTGCCCATTGATTTCAATAGGCAGGTGTGCTTTTAGGAGCAGTGCATACACCGCTTCAACAGCGCCTCAAAGATGTAGCTGCCAGGACATTTTTGAGCATCCTGCCAGCGCACCGCTCCAGTGTGAAAGCCCTCGGGAGAGGCCCTTTCAGGGTGCTTTGCGGGCACTATTTTTGCTGCTGTTGCTGTGCCTCCTATGTGCATTCATTTGGAGTTGTGTCTCACAGAAGGTGTGTTACTGGACAGATTACCATGTGAAAACAGAGCAAAAAAATCCTAAAAAAAAAAAGAAAACTAATGCAGCCACCACATCTCATGATTGGTAAGCTGTGCTATATTGCATTCTTAGTTTTGGGCTTATTGCTTCTTTAACCACTTCAATGCTGGGCTCTTACCCCCTTTCTGCCCAGGCCAATTTTTAGCTTTCAGCACTGTCGCTCTTTAAATAACAATTGCGTGGTCATGCAATGCTGTACCCAAACAAACTTTTTATCGTTTTTTTTTTGGCCGATATAGCTTTCTTTTGGTGGTATTTGATTACCACTGAGTTTTTTTTCTTTTTTGCTAAACATTTAAAAAAAGTCCAAAAATTTTGAAAAAATAAATAAAAATTCTGAGTTTCTGTTACAAAATTTTTGAAAAAATGAATTTTTCTCCTTAACCTCCCTGGCTGGTATGATTCTGTCTGGAATTACGTACCAAAAGCGGTACAATTATTTTGCATGGAAATTTGGTGATATGTGTTATAGGCCTGCAATTCTTAGTAATTACTTACTTAAACCTGACCAAAACAAGACTCTAGTAGACATTCCAGATGTGATAAATTTGAAACACAAACACATGAATTATAATCTAATAAATAATATAATTTTATTCAATAATGCAAAGAAAAATAAAGAAATTTAATACACATCCTGGGTGTGAAAAAGTTTGAAACATGGAACTAGACAAAGTCCGACGTTGCAATCTGGGCAATAGTACCTGGTTTCGGATTTTTTTTTCATTTCCATCCTTCTTGGAACAGCAAACGACGCACATCCTGGTAGGCGCTAACTTTCGTGCGGTTGGCGGTACAAAGTCTACAAAATGACGACCTGTCAGGCGCTCTCGATTGCCAACGTCAACAGAGCGTCGTCCGGGTCTGTTAGCAGACACTGATGGCGTCGGGTGGTTGATAAAAATTTGCTCAGCCAGCTTCCATATAAAGTCGCAATGAATAAGAGGTGTGTTCGTGTTTGCCTTATAAAGAATATAGGCGTTCCAAAGACATTGTTCAAGGAGATGCCTGAAAATCTTTTTGTAGTACTTTTTCTGTTGTTTGCGCATCGCCGGGTAAAATGTCATTGCCTGATCGGCTCGGTCGACACCCCCCATCGTGTGATTGTAGTCGATCACTACTTGTGCCTTCAGCACATCTTTTCCGTGTTTTGTGCGGACCATGGTAGTGGAGGTGCTGTGCACGGTGCTCATGACACACACGTCCTTTTTATCTCTCCATCTCATTGCCATCATTTTTCCCTTTTGGAAGGCAACCATCTCTCCTTTTTTTAGTTTTTTCTTGCCAAACGTAGATGGCATGTCACGCCGGTTTGGCCTCACTGTACCATACCCATCTGTTTTGTTGAGGAGCAAAACCTCATAAAGTTCCGGTGACGTATAAAAATTGTCTGTTGTCACGCAATATCCCTGGTTCAGTAATGGGTCCAGCAGTGAAAGGACTGACGATGTGGCCATCCCATAGTGGTTGTACCTGGGATTGAATTTGGTACCCTTACCTGTGTAAATTACCGCATTCCAAATATATCCCGTGGAAGATTCACATAGCATATAAAATTTTATGCCAAAGCGTGCCCTTTTGGACGCAATAAATTGGATCCAGCTCAGGCGTCCCTTGTAGGCCATCAGACTTTCGTCCACACTGACATCCCTTTCTGGCACGTAGGTCCGCTGGAAGTTGGCGACAATCATCTGGTACACCTCCCAGATTTTTTTGAGCTTGGGCGCAGGATGCGTGGCCTCATCAAACTCTTCGTTGTTCACGAAGTGTACGTTTTTCATAATGAGTGAAAAACGATACTCAGACATCACAGTCCCAAAAAATGGCGTGGCCAGCATCTTGTTGGTGGTCCAGTACCATTTCTGGAGCGGTTTGCCCACCACCCCTTGAAGGATGACGAGTCCTAGAAACTTCCAGATGTCCTCTTTAGTGACAGGTTCCCATTTCCTGGATCTCGAAAATCTGGCACGCAGAGTAGCAGATTGCTGATCGTGGTATCGATTGGTCTCTGTCACAATTTTTAAAATTACCTCCTCAGAAAGAAAAAGTTTCAGGTACGCCAGAGGGTTGTCCCTCTCCACATCAACCTTCATCCCAGGAGATCCAGTGAATCGGAACCTCGGGGGCGCTGCCTGGCCTGCATCGCTGTCTATAGCGCACCAAGTGCGCACATCACTTAGGTCAGGTGCGGAATCAACGGCGTTGTCACTTTCTGGATCAGTGTCGGTGTCAGAGCCGGATGACAAATCGCCCCACAACTCACTGTCGCTCTGTTCTGCGATCAACTCCGTGTTGCTGCTGCTGTCGCTGTCGCTCAGCAGATCAAAAAGCGCATTCGTAGGACAGCGCTTTTTAGATACCATTTTCAAAGGGTTTTGAAAGGTTTTATTTGTCACAAATGACAATGGCAAGGGGCACTGAAAGGGCACTGTGTCAGATTCCAAGGTGATACAGTGTAATCCTCTCAGATTACATTGTATCACCTCCTTTTTATGTGTTTGTGCAACATTTGAATTTCCCTCCCAGTTCCGCTCCCATGCATCATAGCGGTGCAGGGAACGGAACCAGGAAGTCAGATGACCGGTGGACGGCGCGGCGGGGATCTCGGCGGTGATCACAGCAATGTGAGATCATTGCTGGATCGCCTGGAGAAGGTAAGGAACGCCGCTGCAGGCTCTGCACAACAACCCCGAGTCACGTTTGGGGATACCGTCAAGGGGGTTAACAGATGTGCATCGATGAGGCTGCACTGACAGGCACTGATAGGCTGCACTGATGAGCACTGATGAGGTGGCACTGATATGCAGCACTGATGGGCACTGATAGGTTGCACTAATATGTAGCCCTAATGAGCACAGATTGGACACAGCTGATCACGTGGTGGAGAGCCTACGTCATAGGCTCTTTTCCGTGATCTGAGATGTGGTGTGTCTGGGCGACACACTGCACCAACGATCGCCTCACTGTGCGAACAGCGGTTAATTCTGAAGGACGTCATATGACATCCTGTCAGGACAATGGAACCCCCGCCCGGCCATTATTCTGCTATAGGCCAGATGGGAAGGTGTTAAAGAGAGATATTCAAGTTCACAATCTTTATTAATCCCAGAGGGAAAATATTAGCATAAAGTTATATATAACAAAGACAAAACAAAATCACAATTCACACAAAAGTCACCAATATCAACACATTAATATATACAATAAACACAAATTGAAACAAAACAATTTAAAAGCTAAAATGAATACTGAACTGTAATAAACCTAATGATCCTATTAAACTTTGCATTAAATAAATAAAACCAATTCAACAACAGAAGAGTCAAACTACAAAAATGCAAATATTGCATCACTTACCCTAAATATTCCAGTAAAAATGATTGTAGATAATTAACCTAACACTAACATAATATTAATGCAACACAGACATCTGGTTCATAATTTTATATTAAAACCCCCTCATCCAGCAGAGAAGAATTATATCATGTGATAAACCCATACCATATATATTCACTTCTCCGCTATTTACTTGTCCTCAATGAGGCCATGTTCCAGAGAATTGATAAAAGGGACCGTTGGATGCCACAAAATGTATAATTATGTCATTTTTGTAATTGAAAGTAAACACTCCTAACAATGCTATTTTGCTATCAAAGAAATCCATGATCCCTTGGTCAAATAAGGTATGAAAGCCGTAGTAAAGCTGGCCATAGATGGATACAATTTTGAGTAAAAATTGTCTGTTTTATTAAAATTTTATATTTGAGTAAAAATTCTTAGTACATTTGTACAAAAATTCTCGAACATTCAAATGTCATTCTTAAGATTTTCTTTGCTTTAAACATTTGATTTTGGAATGAATGTATTTTACCAGATAAAAAAGCGCATACACTGTTAGAGATTCATTCATTCAAGGTATTTTTTCCATCCAGCTCCTTCGAATTTTCTCATAACTGCACTCAAAATGAATGTTGATTTGACCCACTAATAATTAGAAAAATTAACAATTTTCTTAGAACCTTTTTTTGCTAAGAATTTTCATTTGAAATTCGAACCATCAATGGCCAGTTTTAGCACACTTCTATTTAGGAGGTGAAATTTTTTGAGCTTTAAACATTGGCCATTGCTGAAAGTTAGTTTTAAATTGTAGCCACTCATGAGCAGGGCCCCCCTAATTCTCCTGCATTCAATTGTATTGTAACTGAAAAAAACACAAAAAAAACCTTCTTCTGACCTGTGCAAGACATCCACCTAATTGGATTGGCTTGCCTATCCCTGTCTATCGATTCCAAAGGGCCCAGGCTGCCTGCCATTACAACAAAGCACTGAGGCCGCGTACACACGATCAGTCCAACCAATGAAAATGGACTGAAGTCCAGTTTCATTGGTCCAAACCGACCGTGTGTACGGCCCATCGGTCCGTCGTCCTTCAGGCCAAGGTTTTAAAACTTGCTTTAAAATCGGACTGATGGACGCCTGACCATCGGTCCAAACCAATGGTTAGTACGCAAAAGCATCGGTTCAAAAACCCGCGCATGCTCTGAATTAAGTCGACGCATGCTTGGAAGCATTGAACTTCATTTTTTTCAGCACGTCGCTGTGTTTTACGTCACCGCGTTCTGACACGATCGGTTTTTGAACTGATGGTGTGTAGGCACATCAGACCATCAGACCATCAGTCTGTGAACCGATGAAAACGGTCCGTCGGACCATTCTCATCGGGTTGGACCGATCGCGTGTAAGCGGCCTGAATCTACCACATCACACCTGTGCTAACCTCTCCAAAAATAAGACATCTTTACCGAAAGTAATGCAAAAATGGGCATAATTTATTTCTTAAAGCGGAGGTCCGCCGGTACAAAAAAATTAAAATAAAAGTAAGCAGCTACAGGCACTGTAGCTGCTGACTATTAATAAGCACGCTTACCTGTCCAGGTTGCCCGTGATGTCGGCCGCCTGAGGCAGATCCGTCCCTCAGACCATGTCCCGGCGCCATCCTCCTCACTACGGGAAACAAGCAGTGAAGCCTTACGGCTGTTCCTGCTGCGCATGCGCGTGCCGTTCGGCTATTCGTGAATGGGAAAACCATCCTGTGTGTCCCACAATGCTGCGCGCCTCAATTTCCCAGCAACGGCAGAAGAGGAAGAGGCAGATTAGGTAGCCTTTTTAGCTACTTTTTTTTTTTTAGGGTGGACCCCCACTTTAACTTGCATACAGGACCTCACTCAAATTTCTCATGTTGGTAGAGTAACTCTTTTATTATAGTTTTTTTTTTTTGCTTTTTCATTGCAGATAAATAATAAATTCCAAGCAGAAGCAACATGCCATAATTGAGTTTTTGATGAAAAAGGGGTGTAGTTTTTGATGAAGGAGGGGTGCAGGCTGTTTGGCATTCACAGAGGAAACCATTGACAAGAGCAATGTCTTATCATTGGTGGCTCTTGTCAAAGGTGTCATTTCTATAAACATTCTGTGGCCTTCTATGGATGTCGGACAGCCTGCTTCCCTCCTTCATCAAAATCTCAATGACATCGATAGCAGTACACAGCCTATTGCATAAGGGTGTGCACCCTAAAGCTCGAACATGTGATTAGAGGATCTAATAGGCTTAAAAAAAAGGGTAGGCTCGTGCATAGGGTACTGCGACCTCAGGCCACCCAGTCATGTAACAATAGCGAATGAATATTCGCTATTGTCACACTGATTCTCCTCTCTACAAATCAGGAAGCGGGTCCAGAGACCCATCACACCTAGGAGGAGATGCACGGGAGGCTGCTGCCCGCCGCCCAGAGAGAGACAATGCCTGCTTGATGGGGTGCCTGCGGGGCTGACCAAAGGAAAAGGGGGGTGGGATTGACCCGACCGACCCCCCCATGAAAAAAGTAGCAGCCACCACTGGTAATCACAAATTACTATGCTTCAGTAATGAGTGAACATACCAATCACTCTGTGTGGCATGCACCTGGGTGTCTTCAAACTGGGATGTTCCTGGTCCCACAGCTGCAGTCTTACCTGTTGCGAAATTTGAATGACCTATGTAAGTTAATAAAACAGTTATGCCACTTTTGCATTACATTCGGTACAGTGCTATATTATGCATGATATTGTATATTTAAACATGTTCAGGCATGTTATATATACTTTGGCTACAAATGACTCATTAGGTTGTGATAAAGGTTTCAGAATTCATCTTTGCTTTAATCATTGTGAAATGGTACAAGTTAGACTTCACATTGGAGCTGAGGGGAATGGTAACACATAGATGCTCTCAGAATGAGTAAAGGTACATTGATGACTCAATTAAATCTCCTTTGAAAGAGCACAGCTTATGGTCATGGTGCAGTATAGTAAAATGAGCAGAATAAAGTGTTTAAATTGAAACTATAGGGGGGACGGCACCTCCGGGGCGGGTGGATCTCTTGATGAGTTCCGGAATCCGGGAGTCGCTTGAAACTGATTAAAACTATGGGCTGATGCTGAATCAAATGTTTTTTTTTTTTTTTTATGCACCCAATTGGGAACCCTGGATCTCAGGACCCATGGTATTGGATTCCCAAATGCTGTGTTAAGACTGTACAATGACAAGTTGTGATTCTTTTATTTTTGTATCACTATAACTTTAATAAAAATCGTTGAAACATAAATTGAAACTATAATGCTTTGGAGTCTAATTTATTTTAATCATTTTTTTTTTAACTTTTTTAAATTGAATTTGTACTTTGCTCATACCAGGCAAAGCAACAGGTAAGTTGTCATCTTACTGGCTGTTTATAGCTTGTCTCTGGTAAGCAGGTATTTCAGGTGGTGATGGAGCACGAGTGCTTGTGGTGTCAGCGCTGAGGTTCGCCTTTCCAACATTTTACTGCACCTTCAATGTGCGATCCACGTTATCTTTATACCACATATATGGATCGTCACATCACTTTTTAGAGACTATTAATGTTTTGCTTCACTGTTATTTACACGCATGGACTTCTGGATAATTTTTTAGGAATCCTCTGACTCGTTTATTTTGATTGCATGACGGTTTCATTAATTGTCATGTGTTATTTTTGTTTTGTTTATTATTTTTAGCGCAGCCTTTATATTATTACATTTGCATTTTCTGTGGTTATCTCACGGCAGAGCTGCCGCTGCTTTTTTAGGAATTAGGGGTTCACTTAAGAGTGCGGTATATTTCTTTATTTATATTCACTTATATTCTAAAGTTGGGCTTTAACAACTTCAGCTCTGGAAGATTTACCCCTCTTCAAGAACAGGCCATTTTTTACAATGCAGCACTGCGTTACTTTAACTGAAAATTCCGCGGTCGTTCGACTCTGTACTAAATACAATTGATGTCCTTTTTCCCCACAAATAGAGTTTTCTTCTGGTGTTATTTGATCACCTCTGTGTTTTTTTATTTTTTGCGTTATAAACAAAAAAGACAGACAATTTTTGACACTTTTTTGGGAACCAGTGACACCAATACAGTGATCAGTGCTAAAAATATGCACTGTCACTGTACTAATGACACTGACTGGGAAGAGGGTTAACATCAGTGGTGATCAAAGGGTTAGCTGCGTGCCTAGCCAGTGTTTGTGTACTGTAGGGAAGGTGTTTTTCTAGGGGAAGGCACGGATCCATGTCACTGTTTGCAGGAACACAGGATCCATGCCTTCTGTACTGACAGAATGGCAATCTGCCTTGTTTACATAGGCAGGCTGCTGTTCTGCCTGTGTAAAAAACAATCGGCTGCCTAAGCAACACAGCAGGAGTGAACCGCTGGAGGCACGCATTTGTGCCTGCTTCCTGGAATTGCACGTGTATATACAGTGCCTTGCTAAAGTATTCACACCCCCTGTGGTATTTTTTGTGTTTTGTTGCCTCACAACCTGGAATTAACATGGATTGTTTGAGGATTTGCATAATTTAATTTACAGAACATGCCCACAACTTTGAAGATGTTTTTTTTTTTTATTGTGAAGCAAACAACAAATAGGACAAAATAACAAAAAATGTCAATGTGCATAACTATTCACCACCCTAAAGTCAATACTTTGTAGAGCCACCTTTTGCGGCTATCACAGCTCCAACTCGCTTTGGATAAGTCTCTATGAGCTTGCCACTGGGAATTTTGCCCATTCCTCTATGCAAAACTGCTACAGCTCCTTCACGTTGGATGGTTTGCATTTGTGAACAGCAATCTTTAAGTCTGACCACAGATTTTCTATTGGTTTGAGGTCTGGGCTTTGACTAGGCCATTCCAACACATTAACATGTTTCCCCTTAAACCACTCAAGTGTTTCTTTATTAGTGTGTTTGGGGTCATTGTCCTGCTGGAAGGTGAACCTCTGTCCTAGCCTCAAATCACACACAGAGTGGTACAGGTTTTGCCATCTGCCATGTTAATGGTAATGATAGCTTCAGTGGTCATTAAAATAGAAATCTCCCCAATGAGGACATAGACAGCAGGGCAGCCAACCATTCCTTAATTTATGAGCGATTTGTAAAAATAGCGGTGTTTTACACCTGTCTGTAAAAGTCTGTGGACAGGACCAATGGCAGTAAAAAAAAGGGTGAGCAGGGGCATTGCATGAGTCTTGCTATGCCCCAATTCAGCAGATCTTAAATCACCTAGCTTTGTGATGTGACGGGCGACAGGGAAATCTATTAAGTGGCATGGGTCTTTACTGTTCTGCCCACAAGCGCTTTGCGAGCTGCTGCGATATATTGTTTTCTGCATAGCTATCAACCACCTGACCCTGCTGCTTTTCTGCCTATGCTCTCTTTTGCATCAGATTATTAGGGGCCCCCCTTACATGTAACAGTCTCTAACTTGGTAAGCTGCTCCGCCCCCTTTCTTCCCTCTTCTCTCTCCCTCCTTTCCCTTTCTACCCCCCCACCCCCTTCCTTCCCCTCTTCTCTCCTCACTTTTTCTCCCACCCTGACTGCTGCACTGTTGTGTGTTACTTACTCCTAATCAGAGATGAGCTCATGTGGATTTGGAATGTCTTGCATATGTACGGCAGCAGGGTGGGGAATGCCTCCACCATCTATGATTGGCTGCTCACTTTGACAATTTCCCGGCAGGATAGCTCAGGTGGGTTCAGACTCCATTCAGACAATAAAAATATAATATAGCCTCTAATAAAACATATGTAATGTGTTGTAAACCTATAGTACCTTCATCCAAAAATTATTTGAGATATAGAGATCAGACTTATTTGGTCCCCAACCAAAGTTCCGAAAGGTACGGGCTACTGGACTATCACGGTACAAGTAAATAAAAAACAAAATAATATCATATACAGATTAAAAACATAGTGACAATCCATACATATCACCAAAATAGCAGTCCCCAGAGGGGGGAAGTCACAATGGGATTGTGGGTCGCAAACAGCATCTTGACTAGCTTTGCGGACTATTGCCGCTTCATCAGGAGAGTATCTGTGATTGAATTAATTAGCAAATTAATAAGACAGCTATACATGTGTATAGAACAATCTTATACATACAGAAACAATTATATACAGTACTGTACATACTGGGAAAGAGCGAGCATGGGTTCTTGCCTACAAACCCTTGCCAATCAGGGCTGAATGATGCCACCAAAACAAATTGTCCCCTGCGGCGACTAGAGGGTATGTGCCAGTAATGGACTAGCTGGCTGGAAAACTACTATGAAGTAATGAGAGGGAAACAAAATGTATTGAATGAAAATGTCAAATAGAGGGTCAACGGAGTGAAGGAGAGGAGGGGAGTGGCGTGAGGTATCTGTGAATGGGTGCATGCCACAGCAATTCAATATCAGACACCCAAAAAAAAAAAAAACAGTGGGCAAGGGGAATGGGGGGGGGGGGTGAAGTGATGTGAATGTCATAATGTATAGAAGGTGAATTGTGGAACAATCAAAAAGGAAAAGATGATAGAGGCAGAGGAGGGGAGGAAGGGGGGGAGAAGGAGAAAGGTAGGAAGGGACTGGGGATGGAAGGGGTCAGTTAGAATATGGGTGTGTGGTTCCATTCAGACCACAGTTAAGCTCCTCCCTACTCCTGATCCCTGACTGGTACACTCTATACACTGATGTATGTTGCCAAGTCCTGACCAAAACATTCATTATCTCGACAATTTCTTGTTTCGTTTTAGGCTCTTTATTAGGGTACACTCAGTCAGACCAAGTGATATCTCTTGTGCAGAAAAGCATATGTAATGAAAATGTTAAGGTAAAATATCCCCTGGTTGCAGCTCCCCCCCCCCCCCCAGCCAAAGGCTTGCTATGAGAGTACTCAATGGGGAGGAGGAGCCAGGACAGCCAGCAGGGGGCCTAAAAAAGAAGAGGATCTGGGCTGTTCTATGCAAAATCATTGCACAGAGTATAACGTGTTTATCATTTTTTTTTCCTTAAATGATTTCCTTAGGAACCACTTTAATCATGCCTATTTAGGCTAGACCACGGTTTGTGTGCTGGAGAATTTATTTTTCTACTCCTTCGATCGTTCATGATCCTAGTCATTCTCACGTGTTTTTTATTGTAAAGCCTGGCAGATTATTTGTTATGGGAATTTCTGGCATATTTCAGGTTGTCAGTGAAAAATCACTTTTTCCCCATGTTTTGTCAGTTTAAAAAGTCATGGGGGGGATTGTCAACCCTGATAGACAGCAATAAATATCTTCTGTACTGTACCCAAACCTCCAAATCTATATATGAAAAAAACATTGGCTGGAGTTCACTTTTACAATCTACAGTATATTACATGTATTAGTAGTACAAACTTAACCTCCCTGGCGGTATGATTCTGTCTGGAATTACGTACCAAAAGCGGTACAATTATTTGCATGGAAGTTTGGCGTTTTATACTGTAGGCCTGCAATTCTTAGGAATAACTTGCTTAAATCTGTCCAAACAAGACATCCCGGGTATGATAAAGTTTGAAAAACAAAATCATAATTTTTTATATAATAAAAAACTATAAATAATTATAACAAATTATAATAAAAAATATTCAATAATGTAATCAACTCAAAAAACACTGAAATTTGCTCAGTTGCAGAATTGTCGCTGTCATTATTTATTTTTTTTATGACAAATTTCCCCACAAATCGCTATCGCTCATTCTGAAAGTAATTTAATTTATTATCGCTGTTTTCTAGCTGATCTAAAACCATTTTTGACATAAAGGGACACTTTTGGTTGTTATGGGCAATCTACAGTTTCCAGGCAGAAAGAACAGTTTTTATTATATAAAAGGACATGTAGGGCACAGGACAGACCACTAGGGACAAGGGGGGGTGTATTTTTTACATACAGTACTGTAATCTATAAGATTACATTGTACTGTATGTAAAGTGTTTGTTTACCTTTTTAAATTTGGCGCCGTTCTCCGCTCCCGTGCGTCGTAACGTCGCAGGGAACGGAGATCGGCGGCACACGGGGGGGACGCTGTGTGAATCGAGCGAGCACCCCGCTCGCTCACACAGCGGGATGCATCGCTGGATCCAGGAAGAAGGTAAGACAGCGCGCGCTGCAGGCTCTGCATGGCTACCCCGAGCGTGACTCGGGGATACCGATCTCTGCAAAAAAAACACCCGAGTCACGCTCGGGGATACCGCCAGGGAGGTTAAAGGGGTTGTAAACCCTTATGTTTTTCACCTAATGCATTCTATGCATTAAGTTAAAAAAACATCTGACAATTACCGGCCCCCCAGCCCCCCGGTTTACTTACCTGAGCCCTGGAAAGTCCTGCATAGAGAACGCTCTTGATGTTTTGCCCAGGGTTCTCGGCTCTTCTTTGGATAGATTGATAGCAGCGCAGCCATTGGCTCCCACCACTGTCAATCAAATCCAATGACGTGGCCACCGGGGGGCAGGGCCGAGTCATACAATCGGCGGCTATGAACGTCAATTGTATGATACAGCAGCACGCCCGCAAGGTAACCCAGAGGGGGTTAGCTCTTGCGGGGAGGAGCCGAGAGAGCCGCCGTGGGACCCCAGAAGAGGACTTCCCAGAAACTCCTCCTTTGGGAATCTAAGGGTCCTTTCACACGGGCATTCAGTGTTTTAGTTCATTCAGTTCAGTCACTTTTTTGGGGGTAAATAAACTGATCAACAAAAAAGTGACTGAGCTGAACTGAACTAAAAAACTGAACACCCATGTTTTTGGGTGAAAAATGGATAGGATGTCATCCGCTAACATCCTTTTTCGTCTGAAAAATAGGGTTTCCTTCCGTCTCAAAAAACAGAACTTAAAGGAGGCGGATGGCAACAGATGATCATCCACTAACGTCTGCTAGCCCACAGACTTACAGTATCTCACAAAAGTGAGTACATCCTTGACATTTTTGTAAATATTTTATTATATCTTTTTATGTGACAACACTGAAAAATGACAAAAATAAAAAATAAGCTAAAAAGTACAAGACTGCAAGCCCCAGTTGAAGAGCTCATGGCTCGAAACATGTCGGGTACATAAGCCCATACGCTATTTGCCTACCACGCTACTTACCCATGTGATCACCTGTACTGGTCTTCCCACAGTCTTGTACTTTTTAGCTTATTTTTTATTTATTTTTTGCCTATTTTTCTGTACACCATTTTATGCCTAATAAAGGCCTTTTGCATAGTTGTGTGTGTTTTCTTCCCTACATGATTCTATGATAGGTCTACCTGCCACAATGCCATTATCCATAAGTTTCCTCTGAAGGATTTTCTCTCACATTTGGATCCACTCGGCTTCTGATGATCGATTGTCTATTGGCTCAACGGGCTCCCATTGACATCATCACTTTCCAGGAGTTCGTACACGCTTGATTGACACACCGTTGCTGACGTGTGTGTCCACGCCATCCGGTAAGAGTATCCAACTTTTATCTGTATCGATTGGATGTTGTTGTGGATCCTATGAGATTGACCGCTGATGTTTTTTTTTTACTACCTGTTTAAATCACTGAAATATCCAATTCCTGTGTTGATGGACTTATTCTACACGTTTTTGCAATTCCGTTTGCCATAATGTGATCCTGTTCATTTTATATTGGGACTTTTTCATCACCAGAGTTTCCATTTCTTGCTTTTTTATATCGCTATTTACAACATATATTAGCATTTGATCTTTTATCTTTTGACGTATCTTTCCGGGACATTTATTTGTGATACAATTCATTTTCACTTCAGTGTGAAGCACCCTGGTGGTACCATTTGGTATCTCACTTATTTTGATTTCTATTTTTTAGCATTTATAAAAATGTTTGTGCATATTATTTGATATTTACATGTATTGGTCTAGTGCAATTTTATAGATTCACATACTTGCTCCATAATTGGGGCTCCTGATTTGAATACCTTGATCACATATTTGGTTTCACTCCAGATATTATTTAGCGCTGCACTTTTTTTCTTTTTTATTTCTGTACACAACATGGTCCATTGTTGGTGCTGGCTGCTATATTCCTACATTTGTTTTTAAGTCTAGCGCAACTTTTTCATTATTTTCTATATTGAAGGTGTGTTTGGGGTCATTATCATGTTGGAATACTGCCCTGCAGCCCAGTTTTCGAAGGGAGGGGGTCGTGCTCTGCTTCAGTATGTCACAGTACATCTTGGCATTTATGGTTCCCTCAATGAACTCTAGCTTCTCAGTGCAGGAAGCACTCATGCAGCCCCAGACCATGACACTCCGACCCAATGATTGACTGAAGGCAAGACACACTTGTCTTTGTACTCCTAACCTGGTTGCCACCACACACGCTTGACACCATCTGAACCAAATAGGTTTATCTTGGTCTCATCAGACTACAGGACATGGTTCCAGTAATCCATGCCCTTAGTCTGCTTGTCTTCAGCAAACTGTTTGCAGGCTTTCTTGTGCATTATCTCTAGAAGAGGCTTCTTTGTGGGACAACAGGCCTGCAGACCAATTTGAAGCAGTGTGCAGCATATGGTCTGAGCACTGACAGGCTGACCCCCCACCCCTTCAACCTCTGCAGCAATGTTGGCAGCACTCATGCATCTATTTCCCAAAGACAACCTCTGGATATGACGCTGAGCAGGTGCACTCAACTTCTTTGGTCGACCATGACGAGGCCTGTTCTGAGTGGAACCTGTCCTGTATGTAGAGCAGTTCCTCAATGTTCTTTGCCATGAGGTGACATGTTGAACTTCAAGTGACCAGTAGGAGAAAGTGAGAGCGATAACACCAAATTTAACACATCTGCTCCCCATTCACAACTGAGACCTTGTAACACTAACGAGTCATATGACACCGGGGAGGGCAAATGGCTAATTGGGCCCAATTTGGGTGTACTCACTTTTGTTGCCAGCGGTTTAGACATTAATGGCTGTGTGTTGAGTTATTTTATGGTGACAGCAAATTTACACTGTTATACAAGCTGTACACTCACTACTTTACATTGTAGCAAAGTGTCATTTCTTCAGTGTTGTCACTTAAAAAGATATAATAAAGTATTTACAAAAATGTAAGGGTTGTACTCACTTCTGTGAGATACTTACTGTACATGTATGTTCATTTTTCATCTGCCAGTGGATGGAGGAAAAAACTGACATACGGAATGCCCGTGTGAAAAGACCCTAACACAGGTTCACAGGGCTACAGGACAGAATTGCAAATCAAGCGGCTAGCTAAACTCTTGAATTTTCTATGTTCTCTCTCTTTTTTTTCTATGATATATCTGGATCATTTAAATGTCCTTGCTTTTTTTCTAACATATTGATGTCCTAAAAATGTATCTAACAAAAAAGTGTTATAATAACCACTTCAGGCCTGGAAGGTTTTATCCCCTTAATGACCAAGCCATTTTTGGGGACACAGCACTGCGTTACATTAACTGACAATTGCACGCTCGTGCAACAATGTATCCAAATACAATTGAAGCCCTTTTTTTCCACAAATAGAGCTTTCTTTTGGTGGTATTTGATTACCTCTGCGGTTTTAATTTTTTGCGCTATAAACAAAAAAAGAGCGACAATTTTAAACTTTTTTACTGTCTGCTATAAAACACATTCAACAAAATAATACATTTTAGCCAATCTGTATTCTGCCACATATTTTTGGTAAAAAAAATACCAACAAGTGTATATTGATTGGTTTGCGCAAAAGTTATATCGTCTACAAACTGTGGGATATTTTTATGGCATTTTTATTTGTTTATTTTTTTTACTAGTAATAGCGGCGATCAGTGATTTTCAGTGGGACTGCGACATTGCATCGGACAAAATCAGACACCTAACTGACACTTTTGACACTTTTTTGGGACCAGTGACATTATTACAGTTATCGGTGTTAAAAATATGTACTGTTACTGTACTTTTGACACTGGCAGGGAAGGGGTTTACACCAGGGGAGATCAATGGGTTTAATGTTTCCCTAGGGGGTGCTTGCTAACTGTGTGAGGGTTGCTCTGATAGCAGGAACAAAAGATCTCTATCTTCTCCCCTGTCAGAACGACGATCTGCCTTGTTTACATAGGCAGACCGCCGCTCTGCCTCTCTCGGGAACAATCGCGGGTGGCCGGTGTGCATCGGGTCCACCGGACCCGCTGATTGGCTCCCCCTCTGTCCAATCGGCTCACGGCACATCCCTAGTGGCTAATGAATGAAATGACGTACAGGTACGTGATTTCGGGAGTAGAGCTGACCTGCTGCAGTACATGTACGTTAGGCGGCTGGCAAGTAGTTAAACTAAAACTTTCATCAAGCCTCTAATTTAATGCAATGCTTATTCTGAAAAGCCTGTATAAAGGAAAAGTTGCGGTAAAAAAATGTATGTTGATTTAATAATTAGCATAATAATTAGCATATTTTGCATATTATTTCTTCCTAGTCTGCATAACTGAAGGTGTGGCGAAGGTGTCCTTTGCCTACAAACATTGTGCTGTAAGGTGTATTTCTCATGTCAGAAAGTTGGACGTATGCTGAATATGTGTTTTTTTTCTATGCTATGTTTTTATGCATCATGGAACTAGTCTAATAAATGGCCATATGTGTCTTTTTAATGAGAAAATATTTTTTGTGAGTCACAACCAGTGTGCAGTTTATTTTCTTTCCATGCAGTGAAATAATTTCCCCTCGCGTTAGCCATATTAACAAGTCCTTCCAAATGAGACGCTGTAAGTGTTGGCACGTGGCCAGCCTCTTCAGTGGGTACTGCCGGCTCACACAGGTGTACAACCTCTGGAGAGTTTCAGAATGCTGTATCACACAAGGATATAATCACATTCTATGACCTTTGAACTGTGGCAGAGCAATTCTAGAAAGCCACAGATTACCATAAATACCCACGGCTGACTATAGAGAGCAGCCCGATTTTTTTTTTCTTTCTGCTGCGGCACAAATGAGATTAAACCTAATCCTTCTGTTTCTTGTAAAGTTCATTTCCATGTAAAACCTATAGCCCAGAACACCACTTCTGCAGTCCATCAAGCATGCTGGCCCAATAGATTTACAGCTTGTTGCATTTTAGACAGAAACTGAACATCTTTGCTTCCTGTAACAATGCTTCCCATTGTGATCCGCAGCATCTGTTACCACTGAGCTGCAGTTGGAAAAGGAACAAGTTTTAAAAAAAGTTGCTTTGATTCTGTTAGGGTGCAATCACACTTATGGTTCATCCATCTGTATAAATGGGAGGTTTATATTTCTATTTTTTTATATTGCAATTGGACTCCAAGCTTATTTAAAAAAATGATATTTGTTATCTTCACGCTCTTTACAAGTTTGACATTTATAATATGATAACACAGTAACTGTCTATTTTCTTACCAAAAGTTAAAGTGTGATCATCGGCTGTGCTTCTTCCTGTCACCTAACTGCCCCTTTGTAGTGTTCAAGAACTTGACATCAAGTTGGTGGCATTCACTATGCCAGGGTTTCTCAATCGCAAAACCCTAGGGCTCTACAAAAAGTCCCCAGGGTGATCCGCGGCTGCAGTGGATTCATATCCACTCAAAAATGGCTTTAATGCCTTGCTTGCTTCTATTGCTTATCACTGCTGGGCAGGTTGATATCCACCCCACTGTACTGTTAAATCATTCCACAAAGAAATAGCTGAGCAGAACAAAACAACTGATTCCGGTTTTGGATACGTTTTCAGTGGCAAATTACAAGCATTCAATTAAATGAGGGACCTATTATGTGCTTGGTGAAGACTGGAATGTTGTGGAGGCCCTGTCTTGCACCTCCGACCCAACACTCCTGAAGACAGATAGTGTAAGGGCAAAGAGTGGCAAGAGTGCGCTAGGAGCTGGCTGGTGATTCACTCTGTAGGTAGTGGTCCACTCTGTAGGTGAGTATAGCAGGTAGTACTGGGAACAGGATGAAAGAGCAGCTTGGCACCAGAGTTACAGATGGAAACAGAACCAGGAGATGAGCAGCAGCCATCAGCTAAAGGGCAGCACGAAAATGAGAAGCATTGACGGGACTTTAAATGAGGCAGGAGCTTAATCATGCCTCCATCCCTATAGGGTAAAAACAAGAGCTAGCAGGGTGGGACTTTGAATGAGTCACGCAGTCAATAAAAATACTTGATAATAGGCATTTAATGCATACCAAATAGAAATACAAAAACTGATTAATGTCATAGTATAAATCTGTATCCATACATAAAAAGCATGAATAATACATATCCATAGGGAAGGGTCGTGGGTATACACCTCTTGGCTTCCCGTAATTGGAATAAATACCGAGATACATAAACAGTGCATGCGGTTCTCACAACCACAGCTCCCACAAAAGATGCCCCTTTTTCCCAAAGGGGGTCCCCAGCCTGTTGCCTTGCACCTTTTACACACAGCGATTTGTGAGTATTTTATTTTTAGGGGATACAGTGTATGTTTTTCCCCTTTAACTTTTGGTCTGTTTCAATAGGACAGTTCTTTAGGTATTTCTTAAATTTCTTTTTTGCCTTTTATTACAAATATACACATGTTTGCTCCTGAAGAATGGATATTAACTTCATGAAATGCGTTAAGCTTTTGTATTCATCATGTTTAAATCGATCATGTGTTTTTAATTTTTTTACAATTATGTACTGTGTACCAATGAATATATGAACTGTTTATGTATCTCTGTATTTATTCCAATTAAGGGAAGCCAAGTGGTGTATACCCACGACCCTTCCCTATGGATATGTATTATTCATGCTTTTTAGGCCTTGTACACACAAGGGAAATTTTCCGCTGAACATGGTCCGACGGACCATTTTAGCCGAAAAATCCGCTCGTCTGTAGGGGCAAACGGACCGTTTTGGCCGGATTCCTCTGGCGGAAAAGTTTCAAAGAGCTGCCCGTCGAATATGTCCGCTGGTTAGTACGGCAAACCAGCGGACATATCTGCCCGCACATGCGTCATATCCTGTGAATGGAGCCGACGCATGCAGTGACGTGGCGGTGACGTGTACAGCCATCGGATCAAACAGCGTGGGGACCAGTTACAGCGGATAAATTCACTCGTGTGTACAAGGCCTTATGCATGGATACAGATTTATACTATGACATTAATCAAGTATTTGTATTTCTATTTGGTATGCATTAAATGCCTATTATCAAGTATTTTTATTGACTGCGTGGCTAATTCAAAGTCCCACCCTGCTAGGGCAGCAAGAAACCTAATCAACGGGCAACACAAGTCCAATAGACATGCCAAGGTTATTAATAGCCAGGCAAAGCGGTACAGAGTCAGCAAGCAGGTCAGGTCCAATAAACAGGCCAAGATCAGAGTAGTTAGGTAACAGAGCAAGATCAGAAGCAAAGCCCCAAAGCAAGCCAGGTCATACACATGTAAGCAGGTACAGCAGATCAGGTCTCAGGAACATGGGAATAGCCTGAAGACCAGTCAGCAACTGCTCATTGTGTACCATTTTAAATAGACCACTTGGCACCAAGTGCTAATTAGGGATGAGCTTTATGTTCGTGTTGAACATGAGTTCGACTCGAACATTGGCTGTTCGCCCGTTCGCCGAATAGCGAACAATTTGTGGTGTTCGCGGCAAATTTCGAAAGCCGCGGACCACCCTTTAAAAGTCTATGGGAGGAACCAAAAGTGCTAATTTTAAAGGTTAACATGCAAGTTATTATAATAAAAAGTGTTTGGGGACCCGGTCCCGTCCCAGGGGACATGTATTAATGCAAAAATAGTTTTAAAAACTGATGTTTTTTTGGAAGCAGTGATTTTAATAATGTGAAACAATAAAATATTCCTTTAAATTTCGTACCTGGGGGTGTCTATAGTATAAGTAGCACATGTTTCCTGTGTTTATAAAAGTCCCTGCACAAAATTACATTTCTAAAAAAAAAAAGTCATTTAAAACTCACGACTATAATGAATTGTCAGGTCCCAGCAATACAGATAAAAGTAATTGAAAAAAAATGACATGAGTTCCTCCCCCCAGTCCATTACTAAGAACCAGCAAGAAAACTGCTGGCAGAGCTTTCTTGCTGAGTATACCGTGCGTGTGTACGAGGCTTTCAGGTTTCTCGTCAAGAATATGTTCTCTATTTTCTTGACGTGATTCTCGGCAGTGCTTTCCTGCCGAGAAACCCGAGAGTGTGTATACTTTCCTGTCGCCGTGAAAACCCACGGATGCTCAAAATAACTTTGATGCATGCACGGTAGCTTCCTAGGCATAGATAGGGTGCAGCATGATGGTGGCGATGGCATTGAATGTGACGAGCGGTGTACACTTGGGTGGGAAGAGATTATTGCCAAGAATCCCGGCCCGTGTGTACAGGGCTTTAAAGTATAACTAAAGGCAAAACGTTGTGTTTAGTTTTGGATATAGTGGAGATGGATTAGAGCTCTTGTCAGTTTTTATGTTATCTCTTGTCCTGTTTAACGTTATCATTGAAAGTGAAAGTAAAAGTAAATCTTACATTTTGGTTTGTCCCCAGAAAAGTAATAGAAGAGAAATCCTCTAATGGGGACACTAGTTCTGGTCACCTGGGGGTCTCCAAGGCATCCTCTTAATTTGCAGGGATTTCTGCTCACTTCCTGTTTTGGCATGAGTTTCATGAATCACAAACAAGTCTGGACAGAATTACAAATCCTTTGGCAGATAAGACATTTGGTGTATAAGTATTACAGTACGGCATTTAGCCGTAGTTACAATTTAAAGCACAACCTAAGGCATTTTTGTATTTAAATAATCCCCCAGTATTGGTTGAAAACAAAAGAGTTGCCTTAGCTGCAATTCTAACTTCCTCTGCTACCTAAAATACTGTGCAGTGCAACAGACCATAATTTGCTGACATTACTGGTCCTCCCTCCTTAGCTTGAGTTTGCTGTTATGAAGGAAGCTGATATAAAGAAACAAACCTGAGGCACTAAAAATAGCATTTTAAAAAGTTTAAACCATTTTTTAACATACAGATAACCAGAAGAAAGGGTTTTTTAATCAAGTTTTGTTGAGCAATACAAAGGTATTAATCCACATAAATGTCTCATTAAAATCGTTTATACATATTGTGAATATCACAAGCCTGTTTTATTGTTTTATATGTGTATGAAAAGTAGTGGTTAAAAACAAAATATCAAACTGCAATGACCAACTACAGTATGTCCTGTGTTCATTTATGATTTCCTTCAATAAATATTATAGAAAAGGGAGAAGACAGGGCAATGAAAGAAAAAAAGAAAGTGGTAATAAAAAGAAAAGTCATTTAAGGCTTCAATTCATTCTCCAGGGTAATGGCCAAGTGGAATTTCTGGCAGCTATACTTATATCATTATTACTGAATGAATGGACATTTGTTTGGACTTAATTTTTTACTTTTTTATATACACACACACGCAACAATTTTATTCAATTTCTTTTTATGTTTTTGATGTTCATAGTCATTTGTTAAACATTTATTTTATGGGCTTTTTATATTATTTGCTGAATAAGTACTTTATCACTTTTTGTTTAGTGGATAGGGTAGCGCTCCTCTTTTGACATTTTTTTTTTTTTTAGTGCTTCACTAAATTAGAACCTTTTAGATCATCTTTAAATGATTATCATACTGAATTGAGTAACCAGGTGGCACCCCCATTTTTCACCTTTTAAGTTATTTTATTGATGTCTATTTAATTGGCCTGACAATGGAAGGGCTTTAGTATGTCAATGAGAGATCCAAAAACAATAAAAAAATGTACCCATTTTGTGGCATTCATTGTGGAACCAGTCTAATATACAGGTAAGTAACACTGGTTAAAGGGGTTGTAAAGGTACAATTTGTTTCCCTAAATAGCTTCCTTTACCTTAGTGCAGTCCTCTTAAACTTACCTCTTCCTTCCATTTTGCTTTTAAATGTCCTTATTTCTTCTGAGAAATCCTCACTTCCTGTTCTTCTGTCTGTAACTCCACACAGTAATGTGAGGCTTTCTCCCTGGTGTGGAGTGTCGTGCTCGCCCCTCCCTTGGACTACAGGAGAGTCAGGATGTCCAATAACACACAGCTCTTTTCTCTATCTGCAACGTAGAGAGCGTCTTGACTCTCCTGTAGTCCAAGGGAGTAACGCTGGGTCAGCAGATGGAGGCGTATAAGCCAGGAGGTTATCAACAGCCAGACAGAGCAGGTACCGAGACGAGAGGCAGAGACGAGACACACACACCCCCCACCCTCTGACCATTTTTTCTCCCTCTCTTGGTCTTCCTTTCTACTACTCTTTCTAGTTCTTCGGTAGCAGGTTTCACCTGCTCTACCTTTTGTTTTTTGTACCCAAACTTGGGGGGTTTCTCAAGTAAAAATAAAAAGATAGGACTGGGCCCATGGGACGCCAACACTCACTTCACCAGGTATTAGACACACATGTGCCCTCCTCGGTGAAGGAGGAATATCTATTATCACCAAACATTCGGTTCAGATGGGCACTCAGGGAGACATCAGGGGTGTGAGAGATACTGGTTTGACACATTACAATGCTTGTGCCACCCCCTCCCCCCATGATGTTCCCTGTGACCAGAAAAGCCGTTTGATATGATATGACATGTTAAATGTCTTACTTTGTACCATGTTGGCCCATGTGGGACTCTTCCCTGTTATAAATAAACAATAAAAAATAAAAAAACACAAAAGGTAATTTCTAAAGAAGCTGGCTGTTCATAGAGTGCTGTATCCAAGCATATTAATGAAAAGTTGAGTGGACGAAAAAGTGTGGTAGAAAAAGTTGCACAAGCAATAACAACAGCTGCTCCACACTGCCAAAGGTACCAATACCTAGTTTAATGATTACGGTATCACTGTGCTTGATTGGCCAGCAAACTCGCCTGACATAAACCCCATAGGGTGATGAGCAGATGAGCTGAAGGCCGCTATCAAAACAACCTGGGCTTCCATAACACCTCACCAGTGCCACAAGCTTATAGTCTCCATGCTGCAGTAATCCATGCAAAAGTATCCCCAACCAAGTGCATACTTTACTGTACACGGACATTCTTTCCAGTAAACCAACATTTCTGCATTAAAAATCCTTTTTTCATTAGTCTTATGTAGGGTTGTCCCGATACCGATACTAGTATCAGTATCGGGACCGATACCAAGCATTTGCCCAAGTACTTGTACTTGAGAAAATGCTCTGATGCTTCAGCCGATACCTGGACAGTCAGGGTGATCAGTGCGGTGGGGAGTTACAAGCACTGATCACCGCTGACTGCCCCCATCTGTGCTGCTGCCGTGTCCTTTCATGCTGCCGCTGTGTTCCCCTCAGTGCTGCCGCTGTGTCCTGCCACCATGTCCCCCCTCCGTTCTGCTGCTGTGTCCTGCCGCCGTGTCCCCCTTCCGTGCAGCCTCCGTGTACTACCGCCGTGTCCCCCCTTCGTGCTGCCGCCGTGTCCCCCCTTAGTGCTGACGCTATGTCCTGCCGCCGTGTCCCTCCTCAGTTCTGCCGCTGTGTCTTGCCGCCGTGTCCCCCCTCAGTTTTGCCGCTGTGTCCTACCGCCGTGTCCCCCCTCCGTGCTGCCTCTGTATACTATTGCCGTGTCCCCCCTTCGTGCTGCCGCCGTGTTCTGCCATCGTGTGCCCCCTCCATCCTGCCGCTGTGTCCCCCCTCCATCCTGCCGCCGTGTCCGACGATCTGTCAGGATGGAGAGCGGCGGTAGGAGCCAGTCATAGGTCTGTTAAGACCATTGATATCTCACCAAAGCCCCCAACAGGGCTGATAAAAAAAATAAAGGAATTGCAATAAATAATAAAAAAAAATAATTGTAAAAAATAAAAAATAAAAAACACACTGACACTGTCCATCCCCCCCCCCCCCCACCCCCCTTAAAAAAAAAAGAAAAGAACAAAAGAAAGCACTGTAAAAAAAAAAATCATATTTAATTGTAAAAACCAAACAAAAAAAAAAAAAAAAAAAAAAAAAAATACTGACACATGTGACAGTGGCACATGTGTCAGTATTTTTTTTTTTTTTTGTTTTTTTTACAATTAAATATGATTTTTTTTTTACAGTGCTTTAAAAAAAGTATCGGTAATCGGTATCGGCGAGTACTAAAAAAGTGGTATCGGGACAACCCTAGTCTTATGTAATATTCTAGTTTTCTGAGATACAGAATTTGGGGTTTTCACTAGCTTTAAGCCATAATCATCAAAATTGAAAGAAAGAAATGCTTTAAATATATCACTCTGTGTGTAATGAATCTATATAATATATGAGTTTTACTTTTTAAATTTAATTACTGAAATAAATTAACTTTTTTTATATTCTAGTTTCTGGAGACACACCTTATATGTGTTACAGTTGAGCCCTGCAAAGAGAATATAAAGACTGAAGTAGTATTTACAGAAAGCGATGAGTATTTCTTAATGTTTTTATAAGAAGTCCTCCAGAGGTGGGTTTTAGGGATAGTATGCTGTGCTCATGCATATGCAAATGAAGCAGGCACACTAAGAAGATGCCACAGTTATTATAACGCTCATAAGATGTAAGCAACCTCATAATCCAAGGGAATTTTAATTCAGGGGTTGAATGAGTTGTTGCCCGGTTCCTCCAGTATTAAGGTTGTTTAACAGCAGGGTAAAAATTTGGCCTGACCATACTTTTTTTAAATATGTAGTGTGTGAAATGAATATAAAATGCACATTTTAGGGTTCCCAGTGTAAGGGGAGAGGAGTCAGATCTGTGAGATGAAGAGCTGAACAATCTTTATAGGCGTTAGTGGTGTCTGCTACATATGCTGGATCTTGGAGCAAATTATCATTTAGATCTCAAGTCAAGGGTTTAGAGCAGGGATATGCAATTAGCAGACCTCCAGCTGTTGCAGAACTACAAGTCCCATGAGGCATAGCAAGACTCTGACAGCCACAGCCACGAGCATGACACCCAAAGGCATGATGGGAGGTCCGCTAATTATAATATAATCATCAATTAAATTAAAAGAGTTATGAATAAATGAGTAAAATCTTTCTCTATTGGATAGAGAATGTGTCAAAGATTAAGTAGTTTCATATGAGATGATTTAAATTTAAGTTTGCACTGATCACAGATCTTTATGGGTATTTTGGAGATGTCAAGGAGTGGGTTCAAGTTGAAGTCACCCCTTAAAATAATCTGGCCTTCATCAATTTTTTCAGGAAGGTTGAGATATTTCTTTTTTTTTTTATATATTTACTTTTTATTGATACATTTTCCAGAATTATAACATAATCCATATACAATATTTTAGGGAATAATAACACCATTTTCAATACATCTAGTACTCATCAAACATCTAATCTAGTTTAAGCTTTAAGCCAACGTATCCGGTCTTACTTTACAAAACCCGTAACTTATTTAGTTGTCCCCTTATAGGTTAAAGATTATATATCCCTCCCCTATTTAAACTAGGGTACCACTGGGAACCTGAAACAAAAATCTAGAAAGGAAAAGAAAAAAAAAAGGAGAGAAGACAAACCAAAAAGGCATTAAGAGAGGGACAACTCACCCCTTCAGCCCAGTTCCTTCACTGACTCTTAATTAAACACTTTTTCCTTGTTATGGCTTCTATTTGTTTTCTATTCCTTACCCTTACCCTAATCCTCCCCCTCTCTCTCCTCCACCCACCCACCCCCTCTGGGAGACTTCTGTCCTTACACTTACCATGCCTACACTCCAGTTTCCCTCCCTAATAATTCCTTTCCTTCCTCTGAATATACAAATGCATTCCATACTCCCCATGTCGCATTATATTGTTCTTTTCTTTCTTGGGCTGAAAGCATCAGGTCTTCTATGGCCCCTACATTTCTGACCCTATGCAGCCACTCTGCAATCGTTGGTGGTTCAGAGTTTTTCCACCTCTGAGCTATTCCCGCTTTAGCCTTACTAATTAAGTGGCAAATTTTTATATGTCTTTGTTGGAATCTGTGACAAGTGTAATAGGCAAAGAGCTGGGTCGTCTAGTATTTGGTGGGGTGTAAGTTTTTGTATGATCCTTTGTACTTCTACCCAATACTTCCTAATCTTGGGACAAGTCCAGAATATATGAAACAAAGTTCCTTTATTCTTCTTACATCTCCAGCACCTGTCTGGAGTTCCCGGGAAAAACCTGTTCAGTTTCGCTGGTGTATACTACCACCTATTTAGAAGTTTATAGTTTAATTCCTGTGTTCTGGTACAGACCGATGTCTTCATGGCGAGGTGGATTATCTTTTGTTGTAGTGCCTGGTTAAAATTCAACTTTTTTTTTTTCATTCATGTCTCCTGCCCATTTTCGCATAGCAGGTATCTCACAACTTTCTGGGGGTGTTGTTAGTAGCGTATATAATTTAGAAAGCATTCTGGTAGGGGGTTCTCGTTCCTCACAGTGTTGTTCAAATTGTGTTAAGTCCCTTTTGTATCTATTCACTGGGCCTAGAGAGTTCAAAAAATGACATAGTTGTAGGGCTTGTCAGTATTTTACTTCAAATTGGCCATCTCAATTGTATAAGTAGTGCAACCGTTGGCCACGTTTCCATTTGTGTAAAGTGTAGGACCTGTGTACATCTCTTTTCTCTAAGGTTCCTGTATGTCCCTCCTTCAATACCTGGTGGAAAACCCGGATTCCCCAAGATTGGGTATAGAAGCGAATATACTGATGAGTGTCTACCCATCAGACATGTCCTATGCCCCACCGCCAATGTCGGGCCTATAATAGGGTGCCTTTTCAGCTCATCTGGCAATATCTGGCTCATCTGGCAATATTTGATAGCACCATATTGCTCCTCTCAGAGGGACCTGACCCACCTCCTGCTCTAATTTTACCCAGAGTTTTACTTTGGAACTCCTACACCAATCTAAAACCCTTCCAGGTGTACCGCCTGGTAGTATTTAACTATGTCCGGGGCTGCCAGCCCTCCGTAACACTTAGAGAGGGTCATCCTACTTCTACTAATTCTAGCGTATTTACCTGACGCAGTAACGCAGAGGGAATTTGTATCGGTATTGGTTGGAAAAGATACAACAGTTTTGGCAGGATGGTCATTTTAATAGCAAAACCATGAGTGAATTCCCTTCTGCCACCTATCCATCAAATCAGCAATTGCCTTCACCAGTGGAGGAAAATTTACTTCAAAAGTATTCTCTAATCTTGGTGGTACGTTTATCCCTAGATATTTTAAGGCTATTGTTACCCATTTCAATTTAAACTTAGGTTGTATGGTTTGTTGCATTATAGTCGGGAGTGCCACTCCCATTGCTTCTAATTTTCCATAGTTAATTTTTAAATTTGCCAATTTCCCATACTCCTCTATTTCCTGCATCAGGTTTTGTAATGATTTTTGGGGGTTAGACAAGGAGAACAACATATCATCTGCAAAGGCGGATACTTTATAGTCTCTATCTCCTATACATATACCCTTAATATCTGGGTTTTGCCTAATCCTGTTTAACAAGGGTTCTAACGAAAGTACATATAACAAAGGGGACAATGGACACCCCTGTCTTGTTCCATTCAGGATTTTAATTGGCTCAGAGAGTATCCCGTTAACCTTTCCTAATGCCTGGGGTATAGTATACACCCCTGCAATCCATCCTCGCATATGTTCCCCCAGTCCAACTTGTTTCAGTACCTCTGACATAAAATCCCAACTGACCCTATCAAAGGCCTTTTCTGCGTCTGTACTTAAGAAGATAGAAGGTGTTTTTTTTTTTCTTGCCCACTGCACCAAATTAAGTTCTTTAATGGTATTATCCCTAGCCTCACGTGTGGGAACAAAGCCTACTTGATCTAGGTGTATTAGTCGTTTCAACATAGGTTGGAGTCGGGATGCTAAGAGTTTAGTAAACTATTTTAAATCTATATTCAACAATGAGATTGGGCGGTAGCTACCGCATTCCGCCGGGTCCTTCCCTTCTTTCGGAATCACTGCAATATGGGCCGGGGTTGAGATATTTCAAACATTGGGATATGTGTGTGGTGTTAGGTAAGGAAAAGTTGCCAGTAGTAAACACGTAGTCATGAGGAAAGTTTAAAAAACAAGTGTCTACCTCGAGGGTCTGTTTTACTATTCATGGCCTGTGCGTATAATGATTTGTGAAAAGCAATGGAGACACCTTGTTGTTGCCTTCCAGGTTAGTAATGTGATGCCATGTAGTGCAATATCTGTTATTACAATGGGGGAAAAACATGTGAATAAGTGGGTTAATTGTAATAGGGCAATCTGGGCACCCTGCCTATATAGATTATGAAAATTTGTGATTTCTTGGAAGGGAGGATGAAGCCCCTCATAACAAAGAAGCAAATGGTTAGCGGCACCACTGAGGATCATAAAATAAAAGAAGGAGCTTAATATATGATGCAAAGGGGACAAGGCTAGAGGGGCAAGTAAAGAGGGATGGAGGTAAAGGAAACACAAAGGAAGCAGAGAGAAGGCTTAGAAAAAGGAAAGGAAATGGAGACTGGATGGGGAAAAAGGAGATAGAGACATGAAAGGGGTTTGGTGAGAACGAGAGCATGGAAGAGAATAATGTAGAAAACAGAAAAGAGAGAGAGTGAAGATAGTAGCAGAAACTGGCAGTCGTGTGGACCAGAAAGAATTGAAAGTCCCGGTGGAAAGGAGTTAGATATCAAAAAGAAAAACAGTGTAAAGCTTAAAGCAGGGACAAACAGACATAGGTAGCATTGGTGTTTTCAGTCATAGGACAGCTTTGGATTAAGGAAAATGTGCCCTATGTTTCCAGACAAATAATTAAAGCTGTAGTGAGAGGAAGGGGACGTTTTTAATAAACCTTGATCGGGAAAGACAAAGAAGGAAGAGTATGAGGCAAGTAATTGAAGCATTGGACGCATTCAGTTAGTGAAAGCAACAAGCAAGGTTAAGAAAACTGTAGTACATCAGCTAAGTATGGTATATATTAGAGCTGTCAGCATTTTAGAATGAAGGTGTAAAAACCAGAAACCTTTAGATTCATATCTAGAAAATAAAAAAAATGTAAGAAAATAGGAGTTGGTATCAGTTTAAAATGGTAAGAATGACACTGCTGGACTCATGGAAATGTGTACATTTGCAATACCACAGGAAAGCAGAGTGCTACAAATGCCTAAAAGATTGGATGGTAGGTTACACCACACTGCAATAAAATGTAACATTTTCAAAAAGTCCAAGAGAATACCACCCCATAGTAGGATTCAAAAATGGCAGAGGGGGCTAAAGAGTGAGGCCTCGTACACACTATCGGACATATCCGATGAAAACGGTCCGCGGACCATTTCCATCGGATATGTCCGATCGGGAGTTTGATCCGATGGCGTGTACACACCATCGGATCAAATTCCCCGCCGCCGGACGGCGCGGTGACGCGGCGGTGACGTTGACGCCGCCACGTCACCGCCACGTCACCGCACCAGGAAGTTAAACACTTCCGCGCATGCGCCGAATCCATTCGGCGGCGGCGCGGCGGCGGTGGGGGACGACATGTCTGCTGGTAAGTGTACTAACCAGCAGACATGTCGGGCGGACAGATTCCCACCGGATAGATTTCAAAGCATGCTTTGAAATCTGTCGGGTGGAGTAATCTGTCCGCTAGCCCATACACACGAGCGGAGATGTCTGCTGAAACGTTCCATCGGACCGTTTTCAGCGGACATATCCCCTCGTGTGTACAAGGCCTCAGAGGTAGGTGCAACTAGAAATTATGCCTAGGTGCTAAGTGCTGGGCCTTCAGATTCTGCCCCAAACAAGGCCATTATTTATGTCCGCAGGAGAGGTAGGAGTGAAAATCCTGAACAGACAGTATACTCTGAACACTCAACTTAAAACTTAGAGATGCATTGCTCAGAAAACGAAAAGTGGTAAACAATTGAATGGTGATGGGCTACAGACACAGAGGGAGAGGATATTAGGCTACTAGGGTTGGAGATATTCCACCTGTGAATGACTAAGAACACCACCAGGAGAATATACATGAGAACATTCCAGATTGTTTTCACTGCAAAGGAGCAATAATGAAAAATGGACAACATTGAATAACATATTCGGGAGACATGTTCCTTTATTTGTGTGAGGAATAAGTTGGCATTGTTGAACCTACAGGAGCACTAAGGTGGGACAAAGCACAACATCTGTTTAAAGGATGAGAGATCAAGTTAATAAATACCTGGTAAACCACCTATTAAAATGGGGGTTTATTGCCAGCAATGGATAACATGACATTAAAAAGTCCAGCAGATAACCTCCCACAACAGTACATTAGAGCTAATAAGGGAGTTATGGAAGTAGACGTATGCATAAGCAAGACTGATATCTAAGTGCCATGTACGGGGTTCCCATTCGAAATCAGTCCATGAGTCCCAGTCCTAGCAAAATCAGGGACAAGTCATAGAGTACAACATCAAGAGGTACAATGTAGATGTAGAAAAATAAATGACAAAATGGGACTTTACATGGGGCCAAGGCAACATAGGCATGCACCCCCATCCCTGGGAGACTCTTCCGGTGGACTCCTGGGTCCAACTTGCTACGCTATATACCTTTCTACACAGCATGCCTGTTTGTAAGTTCTACTATGGGAGTGGTTCGTCCAATTATATGTGCAATTTTATCCTCTGCTAGATGTTCAATAACTATGAATCTAAATACCATATTATCCTATTTTTTCTAGATATGCATCACGAGCCTGCTCCTGATGAGTGGTACTATCAAACCACGAAACGCGTCGAGCTAGCTACTAGCCGTGGTTGCACCTCTATGTTATTTACAATATTTACAATTCATTCTATGCAGTTTTGTGGACTCAAGAGTGGGACTCCAATACCCAGGGTCCCTTTCGGGTTTTACCGACGCAGGTCGGGCAATGTGGAAGTTATGTTACTTTCAATGTGGCTGTTCCCATAGAATACTTTACAATACTCATGCATGTGCTGACTGTTTCTCAAATTTTATGGGAAGCTTACAAACATTATCAATTTTTCTGTTTTTTATAATTATATTTATGGTTCTGAATACTATCAATTATATTATATTTATATGTATATAAATTTTTGTTTTACCTTTGTTCAAATGTACCGAATAAAATTGTTGCAATTTCAACTAATTGATAATTGGTTTTCCCTTAAGACTGTGTGCTCCATATAAAGTCCCCCTTGTTTGTATCCATTCCCTTCTCCCTTCATTGTTTTTCAACAATGTAGATGTACCCAAAGAGGGAAATGTCTATATAACCAGTGAGGAAGGATCATTAAATACCTGGAAAGAGATCTTTGGAAAACGTTCCATGGTAGTGCTAGAACAGGATTTGCATTTAAACAATTCTGATGTAGTAATTCTAAAGGAATAACAGTGTTGAACAATGGTCAGTATGATACAGTACAAAGCATTCAGTCATTTACCAAGAGATATAATCTATGATTAAAAATGGTCAGCATTAAAATTATAGTTATCAATCAGGTCGTTGAAACTGGCCAGGTTCCAGATTGGGACTTAGGTCCTACTTTGGAGTTTGGGGCCACCATCTTCTATGTTTTTCTAATGTTAATGGCTGGGAAAACAGGAAATTGAGACCAATTAGGAATATGTACGTGGGATAATTGGATAGCTCCAAGTAGATGCAGAAGATTGCCCAGAGATATGAAAGTGACTGATTTGAAGGCTATCATATGAAATGGGTAGCCCTGTTGAAACAATTCTCATCTGTACCCTTCGCCACTCTCATGATGGCATCTTTTATTTATAACTAGTGCACATGGCAGATAGGGAGGGATTTACTTAAACTAGTGCACACATAATCTGGTGCAGATGTGCATAGTAACCAATCAGTGTCTATGTTTTATTGTCACAGCTTAATTGAACAAGATAAAGTTAGATGCTGATTGGTTATTATGCACAGCTACAATAGAATCTTTGTGCACCAGTTTTAGTAAATCTCCCCTATAAGGTATTTAAGTCTACCTGAGTCCTCTTTTATCCATGCAGTAATTAATTAAATATGGATCGCAGCGTGGTTGCCTGTTGACCCGAACATTATTTCTGTGTGTTCGATTTTCCTGGTCATGCAAAAGTAAGGCTAGATCGCTGAACTAGGCAGAATGCTGAGAGATGGCAATTTGATGTTCATCCAACCCAGTAATAATGTCTTCCCATGACTTCTCAACTTCCTCTAGCCTGTTACGTATGTGGGATAGATCTTGCTTGATCACCGCCGATTCAGATTTGTAGGATTCCACTATTCTAGAAGTGCATCCCTCTAGGTCTTTGGTATTAAAGGTTAGTATCAATTTCAGTGTCTCGTGACAATGTGAGTGTGTCCGCAAGGAGAGGAGCCACAAGAGCCGTCGTGGGACCCCAGAAGAGGACGATCAGGGCCAGGGACAGTTCCTGATCATTGTTTACAATTAGAAGCTCCTGATTGTGTGACTACAGTGACATCCAATCACAGTGGTCACATTATCATGAATCCTGTTTCCAGGTTTAAGACCCACTTAAAGGGCCACTGGGCAACAGCAGCAGGGGGTTAAATAATAATTTTAAAACAGATCACAATCTCTCTTGTCTGTGTCAATGTAAAACACCAATGCACAGATCTTTGTTCCAATATATTCCAACAATATTATAACAAATTTAAATGTATTGTTTGTAATGTTGAACATTTCTAAATAAAGAGATATAAAAAAAAACTAAATAAATAAATCCAATATGCAGCAGCCCTGGGCTGCCTTATTAACAGTAAGTAATTAGTCAGTGCTGTAATCTTAACAATGCACTTTGTGACCTAGGCATAGTGTTGGCAGGCTTCCCTATATAGGTAGCAGGCTATGCACAAGCTTCAGACAGGTGGGATGTGGCTTGCTGGCTTGTAGACAATGAACACTGCCAGAAGCAGATACCACCCACTTGTCAGTATCTTTCAACCATGATCTGGAGCTACTTATAGGAACAGCAGCAGAAGAGGCTCATAAGTGCACCCACGATGTGCAATAGTAACATTGCTCCACTGAGCAAGTTTCCTGGTGCTAACTTCATTGTTTTAATGTATTTATATAGTTATCCTTAGGTCTTTTCCATGCCACAATGCACTGGCATGGCTTTTTAAAGTTGTGGTGTACCAAAATAGAATGCATTTTTAACGTGTTACAGGGCGTTGTGAACTGAACTCATAGGACATGCATGCTTTGCAGCCCAACATAGCTAATGTAATCAAGCTCTAAAAGTGTAACTAAAGCCAAAACTTTTTTTTTTTTTTTTAGATGAATAGAGAACAAGGCTTTTTGCCTTATCTTGTGTTGAGATTGTGCTGGACCAGCACAGTCCCAGAGCATGAACAAGCCCTAGATATTTGTTGCAATAATATATATTTATCTAAAATGTGATCAACTGCAGTTCAAACATATATGATGTAGCACCGGCTTAGAATTGCCTCTGTAATACATGCAGAGTATTGCTTTCTGTAACATTGCATTGCATTTTATGGCTAAACTGATAGCAGGAGAGACTCTATTGGGCACAGCTGCAGGATTGAAGGCAGATTGGGTCCTGCTGTAGCTAAGAAGGAAGCCCACTCCCTAACAACAATAACAAGGAAGGGCAGGATTGCATAGCAGCCCAGAAGAGCTGTTATTGGGGAGAGAGAGGAGCACACAGGAGGAGAGACAAACTGGCATTGTGGCAGCCAGACAGAAAAGGAAAAGTTGCTTGTCTCCTGAGCACTTCCAGAGCCTGTGAGGCTGTATGTGACTAGGCCGGGACTGGCCGTAGGGCATACCGGGCATATGCAGGGTGCTGTGTAATGTAAAAGGGTCCAGAGGTGCGGTGCTATGTAATGTAAAGGGGTCCAGGGTGCTATGTAATGTAAAGGGGTCCAGCGGTACAAGGGGCTGGAACCCCACATCCCATCATTAACCACTGCCGCAAAGCGCCACTGTGGATTACAAATATTACTTCACAAAAGTCTGAGTACTTAAACACAGGATTTAAAGGGCCCCAACGCTGACAGACTCTAGTGTGTGTGTGTGTGTGAATAGAATTCCCACTGGCCAGTGGTTAGCTAGAACCTACAAGACTTAGATAGGATCTTATAGTCAGTAATATCACTTTTGGGTAATTGTTGAACATTATTTTTGTATTGCATTGTACAGTTTCGTTCACCACTCATTCCGTGCATTTCAGGCAAGGCCTCCCACTGACAGTTAAAGTGAACGAACTCCAATCCTGTTTTCCTTTACCGAGCAGTTGTATTATATCATTGCATTTAATATTGATATTCTGTTAATCAGTTTATTTATTTATTTTCAGGACTTATTGCTAGTTCTAATAAAGCCCAGCTGAAAGTTTAAACTGTGTTTTGGTTTTATTTGGATCCAGGTGAGGGTGAGCCATCACTGGTGTGGGACAGAAGACCCGTATATTACAGCGACCCTTGCGGGGGTAGCGATACAATATATTGGGGGAGGACCTGCTCTGGAGGAGACCGGCAAAATGCTAGTGTCACGGGTGAGGTCTGGTGACCTGATTAACCACTTGCTTACTGGGCACATACACCCCCCTCCTGCCCAGGTGAAATTTCAGCTTCCGGCACTGCGACGCTTTAACTGACAATTGCGCGGTCGGGCGACGTGGCTCCCAAACAAAATTAAAGTCCTTTTTTCCCCACAAGTAGAGCTTTCTTTTGGTGGTATTTGATCGCCTGTGCGGTTTTTATTTTTTGCGCTATAAACAAAAAAGAGCAACAATTTTGAAGAAAAATACAATATTTTTTACTTGTGAGGCACTGCGACGTTATGGCGGACACATCGGACACTTTTGACACATTTTTGGCGCCATTCACATTTATTCTGCAATCAGTGCTATAAATATGCACTAATTACAGTATAAATGTGACTGGCATTGAAGGGGTTAACACTAGGGGGTGAGGAAGGGGTTAAATGTGTATCCTAGGTGTGTTCTATTTGTGGGGGGAGGGGGGTGACTGGGGGGGTGACCAATCTGTGTCCCTATGTAGGAAGGAACACAGATCGGGCTCCTCCTCTCCAGAGACAGGATGCTGTCTCTGTGTAAAACGACAATGAGAGATGATCTATGAGATCATCTCTCATTCGCCCACAGATCGCATCGCAAACGGCCACTCTGATTGGCCGTTCGCCGCGATCTGTGATTGGCTGTGTCCAAGGGACACGGACAACACAGGGCTTCCCCGCAGCGTGCTCTACAGCGCGCGCTGGGAACGCCCAAAGGAGATGCCGTCATTTGACGGCATGTTGGATATTCAGACCCGCGCTGTTGCCGTCATTCGACGGTAGCGCGGGTCTGAAGTGGTTAAGGAGGGATCTCACTATATTGAAAGCCCTGCAGTTTGCCGGTTCGGCTTAAAGGCTCTTCTACTGCATGGCTGGAGGTTCAGGACTTTAAAATCCTGTGGCAGAGGATTCCTGGACTCATCCAAGTTCATCCAAAAGGTCTGTGGCAGAGACCAAGTTCATCCAAAAGTTCTGTGGCAGAGACCAAGTTCATTCCACGACAGTCTGTGGCAGAGATTGTCTGAACATTAATTGTGCATCATCTCTGGTGCTAGGCCATGTGAGAGGGGACTATCCGGGTGAGCAATACTCACTCAATAGTTGAGAGTGGAGACTGATTGGCTATATTTGAGCATTCTGTACCGTGTGCCTGAACCTTCCCTTACTCTTCTCCTCCCTTCTACTTTCTCTTCTTCAAGTTACCCTGCAGTGAAAATAAAACCAAACTGTTGAAGGTTTTACATCTGTCTGGACATTTCATTTACTATGGACTTTCCTACTCTGACAACGAAGCTAATGCCGCGTATACACAACCGTTTTTCATGACGTGAAAAAATGTTGCGTGTAGGCTTTAATGACGTGAAAGAAACGCGCATGCTCAGAAGCCAGTTATGAGACGGTAGCACTCGTTTTTTGGTAAAACTAGCGTTTGTAATGGAGATAGCACATTCGTCAGGCTGTAACAGACTGAAAAACACGTAGACTGAAAAGCACAAATCATCTCTCACCAAACTTTTACTAACACGGAATCACCAAAAGCAGCCCCAAGGGTGGCGCCATCCGAATTATAGTGCCGTTGTACATGTTGTACGTCACTGCGCTTTGCTAGAGCATTTTTTTTTCACGATCCTGTGTAGGCAAGGCAGGCTTGACAAGAATCGGGTTGAAAAAAACTTTGGGCCAGATTCTCGTAGATGCGCGCATAATTATGCAGGCGTAGCGCATCTCAGATGCACTACGCCGACGTAACGCGGAGTGGCAAGTACCGTATTCCCTAAGCAAATGCGCTCCAAGATGCGCCTGCGTAGCGGAAATTCATCGGCGTAATCCGGCGCAACTCCAAAGTAGGAGGGAAGTGGGCGTGTTGCATTCTAATGAAGCGTGACCCCATGCAAATGAAGGCCGGGACTAACGGAGCATGCGCCGTGACGTGGATGCCTTCTGCGCTTGCGCAAAGCCTCCCTACGATTCCCCGGCGCTGTGTAAATAATGCGCCCACACATGCGCCCGTGCAGCGCAAAAGTCTCCCCTTTTTTGGATTGTCACAGGAAATCTTTTGCATGACCATGGCTTCTATTGGGAAGGAGAGGAGAAAGAAACATTTCTCCCCAGAGGAGAGGGCCATTGTCATCACGGCAATGGAAAAGTACGATTCCAGGCTCCATGGTGCTGACAGTGCCCGGACCAGCAAGTCCCGGAGGGATGAAATTTTGATGAAGGTGGCTTGCCAGGTTAATGCCCTCTCACACGAGATCCGGACACCGCAGGACATTCAAAAAAAGATGTCTTCTCTCTCCTCTGGTTTGGGGATTCCGGAAAGGAGTCATGAAATGGGGTCCAAGTACATATGCCGCATCACCTGGAAGTGTAAAGACAGGAGGATGTTAGTAGTGCATGCCTGCCACCCATGTCACTCACCAACCAGCCAGCTGTCCCCATACATGTTCTGCTGGGATGGTGCTTTGATGGTATATGTAGCTGTCATGGCTGGATCCGGGGTCTTTGGCACGGACGTGCCATATGAGGTATTTGGCATCAGCTATCACCTGTACTTTGATGGAATGCCAGTGCTTCCGATTGCGGTAAATGTGCTCTGTGGCACTGGGGGGCTGTAGTGCCACATGTGTGCAATCAATGGCCCCGATGGTGCGTGGGAATCTGGCAAGTCTGTAGAAATCTGTCATTGCCTTCTGCCGCAGGTCCTCAGTGGTGGGTCTGATGATGTGGTGGGAAATGCGTCTGAGGATTGCGGGTATAACCTGGTGCAGACATCTGCTCATGCTGGTTTGTGACATCCCAGCCACAACTCCACTTGTACGCTGGAATGAACCACTGGCCAGGAAATGGAGTGTTGCCAGTACCTTCACCAGTGGCTGCAGTGCATGTGAGCGGTGTGTTGGGCTGGTGATGTCATCCTGCAGGGCTGTGGTTATTTCCAGGATGGCAGCAGGGCTGAATCTGAAGATGCGATACACCTCCTCCTCACCCATGCCAAAGAGGCTCATGCGCGCTCGGTAGATCCTCTCACGTGCCCCCCTCCTCCTCCTCCTGCTTCTATGCGCCTCTTCCTCTGCATAGATTAGTAGTGATAAGACCATGGCTGCCCCTGGCATCTTGGCATACCAATGTGTTGTCCAGTAAGTGTGATTGCTCAGCTCGTCCGTTATGGTGCTGCTGTAGTTGCTCTCCAGCTGACTTGCACACAGTCTTGAGCAAAGTTACCCCTGCTTTTATGAGGGGTAAGTTTACTCAAGGCTTTCGTGTTACGCGCACCACGCGTAGCCTAAGCCGAACGCGCATAGTTTCGGGAATCCGCGCATCTCCCTCATTTGCATATTTGCATGCTAATTCAATGGGAGCTGAATATGCGCGATGCGTAACTATGCACCTAGCTTAAAGCATTTTCGCCGCTCAGACGAAAAAGATTTTCTGCCGTATGTGGTTCTGTGTTTACGGTGCATCGATACGCCGGCGCACATTTACAATTACGCCACGCATATCCATTTACGCAGGCGTAGCGCCTCTGAGAATCTGGCCCTTTGTTTTTTCTAGACCAGGGATCCTCAAACTACGGCCCTCACATCCCATGAGGCATTGTAACACTCTGACATTCACAGACATGACTAGGCATGATGAGAATTGTAGTTCCTGAACAACTGGAGGGCCGTAGTTTGAAGACCCATGTTCTAGACCATTAAAAATGGTCGTGTGTAGGTGGCATAAGAGGTAACGTGCAAACCCCAAATTTAACCAGCAGCTCATTCGGGGGTAGTGCTACATGTAAAAAAAAAAAATCTGTTACCCATAACAGCTCCTTATACCTATATTGGCTACTAAACAAGGCATTGTGCTTAAAGTGCAATGTTCAGATGAGCTTTTTAGCCAAGTGTTAAGCAGAGACAGTGGAATGTGAAATGGGTAAATAAAGATAACTGGAGACAGCTGAAGACAGGCTTCCGTGACAACATGCATAAGTAAAACATTTACCATTTGACAAATGATATGAGCAGATATAAACATATATGAAGAAAACAGATCATAAATATTATTCACAAAGCCGGTAATTTACAATACTGCCTTATATTATGTCTGATTGAAAGGCAGGGGGAAGAATGCACCTGATTCTAGAGTCACCTGTTGATGCAATAATGTGGCTAAGTAGGATTTTTTAATGAGCGTCAATATTTTTCACCTACTAGGGCTTACTGCACAGATATTTTTAGCTGGATTCAAATTTTTTGGGGAGAAATATTTTCCATTTTTATGTAGAAGAGAGGGTGATGTGTTAACCATGAGTGTATGTCTATGAAGTATCAGGTGAGTTGCTTAGCCATCAGAAGCTGGTCTTAGAGAGTTGGGGTAATAGCTGTCAAAGCGCCTCTCTTCCTTAGTGAGACATGCACATCCCTGAACCTGCCATGTTCTTCGATGAGATTCCTAGGCCATCTTAACCTTTAAAACCATTTTTACAACTTCAGCATTTAAAAAATTACAGCAGGTAATACTGTGTAAATATTACTATTGTGTTATTGTAAATCTGTAACAAAGCTGAGCAATTTAGACTAAGGATATGATGTAACAATGCAGAAGTAGAGATTATTTACATCTTTGCATTATGTCAAAGCTCACGGCAATGCACATTACATGCATTGATGAATTACGGTGCTAATTATTTTCAATAATACCCCAATGCACAAAGGCAACACAAATGTGTTGCACTGTGCCACAGATGCCATGTGGTTTCTTGCGGCCAAAATTTGGTGACATGTCCAAATATTGGGTGGTTTCAGATGGTCTGCCTTAAAGGAGTATTAAAGGAATATTTTTTTTTTTGCTGAAATAACTGTTTACGGGGTATAGAGACATAATAGTTAACCGATTCCTTTTAAAAAAATATTACAAATAGATAAAAATCAATCATATAATGTGCCTGCAGTTTAGTTTCATTTTTAGACTAGTTTCAGATTGTTCTGTGTGTACAGAGACACACAGAACAAAAACAAACAAACAGAGATCTGATTGGTTCTGAGGACTTTTAGACACATAGGGCCAGATTCAGGTAGAAGATAAGTCGGCATATCTCCAGATAAGCCATCTTATCTTTGCGTTTTAGGCCTCCAATCTATGCCACTGATTCATAAAATCAGTTTAGCATAGATTTTCCTTAGATCAGACATGCATAAGTCTCTTACGCTGTCTTATCTTTTTTTCATATTTTAGGCTGGCCGCTAGGTGGCGTTCCCGTCTAAAATATGCAAATGAGCGTATACGCCGATTCCCGAACTTGCGCCCGGCCTAGCTGTTTACGTCGTTTACGTAAGGCTTTCGGCTGGCCTAAAGTTATTTCTGCTATATGAGGCGCAGCCAATGTTAAGTATGGACGTCGGGACAGACGTCTTTTACGTCGTTTGCGTAAGTCGATTCAGAATGGGGCTGGCGGTATGTTACGTTCACGTCGCTTTCATTGACAATTTGCGAGGTGATTTGGAGCATGCGCACTTGAAAATGTTAACAGCCGGCGCATGCGCAGTACGTTTAGATACATGACGCCCCCTACCCGCCCAATTTGAATTAAGACGGGTGATTTACGCTACGCCGCCACAACTTTACAGACAAGTGCTTTGAGAATAAAGCACTTGCCTGAAAAGTTGCGGCGGCCTAGTTTAAAATCCAGAAGCTAGGCATGCCTAAAGATAGGCATTTCTACCTGAATCTGGCCCATAGTAATCACATCTTCTTGATCATGGACCACAATGAAAAGCTACCATGAGTTTTTTCATAAGGAGCCGCACAAGCAGGAAGTGTGGAGTTCGGCAAGGGATTACAGCAACTTCTGGAGGACATGGAGGACATGAAAGCAGGACTGCTATAAGGTAAAGCAAGCTATTTAGCATTAAAAAAATAATTCCTTTACTGATCCTTAAATACAATGCACATTGAGGTATCACATAACGCACATTAGCGCATGTGCATTAACACACCTCCAAAAACTGTCAAAACGATTAGTAAATCAGATATAGACAACACAAGTTCTATGTAATTCTCATCTTTTCTGTAAAAGCCAAGCTTGTTCCACATGCGTTTCAAGACTTTCTATTTTCCATTAACGGGACAATAAGAAGGTTTGGGGGGCATGAGGGGCAGGTCCAAGCTCAGCTTTTACAGGACAACACAACATTCCAATATCATTTGCTTGCCTTTAGCTCTGGATCTACAGATCATAGTGACACATAGGAACATATTTATAAAGCAGTGAAAATGTTTGCTGTTAACATTGTATCAATTCTGAATAATGATAATAAAAATAATTTGACATTCAGCAAGCTTTCAGTGCAGGCGAATCACTTTGTGTACATTAAAATACATTTAAAAGAAGATACACCTGCAGTGTATAGTTTACCTTAGGCTCCATTCACACCTGAGCGTTTTGTCGCCTGAAGCGCGACGCTCAGATACGCTGGAGGGGAGAAATAACATTAATTTCTATGGAGATGGTTCACATCTCCATGCCGAACGCCGAAACGCCGATCACGTGAAGCTCAAACAAGTCCCGGACCCTTTTTATCAGGTGGCCTCGGCGTTCGGCGTAGCCGACAATGACCTGTTAAAAAACCGCGGCTAAAAACGGCGAGTTTTGTCGCGGCAAATAGCGGTACAAAACGCTGAAATTTGGCGCGGCAAATCGCGGTACAAGACGCCGTGCTAAGGTGTGAATGCAGCCTAAATGTATCCAACATCTTTTGCATTCTTTTTTATAATATGCTCAGACTAAATGTGTGAACAGAGTACTAGGTGGCAGCCCTGCAAATTTGAGATACAGATGCTTGATGCTGAAAAGAACAAAATACACCAGCAGCCCTGGGGGAAAAAGCTCTGATGGAGAAAGGTAGAGCACTTTCTTTAAAGAGGAAGTAAACGCTCCTCAAAAAAATTAAAATAATTACACCCCGCAAGACAAAGGCATATTAGCTCATTATGTATTGCTTACCTCCGATCGAAGCACCTGCAGCAGTCCATGTTTTCCCCTCCGGCCGCGGACATGTCGTCCTGAAGTTACTTCCAGGTATTGTGGCTCCGACGCTGTTATTTACCAGAGGCATGATGACGTTACTCCCGTACATGCACGCCAGAGGCACAAAGACTGAAGCAATGGCACATAGGAACCATTATTTGCCCCAGTGACCATGTGCCGATGACTTTGGCACATGCAGACAAAGGGGCATATCTCCTAAACTGTCCAGGTTTAGGAGATATCCTGGGTATCTACAGGTAAGCCTTAATATAGGCTTAACTGTAGCATAAAGTTATAAAAAAGGGCTTTACAACCACTTTACGGACACAAAACAAAGAGGGATTCTTGTCAACAGAGCTTGTGGCCCCTATAAGTAGACCCTGACAGTCCTGACCACATCCAAGCATTGTAGGACGATTTCCATGACATGTTTTCGGGCAGGACAGAGGGAACAATGTCCTCAAGAAAGAGCTGCAAACTCAGAAACATGCCTAACAGATGTAATGTCTACCAGGAAGGCAACCTTATTTGTGAGGTCTTCCAAAGGAATGTTTCTAATCATCTAAAAGAGGGGTCTCTGAAGTATATAGAGCACAAGTTGAGGTCTTAAGGTGACACAGGAAGTCAAATTGGGAGATTTAAATGGGAAACTCCCTTAAAAAAAGTATTGATTAAGGGTTGCAATGCAAGAGGTTTCTGGAAGAAAATGGATAAAGCAAAAACCTGTGCCGTAAGTGCACTTAATGCCAGGTCAAGACCAGACTGAAAGGACAAAATACAAAAGATAGAGCATTACCTGTGACTCAGCTTCCTGTCCTCACACCAGGCAAAGTAAGCCTTCCATGCTCTGTAATAAATCATGCAGAAAATGGTTTTCTTGCTCTGAGTAAGGCAGAGTAGGCATAGTCAGAAATACCCTTTTCCTTCAGGACTTGGGTTTCGAGAGCCATGCTTTGGCCAGCAAGTCTGGTCTGTTTGACAATTTGGTGCAATGAGCATCACAAGAACCCTCTCCTCCTTTATTTTCCACAACAGTCAAGGAAGGATCTTCATTGAAAGGAAGACATAAATCAGTCTGAATTGAGTCCAAAGAATAACCAGAGCATCCACTACAAAAAACAGATGATGCCTGGTCCTGGGAGCAAATCTGTACAACTTGTTGCTGTCTTAATGGAGTTGTAAAGGAAACATTTTTTCTGCCTAAATTTATTTCTGCAAGGTAGACAGACAGAATCGTGTAATGATTCTGTTAAAAAAAACGAGTAAATACCTATTAAATTCCTTCATCTATATCACCTGCGGCGTTCTAGTTTCTGTTCTCTCATTCACTTCCTGGTTTGCATCTCTCGTTCATGTAAGAACTACATTTCCCAGTATGCATTGCGGCAAGCCCAGTAATTCACACCTCCTTGAAGTCTCTAACATGTAGAGAGCGTCCTGCCACACAGATGTAGTTCCCAGGAGGTGGCGAGCATGTTACTGACCACCGCAGTAAAGCCTCCCTTCACGGTGGTCAGTAAAATCAGACAAGCAGGAAGTAAACAGAACAGAGAAGAAATAGAGCAACTTCTGAGAAAAAACTAACAATTAAGGGAAGTGAAAAGAGGAAAGTCTGCAGGTAAAGGATGCTTATTATGAAAACATTTTTTTTCCTTTACAACCCCTTTAACTACTTGAGATCCGCGCTACAGCCGAATGACGGCTCTAGCGCAGATCTAAATTGTCAACAAGCCGTCAATTGACGGCTTGTCACTAGCTGCTTCCCTGCGCGCGCTCCAGAGCGCGCTGCGGGGAAACACTGTGTTGCCCGTGTCCCTTGGACACAGCCAATCACAGATCGCCGCGAACGGCCAATCAGAGTGGCCGTTTGCGATGCGATCTGTGCGGCGAATGAGAGATGATCTCATAGATCATCTCTCATTGCCGTTTTACATAGAGACAGCGTTCTGTCTCTGGAGAGCAGGAGACGGATCTGTGTCTCTTGTACATAGAGACACAGATCGGTCACCTCCCCAGTCACCCCCCCTCCCCCCACAGTTAGAACACTATGCAGGGAATACATTTAACCCCTTCCTCACCCCCTAGTGTTAACCCCTTCAATGCCAGTCACATTTATACAGTAATTAGTGCATTTTTATAGCACCGATCGCAGTATAAATGTGAATGACGCCAAAAATGTGTCAAAAGTGTCCGATGTGTCCGCCATAACGTCGCAGTCCCAATAAAAATCGCAGATCGCCGCCGTTTCTAGTAAAAAAATAATAATAAAAAATAATAATTCTGTCCCCTATTTTGTAGGCACTAAAAATTTTGCGCAAACCAAAGGCTTATTGCGATTTTTTTTTTTTTTTTTTACCAAAAATATGTAGAAGAATACGCATCGCCCTAAACTGAGAAAAAAAAAAGTAATTTTTTTTTAATTGGGATATTTATTATAGCAACAAGTAAAAAATATTGTATTTTTTTCAAAATTGTCGCACTTTTTTGTTTATAGCGCAAAAAATAAAAACCGCAGAGGTGATCAAATACCACCAAAAGAAAGCTCTACTTGTGGGGAAAAAAGGACGTCAATTTTGTTTGGGAGCCACGTCGCACGACCGCGCAATTGTCAGTTAAAGCGAAGCAGTGCCGGAAGCTTAAATATATCCTGGGCAGGAGGGGGGTATAAGTGCCCAGTAAGCAAGTGGTTAAAGGTGTTGTAAAGGTTCATCTTTTAGATCTGTTTAAAGATCTAGAGGAGCAGAGACCATTCCCATGGGTCTTTGGTGGCTTAGAAAATGCGTCTACCAATTGTCCACACACTCTAGGCATACGGACAACCAAGAGAGCTGGTATATAAGATTCTGCCCAGAGAATCAGACTTGTTTCTCTTACTGTAGCTTGACATCTGATGCCCGTGATGGTTTATGTAGGCTACTGCTGTGGCATTGTCTGACCCTGCAGAAGGGGAGTTCAGTGTTCTAGAGTCTATTTAATGGCTTTTAGTTTCCGCATGTTAATGAGTAATTTTGATTCCTCTGGGAACCAGGTCCTCTGAACAGTTGGGGAGATGCAAACTTATCTCCAGCCTGTAAGGCTGGCCTCCATTTTCATCACCTTTTATGGTATGTAAAGATGTTGAATTGAAGAGGTCCGGTATGAAATGAAAGGAAACTTCCTCCAAAGAGGCAACCTCTAAGCCCAAACCCCTCATGCAGAACCAAACTGAGGGGTATCTTTGGGATTTGAAGTTCACATGTGCAGGGGTGTATTTAGATTTTGTGCTGCCCTAGGCCTGACTAAACTCGTGTACCCCCTAATTTAAATATGACCCACCCCTTCCTGCCAAGGCCACGCCTCTTTCTAATTAAAAACCCACCCTGACATTTTTGATTGGGGACACTAGTTCTTAGGGCCTGGGGGGGGGGGCATTGGATTCCCTTCATTTGCATAGATTTCCTCTCACTTCCTGTTTGGCTATGGGGCAGGAAGTGAAGGGAAATCTCTGCAATGGGACAAGGATGGTAAAAAATAAACTGACAGGTTTTCTAACCCTCCCTTATTCTATCCAAAATGGAAAAGGGAGGTTTGTGGTCCAGGATGATAGGACAGTCTAAATTTGAATTAGCTTGCATTACACCAACAGTGTAGTGCAAGTCGGCGGGGACTCTTTCCGTGCTGCCTCCTGCAAAGTGCTGCCCTAGGCCTGGGCCTTGTTGGCCTAGGCCAGAATAGAGCGTTGCATGTGTGGGACATTGTGGAGGCAACTTTCTCTTGAGGAAGAAAAATTCTGGCTTGGGCTGTGTCCATTATTAGCCCCAAGTACAGTGTGAGGCCTTGAGGGCAGAATTTGGAAAATTGATTATTCAGCTGAAAATTTGAAGAAATTGAATCGCCCTTCTGAAAGTTGGCAAAGTTGTGGCTGAGGAATCATTTAGAAAGAGGTGGCCTGGGTAACCTGTGACATGAATGCCTTGGGTCTGCAGAAGAGCTAGAGGAAGGACAAGCACTTATGTGAACACTCCAGATGAGACTGGATGGAAGTGCTACAGATCGGAAGTGTTGGTCTCTCAAAACAAAACATAGAAAGCACTGATGTGGGAGGAAGATGATGTATAGATAAAGCATCTTGAATGCCTACTGATGCCAGAAACTCCCCTTGTCTGAATAATAACAGAGCTTGTTGATTCCATCTAAAGTTTTGGTACACTAGGAAATCTGTTTAGGTCCAGTATTTGCGGATTTAATTTTGGTACTGTGAATACATTTGAATAACAATACATACAACTAGATTTTGTTTTCAAAAGCCAGGAAAGCTTTATTATACAATCTGCATCTGTGATGACAGTGTGCCTGTATTATGCTGTGCTACACATCCCAGGCTGCAGTTACTTATAGACCAGGGTCAAAGTCCTCCAAGCAAATAACCAGTGTGTTCACCGCTTGACAATTCACTACTGACTGAGCTAATGGAGGAGAATGCTTGGCAACAGCTTAAAACACAAACGCTGCAGTTTTCTTAGAGAAGCTCTGTGGAAAGAGGAATGGGCCAAAGTTATTACATACAACAGTTTAAAGCAGTGGCTCTCAACCTCTCTAGTGCCGTGACCCCTTGATAAAATAGATATTGGCAAGACAAGTAATTTGCATCCCTAACCCACAGACATTTAGCGCTCTCTGAATCCCTTCCACTAGTACAGAATTAAAACACCTTATGGTACATTTTAGGATGTACCACACTTTCTATTTGTTCTCCTTTATTTCCCTTTTATCTCTCTCTATCCTAATTTCTTGTTTTTTTCCACATCCCTCATCTTTCTTGTTCTTTCTCTTATTCTTTCTTGTTCATCACCGCGTTCTTGCCTTTCAAGAGAACCGCGGTTCTTTTGAAAGGTCTGTGTGTACACTCGGGCGGCAAGAGATTCTTGCCAAGAATCTCGTCGGGAAAAACAGTGTTTTTTTTCCTGACGAGATTCCTGCTAGTGTGTACGAGGCCTGAGTGTTACTTTACTGCAAAAGAAAATCAGTTCTCCTATGTCAGACAGGGCTGTGCTGTGTGTCAGAGCTAGGTAAATCTCAGGACTGGATGGACAGTAAAACACATCTTTGACAGGTAAAGCAGCTCCTGTGTATTTTCAAAAAGTAGTTACTGTATTTATTGGCGTATGACATGCACTTTTTCCCCCTTAAAATGAGGGGAAAATCGTGGGTGCGTGTTATACGCCGAACGGCTGCCTAGGAGGGGAAGAAGGGAACGAGCGCTGCTGAAATACATAGAGTCGAATCCTGTGTACTCGGCTCCACTTGCAGTCACGCCCAGTCCCGCCTGCTAGCATTTACATCCCACCATTGGACGATGTTATGTCCATCATAGGAGCCGGACTGAGGGGCGGGACTGCGAGACAAGCCGAGTACACAGAACATCCGGGTCTGTCTATCTCGGTGGCGCTCGTTCCCTCCTCGGCAGGCAGATGGACATGCTGCAATGATGGGCAAGGCTATAGATGGACACTGATTAGGCTGCAATAATGGGCAAGGCTATAGATGGACATCAGGGGAGGGCTGGCAGCCTTAGGCCTGAGGGGCAAGTCCAGTCAAGTGGCCCATAGAGCGTGGAAAAGTGATGGATCGAGGGAAACAGTCTAAGATTTTTCATGATCACAAGAGTCCGCACGGAGGCCCCCCTTACATCAGAGTCCGCACGGAGGCCCCCCTTACATCAGAGTCCGCACGGAGATCCCCCTTACATCAGAGTCCGCACAGAGGCCCCCCTTACATCAGAGTTTGCACGGAGGCCCCCCTTACATCAGAGTCCGCACGGAGGCCCCCCTTACATCAGAGTTCGCACAGAGGTCCCCCCTTACATCAGAGTCCGCACAGAGGCCCCCTTTACATCAGAGTCCTTGTGTCTGTGCAGAGAGAGAAGGGGATGTCAGCTCTGGTGGGCGCTGAGGCTGAGCTATGTGTGAGACAAGACATAGCTCAGCTCTGCAGCCATCTACCTCGGAGCTGACACGGCCACGGCTGCACAGTGGGAGGTGAGCAGCGGCCGTGACCTGTGTTAAACAGAGCTCCAGCAGGCATATTCCTGCTCTGCAAAAACAGCATTTGGTAGTGGCGGCCGGTGGCTGTAAATAGTGTCACCAGCCCGGGGGGAGATTTCCACCCTGGCCCCCCTGCCAGCCCTCCCCAGATGGACATGCATTGATGGGCATTTAAGATGTACGTTTTTTTCCTTAAACTTCCCTCCTAAAAGTTTTTTTCCTTAAACTTCTCTCCTAAACTTGGCGTGTGTGTTATACGCCAATAAATATGGGTATTTTTGATATTCCAATATAAACTTACTTGAATAATCAAGTTTCATCTTGTGAGTGTTGCCTGTCTGCTGGCCGTCTCTTTCCGCAACTGCCTGTATTTTCTGCATGCTTTGCAGCTTCTCCTCCATTACTAGTAAAAAAAAAAAAATGAACGCTATAGTTTTTGTGCAAACCAATCAATATACGTTTATTGGGATTTTTTACCAAAAATATGTAGCAGAATACATATTGGCCTAAACTTATAAATAAATTAGATTTTTTTTTAAATGTTATGTTTTTTTTTCAAAATGATCTATCTTTTTTTGTTTATCCACTTAAGCCCCGGACCATTATGCAGGTAAAGGACGTGGCCCCGTTTTGCGATTCCGCACTGTGTCGCTTTAACTGACGCGGTCGTGCGACGTGGCTCCCAAACAAAATTGCCATCCTTTTTCCCCCACAAATTGAGCTTTCTTTTGGTGGTATTTGATCTCTTCTGCAGTTTTTATTTTTTGCACTATAAACAAAAATAGATATTTTTTTCCCTCAGTTTAGGCCGATATGTATTCTTCTACATATTTCTGGTAAAAAAAAAATCGCAATAAGCGGTTACTGATTGGTTTGTGCAAAAGTTATAGCGTTTACAAGATAGGGGATAGTTTTATGGCATTTTTATTATTATTTTTTTTATTAGAGCATCACATCAGACACTTTTGACACTCTTTTGGGACCACATTTTCACAGTGAAAAGTGCTATAAAAATGCACTGATTACTGTGAAAATGACAATGGCAGAGAAGGGGTTAACCACTAGGGGGCCGCTAAGGGGTTAAGCGTGCCCTAAGGGAGTGATTCTTACTGTAGGGGAGCGTGGCTGTAGGTGTGACATCACTGATCGTCGTTCCCTATATTAGGGAACAGACGATCAGTGACAATGCCACATAGAAGAACGGGGAAGGTGTAGGGTGACCACATTTTCGAACTACCATTCAGGGACACCCCCCCCCCCTTCCCAAAAATCAGCTTATGCTGTAACGAATCACAGCACAGTGAATGGACACAAGAGGTGGGATTTATGATTTCTCCAATCACAAGCAGGGGGCGGGCATTCCTGGCCAGGACAAGTACTGTCAGTAAGTAAAGCAGTGATGTGGCGGCCTTTTTTGGGGGCATCAGATTGGCCCGGGGGGGTGGTTGTGTCATTTTAATTCTGGGACACTGTATTGTCCTGGAATGAAGGTGCCCGGGACAGACCTGCAAAATGCGGGACTGTCCCGGGCAATCCGGGACACGTGGTCACCCTAGGAAGGTGTGTTTACACTTACCTCTCCCCGTTCTTCAGCTCCTGTGACCCGATCGTGGGACACCAGCGGCAATTGGGTCCGCGGGTCCCACGGGCGCGATCTTGGTGCTGCGGACCGGGTAGTGAGCACACTGCCGGTGGCCCTCGTGACCCACGGCTGGGCTCTTAAAGGCAATGTATATATACGTCCCCGTGCCTAGCCGTGCCATTCTGCCGATGTATATCGGTGTTAAGCGGTCCTTAATTGGTTATCGTGCAAAACATAAACACAGTGAAATTCCAGAAAAAGAAATAAATAAAAAAGGACCACATTTTTATTTGGGTACAGTGTCCCATTCCAACTGTCATTATACACAGCAGGAGCCCAGCAGCTGGAACCGCAAACTCGATGTCCTCTGGCACCTGGTAATTGTACAAGGCACAGCAGAACGACAATCTGCCTGTGTAAACCAGGTAGATTGTTGTTCTGTCAGAAGGGAGGGCACTGATTTTGTGTTTCTGCTAATCAGGAACTTGGATATTTGTCATCCCCTAGTCAAAGTTTAAGCACACATTTAACCCTTTGATCAACCCTGATGTTAACCCCTTCATAGCCAGTATCATTAGTTACAGCGACAGTGCATATTTTTTTAGCACGGATCACTGTATTAGTGTCGCTGGTCCACAAAAAGTGTCAAAACTTTCAGTTAGGTGTCCGCCACAATATCGCAGTTCCGCTATAAGTCGCTGACCACCGCCATTACTAGTCAAAATATATTTTTTGTTTGCTCTTTTTTTGTTTATAGCGCAAAAAAAAAAAAAAAATGCAGAGGTGATCAAATACCATAAAAAGAAAGCTCTTTGTGGGGGGAAGAAGGGACATTTGGGTACAATGTCGCACAACTGCGCAATTGTCAGTAAAAGGCCTGGTCATGAAGGGGGTAAATCTTCCAGAGGTGAAGTGGTTTTTCTGTGTATTTGGCTGCAACCTAAATGGACAGGTTATGGCTATGATTTCAGGTAGTGTGTCTGGATTAGAAAATGACAAAAATGACAATTTTATTTGGCAGGAAGGAGAGTTCCCACATGTGTAAATCTGCTGATTGTTTAGCTGTTTCTGTACACTTGTCCTTTAAGACAATCAAGACTTGCAACTTTTTAATACAGCTTTTATCATTTTAATAGTCAAATAGTTGCACATAAAAAGTACACATTCAGTCCTTGCTAAGAACACTATTTTTCTAGTGATCTTTAGTCCTTATGCCGCGTACACACGGTCGTTTTTTGCGATGAAAAAAAACGACGTTTTTTAAAACGTCATTTTAATTGATCGTGTGTGGGCAAAACGTCGTTTTTTGTCTTCAAAAAAACGACCAAAAAAAAATTCCAACATGCTTGAATTTTTTGTGTCGTTTTTCAAAACGTCGTTTTTTGTTTCACAAAAAGTCACCGTGTGTAGCAAAAACGTCTTTCAAAACGACGTTTTTCAACCCGCGCATGCCCAGAAGCTAGTTATGAAGCGAGCTTCAATGGAAAAGAGTGGTGAACGTAACCTCGCTTTTTGTGAAAAAACGATGGTGTGTATGCAAAATTGTCTTTGAAAAGTGACGTTTCAAAAACGTCGTTTTTTACTTCACAGAAAACGTCGTTTTTTTTCATCGCAAAAAACGACCGTGTGTACGCGGCATGAGAGAACATTTCGTGATTTTTTTTTCCTGCTGCTTTCTCCACTTCCACCAAATGATTATACAAGTTCATGTTTCATCTGAATTGCTTCTTTGTCTCAGCATCCAAAACACTCGGAGCGAGGAATAAAACAAGGCTGATCTTGTTACAATGCAGATATGTTAACTGTCTGAGTGTGCATATTCAATATTTTCAGCTTTCAATGTTAATTACAGAGCCAGCATTCCTGACAGCATTGCCCTTCTGTTTAGTTAAATGTTCTGCCTTTCTACACACCACATGCAATAGAAGCAGCTTCTATCACTGGACAGCTGTAAAGAACTAATATAAATCTTCCTTAATGGTCTAAAAATAATCTCTCAGTACTTTTTTTGATTTCTCTTTCTGTTGAGCCACTGATGGCGAAACGCATAGGGCAGAGCTAAAGAAACCTTAAAGTGGAACTACCCTGCTTCTGAGCACCAAAAACAATATGATCCTGATCTCTCTGTCAAAATTGATGGCACAACAATAAGCCCATCCCCACATGCCAAGGTCCTAGGAGTAGTCCTGGACTCTGAACTCTCTTTTAAGCCCCACGTCCAATCACTGTCCAAATCTTGCCGCCTCAGCCTCCGCAACATCTCCAAAATATGCCCCTTTCTAACCAATGACACCAGAAAACTCCTAATTTACTCCCTGGTCACCTCGATTACTGCAACTCCCTCCTCATTGGCTTACCTCTCCATACTCTAGCCCCCCTTCAATCCTTTATGAATGCTGCTGCCAGACTCATCCACCTTACTGACCGCTCTGTCTCTGCTGCTCCTCTCTGTCAATCCCTCCATTAGCTTCCGCTCACCCAACAAATTAAATTCAAAATACTAACAACTACCTACAAAGCCATCCACAAACTCTGCCCCCAGCTACATCAATGACCCAGTCTCTAAATACCAACCAAATCGTTCTCTTCATTCTTCTCAAGACCTCCTGCTCTCTAGCTCTCTCATCACCTGCTCCCATGCTCATCTTCAGGACTTTTCCAGAGCCTCTCCAAGCCTATGCAACTCCTTACCCCAATCTGTCCATCTATCTCCTTCTCTATTCGCTTTTAGAGGATCCCTGAAAACTCTCCTCTTCAGAGAAGCCTATCCTACCCACACCTAGCAACTGTATTTTCATTTTGTCCATCTGATCATCCCCCCACAGCTACTACCCTTTGTTCAACTTGACCCTCCCTTCTAGATTGTAAGCTCTAACGAGCAGGGCCCTCTGATTCCTCCAGTATTGTAACTGTACTGTCTTCCCTGATGTTGTAAAGCACTGCGCAAACTGTTGGCGCTATATAAATCCTGTATTATAATAATAATAATAATAATAATAATTCATTCTTAATATTCAAACCAAACTCTCCCATCCACCCATGTCTCTGTGCTTTATTTTGATGAGAAATCACGTTGGAAAACAAGCCTCTAGCATTTCTGTCTGTGGCTATCTTGAGTAAGGGCAAATGAGTTATGTAGCATTTACTTCCTGGAATCCATCTATCCTTAGCTCAAGCATGCGTGCAAGAGAGTGTGCTTAGTAGAGAAAACCTCTCCTCCTCTCCTCCCCTCCTAAAGACTCCTTGAATGTATGCCATCATTCACAAAAACAAAAGAAAAAAGAAGGTGTACGCTCTGAGGAAGGGAGTGCATCCCCAAAATGCATTGTTACCCCATGATGTGAATACGCCACAACTGTGTACACACTGTCCAGCATTGTGTGCTTTTATGCCCATTATTAATTGTTACCGTGTGAGTATCCATTTTATTGATCCCATTATTGGTTAAATGTTTTTTTTTGGTAATGCACTAGGTGCATGCACCTTCCATTTTCTTTTGTTTTTGTAGTACTTATTGGATTATCCTGTCTGAAGAAGGCAGCATCTGCTTAGTTCTTTGGCATCACTGCTTTCCTTGTTGTTCCTACACCACAGAAGACCTCATACCGTGTTTCCCCGAAAATAAGACACTGTCTTATATTTTTTTTTCCTCAAGAAATCACACTATGGCTTATTTTCGGGGGGTGTCTTATTTTTATTACAGAAAATAAAGGTTGCCTACCTGAACCACACTTGCGCTTCTTAGCATTTCCTCTGTCCACCTGTAGACTGAGATTATCGTATTCTGCACGCCATTTTTGGACCATTCGGATATACAACTTCTTCTCTTTGCACTCATCTTGTCTGGCTGTACAGAAAGATAGGCCAGCAAAGCTGATGTGGAGCACAGTCAAGCTGGGGTGATCTCTTTGGGCTCAGTACGGTAGCAGCTTTCCCCCCTATCCCCTGGTGTTTGTGTGGGGTGAGAGAGGGGTTTGCTGGTCAGTGCTGGGAGAAGCTTTACAGCTTTACAGAGCGTTCTTCTCCTCACTTCAGCTCCTGAGCTCCGCACCAGTACAGTACCGTACGCCTATCACGTGTTGTTTACCGCTCCGCACCACGCCGCTACGCATTCGACACGCCCATCACTACAACTTATTTTCGGAGATTTGACACGCCATCGCTACGTCTTATTTTCGGAGATTCGACACACCATCGCTACGTCTTTTTGGAGGGGTGTCTTATATTTCGATCTTGTGTCGAAATCCCGCTATGGCTTATTTTCGGAGTACGTCTTATTTTCAGGGAAACACGGTAGTACTGGAAGTGACTGCTTGTTTTTGTATGACATCATTTGCCCAGGCAAAAAAACAGGAAGTAACTGACAAAATCAATGGTGATTGGAAGAGTGAAGTTCCACTTTAACGTCATACACCATCTGCCTGTGTGCTGGTGACAGCGCTTTTATACATGTGTGAATTTTATTATCAAGTAAATGTGTCTTTATAGTATTAACACCATTGGATTCTTTCTCTCCTCTATATGTGATTATTTCGTTTTTATTGCCTGTTGGTGGGCAGCGCATTTACCTTGCATGCCTGCATATTTCTTTCCTCATTATGGTCTCATTGGCACTGGGGTCTTAAATAAAGTATCTGGCATCCATGTAATGATAGCCATGAAACACCTCAAAGCCCTGTACACACGATCGAATATCTGATGGAATCTAATCCGATGGATTTTTTTGTCGGGTATACGATGAAACTGACTTTCATCAGTCTTGCCTACACACCATCAATCAAAAATCCGACCGTGCCAAAACACGGTGACGTAAAACACTGTGACGTGCTGAGAAAATAAAGTTCAATGCTTCCGAGCATGCATGGACTTGATTCTGAGCATGCGTGGATTTTTGACCGATGGACTTCCACACAGACGATCGTTTTTTTATAGTTTTTTTATCCATAGGAAAAATTTAGAACATGTTCTATTATTTTTCACCGATGGGGCCCACACACGATCGGTTTGTCCAATGAAAACATTCCATCGGTCTGTTTTCATCGGACAAACCGATCGTGTGTACAGGGCTTTAGACTTCTTTTGTTTGTAGCTAAGATCCAACCATTGCTGCTAAGTTACCCACTTGTGGCTTTGGATGGAGGTCAGGTTGTTGTGTTTTATCTCCTCAGAGGTGTATGTAAAATTCCCAAGTGCCACATTTTCCTACTTTATATATCAGTCTATTAAAAGCTGCTAATTATTATTATCCCTTTGGACTTGACTTTGATAATAAAAAATTAAATTGACACCATAAAATATATTCTCTTTTTGGATTCTTTTTATTTTAAGCAAAAGGCAACTTTTAGTTTTAAGTAGAGTATGGACAATTTCTGCTGTCCATAGCCCTTTGAGGTGATATTCCAATGCTTCCGGGCCCAGACGAGTGAGAGAAAAACGCTACAAAGTTCCTTTCTTATATAGGTGTCACCAGAACAGTTGTCCCCTTTGGAAGTTTTACCCCCATCTCTGGGAACAACTGTAAAATGTATTTCCAATCATTTTCTCCCTCAGAGACAATGGCCACCAGGATAAAAACAGAAGACGAAACTACACAACAAGAACACAGACAGCAGTATAAAACACGACAGAGGTTTTATTCCTTCCCTACTCTAAGGCCTCGTACACACGAAGGGATATGTCCGCTGAAAACGGTCCGATGGACCGTTTCAGCAGACATCTCCGCTCGTGTGTATGGGCTAGCGGACAGATTTCTCCACCCGACAGATTTCAAAGCATGCTTTGAAATCCATCCGGTGGAATCTGTCCGCCCGACATGTCTGCTGGTTAGTACACTTACCAGCAGACATGTCGTCCCCCACCACCGCCACGCCGCCGCCGAATGGATTCGGCGCATGCGCGGAAGTGTTTAACTTCCTGGTGCGGTGACGTGGCGGTGACGTGGCGGCGTCAACGTCACCGTCGCGTCACCGCCGTCCGGCGGCGGGGAATTTGATCCGATGGTGTGTACACGCCATCGGATCAAACTCCCGATTGGACATATCCGATGGAAATGGTCCGCGGACCGTTTTCATCGGATATGTCCGATCGTGTGTACGAGGCCTAAAACTAGGAAAAAAACAGGGCAGCAACACTTAGGTCACCAGCTCAAATCCCAAATCCTGACTGGAGTTTGCATGTTCTCCCTGTGCCTGCATCGGTTTCCTCCAGTCACTTTGGCTTTCTTCCACACTCCAATGACATGCTAGTAGGTTATTGGATCCTGATTGCCGACTGCCACCAGTACATATAAGTCGCCGTGACCATTGTGACAGGACACTGATATACTGCTCCCTGTGATCAAAGCAGTGATCAATGTCATGTCACTGGTAGCCCAGCCCCCACACAGTTAGAATCACTCCCTAGGACACACTTAACCCCTTCCTCGCCCCCTAGTGGTTAACCCCTTCCCTGCCAGTGTCATTTACACAGTAATCAGTGCATTTTTATAGCACTGATTGCTGAATAAATGACAATGGTCACAAAATAGCATCCAATGTGTCCGCCATAATGTTGGAGTCACGATAAAAATCGCAGATCGCAGATCGCCACCCCTATTTTGTAGACGCTATAACTTTTGCGCAAACCTATCAATATACGCTTTTTGCAATTTCTTTACCAAAAATATGTAGAATAATACATATCGGCCTAAACTGAGAAAAAAAAAAGTATTTTTCCATCTTTTTTGGGAATATTTATTATAGGAAAAAGTAAAAAATATAGTTTTTTTTTAATTATCGCTCTTTTTTTGTTTATAGCGCAGAGGTGATCAAATACCACCAAAAGAAAGCTCTATTTGTGGGAAAAAAAGGACGTCGATTTTGTTTGGGAGCCATGTCGCATGATCACGCAATTGTCAGTTAAAGCGATGCAGTGTAGAGTCGCAAAAAAATGGCCTAGTCATTGGGCAGCCAAATGCTCCGGGGCTGAAGTAGTTAATTGGCCTTCATATATGAATGTGAGTTATGCCGCGTACACACGATCATTTTTTGTGATGAAAAAAAACAACGTTTTCTGTGAAGTTAACGTCACTTTTCAAAGACGATGTTGCCTACACACCATCGTTTTTTTCACAAAAAGCGACGTTGTGAGGTCAGAAGGAGATGTTCCAGTAGCCAAATGGGTGAAGATGCAATGGAGGATTCCAAATCGTGCAGCCCACACCTCTAGTGATCCTATCAGCTTACCTCAAGGCTATCTGATATAGCCAGACAGGACATCAAACTCTTGGTGAATAGAAGCCTCAAAACCGATGGTACATAGGAGGGGAGAGTACAAAAAGAAAAAACAATATCCAAGTGCTATCCCCTGATAAAGTCACGTGGTGTGACGAATACGCGTCGGGATTGGAGCACTGGACCCTTTGCATAACACCTGACGGACGGTAGACGAGCTCGCTGCTCGTGGATGTATGACCGCCTCAGTTTGCCTTATGTGAGTTTTTATTTTTGCTTTGTTCAATAAACCTTCTTGTTGCGGTATTATGCGATGTGCCCTCCTATTTTTTCTTTCCAACACCATCGTCTGAGCATTGGTGGAGCAGCATATAGATAAGCAGTGGCAGCAGAGCGGCACCTGACGAGCTCGCTGCTCGTGGAGATAGGCACCCCCTTTCACCACTCTGTGTAAGTGCACATCTTTGATTTCAAGCAGAAATCCCCCCAGTGGTGACAGGACTACTCTATGTTTTTTCTTTTTGTACTCTCCCCTCCTATGTACCATCGGTTTTGAGGCTTCTATTCACCAAGAGTTTGATGTCCTGTCTGGCTATATCAGATAGCCTTGAGGTAAGCTGATAGGATCACTAGAGGTGTGGGCTGCACGATTTGGAATCCTCCATTGCATCTTCACCCATTTGGCTACTGGAACATCTCCTTCTGACCTCACATCAGATTTCACTTGCTGCACTTAGTTGCATGTTTAAGTTGGACTTCCTTTTATAATTTATATTTGGTGTTGTCCGTAGGACTGAGTTTTGATTATGTGTTTCTGTATGTCCACTACATATCACCATATATGATACGGTCACTGTTATTAACTGTCACCTTGTTCACATTGTGTCTTATATATTTATATATGTGTATACCCTTATTTTGGTCACCCATTGCATCCACCTAGTGCATTGCTTCACTCCCCCTTTTCACCCACCCCCCATCACCTTTTAGGCATCGTTACCACAGCGCAAACAATATCACTTGTTTTATACCTTGTTTTTTGTCCATTTGGATAGACTTATCCTTTGTTTGCTGCAGTACACTTCCCCTGCCCCTTTCCCACGGGCCAATCCCCTTTCACCCATTACAGCGCAGGAGTTTCACCTATCACTTTGTATCACTTTATCCTCTTTCACTCCAGCTGCAGTTATGGATATTTTCACGTTTATTGAACAACGAGAAGTCAACCTTGACCTTGTTTTCAATAACGATGACCCTAAAACAGATAGCAATGTTGGACATCTTATACGGAAATTAGGACATGGTTTAGAGAAAAAGGTGAACCTATGGTGGGACATCAACACCTTTGACAGATACATCAAGGCTAATCTAGTGCCTAGACGTCTCAGGTGGGATGTACCCCCTAATGATGGCCTTATTGATCAGGAATCAATTGATGAATGGTTCAGATTTTTCAACAGCAAAGGCACTGAGCTTCTGCATTTCCTGCTCAAAAAGAAACAGAAGAAACTCAGAAAAATCGAACAAGCCCTAGCTGAACTCAAACTACGTTTGGATATACATAAAGACACTGAAGAATTTAAACGTCTGACCACCCAATTAAATAAAGATCTGACCAAAAAGGATTCCGAGGTACAACAGAGAAAGAGTAAGAAGTATGCAAGAGACATCAATGATTACAAAAATGACTTGGTGTATAAATGGCAAGTTAAAAAGAGCCCTCTTGACCCTATCTCTACATTTTCTACACCTGAACAACCGGTTCATACCCGTTCACCATTGGTAGAGAAACTAGCAACAGAAATAGGGGAAAGAATAGAAGGTGTACGTCAAGATCCAAGGGAAGATCCCCCTAGACAGGATCAATATAGGAACGGACACCGGGATGGTAGACACAGATACCCTAGTGGCCAAACTCCACATAACACATGGAGGAAACATCCACAGGCAGAAAATACCCCTCAGCAAGCCTGGAAAAAACCTAAACATCGCAAAAATAATAATAAAAAACCACATAATAATTGGAACAAAACAAACCAGGGACAGAAAGGCACGAAAGGCTCACAGAATGAACGGATGAGAAGCCCCGAGTACGCGAATGGAGACTATGGAAACAAAGAGTATAGGGGCGACCAACAATATGATCAGAGACCATATAGACGGAGCCCAGACCCTGACCCCTATTTTGGACAAGGAGCTAGATATGGCCCACCACCTCCACTTCTAAGACCTAGAGAGAGGAGTCCAGGGTACACCTATTATCAATATGGTCCCCCAAGAGAACAACGGGACTGCTATAGAGACGATAGAAGAATTCCTGAGTATTATCGCGAGCAAGGATACAGTAGGTGTTTTTTAGACCGGGACACGACACATCATCCACCAAGGAAAACAGAGGAGACCAAGCAAAGAAGCCCTCCAAGAAAAGAGGGTGCAGAGCAGGAAAGAGAAAACAGGAGAAAAAAAGAATAATTGGGGAAGGGATTTTTAACCTTACTGACACACCCTGACCCAAGAAGAAATCCTGGTATTGGATAAAGGGCTCAAGTATGCACCGGTTAGAAACTTGGATAAATTCCAGACCTATATTAACCTAGAGCGATACATCAGGAAACTCAACATTAAAAAGTATCTCAAAGACATACCTTCCAAGCCCATTACAAGGGAACCCAATTCCGTGGTGCATAGTCAGTTAAGGAATAAGTCCACTTTCAATCCCAAGGTAAAAGACGGTAAACACATAGAGGTATTTAGACATATGGTAACAGAAGAAATTAAAAACCTCACTTACAAAAAAATTGAAGAACCTACATCCATGAAAATCGGGATTAAAAAACTTAGGGCTAAGAAAGATCTTGTGATTAGGCCCTCTGACAAGGGAGGGGGGATTGTTCTATTAACCACTGAACAATACCACACAGGCATGATGAAACTGCTTGATGACTATGAGACCTACTGCCCTATGTCAAAAAATCCGATTTTCAAATGGAAAAAAGAACTTGAACAAGTAGTACACCTGGGTCTGAAGAAGGGAATCCTTGACAAAAAAGAGGCTAGGTACCTGATCCCCGAGGCCTGTAGAACCCCCATCATCTATGCCCTACCCAAGATCCATAAAGATGAAGCCAACCCTCCTTTTAGACCAATAGTGAATGGGATAGATTCCATCACAGCCAGACTTGGGCAATATGTAGACCGGTTTCTTCAACCGGCCATCCAGAATACACGCGCTTATCTTAAGGATACCAAAGATATGCTGCAACTCCTGGACGAGATGAGTGAGGCTGGACCACTTTTGATGGCAACAGCAGACGTATCGTCACTATACACCATCATTCCTCATCATCTAGCCTGCGATTCCACCAAATGGAGGCTTCGCAATTATACAGAGCTCCCATGTGTACAGAGGAAGTACATTATCAAATGCTTGGACTTCTGTCTTAAACACAGCCACCTCTGGTACAAGAACCAATACTACCAGCAAAAGACCGGGGTGGCGATGGTGGCAAAACTTGCTCCCAGCGTCGCGGGCCTTTTCATGTCTAAATGGGAAGAGGAGTCGATATTCACCAACCAGCCCACTGACCTTTTGTTATATAAAAGGTATATCGACGATATTTTTATCCTATGGAAAGGAGACCATCAGTCCCTTGTTGCCTTTTTTGAGAGTTTGAACATCAACTCCAAAAATATCGTATTGACTTGGCAGATAGGACATACCATACCCTTCCTGGATTTAGAAATTTCAAGGAATACTGGGACTTTCGACACAAGGACTTTCTTTAAAAACGTAGACCGCAATAGCTACCTTCCCATTACGAGTTGCCACCACAAAAACTGGCTCTTCAATATACCTATGGGCCAGCTGGTACATCTAAGATGCAACTGTACTAGGTTAGATGAGTTTCAAGTTCAGGCCAAAAAAATTGGTGATAGATTCATTGAAAAGGGATACAATGATATATATATCAAAGAAAAAATAGATGAAGTATCAAAGTTACCAAGAAGTAACCTTCTGGAAAACAAGAAGCCGGTAATTAGGAAGGATATGTGCAAGTGAAAGGAGTCTGCGCTGTGAAAATAGATTGAAAAAGGGCACAAGGCTAGGAAATGGGTGTGGGAAAGGGGCACGGTAAGTGAAAAAGTGTTAGCTAAATAACAATGATACACCTAGACAGCAATAAACATCTCCAATTGGTAAACTGATGGTAACACATAAACGGCAAAGTATAGTCCAGGAAAGACAAAATTAATTTAGGAAGTCCAGTACTGGAAAATAAAGATAAAAATAAAAATAACAGTAAATTCCTCAAGGAAGGGAACAGATGAGGAGAGACCCAGCAGCCAATTCTGTGAAAGAAGTCGAGCCGTCACCCAAGAACAACACGCACACCTCAGGTGGTCCCAGCAGCTCACCTCATGGCTACCAGATATAGCCTAGCCAGCTGCTTTCACGCGGAGTCCAAATGAAGGTAGAATGTTCTTAAAGTCCCGGGATCAGGCACCACATACGGGGAGAGGATACACAACAATATATAGTGTGATACTGATATGAAAGGGGAGCCAAAAACGCCTGCACTCTATGCACTTACATAAAGTAAAGGTACAAGGGCTTATCTCCACGAGCGGCGAGCTCGTCAGTGTCCTCCTTTTCCTCTCACTGGGAGTCCGCTTGGTCTTAGGCTGATGGTGCTCAGAGGCTTGGGTGATATCACTCACGGCTACCAGATATAGCCTAGCCAGCTGCTTTCACGCGGAGTCCAAATGAAGGTAGAAGGTTCTTAAAATCCCGGGATCAGACACCACATACGGGGAGAGGATACACAACAATATATAGTGTGATACTGATATAAAGGGGAGCCAAAACACGCCTGCACTCTATGCACTTACATAAAGTAAAGGTAAAGGGCTAATCTCCACGAGCGGCGAACTCGTCAGTGTCCTTCTTTTCCTCTCACTGGGAGTCCGCTTGGTCTTAGGCTGATGGTGCTCAGAGGCTCGGGTGATATCACAGAAAACAAAAAAGGTGGTACATCGCGTAATCCAGTAAAAAGGATTTATTTAAAACAACTTAAAAACACTCACATAGACGATGGAGGAACGAATACAGCATCCACGAGTGGCGAACTTGTCAGCCGTCCGTCAGGTGCTTCGGTTGTCCAGCGCTCCAATCCCGACGCGTATCATCACACCACGTGACTTCATCAGGGGAAGGACCTGGTACCCGCGATGATGGAATACAGCGTTCAGTTTAAGAAGATAGAAAAGGTTATCCAACGTCACTGGCATATTCTGAAGGCTGACAGGGACCTTAGAGTCCTGTTACCAGACAAACCGAGCTTCATCTATAAAAGGGCCCCCACCTTGCGGGACCAACTGGTCAAGAGTGTGATAGATCCCCCGAAGAAAATGTTCTCTTTCTTCACTGGCAAAGGGTTTTAACCGTGTAAAAGATGTTACTCTTGCACACATACAAAACGTCCAAATGTTAAAGTCACCACATTTAAGTCTAATAGTAATGACACACAATATGAGGTAAGAGACTTTATTGGATGTAATACTGAAGGTGCAGTCTATGCCCTAGAATGCAGCTGCGGCCTACAATACATTGGCCGGACTAAGCGCCTTCTGCGAATCCGTATTAAAGAACACGTTAAAAATATAGAAAGCGGGTTCACCAACCATAGTGTATCACGTCACTTTGCCAAATTTCACCGGAAAGACCCATCACAGCTCAAATTTTGGGGGATAGTCCCTTATTCCAGACCATGGCGAGGGGGTCATAAAGTCAGGTCCCTTAGCCAGCTTGAATCTAAATATATCTTTTGTATGGATACTCTCAGGCCCAAAGGACTCAATATTGAGTTCGACCTTAACTGTTTCCTGAGTGACTTCTAGGATCCCTTCTTTTTTGACTTTTCATGTCACATTCCCTGGCTCCACCCACCTGGAGCCAGGATCTGTCTTTTCACCATTCATTGTAGGTTTTTGTTAGCCGTGTGTCAGGTGCAGCTGTGTACAGTGCTCTGTTCGGGTTTTTTACTTGATATATACATTTGTTTACATCAGTAGAGGACGGTTAGAGTTTGCCCTGAGCAGAGGGAGAGTGCTCCCTTTTATGTGTATTTATATATATATATATGTCACTTGTATATATATGTATATTTTATCTGTTCCCATACAGATTTTTACCTATGTATCTTTTACATTTTATATTTTATCTTTTTATTTGTATTTACACCTTTCCTGTCATCCATCATTATACCTAATGAGGATGTTTACTAGGGGTTTCCCCACGACCCTACTCAAGAGGGAATTTAAAAAAAAAAATTATTTATTGCTTTAGTTTGGCTCTTTTTACCATTCAGACATGCTGGGACCCTATGGAGGTTGTCTGGAGCGTGTTTGCGGTTTAAACTATCCACACCTTTTCATTCCGTTTACACTTTTTTACATACATGCCAAATCTGAGTCTGGTTTGTATTTGGGTTTGCTTAGAACAGGACGCCTCTCATTGAGAGACCTAGTGTCATCTCTGATATAGATGCCACCTGGTGGGACGACACGAGAGGTAGTGCTTGCTGTCCTTAGCTGGATTGCATGTGGACTTCGAGAAAATGGCCGCCGGGCGTCCTATTCCGCGGACCCTATTTAAACACAGAACAATATCCAAGTGCTATCCCCTGATGAAGTCACGTGGTGTGACGAATACGCGTCGGGATTGGAGCACTGGACCCTTTGCATAACACCTGATGGACGGTAGACGAGCTCGCTGCTCGTGGATGTATGACCGCCTCAGTTTGCCTTATGTGAGTTTTTTTTTTGCTTTGTTCAATAAACCTTCGTGTTGCGGTATTATGCGATGTGCCCTCCTATTTTTTCTTTCCAACACCATCGTCTGAGCATTGGTGGAGCAGCATATAGATAAGCAGTGGCAGCAGAGCGGCACCTGACGAGCTCGCTGCTCGTGGAGATAGGCACCCCCTTTCACCACTCTGTGTAAGTGCACATCTTTGATTTCAAGCAGAAATCCCCCCAGTGGTGACAGGACTACTCTATGTTTTTTCTTTTTGTACTCTCCCCTCCTATGTACCATCGGTTTTGAGGCTTCTATTCATCAAGAGTTTGATGTCCTGTCTGGCTATATCAGATAGCCTTGAGGTAAGCTGATAGGATCACTAGAGGTGTGGGCTGCACGATTTGGAATCCTCCATTGCATCTTCACCCATTTGGCTACTGGAACATCTCCTTCTGACCTCACATCAGATTTCACTTGCTGCACTTAGTTGCATGTTTACGTTGGACTTCCTTTTATAATTTATATTTGGTGTTGTCCGTAGGACTGAGTTTTGATTATGTGTTTCTGTATGTCCACTACATATCACCATATATGATACGGTCACTGTTATTAACTGTCACCTTGTTCACATTGTGTCTTATATATTTATATATGTGTATACCCTTATTTTGGTCACCCATTGCATCCACCTAGTGCATTGCTTCACTCCCCCTTTTCACCCACCCCCCATCACCTTTTAGGCATCGTTACCACAGCGCAAACAATATCACTTGTTTTATACCTTGTTTTTTGTCCATTTGGATAGACTTATACTTTGTTTGCTGCAGTACACTTCCCCTGCCCCTTTCCTTAGTAAGGCAAAGAAAAAGCCTTAAACTGTGAAACACTTAGGTGAGGTCTCCAGCAGGTGAGATCTCTGATGAAGCTGCGTGGTGCAGCGTAACATGTAAGACCCGGAACCGGAAGTAGATGTGTTACCCGATCGTACACTCGTTTGTTTACTTTATGTAAGTTGTTACTTTTTCATTAAACCGTTATTTCTACATACTTCACTATGGCATCACCCCTTTTTATTTGAGCACCACTGGAACACAAGCATCTCCACACCCTGGAACATTGGACCCTCATTTGGATTATAACATCATCCTACAGAGAGGATAGAAGGACACCTGCTGGAGACCTCACCTAAGTGTTTCACAGTTCAAGGCTTTTTCTTTGCCTTACTAAGGTAAGAGCAATGTGAGCTCACTTTATTCAAGATCATCACGTATTTTCACAGTATTAATTGCAATATCACGGATGAACTTATTATACTGTTTGATATTTATTTGATATTACAAGAAAATTATCATATACATTCGCATTATCACGGATTAATTTATTTGATTATTTGATTCATTTGATATTATAGGACCACTATTATATCCATTTGCACGTTGCTGCACAGCTTGCTGCACAGTTTGCACTTTGTTGCTGTGTTTTTTGTTTTTATTCCAGATCTATAGTGGTATATATTGCGCTCATCCCCCCTTCTTTACTTATCATTATTGTTTATTCATTTACTACAATTTAGATTGAGCAGCATTTATATTATTATTCCACTCTATCTATTTGGTGGCGCAAGAGCCTCACTAACACATGACTTCACTGGAGCCCAGGTAACAAGGCTTGGAGCAATGTTCTCTGGGAAATATATGTAAATATGCCTCTTCAAAGGAGACCATATGCTGATTATGTATAAACAAGATATTAATTCCCGCCCTAATATAATACAATGTTGGTGCTTATGACCACTTTAGCATTCAGTCTGCAACACTTCTTTTAAAAATGGCCTTCTGCCTTAACTATTATATTTGCTAAACAGTTGATAAGGGATTTTAACAAAATGAGCCAGAAGATTACATTCAAAGGTTCTCCTTCACCTGTTACATACAAAATGGAGGATATCTGCAATGATAATTAGTCCAGGATTAAGGATTAATTTCCCAAAAGGCTTAGAGATATGATGTGGCTGGGGTAAGGTTATACACATCAGCAGAATATTAAACTCTTCAGTAAAGCAGGCAGAATGGAGTTTTGTTTTTGCAGAAACTGAATGGAATGCGCTTATTAAAATAAGTCATAGATTTATGAAGCACTGGCAGCTTAAAACAATTGATGTATCAATGCCAGAGATATTGATTCATGTACAGCTAATAAAACAGCCCGTGTAATATATGCAATATTCAGGATCTACATTGCACTTAGCACATTTTCCTCTGCAAAGATTTTGCCATCTGGGCGAAAGCACCTCAGGTCATTATCATTTTCAAGTGCACTACGTTCATTTTGGATCTTAGAAATGATTTTTCCGCTCCTCACACATAATGCTGCTTTGAAAAACGGCCAAGGATCACGCCAGAAGATTTTCTTCTCTTTTTGGCAAATAAGACTAAATGCACTAAAAATTCTTCACTGACTGACTGCAGGCGAGCAAGGCTTTCAGGCCTAGCGGTTTGGTCTCAAAGAAACAGAAATCTGCCACAAATGAAGCAGACCCGCCTACAGCTGCAAATTGTGTTTGTGGATCTTTTTTTCCCATCTAGTTTTATTTTCATGATTTTTTTCTAAATCAAAACCTCATAAAGAAAAAAGAGCAATAAGAAAATAAGAGAAAGGGACCCAAAAAATAAAGATTTATTAACCACTTAAGGACCGAGCCTCTTTTTGACACTTGTTGTTTACAAGTTCAAATCAGTTTTCTTTACTAGAAAATTACTTAGAACCCCCAAACATTATATTTATATACTGGTATTTTTTTTCAGACACCATAGAGAATAAAACGGTGGCCATTGCAATACTTTATGTCACACTGTATTTGCGCAGCGTTCTTACACACGCAATTTGTTTTTTAAAATTTAGACAACAGTAAAGTTATCCCAACTTTCTTGTATATTGTGAAAGATAATGTTACGCCGAGTAAATTGATATCCAACATACAAAATAGCACCCGCTCGTGGAATAGCGACAAACTTTGGCACTTAAAAATCTCCATTGGCGATGTTTAAAAATGTCTACAGGTTACCAGTTTTCAGTTACTGAGGAGGTCTAGAGATAGAATTATTGCTCTCGCTCTAACAATCGCGGCGATACCTCACATGTGTGAACACCGTTTTCACCGTTTTCATATGCGGGCTCGACTTACGTATGTAAAAAAAGGTAGGTTCACTATTTATTAGGGTTGTCCCGATACCACTTTTTTAAGACCGAGTACCAATACTTTTTTTCAAGTGCTCACTGATACCAATTACCGATATTTTTATGTCATGTGACTGTTTTCAAATCACAATAGAGATTAGGTGGCACTGATATGGAGCACTAATTAAGCAGCACTGATGAGCATTGATAGGATTAGGTGGCACTGATGGGCACTGATGTGCAGCACTGATGAGCGCTGACTAATGGCTTGCACTAATGACTGGCACTGTTAGATGGCACTGACTAATGGCTGGCACTGATGGCTGGGCACTGATGACTGGGTACTGACTGATGGGCACTGATGGATGGCACTGACTGATAGGCACTGTCTGATGGTTGGCACTGATAGATGGCACTGTTTGGTAGCACTAATAGGTGGCACTGACAGGTGGCTGGCACTGATATCTGGCATTGATAGGCAGCACTTATGGGCATTGGGCACTGATTAGTGGCATTTATGGGCACTGATGGGCAGGCACTGAAATGCAGACAGAAATAAATGACATGAGAGGAAAGGAATGCTATGCTACCTGCGACGCCCATCTTGGTACTCCTTGCACTTGGCCGCATAAAAGCAGCAGCGGACATCATGTTACACCCAGCCTGAACTATATGGCCTGGGTGTAACAAGTCTGCTGCTGGCTTACTGCAGCCGAGTGCAGGGTGTACCAAGATGGGCGTTGGGATGTTCAACCGCTTACGGCGTCACAGAGCGTCACTTCACTCCAGCGCCAACTCTACTTTCTTTTTCTTCTCAGCACTTTCTTGCTCTACTTAGGTAGAAGCAATTAGTATAGGCAGCTGTCCACTGATTACCTTCAACCCTACCTAGTCCAATACCAAATACTTTTTCTGTCACTGGTGTTTTTAAATATACTTGCGCGGATTTATTTCAACACATAGAGCGTCAATTCTGTTGTTCTGGCGCGGACTTCCGCTTGCGCCCCCTCTCCCAGTTATTGGATTAGGCATTGGAAGCATTTGTATGAAGACAAGTACTCACGCAAATTGTCACCAATTTTGATTTCTATCATCACCGGTGAGGTTTTTCTAGGACCTTTTTGGACCTTCTGGATTTTATTCTCATCACTGCACCTATACTACATCTTAGGACTTGTTTATCAACTTTCTGGATTATTTTGTCTGCGCTGCACTTATACCTTTATATAATATTTGCTATTTTGGATTTTTGTGAAATTATTTTTAGTGTTCAGCTTGCATTCGTGGGGCGTCTAAATATTATTGCGTTGATTGCACCCTCTGTTTTTATATTCACTCATACTACTGCAACTCTGGAGTTGTCACCCTAGGTAAGGAAGTTTACTTGGTCTACTGAACACCTTCCCTGCTACTCATCTCCAAAATATAGGGGGAACAGAGAGCATAGGGAATTATAAGCTCACAAGATTTCTGACAGGATCAAAAGAGTTTTGAGCAGCAAGGGTTTACATAAACTTACAATCTAAAAAAAATTATAACAGATACAAAGTTCAACAATTAGTTTGGTTTGCTGGTGCTACAAAACTCAGGCAACATTAAAACAATAAAAGGGTTAAGGACTACCCCAAGAGATGCCAGTTTTATTGCATCTATTAAAATCTGATGTGGACACGCAAGGTGAAAAGTCCCGGTGCAGTTCACTGTCAGTTCTCGGAACCAAGACTGAGAAAGTTTCCACTTACTTAGGTTTATTTGCTAAAGCTGGCTTCTGTCCAGCGACTCTGGAACTGAGAGACAGATTAAATGTGTTTGTGCTTCAGTACTCTGTGCAGTTTATCATCCTGACAATTTTTTTAAAATTAACCCTGAAAGGCCTTCAAAAGCATTTACAGCTGGCCCCACCACCAGTAAACGGGTTAATTCAGCTATTTATAGCTTTAAACTCAGGCTGCTACATTGTATGTTTTTCAGGCTCAGAAATGCATTCACGGATGGTGCATGTTTCAAAAATATAAGCATTCAAAAAAAAAAAAATACTCTCCTTCGAACCAGGAAAATTACATAATTTATTTTTAAAAGCCCTCCCAAGTCCACCTCTTCTCAAGTAAACCTGTCAGATATTTGAAAGCTAATCCCTTGGCTGCCACAGCAGGGTGGAAGGATTTCATTTTTAATAATCTGACATTAGATGGTTAAATCCTGACTGTTAATGCACAGCAAAGTAACCTGTGTCTCTCCGAAAGTCAGCGAGGGTGAAATAAGATTAACTAAGCCACAGCTAAAAGTCGAATTGTTATTATATGGAACAACTGAGTTGTGGTTAAACAACGGTAGATGGCACATACAAATACACAAAATTAATGTGTATGCAAATTAAGAAAAGATTTAACTTCAGGTGAAGTGGCAAGAATTCAGTGGTGTATTTTGGTTTTGTGCTGCCCTAGGCAAGACTAAAGTTGAGCACCCCCCATCTAAATTTGTCCCACCCCAGGCACGTTATACAGTCCTTGTCTTATGGCCCATACACACGATCCGAAAATGTCGTCCGAGGAAGAATCGTACGATAATCCCATCTTTAGTACAGAGCTTTCGAGAGCGGATCATGACAGTTCATTCGATATTATTTTATAGGACATGCACGAAAAATGTTCTCGTACAATACCAGATCGTACGATTTTCGTTTAGTCAGTACAGTTGTCGTCTGAAAATACAATACAAATACATTACAACACATGACATCACTTCTGTTTGTTTTTTTTTCTGTCGTTCGAGAATTTTTGTGACTTTGATAAACTATTTAATTTCTACTTGCGACTATTAAGCGAAAAAAGTCATACGATCTGTCGTATGATATTCGGATCGTGTGTACGGGGCATTAGGGTCTGATGGGGAAGCTGCGGCCATTCACAGTGAACAGCTGCAGCTTTCTAATCAGACCCTGAGACATGAATTTTCCAAGTGCCATATATATAAAATTACTGCCCATGATCTGACGTTCGCAGTGATATCTCACATGTGTGGGACGACCAGCGGGATAATTACATTCCTTGTCATAGCAACAAAAGTGATAAAAAATTTAAAAAACGGGACCAACACGTGCATTCGTCTTTGCGTGCTAACATGGAAAGACAAGGGCACTTTACATTTTATTTTTATTTATTTTTTTATTTAATTTTTATTTTTTACACTGTTGCTTTAATTTAAATTACATTTTTTAATTGCAATCACTTGCAGAATTGAGCGATAGCGATTTGTGGGGGAATTCGTCATAAAAAATTAAAAAATAAATGACAGCGACAATTCTGCAACTGAGAACAATTTCAGTGATTTTGAGTTAATTACATTATTGAATAATTTTTATTATAATTATTTTATTATTTGTTATAAATATTTATAATTATTTATTATATTATAACTTATAATTTATTTTATTTTTTTAAATGTCATACCCGGGATGCCTATTAGACACTTGTTTGGTCAGATTTAAGTGGGTTATTACTAAGAATTTCAGGCCTACAGTATAAAACGCCAAATTTCCTTGCAAATAATGGTACCACTTTCAGCACCTAAAATCAGAAAGAATCATACCGCCAGGGAGGTTAAGTAAGAGACATGGTAAGTTTTTTACATTTTCATTTTTTTGTCACTATATTTTGGAAAATGGAGAAATTAAATAAAATGTGTTCTGTTTTCTTCATAAAGTTAAAATTTTAACAATTTATTTCTCACACACATCATAGGCATACTTACAATGACACCACAAAGCACAGTCTGCTACCAAATGTGTGAGACTTTTTTTTACAGCCTAGACAGAGGTGCAAAGAAACACCTTCCTGACTACCTGTCATATTTATAGAGTTCTAGAAGTGCCAGGACAGGGAATACTCCAATAAAATGACCGCATTTTGGAAAGCAAATACTCTGAGGTGTTTTCTGAAAGGCACAGTGAGCCTTTTGAAAATGTTATCACAAGTTTTTGGAAAATGCAGGAAAAAAAAAAAATATATATATATATTATACAAAGTTTTCAATTATTAAGATATTTCTAACACACAGCATAGACATACTTACAGTTAAACCCCAAAATATTTTTTTCACAGCCTAGAAACATAGAGGGGCCCAAAACCCAAAGAGCACATTCAGGCATTCATGGGGCAAAAAAAATACACATCTAATTTCATGACTACCTGTCCCATTTTTGGAGGTCCTGGAGCACCAGGAAAGTGGAAACACCAACAAAATTATTACATTTTAAAAACAAATGCCTCTTCTAAGAGGCATGGTGTGTCTTTTGAAGACTTCATTTTGCTATCCCTCCTGAGTATGGTAAAACTTGTGTGAAACTTTTTCACAGCCTAACCACTTAGAGAAACACAAAATTCAAAGGAGCACCTATGGCATCTATATACCCTTCATCTTTACATTGTGATAATTTATGCATTCAGGTTCTTGACTACAACCCAATACTAAAATTCCAGAGACATTATTGGTTGTTGCAGTTTTTGTGTGTATAACTGTACCTTATCCCTTCTGTTTTGGATACCTTCGCGATCTGCCTTGCATTTATTCAAACTGTGAATACCACAATTGTAGTAAGTCACATTTTTCTTATTACAGTATCTTTTTCACACCTTTAAATAATAAAAATAGGCATTGGTGAGTATTATGAAGACTAAATTTTTTTGCCAAAAGTTTTGGGAAAATGCGGAACAAAAATGAAAGTGATTTTTTTTTTTTTTTACACAAAGTTGTCATTTTAATACGATATTTCTCACACACAACATTGGCATACTTTGAGTTACAACCCATAACACATTCTGCTACTCTTCCTGAGTATGTCAATACCACATGTGTGAGACATTTTCAGTGTTTGTTCTGAGTATGTCTTGGACTTTGTATCTTGTGTATCACACAAATCAATCAATTGTATCAAAAACAGTGTACAGTGTACCAGTGGTCAGGGAATATAGCATATCTGTAGCGTCACCTATAGCATTTCCTATAAACCAAACCATCCTAGCCTACTTCTATGTGGCTGCACCCCGATATTGCATGTCCTGGAAGTAATGGAGACTGAAGAAATTAAGAATAAAATACTTTCTTTGGTACTCGGGGTGCAGCTGTCCACAGGGAATGGCTGTGACTGGTGTCTCACTAAATTGTAGTTAGTCGGATGTTCAGATGGGTCAGTTCAGGCAGCAGGCAGAAATACAGTTGTGCTCAAAAGTTTGCATACCCTGGCAGAAATTGTGCAATTTTGGCATTAAAGTGGAGTTCCACCCATTTTTTTATATTTGTCTGTGCTGCATGCCCTAATCTCATAGGCCCAGATTCACGTACATCTGCACATTATTGGACCGGCGTAGCGCACCGCCTTTACGTTAGACGTGCACAATTTTGCCGCGTAATCACCCTATTCTCGTAGCTTTTGCGCAGGAAATTGCGCATACGTAACGTTTTTCCAGAGGCGTAAGGAGGAGTAATACAAATTGGGAGGGACGTGGGCGTGTTACATTGAAATGAGCCGTGACCCCATGCAAATGAAGGGCCGGCCGGCTCGCGCATGCGCACTTGAACGAGACCATGTCAGCTCCGATGTGCGCATGCTCACAACTCGGGAGCGGCGCAATCAGTGAAATTGGAAATGGACTAGGGCAACGTTGTGAACTACGCGAACAGTATAAATAGACACACACAAACGCACTTCCTTTGCAAAAGTACATCCCTTTGTCCCTTCCCATTTAACAAAGTGCTTTTGTTCTTGTTGTTCGTTGCGGTGTGTTTTGTAGTTGTCAGATTAGTGTTCTGTGTGATCAAGTGGTTGTTGTTAGATTTTTGAAAGTGGTTTTTGATAAGTGTTTGAGAGACTGTTTGTTTGATTGATATATTTCTTTTTGTTTCTTTTCCTGCTGTATTTTTTTTTTTTTTTTGGGGACTGTTTCTTGGTGAGTAGTTTTTCTCTCTGTGTGTGTGTTTTTTTGTGATTGGTTGTGCTTGTTTGTGTGCGTGAATTTTGTTGACTGGGACTGTTTTTTTTTGGAAGGATGACTGAGAGAAAATGAAAGCTTAATTTTACAGTTGTGGAAAAACAGATTCTTGCCCGGGCCATTAGCGAGTATGGGCGTTACCTCCACGGCCCAGAGAGTGCCAACACCACCCCGGCCAGGAGGAGGGAGATTTTGGATAGGATCACTGACCAGGTGAATTCTGCGGGGCAGGGGGAGACACGGACCAGGTCTGGGATTGACAAAAAAATCAATGACCTCCGGCGTCTGGTCAAAAAGAAGTTGGCCAGAATGCATGCCCATGCTAGGGGCACAGGAGGGGGCCCACCATGCCGTATTAGCCTGACAGCGGAGGAGCGTGCGGTGGCCCTGACCTTTCATCGGCATGAAGTTGAGGGCCTGCCCGGCTTTGACTCCAGTCCCCAGCCCGTGGTGCCAGGTAAGTTGTTTTCTTTTTTAATATCAGGTGTGTAGCATGTGTGGGGGAGGGGGTGAAAGGGAATATGTGGCAAGTGTGTGGATCCTCCAACCTGTGAATGTTTTGTGTCATCCACAGATGTGCAGGAGGGTGCAGGGCCATCTGGCCTGACCGCACCAACCCCAGGACAGCAGCCTAATGAGGCCCCCCCAACAAGGCCGGAGTCCGCGGAGGAGGTTCAACAGGAGCAGGACAATCATGAGGAGCAGGACAATCATGAGGAGGAGGAGAATCATGAGGAGGAGGAGTCCATGTCAGGCACTGGACGTTTGGGTTTTGAGGACTCCTCCCCTCTGGCTGCCAGCAGGCAGGCCTCCCTAAGGGGGAGCCCCCCCCCTCCTCCCCCAACATGGCTCCCCTCACAAGGGCCTCCCCTTCTCCCCGGCCACAAGCATCAGCTGGAGGCAGGATGTCATCCCAGACCACCAGGGGGTTGGCCGATCTCCTGCCCGCCACCCTGAGAAGGGACCAGTTCCTCCAGACCCGCCATCTGGGACAGGTCAGCCAGACATTGGTGCGGATGGAGGAGAGCCTGTCCTCCATCAAGGATACGCTGGGGAACCTGGACTCCCACTCCCGGGCTTTCACAACCTGCCTAAATGACCTGCAGACGACATCAGCAGGCGTTGGGCAGGATGTGAGGGCCCTTACCCTGGCTATCCAGGCCAACACGGCAACAGTTGGTGCTGCCCTGGACAGAATTGCCGTGGCCTTGGAGGGCAGGCCACCAGGTGGGCAGAGATCAGGGGCTGATCCTCCTTCCCCGGTTTTACCCCTTCCCCATGAGTCTCCCCTGAGAAGCCGGGGCCGTGGCCGGGGGCGCCCCAGGCGTGGCTCACGCAGAGGGCAGTAATTTGTTTTTCCCCCAAATTTTTTTTTTTTTTCAAATGTTTTTTTTTTTTGTGTTTTTTTTTTTTTTTTTTTGCTGGAAATTTTTTGATTTTGAAGGTCATTTTTTTTTTTGGGGTTGTGAATGCTGTGTGAATGTGGGGGTGACATTCCTGCCGGAAAAGGGGTGTCACCCTCAATTTTGGTGGAGAAGGGTTCCCCAGGACCAGGGAGAAGTGATCCCCAGGTCCGTGTGAATGGTGTATGAATGTACAGTGACATAATTGGAGCCTTGGCGTGGCGTTGCTGCTCACAAGTCCAGCATGGTGGACTGGTGCCAATCCAATTTGATGTGGATGTGGGGTGTGTGTGCTAGGGACCACAGTGGTGTGCATGCATGCATTCTCATTTTGCCATGATTAATGTGTATGTTTAATGTGCAAAGATGCCCAATGTGAGCTGTCTCCTGGCTGCTCTTCCCTCAGAAGACGGGTTAACCTCGGTTAGGGGGGGATTGTCTGGTTCAGGGGTCAGTTCATCACGTAGGTCAATCTGCAGGCCCTTTCTTTCTGCAAAGTTGTGCAGCATGCAACATGCACCGATGATCTGGCACACAAAGTTTGGGGAGTACAAGAGGGTACCCCCAGACTTATCCAGGCATCGGAAACTTGACTTTAGGATGCCAAAGGTGCGCTCCACCACTGCTCGTGTTTGAGCATGTGCTTGATTGTATCTTTCCTCTCCTGGAGTTTGGGGGTTCCGGATAGGAGTCATGAGATGGGGTCCCAGTGGATATGCAGAGTCACCTGGAAGGGAAAAGACAGGAGGATGTTAGTCATGCATGTGCCCCTTGTGATGTGCATCATGGGAGGGGATAGTCATGCCTGCCACCCATGTCACTCACCAACCAGCCAGGTGTCCCCATACACGTTCTGATCGAATTCCATTCGGATGTGGCATTGATTGTATATGTAGCTGTCATGGCTGGACCCTGGGTGTTTGGCACGGACGTGCCATATGAGGCCTTGGGCATCGACTATCACCTGTACATTGATGGAATGCCAATGCTTCCGATTGCGGTACATGTGCTCTGTCTCCTGGGGGGGCTGGAGTGCCACATGTGTGCAATCAATGGCCCCCACAGTGTGTGGGAATCTGGCAATTCTGTAGAAATCTGTCATTGCCTTCAGCCGCAGGTCCTTAGTGGTGGGTTTGATGATTTGGTTGGCCATGCGTCTGAGGATTGAGGGACAACCTGGTGCACACATCTGCTCATGGAGGACTGTGACATCCCAGCCACCACTCCACTTGTACGCTGAAAAGAGCCACTGGCAAGGAAATGGAGTGTTGCCAGGACCTTGACCAGTGGCTGCACTGCATGTGAGCGGTGTGTTGGGCTGGTGATGTCCTCCTGCAAGGTTGTGGTTAATTCCAGGATGACATGAGGGGTGAATCTGAAGATGCGATACACCTCAGAATCACTCATGCCAAACAGGTCTATGCGGGTACGGTATATCCTCTCCCGTGCCATCCTCCGTGCCATCCTCCGTGCCCTCCTCCTTCTTTGTTCATCTAAAGTCAGTAGTATAGCTATGCGCGACGATGCCCCTGGCATGTTGGCATACAGATTGTTGAGCAACACGTGTGACTGCTGAGCTGCTCACTAACAGTGTTGCTTTATCTAACAAGTAGACTTTTTTTCTTTTTTTAGACCAGCTTTTATCAGCTCTAATTTTAGACAGGACATTTTGCTGTTGCGCACACTGCGTCGCCTGCGCTGCCCCAACGTTGTTTTGTGGATCCCCGTAAGTCCCTCATTAGCATATTTGACTAGCAAATCAATGGTGTGTCTATCGCACTTTTGCGCGGATGGATGCGCCAGTCTAACGAAATTACGCGGGACAAAAAAATTTTTTTTTGCGTATCTCGTTCTGGGGATGCCGCGCAACGAAGCGCACGCGCACATTTAGACTTACGCACGCGCATCTCCTGTTGCGCAGGCGTAATCGCTCTGTGAATCTGGGCCATAGTGTTTAGAATGGACAATTTTTATTTATTTTGTTGCTTGTAAATACCTTTATTTTGTAGTCCTTCATTACTTCCTCCTCCTTATTAGCCTAGGCTATTAAGTCACATGGCTATTCGCAAGGGTTTCTGGGATAGGCATCATGTTTCCCAGTAGTCCTTGCAAACCTGACTGAAACCTATTACATTGCTTGTGCAGCACTGAGCATGTGCGAGATATGCAAAGCTGAAATCCAGGAAGTCATACAGTCTGGCTTCATGATGCCCACACTTAAGATGGCTACGGTCTATTTCTAGATTATAAATAATATAATATAATAATATATAATCTAAATGCTGTAACAACCTAACAAAATGGACCTTAGTTTACAGACTAACTTTACTAGAATACATTAAGCTTGTGTATTACAGGGGTATTTATATTTAAAAAGTGAAATTGTGGGTGGAACTCCCCTTTAATATTGAAAATATGACAGATCATGCCAAAACATTTTTATTTATTTAAGGATAGTAATGACATTAAGCCATTTGCTATCACATCATATTTTGGATCCTTTTTGAATCATAATGATAACAGAAATTGTGAAAATGGCCCTGATAAAAAGTTTGCATACCTTTGGCCTTACAGACACAGAAGGTGGCACACACAAGTTAAAATGACAATTAACTACTTACCGACCTGCCGCCGCAGTTATACGGCGGCAGGTTGGATCCCCTGCGCGAGAGCCCGTAGCTCTACATCGGCTCTTGCAGCAGGTTCTAAGGGCACCCGCCCCCTGAGTCCCACGCGCGTGCCCGGTGGGCTCGATCGCTTCCGGGGCACACGGGGCACATGCGATCGCTCGTTACAGAGTGGGGACCTGGAGCCGTGTGTGTAAAAAACACACAGCTCCGGTCCTGTCAGCAGAGGAAATGCTGTTCTTCTGTTCATACAATGTATGAACAGAAGATCAGTGATTTCCCCTAGTGAGTCCACCCCCCCATACAGTTAGAACACACCCAGATTACACATTGAGCCCCTTCCCCGCCCCTAGTGTTAACCCCTTCACTGCCAGTGGCATTTTTATAGTAATCCAATGCATTTTTATAGCACTGATCACTGGTCCCAAAAATGTGTCAAAAGTGTCCGAAGTGTCCGCCATAATGTTGCAGTACTGAAAAAAATCAGTGATCGCCGCCATTACTAGTAAAAAAAAAATACTAATAAAAATGCCATAAAACTACCCCCTATTTTGTAAACGCTATAACTTTTGCGCAAACCAATCAATAAACGCTTATTGCAATTTTTTTTTACGAAAAATATGTAGAAGAATACGTATCGGCCTAAATTAAGGAAAAAAATAGTTTTTTTATATATATTTTTGGGGGATATTTATTATGGTAACATTTTTAATTTTTTTTCAAAATTGTAGCTCTATTTTTGTTTATAGCGCAAAAACTAAAAAACGCAGAGGTGATCAAATACCACCAAAAGAAAGCTCGATTAACTAACTTTTTAATACATCTTATGATTTAAAGGGGTTGTAAAGGTACAAGTTTTTTTACCTTAATGCATCGTATGCATTAAGGTAAAAAAACATCTCACAGCACCGGCCCCCCCCGAGCCCCCATTGTACTTACCTGACCGTTCGAATCTCCCGGGCACGTCCACGTCGTCCTCTTCGGTTCCCAGCCTGGCCGTTGATTGGCTAGGCTGGGCGGATTGATAGCAGCGCAGCCATTGGCTAGCGCTGCTGTCAATCAGAGCGGATGACGCGGCGCGCCGCGGGGCGGAGCCGAGTGATACAGTCGGCGGCTATGGCCGCCGCTGTATCACGGGAGCGCGCTCGCAAAAGCTTTCCTCCATGCGAGCGCCCTCGCATGAAGAGGGAAAGCTTTTGCGAGGAGGAGCCCAGACAGCCGCCGAGGGACCCCAGAAGACAGCTTTCCGGGCCACTCTGTGCAAAACGAACTGCACAGTGGAGGTAAGTATAACATGTTTGTTATTTTTTTTTTTTAAAAAGCCCTGACTTTAGTGTCCCTTTAAGGGTGTTAAAGCTGTTTTTAATGATATGACAGTGTTAAAGTGTTAGAAGAGAGGAACTATGAACTGTACAGAACATGTCAGTCCATATAATGATTCCTTTCTTGGGTGTAGGTATATACATATGTTTTAAGTGTGTCTTAATCATGCTCTTTATGTTCTCTGCATAAAGATGTGAACTGTTCCATTTTGAACTGCAATATGGCTATTCCTTTACAGTGAATATATTACTAACTTTCTGGCTCGTTGATATATTTTTTAACAGAATTAAGGTGAGGTTTGATAGAAGACATTAAAAAAAACAGAGAGAAATGTAATTTATTAATTGGAGGCCATAACCCCTGTCATCCTTTAACTTGTGTAATTGCTCCTTTTAAAATGTGTCACAGTTCCTGTTTAATAAAACTGTTATAAGAGCGATGGGAAATTTCGGATGGAAATTTTGGATAAAACAACCTAAGATTTTTTCTTCATAGTAAAAAAAACATAGAGAAATTTATATTTTTTCACCTTTAGCCTAATAAAGAAATAAAACCATTTATTTCTAAGGATAATTGCACTGTTCATCCAGACTGTTGAAGTAAAATATTATACATTTTCTTCCTCTGCCTTCGTTGAATATGTTTACTGAACTTCAATCAACCTGGAAGACAAATGATATAATGTTGCAAATTCAAAATCGTACTTTGGACTGCAAATGATTTATAGTGATTGTGAATGTCACATTTCTTTAATATACTGAAGCAAAATGATATATTTTTTATCTATAACATCAACTATTGTGAATACTTTATTTTATTTATGTTATAAATTATTTAGACTGAACACCCGTTACAGAAATAGAAAAACCCTCTTCTTATCTTTATCTGTATTTAAAGGTTTAAGAAAAACTTTTAGATTCAGTCATTTTAAAATAGCATATGAGTTCAGCTTCTGCTAAAAATGTTATGGTCCAGAAATTGATTTGGGGAATTTGCTTCAAAATAATTATTTTTAAATATGCAATGTTCCCAAAGGTAAAATAAAAAATAAAGTAAATCACAATTAGGTGAAATAAAAAAATAAAAAGTTTTAACAAAAATAAAATAATTATTCTAAAATGATTTGTTTTTATTAACTACAGGATACGCTTTCACGCATTCATCTTAATGATGATGACTCATGAAACCCATTCATCTGTTCCGACTGAAGATGATGAGGCATGACTAAGTAATTTTCCATGTTATATAAAGTTGTTGTTGGCGTGCATCTGTTAATCTTAGAAACGACTCACCTTGCAGCACAAGTACAGAATATGCTGCAGTATATATCTGCAGAGTAACTGACAGCTGATGTAATACAGCACAATAATCTTTCTTGATTCCAGTAAACTTTACTGGAACTACCTGAAAGAACTATGAAAGATTGGATAGTAATTACAATGCATCAGCTATTATACAAATGGAGGCTTTTTCTGTGAATCCCTTATGAAGAGGAAGGCAAAAGCCTGACTTAGAAGATGAACTTAACCAAAAAAACTCATTGGAAACATAAGGTGGTGTTAGGGTAGAAATTGCAGGCCAATGACAGTTGAGGTGTCCAAGTGCTGTGTGTCACTAGAAGAGGTTGCCAATATTTTTGAATCATGCATGATTTGTGTTATACAAACTTCAGAGTTCATCCAATATTGCCTCACTGAGGAAATTGTACTTTATCAAATTCAAATAGATCTTGCAACAAGTCACACGGATTATATAAAGGGTTCAGGATCGGGTAAGTGAAATGAGATTTTATAACACAAAAATTAATTTTATAAAATGATGATATCATTGGTCAAATTACATATTTAATTAAAGTGTTATACCACTCCACTTGTTGAGAAAAAAAAACATTCCCCTCTGGGTGATCTGTGTACATTGCAAGGATTATAACAACCTTTGTTGCAGATTCCTACCTTTTGTTATTCTAAAGAAATCCATGTGTGTTTGTCTGTGCCTCTGTTCCGAGTGGGTCTAATGGGAGTGGTTTCATAATTAACTGCCAGCTGTGTGCGCCTGAAGGACACTAATGAGAAAAACCTGCTGGGCCTGCATCCCTTTAGCCATATTCCTATAGAAATTATCTCTCCAAAAATGAAATTTTTGTTGCAGTGGATGCCTGAAATCTGACTTGTATCTTAGGCAGACTTCTGGGAAAATTGGTGAGCCAATCACACAAGCAGAAAATGATGTTTCTGGAGAGTGGTCAGTACACACTCTGTGTACAGAACAAATCCAGGTAGCCATATTGCACTGAATTCTCAAAAAAATTACAGAGCTGCAGATTGAAAAGCAAAGGTAATTTTTAATAACATTCAATTACAATATGACTTGTGTCGCAATTATATGCGCTATATTATGTTTTATTTATTTTCTATTTTTTTTCCCCCACGAAAGTGCCATTACCCTTTAATAATTATGGAAAAGGTAATTTTATAATCAGAAATTAGGCTCCATGCACCCTAGATTTAAAAAAATCTTGCCTGTAGAACCAACTAATGTTATCTTATGTGTCCATGCATATTAGGTAGTCTAGAGGCATTTTTTAAGTTTGGCGTTTAGAGGCAGAAAAAACATTGCATTTTTTAGAGCGTTTTTCTTGCAGAAATATGCTAAATCAGGGGTCCTCAAACTACGGCCCTCCAGCTGTTCAGGAACTACAATTCCCATCATGCTTAGTCATGTCTGTGAATGTCAGAGTTTTGCAATGCCTCATGGGATGTGTAGTTCCACAACAGCTGGAGGGCCATAGTTTGAGGATCCCTGTGCTAAATGTTCCTAAATGCTAGTACAAAACAACACTCAAAATTTGCATTTTTTAATGCCAAGAAGACTGACTTTTTTCAAGCTAGTGTGCATGGAGCCTTAGGCCTCGTACACACGATAGGTTAGCCAGAGGACAACGTGTGTGGGCCCCATAGGTTGTTTAACCTTAGGTTAAAAAAAGCCAACTTGCTTTAAAAATAACCTATGGACTCCTAACCGATAAGTCAAAACCGATCGTTAGTAGGCACGACCATCGGTTAAAAATCCACGCATGCTTAGAATCAAGTCGACGCATGCTTGGAAGCATTGAACATTTTTTTCAGCACATTTTTGTGTTTTAGGTCACCGCGTTCTGACACGACCGTTTTTTTAACCGATGGTGTCGTAGGCACATCAGACCATCAGTCAGCTTCATCGGTTAACCGATGGAAAAAAATCCATCTGACCGTTCTTATTGGTTTGACCGATCGTGTGTACAAGGCTTTATGCTTTCAGTGGGAATTATCATGCTCTGCATGTGTTACATGCATGTTTTACCTAGATGGATTATAAAAAATATATACATAAAAATGTTTACTTATCTTATTCCTTGATCATGCAAGCTGCCTCCCACTTGCATGACAGCTCGTCTAAAGGTGCTTCTCTTTCCTGTAAAGTCTGACATCCTTGTGTAGGTAGCAGGACTCATTGTTATTCATTGACAGTGAGGTCACAGAAGGTCCAAACACAAAATGGATAGTTATTAAGAACAAGAATGCTTTTGTTGTAGGTGGAGTGATTTATAAGGTATGTAAAAAAAAATTATAAATAAATGCTAATTTAACTTTTAATGCTATACAGTCAACTAGTCCCAGTAGTGTACAGAACAGTACAGTACAGTGTAGATATATGGTGAGGTTATTGAATTTATTATTCTCCTTCACAAGGGGGAAAAGGGGGGCTTCAGTAACCAAAACTGCACTATATATTTATCTTCATGACACGTCACAGGAAGCACCCTCATGGCTAAAAAAAAGGTAGAATTAGAAATAGACTTGAAAAACTTAACATTAATAAGTCACCGGGACCAGGTGGCTTGCACCCGAGGGTCTTTAAGAAACGTAGTCATGTAATTGCCACACCATTGTTCCTAATTTTTACAAAGAGTCTACTGACTAGAAAGGGTACCAGCAGATTGGAGAAAAGCCAATCTAGCTCCAATATTTATAAAAGGGCTACATTCCTGGAAATTACAGACCAGTTAGCCTTACGTCAATAGTAGTGTTGAGCGAAATACGCCATACTCGATTTCGCGATATTTCACGAATATATAGAAGAATATTTGTGAAATATTCGTTAATATCGAATATTCGTGATATTTTATCAAAAAAAAATTTTGCAAAATTTCACTAATGCGAATGCGAAATTGATTGCGAAATTGATTGCGAAATTCTCGTCCGCGCATGCGCATGCGCGCGAACAACACACGAAAACGGAGATCATTTCCTGGATTACTAAACTAATATGCACTAAACACTAACTCTACTTACACAAACTTATATCACTAAACTAAAGCTACATTTTTTTTTGTGTTTTTTTTTGTTTTTTTACACTGACTGACAAGGACAAAGACGAGGACTACAAATAATAAACGAATATGCACTAAACACTAACTCTACTTACACAAACTTATATGACTAAACTAAAGCTAATTTTTTTTTGTTTTTTTGTTTTTTTATACACAAAACACAGAGACTAAACACACACTAAACTAAGCTACCTTAAAGAAATGTACACTTACACTAACTACACAGAAATCTATCTAACACTAAGCTACACTAACCTGGACAAAACAACACAAATCTGAGCTTTTAGAAAAGCTGTTGGGTCTTTTGCTTTGAAAAAAGCATTTGGTTTTAGAAGCAGGAAATTCAGAACTGAAAGCACTATAGGAAGCACAATGCTAAGCTCTAAGATCGCAATACACAGGAAAAACGCACAGAAACACTCCACTCTCTCTAGCCACCTTGTGAATCTGCACTGAAAAAATACAAATATTCGCAATAGCGAATATTCACCGCGATATTCGAGTTATTCGCGAATACTCGAATATGCAATATTTGTAACGAATATTCGCAATGCGAATATTCTTGAGCAACACTAGTCAATAGTTTGCAAGCTCTTGAAAAGGATGATAATGGACTATATACAAGATTTTAATAATGAAAACTGTACCATTAGCAGTAATCAGCATGGATTCATGGAGAATCATTCTTGCCAAACCAACCTATTAACCTTCTATGAGGAGTTGAGATGACATCTAGATAAAGGAAGGTCCATAGACGTGGTGTATCTGAATTTTGCAAAGGCATTTGATATAGTTCCCCATAAACGTTTACTGTACAAACTAAGGTCTGTCAGCATGGACCATAGGGTGAGTACATGGATTGAAAACTGGCTACAGGGGCGAGTTCAGAGGGTAGTGATAAATGGGGAGTACTCGGAACAGTCCGTTGTAGAAAGCAGAGTCCCCTAGGGTTCTGTCCTGGGACCAATCCTATTTAATTTATTCATAAATGACCTGGAGGATGGGATAAACAGCTCAATCTCTGTATTTGCGGATGATACTAAGCTAAGCAGGGCAATAATTTCTCCGCAGGATGTGGAAACCTTGCAAGAAGATCTGAACAAATTATTGTGGTGGGTAACTACATGGCAAATGAGGTTTAACCACTTCAGCCCCGGACCATTTAGGTGGTCAAAGACCAAGCGGCGTTTTGCGATTCGACACTGCGTCACTTTAACTGACAATTTCACGGTCGTGCGACTTGGCTCCAAAACAAAATTTACGTCCCTTTTTTGATCACCTCTGTGATTTTTATTTCTTGCGCTATAAACAAAAAATTAGCGACAATTTAAAAAAAATATATATATTTTTTACTTTTTCCTATAATACATATCCACCAAAAAATATATATAAAAAAATAGTTTTTCCACAGTTTAGGCCGATATGTATTTTTCTACATATTTTTGGTAAAAAAAAATTGCAATAAGCGTTTATTGATTTGCGCAAAAGTTATAGCCTCTAAAAATAGGGGACTGTTTTATGGCATTTTTATTAATATTTTTTTTGTAGTTACGGCGGCGATCTGCCATTTTTATCGGGACTGCGACACTATGGCGGACACATTGGACACTTTTGACACCGTTTTGGGACCATTGTCATTTTTACAGAGATCAGTGCTATAAAAAATGCACTGATTACTGTAAAAATTACACTGGCAGTGAAGAGGTTAACCACTAGGCGGCGCTGCAGGGGTTGAGTGTTCCCTAGGAAGTGATTCTTACTGTTAGGGGGCATGGCTACACGTGACACGTCACTGATGATTGTTCCTGATCACAGGGAAGGGTCATCAGTGACAGTGTCACTAAGCAGAATAGGGGAATGCCTTGTTTACAAAGGTATTCCCCTGTTCTGCCCTTGCCGACCGCAATCGTGGGACTCCAGGGAACATCAAGTTCTCGAGACCCACGGCCACACTTGCGAGGCATGCGGCGGGCAGCAGATTTAAAGGGACGTACCTACAGTATGCCAATCTGCCTGCCCGACAGTGCCCGTGTCAATCTGTCAACGTAAATAGATGTGCGGCGGTTGGCAAGCGGTTAATGTAGAAAATTTTTAAATAATGTATTTGGGTGGCAAAAATATGAATGCAATCTACTCAGGGGAGAATCTCTGGGGGAATCTTGGATAGGAAAAGGACCTGGGGGGTCCTAGTAGATGACAGGCTCAGCATTGGCATGCAATGCCAAGCTGCTGTAAGCAAAGCAAACAGAATATTGGCATGCATTAAAAAGGGAATTAACTCCAGAGATAAAACGATAATTCTCCCGATCTACAGACCATGGTCCAGTCGCACCTAAAGAATGCCATCCAGTTCTGGCCACCAGTCCTCAGGAAGAATGTGCTGAAAATTAAATGAGTAATAAATAAAGGGACTGGAGGACCTTAGTTATGAGGAAAGGTTACAAGCACTGAACTTATTTTCTCTGGAGAAGAGACAAATACCATACTGGTGAACCCACAATAGGGCATTTAAAAAGACAAGCGGCCATTCACTAAGATTAGAAGAGAAGCGGTTTAACCTTAAACCGCATAGAGGGTTCTTTACTGTAAGACCGGTAAGGATGTGGAATTCTCTTCCACGGCAGTGGTTTCAATGGGGAGCTTCGATAATTTAAAAAAACTATTAGATAGGCAACTGAATGACCGCAACATACATGGATATACAATGTAATACTGACATAAAAGCACAATTGGGCAAATATACAGACATAAAAACACAGGTTGGACTTTTTTTAACCTCACCAACTATGTAACTATATGAAAATAAAATTCTAATTATTAACTACATCTGTTTATTTCCCCTGTATTCTGAACAAAAAGACATGTTATGTCAATGTTAGGCCCCGTACACACAAGCAAATAGATTTGTTCAAATCGGTCGGACAGACTGATTTGAACAAATCTGTCTGCTGGGATGTATTGGTTTGATCGTGTACACACGATCAAACCAAAATCCCCGCCGGTGACGTGGCGGTGACGTGGCGGTCACGTTGACGCCGCCACGTCACCGCACCAGGAAGTTAAACACTTCGGCGCATGCGTCGAAACCATTCGACGCGTGTGCGTGCAGATATGTCTGCTGGTTAGCATACTAACCAGCAGACATGTCGGGCGGACGGGTTCCCAGCCGACAGATTTCAAAGCATGCTTTCAAATCTGTCGGGTGGCCAAATCCGTCTGTTTGCCCGTACACACGATCGAATCTGTCTGCTGAAACGGTCTGGCAGACCGTTTCCAGCAGACAGATTTGATCGTGTGTACGCGGCCTAAGACAAAAAAACGTTTTCTCTAATATTTACCCAAACAAATGTAATATTTAATTTAAAATATTTAGATTAACAGAAAATGTATTTGTATAAAAATTGATTACCACATTGATTACTACATTACTACATTTTGAGAGAGTTTCCTTTATTACATAGATGTTTAGGAAGAGATGCCTATAAATTCAACACGAGAATGGCATACGGATTCTTGAAAAGTAACAAGAGGATACCTCTATCTTTATGTGCTGTCTGGGCAATAATGAATAACTACCCTTTTGGTAACTACACTGGATTTAAATGGTCGTTAGAGTACAATGGCAATGATATAGCTCTTGATTGTTGATTTAAAAAGATTTGTGTTCTTCAATTTATATTCATGTTATTTGAATATCAAATACTGTTATTGTTTTTGAAAATCAAATATATGGATTTGGATCAAATACAGCTTTCCTGTCATATAAAAATCATATATAAAGAAAAAAGGAAAAATTGGCCAGAACTCAATGAACCACTTGGTCTTTTTTTGCTGTCACTCTTCTATGTCACTATTCTACCCTAACCATTCCCCCCCATTAAAAGAAAAATAAATTCTTGATTTAACCACTTGCTTACTGGGCACATACACCCCCCTCCTGCCCAGGTGAAATTTCAGCTTCCGGCACTGCGTCGCTTTAACTGACAATTGCGCGGTCGTGCGACGTGGCTCCCAAACAAAATTGACGTCCTTTTTTTCCCCACAAGTAGAGCTTTCTTTTGGTGGTATTTGATCCTCTGTGCGGTTTTTATTTTTTGCGCTATAAACAAAAAAGAGCGACAATTTTAAAGAAAAATACAATATTTTTTACTTGTTGCTATAATAAATATCCCAATTTAAAAAAAAAAAAAAACATTTTTTTTCTCAGTTTAGGGTGATACGTATTCTTCTACATATTTTTGGTAAAAAAAAAAAAAAATTGCAATAAGCGACTGGTTTGCGCAAAAGTTATAGCGCTTACAAAATAGGGGAGAGAATTATTATTTTTTATTATTTTTTTTTACTAGAAATGGCGGCGATCTGCGATTTTTATTGGTACTGCGATGTTATGGCGGACACATCGGACACTTTTGACAAATTTTTGGTGCCATTCACATGTATACTGCGATCAGTGCTATAAATATGCACTAATTACAGTATAAATGTGACTGGCATTGAAGGGGTTAACACTAGGGGGTGAGGAAGGGGTTAAATGTGTATCCTAGGTGTGTTCTAACTGTGGGGGGAGGGGGGGTGACTGGAGGGGTGACCGATCTGTGTCCCTATGTACAAGGAACACAGATCAGTCTCCTCCTTTCCAGAGACAGGACGCTGTCTCTGTGTAAAAACGGCAATGAGAGATGATCTATGAGAACATCTCTCATTCGCCGCACAGATCGCATCGCAAAACGGCCACTCTGACTGACTGTTCGCCGCGATCTGTGATTGGCCGTGTCCAAGGGACACGGACAACACAGGGCTTCCCTGCAGCGCGCGCTGGGAACGCCCAAAGGGGCGGCCGTCAAAAGACAGCATGTTGGATATTCAGACCCGCGCTGTTGCCGTCATTAGACGATAGCGCGGGTCTGAAGTAGTTAATTGAGGTGAAATGGAAGTTTAAAGCTGTTAAAGGCTAAATTGTTGTTTTCAGCATATTCTTATGCCGCGTACACACGATCACTTTTTGTGATGAAAAAAAACAACGTTTTATATGTCGAAACAAAACGACGTTTTTCAAACTTCATTTTCCAAAACGATGTTGCATACACACCATCGTTTTTCCAAAATGCTCTAGCAAAGCGCGGTGACGTACACCACGTTCGACGGCACTCTGTTCCATTGAAGCTCCGTCTCATAACTTGCTTCTGAGCATGCGCGGGTTTAAAAACATCGTTTTCAACATCGTTTTGCCCACACACGATCACTTTTTATGACACAAAAAATGACATTTTGAAAAACGACACAAAAAATTCAAGCATGTTCGAATTTTTTTTTGGTTGTTTTTTTGAAGACATAAAACGACGTTCTGCCCACACACGATCATTTTAAATGATGTTTTTGAAAAAGTAGGTTTTTTTTCATCACAAAAAGTGATCGTGTGTACGCGGCATTAGACTGTGCTTGATATAAGGTGAAGGTAGGAGAAGGTGGGAATGGAGCAGCAACATCCCCTTTCTCATGCTTTGCTCAGTACTGCTTGGTTCCTAAAATTAGCGGTATCATGACAGTGTAGAAAAAGACAACATTACAGTCATACAGTATGTCTCTCAGCGCACATTCCCTTTACTTCCTTCTTCTGACATTTAGCATGCTGTGCTGTTGACGCTGCCATATAGATGGAGGCTCTGAGCAGGGAGCAACAACAAAACTGTACTAATTCAACATTTTTGCCTGCAATTAACATGTACCCGTACTTAAAATTTCAAAGCAGATTGAAAAGGGCAAAGCATAGCAGTTATTTTTTGTGGGTCATCACTTTCACATTCTGAAAATTACTCCGAATTACAGTATTTTCTTTTAATATTTACCTTATCGTTAATATATCGTGACTATAATAAGTTATACACTGATGTGCTAATCTATTGCACAATGTATTGAAGATCGAGAGATAGAGCTGAGTACAAAGCTTTTCCTTTTCTTTTTCTTTTTTTTTTCACATATATTTTCAATTACATTTCTAATGTTTTTAATATGCTGTTCTTTAATATGAAGACAATCCACAATAAAATATAAGATAATAGAGAGATATTATTATAATTAATTTGTTTTTATCATACTGTAGCACTAACCCCAAAAGAGCCGCTTAAGTTTATTGGTTTCGTACTCTGCCTCTCAACCCCAAGAACAGTCTCAGCCCCTCTGGCACACCTGGCAATAGTGTAGGTACAATAAGGACTGATGAAAACACACGTTACGATAAAACACAGAATAGTCTTTACTATAAGGCCGCGTACACATGATCAAATCTATCTGCTGGAAACAGTCGGCCCGACCGTCCCAGCAGACAGATTCGATCGTGTGTACGGGCGAGCCGACGGATTTGGCCAGCCGACAGATTTTAAAGCATGCTTTAAAATCTGTCGGCTGGGAATCCCTCCGCCCGATATCTCTGCTGGTTAGTACGCTAACCAGCAGACATATATTCTCGCACATGCGTCGAATGGATTTGACGCCAGCTGCGGAAGTAATTCACTTCCTGGTGCGGTGACGTGGCGGCGTCAACGTCACCGCCACGTCACCGACACGTCAGCGCGCCGTCTGCCGGCGGGGATTTTGGTTTGATCGTGTGTACACGATCAAACCAATACATCCCAGCTGACAGATTTGTTCAAATCGGTCTGTTCGACCAATTTGAGCAAATCTGTCTGCTCGTGTGTACGGGGCCTTAGCCTTCTGTGGAAAAGACAGTTACAATATATTTTCTAGTGAATTAACTGAAGAGCAATAATTGAGAATCCAGAGCAATATAACTCAATATTATAGTAAGGCTGCTTTCAGGGGATTCCACAACTGTGAATAACCACAAGAGCAGAGGCGAACACTCTAATAGCAATAAATCACAATATGATAACTTATAGCGGATTACCTCCACTCAAATTGGCTCTATGTGTCCAGGCAGGAGGAGAGCAGAAGAATGACCTTCTCTTATGTCAGACCTCTCTCTTCTGTCCCCTGACACCACAGGCCCAACTTTAAACACTGTACCCAACTCAGTGATCAGTGGTGTAACTCTAGTCAGACTACCCCGCACATACAGTACATATAGGCCTCGTACACACAACCATTTTCCTCGACAAAATCCATCAAGAAACTTGGTGGCAGAGCTTTTTTGCAGAGGAAAACGTTGTGTGTATGCTTTTCATCGAGAAAACTGACATGGAACTCGACGAGGAAAAAAGAGCACACGTTCTCTTTTTCCTCGTCGGGAGTCTCAATTTCCTCGTCGTGTTCCTCGTCGGGCTGGTTTTCGATGAGAAACACATTCGTGTGTATGCTTAGAAACCCGTGCATGCTCAGAATAAAGTATGAGACGGGAGCGCACCTTCGGTAAAAGTAGCGTTTGTAATGGAGATAGCACATTTGTCATGCTGTAGCAGACTAAAAAGTGCAAATCGTCTCTTACCAAACGTTTACTTAACACGCAGTAACATGAGATTAGCAAAAGCAGCCCCAAGGGTTGTGCCAGTGGAATCGAACTTCCCCTGCCATCGTATGTGTTGTAAGTCACCTCGTTTGAGAACGAGGAGATTTGGTCTTGACAGTGTGTACACAAAGAAAGCTTGTCAAGTTTCTCGACAAGCCTAACAAGGAACTCGTCGAGGAAAACAGAGCCCTAAGTATGTGTGTGTACTTGCCCATATGGAACTTGTAACTTCAGTCCCTTGGAAGAAGAATGAGGCCTTGGATTTTCAGCTGGCCACTTTAGTTGGTGCACGTAGAACTCCTGCTTGACAAAGTGTAACTGTTGTATGCTTGTAGGTAGCCTCCTCACATACAGTTAACTGTGACATGACAATCTTGCTGGCCGAGAGGAGAAGTGGGACTTCATGCTCGCTTTCTCATGCAGAAACGTCGTGTTATATGCAGATTTTCAACGTTTGGTTAAATCCATCTGAGGCTGTAGCTGTTCTCTGAACTTGTCTCCATCAGCCATCTTTGTGAAGCCTCATGTTCTGATTGGGGAACAAGTTCTCTTGAAATTTTGTCCACCATTTTCTGTTAGCTCTGATATAAAAGCAGTGTCCAGCCACCATTTTAGACATATGTGGAATTAATGAGGAAAAGATACACTGCTTGTGAGCGAAAGCTAGGCCTTACTCAGGGAGAGTGTTCCAGCCTGCAGGGACAGTACATGGGTCCTCAGCACTGCTGCTGTGCTTGTGATAGAAGATCATCTGAGACGGTAGGGTTGATTTACTAAAGGCAAATAGACTGTGCACTTTGTAGTTGCACTCTTCAAGGGCAAGTGCTCCAGAGCTAAGTAATTGAGGTAAAGTTCCACTTTGCAAAGAATACCCAATCATGTGCAAGGAAAAATTTTGCTTGCACGATTGTATGAATGAAGTCAGCAGAGCTCCTCCTCATTTACTAAGCTCTGGAACAACTGCTCTTGCAGAGTGCAATTGCACTTTACAAAGTGCACAGTCTATTTGCCTTTAGTAAATCAACCCCTATAAATCCTCTTTAACAGACTGCAGTCCCTGCAAGTGCAGACATCCTGGACTTATGCCGCGTACACACGGTCGTTTTTTGCATGAAAAAAAACGTCGTTTTTAAAACTTTAAATTGTCGTGTTGGGCTGCTTTTTTTTGTGTCGTTTTTCAAAACGTCGTGTTTCACAAAAAGTACCGTGTGTAGCAAAAACGTGTTTTTCAACCCGCGCATTCCCAGAAGCTAGTTATGAAGCGAGCTTCAATGGAAAAGAGTGAACGTAACCTAAAAAAACGATGGTGTGTAACCTTTGAAAAGTGACGTTTCAGTTGTTTTTTACTTCACAGAAAACGTTTTTTTTCTCACAAAAAATTATCACGCATTAGCCATTTTTCTGTGTGTTCTGACACATAGAAACCCAGTCATTCTACCAGCACGGCTGACAACAGATTATTCCTTCAGTTAGTACTTCAAGAATATGTCTGATCATATCTGGCATATTTGCTTAGCTATTTTGGGATTCAGTAATAGCTTGCTGAGTCACAAACTCAAATATTCTTGCTTGGGTTTGTAAGACTGAATAAAACTCTTGGGAATGTATACAGAGTTACAAAAAAAAAAATAACTGTTGGAATGTAGCATTAGTTCCCTTGTCTAGGATGATGAAGGAGCAATGTTTGCGGCACGACAGACAAATGGAAACACATTTTGGGAGGACCGCGCTGTGAATGTGCCCTAGGGATGGTGCACAGAGAGTGTTTGTATACTGCTCTGCGCATTTATGATTGGCTAAGCACCCCATTGGCAGGCTGCACGATAAAGAAACACCTCGGGGTAAGGCTGTTGATCCCTTTTCAATGAAATTCAACATCCTCCCAGGACCTTGCTTTTCTCTTTACGAAGAGAGCTAGCAGGCAGAAATGCTAAGGAAATCACTGAACAGGATTTGAATGGGAAATGTTATTGACCTCTAAAGGGTGAAGAAACTGAAAGTGAAAATAAGTCCTCTTCTTGTCTTTGCCTTGATGCAGCAGCAGACATGGGGCTTGGGAAGCAACAAAGCTTACCGATACTACAATTAGAATATCAAAGAAGTAGTTTAAAGAGGTGAGGGATCTCTTAACGAAAAATAAATAAATAATCTAAAGTGGGCCGTAGATGGTTCTTTTTTTGCCGTTCAGCCAGCGGGTTGGTTAAAAATTCTGAACAGATTCCCCCATCCACCTTACTTGTGTGGATGGGGGAATCTGCTGATGTGCTATTGTATTCAGGTGACATCTGACTCTAGCGACTAGTTAAAGTTTAATGCCGGGTACACCTGATCGTAAATTCCGACAAGAAAACCGAGGATTTTTTTTCAGACGGAATTTTGTCTCAAACTTGTGTTGCATATACACAGTTACACAAAATTCCGACTGTCAAGAACACAGTGACGTACAACTCTACAATGAGCCAAGAAAAATGAAGTTCAATGATTCCGAGCATGTGTCAAATTGATTCTGAACATGGATGTTTTTTGCGTCGGAACTGCATACAGACGATCGGAATTTTCGACAAGAACTTTTCCCGTCTGGAAATTTAAGAACCGTCTCTCAAATTTTTGCTGTTAGATATTTCTGAGAGAAAAAGTCAGATGGGGCCTACACACTGTCGAAATTCCTGATCGTGTGTGTACGCGGCATAAGATGGATTTTTTTTTTTGTTTCTTTTTCAGCCAGCTGACTGAATGAAAAAAAAGACGAATTCCCTCATCCACACGAGTGAGGTGGATAGAAGACTTTCACCCCGCTGAGACATTGTATTCTGACAGCGTAGACTGCCCACTTTTAGAATACACTGGTCAACGGTTGCAGCCCAGTAGGTGCAGCCGCGCATTGAGAAAAAAATGTAAACAAGCCCATTTGACAGAAGTCCATCATTAGAGCAACTCCTGTTAAGCCAGAGCTGCCATAAATAGATTCAAATTCAGACAGTCCCTGCTGATTACTCTTTTATTCAATCAGCTAGCGGGTTGATCAAAACAAACAGTCGAGGTCAGGGTTGCAACTGTCAGTAAATTTATGATCCACCAATCAAAATCTACTCCAAATACCCAAAGCCAGATACAAGTCCAAAGGAGAGCGAAGATTTGCGGTTCAAGGCCCCAGACTATGGAACGCTCTACCAACCAGCATTCGGTTGGAGGAGAATCACTTGACCTTTAGGAGAAAGATCAAGACCCATCTCTTTTGAGTTCAAAGAAGAAATGAACAACGAGCGCCCAGAGTCGATTCAGTTCGCATGGGCAGCGCTATATAAGTTTTTCACTCACTCACTCACTCATGGACAGTTTGTAAAAATCAGTGATTTTTACAGCTGTCTGTAAATATCAAGGGCTGATCATTTGTCCTGCTGCGCTGACTTTTGTAAGTGTAAACCAGTCAAATTACTTGTTATGGGTATTGTCATTGTTTCCATATTGTTTTTCTTCATTTTTTCTGTAATTTTTCAGGTTGTCAGTAAAAAACATGCTAGTAAATTCAGTGTTTTATTAGTAAAGAGTGGGAGGTTGGCAACACTGATCGAGGTGAACAGAGGAATCCTCCTCCCTGAGACATTGGGGTTGAATTACTAAAGGCGAATTGACTGTGAACTTTACAAAGTGCAGTTTCTCCAGAGCTTAGTAAATGAGGTAAAGCTTCACTTTGCCAAGAGTCACAATCACGTGCAAGGAAAAACAAACTGCATTTTTGCTTGCACATGATTTGAGGATGGAAGTCATCAGGGCCTCTGCTCATTTTCTAAGCTCTGGAGCAACTACTCTTGCAGGATGCAACTGCAACTTTGTGCACAGTGTATTTGCCTTTAGGAAATCAACCCCACTGTATTCTGAGTGGGGACGCTCTGATGTTAGAATGCACTGATTAGCGGCTGCAACCCATTGGCTGCAGCTGCTGTTTGAGGAAAGTTACCATAAAATTCTATAGAACTCGCTCTTACCGGACGAATTTCGCTCTATTTATGGCCAGCTTAGGACAGACAGAGCTGTATGCAAGAGGTAACTCTTTCATAAATAAGCCTGTACATACACACTCATCTAAATATCCAGATTCTTGCAAAAGCCCAGATGTGGCTGGTTTGGTTGTGGTTGTGTTGCCATCACATTGAAAACTTCCCTAGAAAACGACAGCTGGAATTCTGAGTCTGATGAGATGCAGTATGGAAAAAAAAAAGAAAAGTGTGTATTTGAAAAAACACAAAACATTTCAGCAGTCAATTTTCTAATCTGCAGTTGAAAAATAAAAAGACCAAGATCTAAAATGTTTTGTTATTGACAATTTCAAAAGATCAGCAGATAATGCATACTGTATTATAATTTGTTAAAGCAAAGCATGTGTGAATACATATTTTTTGTTATCTTTGGGGCTTATATAAAAACTACACAATTACATTTTCATTTCTTATCAATGAGCTAAATAGAACATATTATATATGTATGTATTTTACCACTTGCAGCCAGCAGGTGGCAAGCTCTAAGCACCAGAATTCTGGAGGCTCAGATAACAGCTGCTACCGTGAAAAGGCTCAGAGAGATCAGATTGCACATACAGCTGAATGACAATGGATGTTTCAAGCATGCAGGCAGTGCAGGGCTCTAATTACAAATATGCATTACTATCATGGTTGCACTCTGTTTTAAATGTTTATGTGTTAATTAAATACTAAAATGTTATCTCAATAATATTAGCAACGTTTTATATAAACAAGGCATAAAAAAAATTGATTAGGGATTTTGTCCACTTAATAATAAATACGTTTGGACAGAGTTACTCCAGAATATAAATCCACATTCAGACAGATGTTGACACCTATATAAAAAAAAGTGTTCTGCAAAGATCACATATATATAACAAAGTGTTACTTTTTACTTTGAGGGCCACATTGTATATTTAACACATATTCATGGGTAGGAAAAATCATTTATAAATAAATCCACAGTAGAAAAATAGAATTAGAATTAGAGCCCCCCACATTGTTGTGTCCCAATCACTCATCAGAATCTCCCTGAAAATTTGTGTGTCCTACAGAACCCCCGCCTGCATATTTGTGCCTCCATCACAGCCTACCCCCGCCAGCATATTTTGTGCCCATCAGAGCCATCAGCCCCCCACCCCACGTTTGTGTCCCCATCAAAAACATCAGCCCACCCCACATGTTTGTGTCCCCATCAGAACCATCAACCCCCCACCCCCATGTTTGTGTCCCCATCAGAGCCATCAGCCCTCCCTGCATATGTGTGCCCCCATCAGATCCCCCCCGCATGTTTGTGTCCCCATCAGAGCCCCATCAGAGCCATCAGATTGCACCCCCGGCATGTTTTTGTCCCCATCAGAACCATCAACCCCCCCCATGTTTGCGTCCCCATCAGAGCCATCAGCCCTTCCTGCATATTTGTGCCCCCATCAGATCCCCCCTGCATGTTTGTGTCCCCATCAGAGCCCCATCAGAGCGAGCCATCAGATTGCCCCCTCCCCGCATGTTTGTGTCCCCAGCAGAGCCATCAGCCCTCCCTGCATATTTGTGCCCCCATCAGATCCCCCCTGCATGTTTGTGTCCCCATCAGAGCCCCATCAGAGTCATCAGATTGCCCCCCCCCCCGCATGTTTGTGTCCCTATCAGAATCATTCACCCCCCCCCCCACGTTTGTGTCCCCATCAAAGCCATCAGCCCTCCCTGCATATTTGTGCCCCCATCAGACCCCCCCCCGCATGTTTGTGTCCCCATCAGAGCCCCATCAGAGCCCCATCAGAGCCATCAGATCCCCCCCCCCCGCATGTTTGTGTCCCCATCAGAGCCATCAGCCCCCCCCCAGATGTTTGTGTCCCCATCAGAGCCATCAGCTTCCCCCACATTTATGTGTCCCCATCAGAGCCATCAGCCACACACCCAAATTTTTGTGTCTCCACCAGAGCCATCAGCCTCCCCCCTACATGTATGTGTCCCCATCAGCCCCCCCCCAGATGTTTGTGTCCCCATCAGAGCCATCAGTCCTCCCATCCCACATGTTTGTGTCTCCCTCCCCCCACATGTTTGTGTCCCCATCAGAGCCATTAAACCCACCCCCCACAAATTTGTAACCATCTCACAGTTCCCCCCTGCATGTGTACTTTACCACTGTACAGTGCATCTCAGACATTGATTACACTGGCTGTGCAGATCTGCTGCACCTTCTGACTCCAGCCCCACTGGTATTACACAAGTGTATGTGAAATGACACCGCTGAAGGAAGGATACTGACAGTGAGGCGGGAGCCGGGAAGCGGCAACCAATCTGCATTAAAGTACCTCATTGGTTCCTAGGATGCAGGCTATCCTAGCAGCCAACATAGTGAGACACCGGGAGGGATTGTGGGACCTTACCCCCAGCAATATGCAGCGCAGGTCCCACAACCGACAGAGATAGTCGGTTGTGGGACCTGTAGTGGTTCTGAGAACTCCATCTGTGAACCGCCTCATGGATGGAATGCGGCCCACGGGCGGTACTTTGGAGACTCCTAATTTAGTCAATAACTAATTTAAAAAATAAATGTTAAATAGTCCATGAAAAGTCCCAATAATCAAATCCAGTGAATCCGTTTTAAAGTGCTCCTTTAGCTAATTTCAACACCAAACCAGTGCCCCCAACAGCCACCATCACTAGGTGTGTGATAAAGTGTCTGCTTACCAGATAGACATGACCTCCTTTGTCAAGAGAAGACATGTACTACATAATCCATCACTCCAAGGCCCCAACGCTCCCTGATCATCCGAAGTCTGCCACGTCTGCCGTTGACACCTGTTTTGCATGTAGGCTGCATTTGTTATTGCGCCTATGTTCTTAAAGCGGGGTTCTGGGCATAATTTTTTTTTTGCAAGCTAAAATTAATCACATTAGATAGTCCCTAAAACATATTAATAGCTCCCCAATCGTCCCAGAAATCACTGCAAACACTTGCCTTATATCCTCCCTCATGTTATGGCCCTGTCCATCATATGCGTGGGCATGTGAAGCCCAGTTCCTTTTTCTTCCTGGTTTTCAGGGAGAGGTGCATGCTGGGCGATTTTTAGGCACAATAATGTCCAGAGACTCCTGGGAAATGAGTGTCATCACTTCCCAGGAGGCAATGGGGTCTTAGGACAGGAAGTTGAACCACCTAGGACCAGGAACTAGGCAGATTACGAAATCTGCCTAGTAGCAGCCAGATAGAAGTGAGTAAAACATTTTTTTTTTACATTAAAGGCAAGCTGTTAATAGAAAGTTCATTTTTCGGGCTGTGTGCAATACAAACACAGCAACTGCACAGACACAGCCTCACACTCTTGTCCAAAGATGATCTGAATGCATACCAGTGGTGGCTGGTGCTCAAAATTTTTGGGGGGGCGCAAACGGAAAAAAAAAAAACAATTGCAGCCTCACTGTACCTATCAATTGTCACCACTGTGCCATGCCATCAAATGCAGTCACTGTGCCATCAAAACGCAACCACTGTGCCATCAAAACGCAGCCACTGTGCCATGCCATCAAAACGCAGCCACCGTGCCATCAAAACGCAGCCACTGTGCCATCAAAATGCAGCCACTGTGCCATGCCATCAAAACACAGCCACCGTGCCATGCCATCAAAACACAGCCACCGTGCCATGCCATTAAACGCAGCTACTGTGCCATCAATTGTCACCACTATGCCATCAAACACAGCCACTGTGCCCCCAATTGTCGCCACTGAGCCCCCAATTGTCGCCACTGTGCCCCCAATTGTAGCCACTGTGCCCCCAATTGTCGCCACTGTGCCCCCAATTGTTGCCACTGTGCCCTCACTTGTAGCCACTATGCCCCCACTTGTAGCCACCATGCCCAGTACCCCCCCCCTGGCACTTACCTTTATGGCTTCTACGTCCCACGATGCCTCAGGGCTGTACTCGGACAGCCTATTAGGACCGTTGGCCCTGATAGACACTTCCCCACAGCCAGTCAGCTGCCGCTATTCAGCTGACCGGCGCTCAATGTCCGGTTAGTTGAATAGTGGGCGGCAGCGGCGAAAATATACAGATTCATACAGTGTATGAATCTGTATATTTTACTGGCTGTGAGCGAGCCAGAGGGGGCGGCGCTCCTGCGTCCCTATGGACGAACCGCCACTGATGCATACAGTCCATGTTCAGATCCATGCACCTGCTCCTGTGCGCATGTCTACTATTGATATAAGGCTGTGTCTGGCTGTGTCCGTCCAGCCACTGCATCTACTGCTATAAGCAAAAAATAAACCACATAAAAAAATCTGCTCTCAAGTGAAATTAATAGGTGACCAATAAAATTACCAGCAGCTGGCATTATACCTCGATACCAGATATTAACAAATATGGGCCAGATTCAGCAAGACTTGCGCTGGAGTATATCGATATGCGCCGCGTAACTGTAATGATGCGCCGTTGTATCTACGCGGCCGTACCCACCAAACTAGATGCGCCAGAAAACGGGCTTTTTCCAACCGGCTTAACTCTCCTTCGCCAGAGTATCGTAAGTGCATATTTTCGCTCGTCGCATCCGTCGCGCCTATTGATTTCCCATTCAAATATGCAAATGAGGAAGATTTCCCAATTCGCGAACGGATTAGCACCAGACGCTGGCTACATGCGCCGCGCGTATCTCGTCCGTCGGTCGCAAAGTTATTTCTACAAATAGCTGCTTTATCTTTACTCCAGACGGCCTCAGGTCAGCAGGAGAGCAGCTACAGCAGCAGCGTTACTGACGAAAATAGCAAGCTGAACAACCACACTTGCAAGGACAACACCTCTGTGTGCCAACATGCCAGGGGCAGTCGCGGTCCTAGCACTACTAATGGGTCCCCCGGTACAGAGGAGGCGGGCATGTGAGAGGATATACCGCACGCGCATGAGCCTCTTTGGCATGGGTGATGAGGAGGTGTATCGCCTCTTCAGATTCAGCCCAGATGCAATACTTGAACTAACCACAACCCTGCAGGATGCCATCACCAGCAAGACACACCGCTCACAAGCAGTGCAGCCACTGGTGAAGGTACTGGCAACACTTCATTTCCTTGCAAGTGGATCATTCCAGCGTACAAGTAGAGCGGTGGCTGGGATGTCACAGTCCTCCATGAGCAGATGTGTGCACCAGGTTGTCCCTGCAATCCTCAGACGCATGTCCCACCACTTCATCAGACCCACCACTGAGGAGCTGCGGCTGAAGGCAATGACAGATTTCTACAACATTGCAGGATTCCCACGCACTGTGGGGGCCATTAATTGCACACATGTGGCCCTACAGACCCCCAGTGCCACAGAGCACATATACCGCAATCGGAAGCATTGGCATTCCATCAACGTACAGGTGATAGCCGATGCCCAACGCCTCATATGGCACGTCCGTGCCAAACACCCTGGATCCAGCCATGACAACTTCATATACCGTCAGAGCCCCATCCCAGCAGAATTCGAGCAGAACATGTATGGGGACAGCTGGCTGGTTGGTGAGTGACATGGGTGGCAGGCATGACTGCCCCCCCCATGATGCTGACATCACAAGGGGCACATGCATGACTAACATCCTCCTGTCTTTTCCCTTCCAGGTGACTCGGCATATGCACTGGGACCCCATCTAATGACTCCTTTTCGGAACCCCCAAACCAGAGAAGAGAGAAGATACAATGAAGCACACATCAAAACCCGTGCAGTGGTGGAGCAAACATTTGGGCTCCTGAAGTCCCGTTTCCGATGCCTGGATAAGTCTGGGGGTGCCCTATTGTACTCCCCTACCTTTGTGTGTCAGATCATCGGTGCATGTTGCATTCTGCACAACTTTGCCATGAGAAAAGGCCTGCAGATTGACATACGTGATGACCTGACCCCCCAACCAGACAGCCCCCCCCTGCCAGAGGAGACCCATTCAACTGATGGAAGAGCAGTCAAGAGGGTCCTCGCCGTAGGCATCTTTGGACACTAAACAAAAACATTGATTGCACGGACAATGCACGCATGCACACCACTGATGTCCCTAGATCACACACACCACATGCACATCTCATTGGATTAGCCCAAGTCCAACATGTAGGACTTGGGAGCAGCAACGCCGCGTCAAGGCCCCAATGGTGTCGCTGTCCATTCATACACCATTCACACGTCATTCACACAGACGTGGGGATAACTTCTCCACCACGGCCGAGGGTGACACCCCTTACTGGCAGGAGTGCCACCCCCTCACATTCACACACCATTCACACTGCAATGTGTGCAGTATCAATAACTATAAAAAAGCTCATAACCTGAGCATAATCACAAATAAAAAAGCTCATAACCTGAGCATAATCACAAACAAAAAAGCTCATAACCTGAGCATAATCACAAATAAAAAAGCTCATAACCTGAGCATTATCACTAATAAAAAAGCTCATAACCTGAGCATTAATTAAAAAAAAAAAAAAGAAAAAACATCATCTGGGATGCCGGGGGCTCCTTCTGGTGGCCCCTCTCTGGCTCCTCAGCTGCCTGAATGGAGTGGGTGGGGGTGGGGGGCATCTGGAGGTGGCTGATCCCCGGGTGGGCCACTCCTGGCAGGTGTGGCCTGCCTGCCCTCCAAGGCCATGGCTATCCGGCCGAGGTAAGAGTTGGTCTGAGCCTGCATCCTGAGCTGCCGGGTGACCTGGTAATGCTGGGCCCGCTGACTATGCCTCCCCTGGTCCCGGATGGTAGCAGTGTTTGCCTGGACGGCTGCAGTGAGGTGCCTTATATCAGCCTGCACCTCCCCCAGACTGGTCACCACTGCAGCGCAGTTGCAGCTGACATCCTGCACTGCATTAGATATCTGGGCCACGGAGCACAGGTTGTCAGCCACTCTGTCCAGGTGCCCAACTATGTCCCCCATTTGCTGGGTCTGCCTGGCGTGGTCCCTCGCCACCTGGTCCTGGACCAGATCAGAGACCCCCCTGGTCTTCCGGGTGGCCTTCCTGGGGCCAGTAGATGGTTGTCCCCGGGGGGATGGAGTCGCCCTTGAGGGGCTTCCTAGGATGGGGGAGGGGATTACAGAGGCCTCTGCCGAAGGGGAGGACTCCTCCAAAAATAAAATTATGTCCTGCTCTGCCGCAACAGGCTCCTCCTCAACCACCTCATGAGGTGTGGGCACTCTCCTCCACCTTGGTCTCTTCACCACCCAGGGGCTCGGGCACAGGATGCCGTTGGGGGGATGGGGTGGACTGGCCGCCAACAGATGATGGCCCAGCTCCGTCATCTGTGGATGACACAAAGCACACACATGTTGGGTGGTCCCACACACTTGGCACATGTACCCTCCCCCCCCCACATGCAACACACCAAAAAGGGGGTAAAAATCAATTACCTGTCCTGGAGCCTTCCTCCATGGAGTCATATCCCGGGACCCCCTCCAACTGCTCCCTCTCCAGGCAGCGGGCGACCACCTCCTCCTCCGTGGTCAGGCTGACCGCACATGGGGGTCCACCCCCCGTGCCCCTCTCATGCCTCCTAATGGTGGCCACCTTTCCCCCGGACCTTGCGCCTCAGATCATTGATCTTCTTGCCAATATCGGCAGCAGTCCGGGTGGAGTACCCCAAAATATTAACTCTGGCAGCAATGCTTGCCAGGATGGCCTGCTTCCTCTCCCGGCTGGTCTTTCTGCTTTTCCTGCCATGGAGGACATCGTTGTGGGTCTCCATAGCCGAAATTTCAATCGAGACCTCCTGGGCATTAAAATTCAGGTTCCTCCTCTCTTTGGGGGGAGCGGGAGCAGCCATTACTGAGCAAAAGTAACTTCCCTGGGGTGGGGGGAAACGGAAATACTTTTGCGCAGGAATGGTGCTTCCGCTGGCGCTTTTATACGCGCAACGGAACACATTGCGCTGACGTTTCCCGTGAAGTGGTGCCGACGGAAGTTGTGAGCATGCGCACAGGGGGGCGAGTGGAACCTCACTCACTGCGCATGCTCCGTGGATAATGCGCTGAACGTAAGCCTCTGCGCTGGGCTCCGCCCATCATTTACATATGATCACACCCACTTCCACTTGCGTCGGGTTACGCCAGCGCATTTTCGTTACTCCGGCGCAACTTTAGGAGCAAGTTCTATGTGAATAACAGTACTTGCTCCTAAAGTTTCGGCGGAGTAACGTAAATGAGAAACGTTACTCCAACTTAAAGATTCGCCCATCTACCTGAATCTGGCCCTATATATATATACAAACACACACAGTACAACCAGTGCAGAGCTCACATTAAAAATATATATAAAAAAAAGATAATAGTTCTAGATATCGTCATAATAACAGTGCTTAGAAATAGTATGAACTAATGCTCAAACTAGAATTAAATGTAAAAGAGTCCATAGAGTATATTCAAAGTTCAAAAGTAGAAAAAAAGATTCCAGGTGCCGTGTTGAAAAGTCCCAAATGTTGTAATGACCTTTGATCACATTTTGAATATACTTTATGGACTCTTTTAAATGTAATTCTGTTTTGAGTATTAGTTTTATACTATTTCTAAGCACTGGTGTGACTATGATAATATCTAGCACTATTATCTATGTGTTTGTTTACACATATTTTCTTTTACAAAGGAATTTATTAATAATCAATCCAACAGATAAGATCAACGGTTAAATGGGTACATAGCATAATGAACAAGAGGAAAGCAAAGTGTAAAATAAAAATTATGGATGGCATCACGTATCAGCAAAAGCCCAAATCTCACTATCTGAGGCATCCTGGTGATCCCGATTACACTGCATGGTACATGAAAACAAAAATGTCTAAAAATAGAGCTTAATGTATCTAGACATAAGACTTTTTGTTTTTGATAAAATCACAGTAGAGGAAAATGCAATACAAAAACAGAGATTTTATCATCGTAACCATCCTAACCAGGACAATCACTGGCGGCCTGATAGGCATAATTTATGATTTTTTGAAAAATTCTCAGAGAATATGAATGATAACACGAAAACCTTTCTTTCACTTGTACACAAGGTCGATTTTTCTAATGAAAACGGACCGATGGACAAAAAAAAAATAGAACATGCTTTAAAATGTTCCTATGCATAAAAAAACGATAGAAAAAAAAACGATCGTCTGTGTGGAAGTCCATCGGTCAAAAATCCACACATGCTCAGAATCAAGTTGATGCATGCTCAGAAGCATTAAACTTCATTTTTCTCAGCATGTCGTAGTGTTTTACGTCACCGCATTTGGACACGGTCTGATTTTTTTGTAGGCAAGACTGATGAAAGTCAGCTTCATCAGATATCCGACGAAAAAATCCATCAAATTAGATTCCATCAGATATCCGATCGTGTGTACAGGGCTTTAGTGTTTGGCTGAAGCCATGTATTATCAATCAAATGTGTTTACTCTTTTTAAATCATAATCACAACAGAAACTACTCAAATAGCCCTGATCAAAAGTTTACACAGTTCTTAATACTGTGTAGTTCTTTAACATCAGCTTGAAGTCTTTTGTGGTATTTGTGGATGAGGGTCTTTATCTTCTCAGATGGTAAAACTACCTATTCCTCTTGGAAAAAGCCCATTCCTGTAAATTCTTGGGCTGTCTTGCATGAACTGCACGTTTCAGATCTTCCCAGAGTGGCTCAATGATATTGAGGTTAGGAGACTGAGATGGTCACTCCAGAACCTTCACTTTATTCTGCTGTAGCCAATGACAGGTCGACTTGGCCTTGGGTTTTGGATCATTGTCATGTTGGAATGTCCAAGTAAGTCCCATTCGCCGCTTCCTGGCTGATGAAAGCATATGTTCCTTCATTATTTTTTGAAAACATACTGCATTCATCTTGCCATTCATTATGACCAAATTTCCTGTGCCTTTGTAGATCACACATTCCCAAAACATCAGCGATCCACCTCCGTGTTTCACAGTAGGAATGGTGTACCTTTCATCATAGGCCTTGTTGACTCCTCTCCAAATGTAATGTTTATGGTTGTGGCCAAAAAGCTAAATTTTGTTCTCATCACTTCAAATGACTTTGTACCAGAAGGTTTGAGGCTTGTCTCTGTGCTGTTTGGCATATTGTAAGTGGGATACTTTGTGACATTTGCGTAGTAATGGCTTTCTTCTTGCGACTCTACCATGCACCCCATCTTTCTTCAACCTCCTTATTGTGCATCTTGAAACAGACACACTGCTTGTTTTCAGAGAGTCCTATATTTCACCTGAAGTTATTTGTGGGGTTTTCTTTGCATCCCAAACAACTTTCCTGGCAATTGTGGCTGATATTTTAGTTGGTCTATCGTGCCGTGGTTTGCTTTCAACAGAACCCCTCATTTTCCACTTCTTCATTAGAGTTTGAACACTGCTGATTGGCATTTTCAATTTGTTGGATAACTTTTTATATCCCTTTCCTGTTTTATACAGTTCAACTATCTTTTCCCACAGATCCTTTGACAATTTTTTTTGCTTTGGGATGAATGCAGGCAAATAACAAACACAGCCTGCACACAGAATGGGCGTCAATGTCCCTTTTGATTAAAACCTATGTTTAATAAAGGAAATAGACAACTGCCTGACTGAAATAGTAAATGATAATTTGTCTCCTACTATATGTACCTTTACAGATATTATTAGACATTCTTCTTTTCTCCACATTTTCTAGGCTAGTCTCTGTACAGTACAAGTATTCCCATAAGCTCATTAGGGGGGGAGAGAACTGTTTTAGTTTAGGTGATACAGTTTTAACAGATTACACTCTCCTTCTGGGGCCATTTAAATGCAATAAACAACCACCTGCTTATCCCAGGTCAAGTGTCTGCTCTATACAACAGCCTGTCATTTAGGCTCTATTCATTGGCATACGCATGAATTATTTATGCAAACACAAGGACTCAGCGTTGCACTTTGATACAATGGAAGAATTTCCAGCATAGAAGCCAGACGAAGGGAAGGCTAGGGGCAGGCCTGAGGGGCAAACTTAAGGAATGCTGCAGGCAGGCCCAGGGGGTGGCATCAAGCAAAACACAGCCAAGATCAGGGATAAAAGCTAAATGGGCATTAATACACACTAGGTGGTCTGTTGTATTTTATGCAATCTAATGACTGTTGGAAAAGGTGAATATCATACAGATAAGATAAAAGTCAAACAGATAAAATATGTCTATATACATTTATGTGCTCTTCTTTCTAAAAATGGACCCTGTAGTGAACTAGGCCTTTGTCTTGGACTGTGCAGGAGTGCATTCCGGAGGGCTCGTTCATAGTAGCGGTTGAAGGGCAGTAAAAGTATGCATATAAGACACTTTGGAAGACCTGTTAACATTCTTGTTTTGGGTTAGTGATTCAAAGAGGTCAAGCATGAGGATAAGCTTTCACAATCAGGCAACTATTGTAGCTTTAGTGAAATGAAAATGGTCTCTTACAGGAAAAGTTTCGCTTATAAGTTTAAAATGGCTAACAGGTTCACTTTTAATAGATAAACTGGGACAGGCAGTTGCTCAAATATATAATAGCTAGCCACCCTTGAACTTAAACTGTCTAGAGGCAGAATTTTATTTCATATGAGCTATGTGTATTGTAACAATTGCAGAAAATGATTTAAAAAAAAACCTCAATAAAGTATTGACTTACATTCTGTTTGGCCAGTGAATACACGAGCTGTCGAACAATGTCTCCTCTAACAACTGCTTCTGCCAGATCATCATTATAATTGGCTAGCCTCCCGAGAGCCAGAGCAGAGGTCTGCTGGATAGTTGGGACCACATCCAGAAGAAGGGGCCGCAGCAGAGACATAAGGCCTAAGGAACAGGAGAAAATTAAGAATATTAAATGATATTTTCTTCTTCCTTACCGAACAGAAGAAAAATATTTATCAGTATATCATGTGATTAATATTAAAGAGAAACATTCATGATGGGACTTAAAGTGCATGAAAAGTCACTTTTTGGGGGGGGGGGGTTATATTATGAATAGGGAACGTTTAGAACCCTTGTCAATTTGTTTATGCAGTCCGTGTCCCCGCTAGGTAGTTTTAATTTGATCATTATCACTGAGACAGAATGTGGCAGAAAATTCAACAATTTACAGTTGTCACCAGAAGTAGAGGTGAAGGTAACTCTTCCAGTGGAAATATTGGCTCTGCTGACTATGATCAGACAGGCCCCCATAGATGGCTTCCAGTGAATTCCTTAAACTTCTAGTTGGGGGTGACCCGGCAAGCACCCATCTTGACAAAAGTGATTTAAAAAAATCAACTGAGCCAGGTGGAAGTTGTCAGCCAAACAGTGACTGCTTTCTATCAGATGCAGTCACTGTTGAACAGCACCAATGTATTCGGCTGCCTGGTTGCAATAGCCAGCAGTGGAGTTTTCTCCATTCACGCTGTTTAGTATAAAACAGAAGTAACTCACCTCGATCAACCTAGATGGTCCATTAAGACAGTGAGAGTAATCGGTGCTGAGGTTTAAGCTCCTGTCCTCCATAATAGTAACTGTACATGAAAACAGGTGCTCAATCCTGAGAGTTTCTTTATTGTACACAAGATAAACATTCCATATAGTGCTTCAGTGCTTACAGGTTTTGGCCCATGAGCGCTTTAAAGTGTCACTAAATCCAAATCATAAACAAACTATCAATAAATGGTGTATTACATGCTATTCATAGTCACTCAGTTACTATGAGATTTGTTTTCAGTATTCTGCAAAAAAAAAATGATTGATCCTGCTGTTCTCTATCTCCCCCTTGTGTCCAAGTCCCCAATTCAGCTAGGGATTTTGCAGAGCAATTTTGGCAGCTCTGCACATACTGTGTAGATGAGTTTCTATGCTGAGCATTATCACCCTATCACATCTGAGCAGCCTATGTGATCATAGTCACACGTGTGGTTGTACACACAGTGGTAAATTACAGCCCACTCCCTCCTCCATGCCTGCTAACCAGCCAAACACAATGGGGCAGGATATTACATGTACAATATCTCACAAAAGTGAGTACACCCCTTAACATTTTTGTAAAAATCTTATTATATCTTTTCATGTGACAACACTGAAGAAATTACATTTTGCTACAATGTAAAGTAGTGAGTGTACAGCTTGTATAACAGTGTAAATTTGCTGTCCCCTCAAAATAACTCAACACACAGCCATTAATGTCTAAACCACTGGCAACAAAAGTAAATACAAAATGAAAATGTCCAATTTGGGCCCAATTAGCCATTTCCACCCCCCGGTGTCATGTGACACAATTGTGTTGCAAGGACTCACGTGTAAAAGCCGTGCAGGTGTGTTAAATTTGGTGTTATCACTCTCACTCTCTCATACTGGTCATTGGAAGTTCAACATGGTACCTCATTGCAAAGAACTCTCTGAGGATCTAAATAAAAAGAATTGTTGCGATAAAGATGACCTAGGCTATAAGAAGATTGCCAAGACCCTGAAACTGAGCGGCAGCATGGGGCCAAGACCATAAAGCGGTTAAACAGGACAGGTTCCACTCAGGACAGGCCTCGCCATGGTCGACCAAAGAAGTGAAGTGCACGTGCTTAGCGTCATATCCAGATGTTGGGAAATAGACGTATGAGTGCTGCCAGCATTGCTGCAGAGGTTGAAGGGGTGGGGAGTAAGCCTTTCATTGCTCAAACCATATTCCGCACATTGCATCAAATTGGTCTGCATGGCTGTTGTCCCAGAAGTAAGCCTTTTCTAAAGATGATACACAAGAAAGCCCGCAAAATGTTTGCTGAAGTCAATCAGACTAAGGACATGGATTCATCTGGAACCATGTCCTGTGGTCTGATAAGACCAGATAAACTTATTTGGTTCAGATGGTGTCAAGCATATGTAGTGGCAACCAGGTGAGGAGTACAAAGACAAGAGTGTCTTGCCTACAGTCAAGCATGGTGGTGGGAGTGTCATGGCCTGGTTGTGCATGAGTGCAGTTCATATAGTTCATATAGTTCATATAGGGAACCATGAATGCCAACATGTACTGTGACATACTGAAGCAGAGCATGATCCCCTCCCTTTGGAGACTGGCCGCAGGGCAGTATTCCAACATGATAACAACCCCAAACACACCGCCACAGATGACCACTGCCTTGCTGATCGGTAATAACTGGCATTTTTTTATCGAAGGATCCAATTATCTCTAAATATGTATCTGATAGACCAGAAATTGTTTATAGAAGATCATGATCAAATAGGCCGCGTTCACACGATCAAATCTATCTGCTGGAAACGGTCGGCCCGACCATCCCAGCAGACAGATTCGATCGTGTGTACGGGCGAGCCGACGGATTTGGCCACCCGACAGATTTCAAAGCATGCTTTGAAATCTGTCGGCTGGGAACCCGTCCGCCCGACATGTCTGCTGGTTAGTATGCTAACCAGCAGACATGTCTTCTCGCACACGCGCCGAATGGTTTCACGCGCCAAAACCAATATGTCCCCAGCAGACAGATTTGTTCAAATCGGTCGGCCCGACCGATTTGAACAAATCTGTCTGCTCGTGTGTACGCGGCCTTAGAGATGGCCTTATACACAGTCATCTTTCTCCCAATGCCCCAGAATCAGAGGCGTCTGGTGGTTGTGGGACATATAGATGTGGCCAGTGTGATCAGTGTCCGTGGATTCATGAGGGTGGTGGTTGCCCCTTACCAAGAGGTGGTTTTCTTAAGTCCAGGGTGTTTGCAGACTGCAATACAATTGGAATTGTGTATCTAGCCACATGCTGGTGTGGCGTGTTTTTTTTTATCGGCAAAACGAAACGCCCTTTTGCTTAAAGGACCACGACCATTTATACTATCTGGATCCTGGCCTTTTATATACTCCCATCTGCAAACATATTGGACTTAACCAGAGTTATGACCCGTCATTCGTTTAATTTTTTGCTTTAGAAGTCATCCCCCTTCCAGAAAAAGGAGGTGACTTTGATAAAAAGATACTTCAATGTGAGGCTAAGTGGATTTTTGATCAACGAGCCACCTATCCGCCAACCCTCAATACCTCATTATCTTTCAAACCTTGTCTTTAGGTACATTGGGCCAGATTCAGGTACATCTGTGCATTATTGGACCGGCGTAGCGCACCGCCTTTACGTTAGACTGGCGCAATGTAGCGGCGCAATCACCCTATTCTCGTCGGTTTTACTCAGAAATTAGCGCCTGCGCAACGTTATTTCTGAGGCGCAAGGCGGAGTAATACAAATTGGGAAGGACGTGGGCGTGTTACATTGAAATTAGCCATGATCCCATGCAAATGAAGGGTCGGCCGGCTCGCGCATGTGCGCTTGAAGCATACCATGTCAGCACCTCTGTGCGCATGCTCACAACTCGGGAAGAGCGCAATCAGTGAAATTGGAAGTGGACTAGGGCAAAATCAAGAACTACGCAGACAGCATAAATAGACAGACAGAAACGCACTTCCATTGCAAAAGTACATCCCTTTGTATCCCTCCCTATACAGCAAGGTGCTTTTGTTCTGTTGTTAGTTGCGTTGTGGTTTGTCTTTGTGATATTTGTGGACTGTGTGATCTAGTGTTTGTTAGAAGATATTTGTAAGTGATTTTTGGTGACTGCTTGTGAGAGTTTTTGGTTGATAGTTTTTTGTTCGTTTGTTTTCTTGCTTGATTTTTCCTGCTTGTTTTTGTGAGTGATTTTTCCTGCTTGTTTTTGTGAGTGATTTTTGCTGATTGTTTTTGTGAATGATTTTTGCTGACTGTTTGGGAGAGAGTTTTTGTATGAGTATGACGGAGAGAAAGAGGAAGTTAAATTTTACTTTTGGGGAGAAACAAATTCTTGCCCGGGCCATTTCCCAATATGGGCGTTACCTCCACGGCCCGGAGAGTGCCCACACCACACCGGCCAGGAGGAGAGAGATTTTAGACATGATTACTGAGGAGGTGAATGCATCGGGGGGGGGGGGGAGACCCGGACACGGTCAGGAATTGAAAAGAAGATCAATGACCTCCGGCGTCTGGTCAAAAAGAAGCTGGCCAAAATGCTAGCCCATGCCAGGGCCACAGGAGGGGGCCCACCATGCCCTGTTAGGCTGACAGCGGAGGAGCGTGCGGTGGCCCAGACCTTTCATAGGCAAGAAGTGGAGGGCCTGCCTGGCTATGACTCAAGTCAGGAGCCTGTGATGCCAGGTAAGGTTTTTTTGCCCTATCAGGTGTGTAGCATGTGTGGGGGAGGGGGTGAAAGGGAATATGTGGCAAGTGTGTGGATCCTCCAACCTGTGAATGTTTTGTGTCATCCACAGATGTGCAGGAGGGTGCTGGGCTATCTGGGCTGACCGCACCATCCCCAGGACAGCAGCCTGATGAGGACCCCCCGACAAGGCCAGAGTCCTCGGAGGAGGTTGAGGAGGAGGAGTTTGAGGAGGAGGAGGAGTCCATGTCAGGCAGTGGACTTTTGTTTTTGGAGGACTCTTCCCCTCTGGCTGGCAGCAGCCAGCCCTCCATAAGGGGTAGCCCCTCCCACTCCTCCCCCAACAGGGCACCCCTCCCAAGGGGCTCCCCTTCTCCCTGGCCACAAGCATCAGCTGGAGGCAGGAAGGTGACCCAGAAGACCAGGGGGGTGGCCGATGTCCTGCCCGCCAATCTGAGAAGGGACCAGTTCCTTCAGACCCGCCATCTGGGAGAGGTCAGCCAGACTTTGGTGCGGGTGGAGGAGAGCCTGTCCTCCATAAAGGATACGCTTGGGGACCTGGACTGCCACTCCCTGGCTCTTACAAACTGCCTAAACGACCTGCAGACTACAACAGCAGGCGTTGGGCAGGATGTGAGGGCCCTCACCCAGGCTATCCAGGTCAACACGGCAACACTAGGTGCTGGCCTGAACAGAATTGCCGTGGCCTTGGAGGGCAGGCCGCCAGGTGGGCAGAGACCAGTGGCTGCTCCTCCTTCCCCGGATTACCCCCTCCTCAATGAGTCTACCCTGAGGAGCCGGGCCATGGCCGGGGGCGCCCCAGGCGTGGCTCACGTCAACGGCATTAATTTGTTTTTCCGCTTTTTTTTTGGCCTGTTTTTTTTTTGGCCTTTTTTTTTTTTTTGCTGGAAAATTTTTGTTTTTGCTGGGCATTTTTTTTTGGGGGGGTTGTGAATGCTGTTTGAATGTGGGGGTGACATTCCTGCCGGAAAAGGGGTGTCACCCTCATCTTTGGTGGAGAAGGGTTCCCCAGGACCAGGGAGAAGTGATCCCCAGGTCCGTGTGAATGGTGTATGAATGTACAGTGACATAATTGGAGCCTTGGCGTGGCGTTGCTGCTCACAAGTCCTGCATGGTGGACTTGTGCCAATCAAATTTGATGAGGATGTGGGTTGTGTGTGCTAGGGACCACAGTGGTGTGCATGCATGCATTCTCATTGTGCCTTGATTCATGTGTGTGTTTAACGTGCAAAGATGCATAATGTGAGCTGGCATGAGATGGGGTCATGAGATGGGGTCCCAGTGCATATGCAGAGTCAGCTTGAAGGGAAAAGACAGGAGGATGTTAGTAGTGCATGTGCCCCTTGTGATGTGTGCATCATGGGGGGGGACAGTCATGCCTGCCACCCATGTCACTCACCAACCAGCCAGCTGTGCCCATACATGTTCTGTTCGAAATCTGTGGGGATGGGGCTCTGATTGTATATGTAGCTGTCATGGGTGTCATGGGTAGTGTCATGTGTTGGGCTGGTGATGTCCTCCTGCAGGGTTGTGGTTAATTCCATGATGGCATATGAGGGGTGAATCTGAAGATGCGAGACACCTCAGAATCACTCATGCCATAGATGTCTATGCGTGTGTGATATATCCTCTCCCGTGAAGAGTGAATAGTGAAGAGTGAGGGGCTTGTATCAGATAAGAATATTGTATTAGATTAGATTAAATTGTAAAGTTTATAAAAGCAAAAAAAAAGTTTTCAAAAAAAATCCTTTGCCCTCAGTGCCCTCCTCAATGCCCTCCTCCTTCTTTGCTCATCTAAAGTCAGTAGTATAGCTATGACCATGGATGCCACTGGCATGTTGGCATACAGTTTGTTGGGCAACATGTGTGACTGCTCAGCTCCTCACTAACAGTGTTGCTTTATCTGACATGTAGACGAATTGTCTAATTTTATACCAGCTTTTATATGGTCTAATTTTAGACAGGACATTTAGCTGTTGCGCACAGCGCGTAGCCTGCGCTGCACCAATGTTCTTTTGTGGATCCCCGTAACTCCCTCATTAGCATATTTGAATAGCAAATCAATGGTGTGTCTAGCGCAGTTTTGCGTGGACGGATGCGCCTTTCTAACGAAATTACGCTGGACAAAAAAAAATAGATTTCTTGCGTATCTCGTTTTGGGAATGCCGTGCATCGAAACGCACACGCACAATTAGACTTACGCCGCGCATCTCCTGTATCGCCGGCGTAATCGCTCTGTGAATCTGGCCCATTGTTTGTATATATATATATATATATATATATATATATAGAGAGAGAGAGATATGCAATTTTCTATTTTTTTTTTCTTCTTTTTCTTTGTTGATATTTAAAGAATACATTAAGGGTAATTTTTAGTAAATGAAAATTAAAAGTTTGATGATTGTTGTAGAACACACTAACTATAATATTCTTTAACAACGACTAATACTATATTGTTACTGTTATATGTGTATTTAGTAAAAAAATGTTTTAGGGCGTTATATTATACTAAATTGTAATTCCTCTGCATTACTGATTGTGCCTTGCGCCATCCACTCTGTCCTTATGTTGTGATGTGCATGATGATTGTGGCTTCTAGTTAGTGCGGATATTTGCATGTCCCTATGGAGAGGGGAACTTCTTCTGTTCTGCCCTCACTTCCTGTCTCTACTTTGTATTGACATTGTGTGCACGTGGTGTGTGCTCCACATGTGGCGCATGCGTCCTGCGTTCCACAAATACGCGTGCGTCATTAGTTCCACGTATAGGCATGCGCCGTGCGTGTAGTGGTATGTGCGTGCACAACTAGGGACTCGCAAACCGGAAGTGACGTCGGGGGTCATCAGACCTTTCACTTCCGATGAGAACGTTTGCTCTTAAGACGGCGCTGACAGTATCCATGTCAAATGCCGTCTTGGGAGTAGGAGGCAGAAACCCATAGGTCGCCCGTGAGCAGTCTTTGTGTGCTGCACTGGTTATTTCCCAATATTTGTGGAAAGTGAATACTACCATGATCACTCACAGGTATTCAAAGTTTCTTAACAATATTGGTTTTGTTATCCAGCTTATATCCTGGACTTTGGGTTTGAGAATTATGTTATTATTATGGCATTGCTGTAACTAACCTCCGCTATGCCATCTTTGGAAAGTGTTAACTTTGCTTGCCATCTCCTTGGGGGAGGAGGGGGGGGGGGTTCCTTTCATTAATAGGGATCCAGTTATTAACTCATCTCTATAGTCCAGCTATATTTTACTTCAACCTTAACCCTTTCTTCTTTGACATTTACCTAAGCCTATATCAATACATGGGTGTAATATTTGGGATATTCATCATACCGGCTTAATTCGGCTTTGATTAAATTTAATAGACTTGTGGTAATCCACGTGTATTTGTACCAAGCTGGTTCAGCAGTATGTCTTTTATTATTGGCATATTATTTGTTACTATATATATTTTTCTTTTTCTTATTATTTATTACTATCTTTAATAATTTACAGACTTTTGATCTGTTGATGGGCTCTCCGAACGTCCTAATATCCGCACATTTTTTGACCTAGTGGATCTGACGGCCACTGGTCATTGCCGTGGCCATTTGCCCCTCTCAGCCATTGGGACTTTTGGGTTGCATTTTGGTACATAAAATTCAGTTACTAGCAGAGTTGGTGAGTACACAGTAATTTCTTTGTCCTACACAGACCACACAATTCAAAAGAAAAGTTGCAGGGCTCTGGCGAAGCACCCCTGTGCAAAACTTGTTGGCCACCTGCACATTGTTATTTATCCTGCTTTTGTAACTATGCTAATACTTGAATATTTGTTTTTAACGATTATTATTACATTTTGATACTTTTTTGAACAATCTGTGTCTAGTGTGCTTACCTTTAAACAGGATTGACATCTCTCACTTTAAAATCCCTTATTTTGGGAGAGCTATTATTGTCTCTCTCAATTGTTCTCTTTTCTTTTATTGTATCCAACACTGGGACTGTGAGATATTGTCATCTGTATCTGGAAACAATTCCACTACCTTCTTTTTACACTGCCTTGCTAAAGAAGCTGAGGGTAAAGGTGATGGACTGGCCAAGCATGTCTCCAGACCTAAACCCTATTGAGCATCTGTGAGGCATCCTCTAACAGAAGATGGAGGAGCGCATGGTCTCTAACATCCACCATCTCCGTGATGTCATCATGAAAGAGGACTCCAGTGGCAACCTGTGAAGCTCTGGTGAACTCCATACCCAAGAGGGTTAAGGCAGTGCTGGAAGATAATGATGCCCACACACAATATTGACACTTTGGACCCAATTTGGACATTTTCACTTATGGATGTACTCACTCTTGTTGCCAGCGGTTTAGACACTAATGCCTGTGTATTGAGTTATTTTGACGGACAGCAAATTCACTGTTATACAAGCTGTACACTCACTACTTTACATTTTAGCAAAGTGTAATGTCTTCAGTTTTGTCACATAATATAATAATAATAATATAATAAAAAAGTTTTTAAAAATGTGAGCGTGTACTCACTTTTGTGAAATACTGTAGACTGATGGAGGCTTTACCTCCTTCTTATTCTTAGACACATAATGGAGGGGTGTGACCCAGCCCGTGACTGACAGAAATCCCATACTGTTATTTTAAAAAAATAATAAAGATTTGATTTCAAATATATATTTGTATGACAATTTAAAACTGTTTATTGATATTAATTATTTATTTTTACTCTGTATTCCAAAGGCTATTGTATTTTATTTGGAACATGTGACCAGCAGCAGATGACTAGAAGCTTTTGTTTCCTTGCAGACAGGCTGGAAAAGATCCCGGTTATGTGACAGCTGTATATCGATTAGGAAAAAGGTACTACTTAGATGTTTTTTTTAATTAAAATAATTACAGTGCCATCATCCACATACAGAAATAAAAGGGACCATGTAAAGTACACAGGGTGTGTTCAGTATCACTTTAATTATAGTAAAATTATTATTTGTTATGATTAAGGCCCTGTTGGGCTGAAGCACGTAAGCTCTGAGGCAAAGTGTGGAATTGTTATTCTGTATTCAATAAAAATATGCAAGCTTTCATGGCATTGAGTGCCAGTTTCAATTGTACATGATGTTTAGTAGACATGTGCAAGTTCTAGCTATTTTACTGCTCCTCCTCTTTGGTTATAATCTTCCAATAACATTCATCATCATCATTATTTTTATTTTACTTCCCCCACCCAATTCCAGCAGCCATCTGTTCTCTCTATAATGTCGAATCTTTTCTCTCTATAATGTCAAATCTTTTCTCTCTATAATGTTGAATCTTCTCTCTCTATAATGTTGAATCTTTTCTCTCTATAATGTTAAATCTTTTCTCTCTATAATGTTGAATCTTTTCTCTCTATAATGTCGAATCTTTTCTCTCTATAATGTCAAATCTTTTCTCTCTATAATGTTGAATCTTTTCTCTCTATAATGTCTAATCTTTTCTCTCTATAATGTCAAATCTTTTCTCTCTATAATGTCGAATCTTTTCTCTCTATAATGTCAAATCTTTTCTCTCTATAATGTCGAATCTTTTCTCTCTATAATGTCGAATCTTTTCTCTCTATAATGTTGAATCTTTTCTCTCTATAATGTCAAATCTTTTCTCTCTATAATGTTGAATCTTTTCTCTCTATGTAGAATAATCTTGGACTAATTTTACTGCTCCTCCTCTTTGGTTACAATCTTCCAATAACATTCATCATCATCATTATTTTTATTTTACTTCCCCCACCCAATTCCAGCAGCCATCTGTTCTCTCTATAATGTCGAATCTTTTCTCTCTATAATGTCAAATCTTTTCTCTCTATAATGTCGAATCTTTTCTCTCTATAATGTCGAATCTTTTCTCTCTATAATGTCAAATCTTTTCTCTCCATAATGTTGAATCTTTTCTCTCTATGTAGAATAATCTTGGACTAATAGAGTTAAGGTTAGGCACAATCGACCAACGAAAACGAAAATAAAGCATTTGTTTATGTCGGATCTTTCGGTTTTCGTATTTGTTTTCGTTTGTTAAAATAATAACGAAAATACCTGATATTCGGATGAAAACGAATGCACATGTCTACTGTTTAGTATACATGGGGGAATACATTTTCTCTCATTCAGCCCACAGGTTGAACAAGAAAAAAATCAAGCGTGAATGACTTTAGAGATTTCCTCTTATCTTCAAACTCTTTCTCCAGGAAGTGAAGGGAAATCTCCCCAATGGGACACAGACAGCAAAAAATAAACTGGCAGAAGTTTTAACTCTTCTGTACTCCATCCATGGTCAAGCGACTTCTGTAAAGCTAAATAGTAAGACTCGGACAAATTAAATATCATTCAATTAGGGTTTATATCTACTTTTATTTCATCTCAAACCTTACCCTGTGCTAAGCCTGCATCCTATAGCTGGCTAGAGAGTGGATCAAAACTGTAATGTGCTTTGCTTTACAAATCTTTTGGCTGGTATATACTGTGCATCTGGCTGGAGTTATGCTTTAACAGCGGGGTATGATAAGGACGTACACAGTTATTACATTTTACTTGGGAGTAATCCAATAAGAAAATAAATATTGTGACCTAATTTTTTGGACTTAAAACTCCCTAAAATGACATGATCCATAAAAAACTGCAGAGTTCATACAATAAATCCTTCTGCAGGAAAGTGCCAGAGTTCCTCCATATTTTTTACTTTTGACACTTTTTAGTTATTCACAAGCTGGATCAAATTAGTCCTCTATGCTACACCACTGAAGTTCCCTTGCTTCTCTTTTGCTCCTAGATTTCACTGATACACAAATCTGTCAATGTTTTATTTCATATAATGCACCACATTACAGAGACGCAGAGTGAGCGCAAAACACAGAACATCTGTGGCTGGTTAAGTGCGGGACACAAGTATTATATTTACAGACTTGATGTAGTACAGTCAACTTCAAGTGGCAGAAACACGGTTACTCAGCTCCACCAGGGCTATGAGTTACTTGGCTATACTATTACACATCACTGGGCTACAATTATATAAATTACCTTGATTATGCAAAAATACAGGATATTTAATTATTTTGTGACTAAAGGTCATTGAAGCCTAGATGTCTAGGCCAAATGTAGCAGCCTCAGCATGAGTCAGTTACATTTTTTTAAATTTTTTTGGTACATTGTTGTAAAAAAATCTGTACTTATGTTATAAATTAATCTGAAAAAGGGACACCATTGTAAACATACTAATATAATACATAAATAATATAATGTAACTTTTTTACAGGTACATTTTTTTTTTTTAACATTTTGAAAAAAAAAACCTTGACATTTTCTACTTTCTGTTATTAAACATATTCAGTAAAATCAATACACTTTCAAAATCAATCTCTGCAAGCCTTACATAAATACATTAAAAAGTGATATACATATACAGTATTTACGTTACATATACATAAAATTCATAGTGTTCAATTAAAAAAAAATCATTACAATAAATAGCGTACAATTCAATTTATCATATATAAAAAAACAAATCAGCAGTGACTGTCCAATGTAAATAAGTAAAATGTTCTTGTGATAAAGTGAATTTTTTATTTTTTTTCAAATAATCCAAATCTATGAAAGAAAGTGCCCAAAAAAATAACTGAAAGGTTAAGTAGCTTAAGTACCTTAATTAAAATTGTGCACATTTTGTTTTGGATTGTGTTCTAGGTGCAGCAGCTCTAAATATGTTGGCACTTCATGCAGTATTATTTTTTGTAATATACAACAAATACAACATACTACAAATATAATTTTGCATTACAGTTTTATCAGGATTAACATTCGCATGCTGCATACAATTTATATTCTTTGGTTTCCAATGGGTTAACAAATTGTAACCTCCCCCCCCCCCAAATCCTCAGTATTCCATACTTTTTGCAATTAGGTATGTGCAGCCTTCTGTAGAGCTAATTTGACAACTGAAAATCTGTCCACGTAGGTACACACTCATTCATAAGTTTCAAATCACCTGATACAGAACAATACTGCCAACTGACATTTTTGTTTTCTCCTTTTTTCCATGACACCTATATGGTAAAAGCACATATTTAATAAATATCTAAACTTTGTGTAGGTGTGGGTATTTTATATATAAAGATCAGAATGTTGTTAGAAGCTCTCTCAGACACTTTTTTTTGCTTTTGAACCCCTTTAGGTCTACTTGTGACAAAACATAAACGGTGTTGTTGAACTGGGTTTAATGCAGTTTCCTATAGCTATTGTAGGGATCATATACCCTGTACTATCTGTATTTTTCAGTAGCTGTGCTGCCTAATGTTTTAGAGTTATTTATTTACATCACTTCCTGTCTGTGTGTGGCAGGATTAGAATACCCAGAGGAAGGAATAGGAGAGAGAAAGAGGAGCTGAGACCATATGTCCACATGAACTGTTGCTAATCCAGACCAGAGGCAGGGATTATTAATCAAGTGTTCCAGTGTTAATAGTTTACTTTTGTTGCCTATAGCCTTGAATACCTCCCAACTATTGGACCTTGAGAATGAGGGAGAATTCCAGGGAAGTAAGAATCTGTGCCAAAGGGTGGGTGTGGCCTAATTGTTAACAGTAGGAGGGGCTTAAGGGGCACAGGTAAACAAAACCTGGGCTTCCACATACCAATAAAATATACTCTGATTGCTGTGCCACATGCAAGGGTCTCACAGACACATATAAAGCTCCACCAAATCACTTGGACCAGTGCACAAAGCAAGGTCCATAAAGACATGGATGAGCAAGTTTGGGCTTGAGAAACTTGACTGGCCTGACCTCGACCTCATAAATGCGCTTTTGGAAGAATGGTCAAACATTCCCATAGGCACATTCCTAAACCTTGTGTACAGCCTTCCCAGAAGAGTTGAAGCTGTTATAGCTGCAAAGGGTGGACCAACTCAAAATTGAACCCTACAGACTAAGACTGGGCTGCCATTAATGTTCATGTGTGTGTAAAGGCAGGCGTCCCAATACTTTTGGCACACTTTTGTATATTTGAAAATGTATCATTCCTGATGTACTGAATGCCTATGTCATCTTGAGGCCCTAAAGTACCATTACAGTACCATTTATCCCTTTTTTGGAGTAGATAGTCCAAAGTATTTAGTAAGAGCCATGGCAAGTTGTTTAACCACTTAAGACCCGGACCAAAATGCAGCTAAAGGACCTTGCCCCTTTTTTTGCTTTAACTGACAATTGCGCGGTCGTGCAACCTGCCTCCCAAACAAAATTGGCGTCCTTTTTTCCCCACAAATAGAGCTTTCTTTTGGTGGTATTTGATCACCTCTGCGTTTTTAATTTGTTGCGCTATAAACAAAAATTTTTAAAAAAATGCAATATTTTTTATTTTTTGCTCTAATAAATATCCCCCAAAAATATATAAAAAATGTTTTTTTTTCCTCAGTTTAGGCCGACACGTATTCTTCTATCTATTTTTGGTAAAAAAAATCGCAATAAGCGTTTATCGGTTGGTTTGCGCAAAATGTATAACGTTCACAAAATAGGGGATAGTTTTATTGCATTTTTATAAAAAAAAATTTTTTTTACTACTAATGGCGGCGATCAACGATTTTTTTTCGTGACTGCGACATTATGGCGGACACTTCGGACAATTTTGACACATTTTTGGGACCATTGTCATTTTCAAATCAAAAAATGCATTTAAAATGCATTGTTTACTGTGGAAATTACAGTTGCAGTTTGGGAGTTAACCACAGGGGGCGCTGATGGGGTTATGTGTGACCTGAAGTGTGTTTACAACTGTAGGGGGGTGTGGCTGTAGGTGTGACGTCATTGATTGTGTCCCCCTATAAAAGGGATGGCACGATCGATGCTGCCGCCACAGTGAAGAACGGGCAAGCCGTGTTTACACACGGCTCTCCCCGTTCTTCAGCTCCGGGGACCGATAGCTAGATCAGCTAGAAAACAGCGATGAAGGAGCTGTGGTGGCTCAACGTGATTGGCACTGCGCTGACAAGCCATTCACCTCTGCAGCCAAGGGATCCCGGTCTCGGCTACATGTGAATTGAGTTTGGTGGTCTCAGCCCGGCTCCCGGTGGGTGTGCTATGCAAGGTACGCCTGTGCTTAGTACGCCCACCCCCCCCCACAAAAACCACCACACTTGCACGCACACAAAATTGGTTTAAAACACATGCACTTTGGCCATGCGGTCTCTTAAAATAAAAGAGAGGCGAAGGACCTACGGGGCTGGCTGGGTGGGCTAGGCCCCCTCACTCCCTCATAGGGGGAGTCCCTCTGCCCCATTGGGGTCCCGTTGGGCCCCAGTTGGGCTCCCAAGAGGAGCAGGTAGGGCGGGGTGAGTGGGAGGCCCCCTTCACACCCGCCATTGCCACCAGGGGCATGGAGAAGGATGGCGATTGCCTCCGGGGGGAGGGTCTGCCTACTCCCAACTCCTGCAGTCCGGCTCCTCTCTCTCGAGTTCACGCACAAAAATACACTTTAAAAAAAAATAAAAAAAAAATAAAACAGCGATAATAAATTATAATCACTTGCAGAATTGAGCGATAGTGATTTGTCTGCAAATTCGTCATAAAAAAAAAAATAATGACAGCGACAATTCTGCAACTGAGCAAATTTCAGTGTTTTTGATTTGATTACATTATTGAATAATTTTTATTATAATTACATTATCATTTGTTATAATTATTTATAGTTATTTATTATATTAATATTTAATATTTTTGTTTTTCAAACTTTATCATACCCGGGATGTGGGTGACTGAGGACAAAGAGAAGGCAAATTTATTAAATGCTTTCTTTAGCTCTGTGTATACAATGGAGTATGGGGGAGCACATGTCCATAATGGGGGTGGGAGTGACACAGCCCCAAATCCACAATGGCTCAAAAGTGATATGGTCCAGAAATATTTAGACAGAACAAAGGTGGATAAAGCACCTGGACCAGATGGCATCCACCCACGGATCCTAAAAGAATTGAGCTGTGAAATTTCAAAGCCACTATATCTAATATTTAGGGACTCATTAATGACAGGAATAGTACCACTGGATTGGCGTAGAGCCAATATGGTGCCTATATTTAAAAAGGGAACAACGTCTTTACCAAGTAACTATAGACCTGTTAGTTTAACTTCTATAGTTGGGAAGATACTGGAATGTTTAATAAAAGACCACATGGATGAGTTCTTGCTGGAAACAAACTATTTAAGCAGCAGACAGCATGGATTCATGAAAGACAGAAGTTGTCAGACAAACCTGCTTTCCTTTTATTAAGAGGTAAGTAAAACCCTGGACAGAGGCGTGGCAGTGGATGTGGTATACTTGGATTTTGCAAAAGCATTCGATACAGTTCCCCACACACGGCTCATGTGTAAGGTAAGGTCTACAGCAGGGGTGTCAAACTGAATTTCATCGTGGGCCGCATCAGCATTATGATTGCCCTCAAAAGGGCCGGTTGTATCTGTGAGATTAGATGTCCAGCACATCCCCCACCATGGGCGTCCGCTGAACTTTTTCCAGGGGGGGGCATAATTTTACAGTCACCTATGCTCCGCTTCTTTGACAATGTCATGAAGGGCAGGGGCTTAGTCATTATCCCATAAAGCCTTCTCCCTTAACTTGTACTCACAGTCCCCACTTGTAAGGTCACGGTGGTCTTCCTTCTCCCAAGTCCTGTTTCCACATGTCCCTTTGAAAATACATTACAGGCAGCAAAACAAACACGAGGGTGCACATACAGGAAGCAGCTAGAGGTGGCAGTAAAGAGCTCTGTAACTCAGTGACACTGATCTTGCAACAGCTGTGGAGCCAACTCGCACAAACACAGAGAGAGTCAGCACAGCTACAGATGTGAGCATGGCAGACCCTTGCCGATTCCAGGGGGGGTCACTGGCCCCCCCTTACTCCTATGAGCGGACGCCCATGTCCCCCACCCCTTTACATTAGATGTCAAGAGCCACCCCACCATCAGAAGTTGAGTGCCCCACTCTCCCTTCCATCACAGTGCACCCCCCTTTCATTATGCTGCTGCTGGGAAGAAGCTGGATGCATTGCTTGAAAGCAAAAATTAGGGGTCTGGAGTAGGACCAGAGGAGGGCTGGAGTTCTCCTGAAGCTGCAGGAGAGGTGCGAGGGCCACATGAAACGGTCTGGAGGGCCGGATTCGGCCCGCGGGCCTTGTGTTTGCCACCTATGGTCTACAGGATTGGATATATCAGTTTGTAAATAGATAGAAAACTGTCTGAAAGACAGGATTCAGAGAGTTGTGGTTAATGATTCTTACTCTGAATGGTCCAAGGTTATCAGCGGTGTACCCCAAGGTTCAGTGCTGGGTCCCTTGCTTTTCAATATATTTATAAATGATATTGGGTCTGAGATCGAAAGTAACATTTCTGTTTTTGCAGATGACACCAAGCTATGCAGTGGAATAACGTCCTTACAGGACGTCTCCAATTTACAAGCCGACCTCAGTGCTCTGTCTAAGTGGGCGACTAAGTGGCAGATGAGGTTTAATGTTGATAAATGTAAAGTTATGCACTTAGGGGCTAAGAATATGCATGCACCATACATGCTAGGGGGAGTACAACTGGGGGGATCTGTAGTGGAGAAGGATCTGGGGGTTTTAGTTGATCATAAGCTCAATAATGGCATGCAATGCCAAGCTGCGGTTTCCAAAGCGAGCAAAGTCCTTTCTTGTATTAAGAGAGGTATGGACTCCAGAGAGAGAGATATCATTTTGCCCCTGTACAAATCATTAGTAATACCTCAGCTGGAATATGCAGTCCAGTTTTGGGCACCAGTTCTCAAAAAGGATATCGGAGAACTGGAGAAAGTGCAGAGAAGGGCAACCAAACTGATAAGAGGCATGGAGGAGCTCAGCTATGAGGAAAAATTAGAAGAACTGAATTTCCTCACTCTTGAGAAGAGGAGAATAAGGGGGATATGATCAACATGTACAAATGTACAAATATATAAGAGGTCCATATAGTGAACTTGGTGTTGAGTTATTCACTTTAAGGTCAACACTGAGGACAAGGGGGCACTCTTTACGTCTGGAGGAAAAGAGATTTCACCTCCAAATACGGAAAGGTTTCTTCACAGTAAGAGCTGTGAAAATGTGGAACAGATTCCCTCCAGAGGTGGTTCTGGCCAGCTCAGTAGATTGCTTTAAGAGAGGCCTGGATTCTTTCCTAAATGCACGTAATATAACTGAGTACTAAGATTTGTAGGTAAAGTTGATCCGGGGTAAATCCGATTGCCTCTCGGGGGATCAGGAAGGAATTTTTCCCCTTCGGTAGCAAATTGGATCATCGCTCTGCTGGGGTTTTTTGCCTTCCTCTGGATCAACTGTGGGTATGGAGTTAGGTGTATGGGATTGTACTGTGTTTTATTTTGTTTGTTTTTTTTTTTTTTTGTTTTTTTATGGTTGAACTGGATGGACTTGTGTCTTTTTTCAACCTAGCTAACTATGTAACTATGTCTTGTTTGGACAGATTTAAGCAAGTTATTCCTAAGAATTGCAGGCCTACAGTATAAAACGCCAAATTTCCATGCAAAAAATTGTACCGCTTTTGGTATGTAATTCCAGACGGAATCATACCGCCAGGGAGGTTAAGTGATTAAAGTTGTAATTTTTTTTGTCACATATGTTTGGAAAATTAGCAAAAATAAAAAACAATGGTGGTAATGTACTATATCGTGAATATGCGTTCGCGTGGTAATTCGTGATCAAAATGCCAAATAGCGCTAATTAGCGCCCAAATGGAATTCACAATAGTGCTGGTGAACAAATACTTCCAAAATCAAATTCACTAAAGCGCCCAGACAACAGATAGATGTTTAGAGCATGATATGATTGCCTAAATGGTACTGAAATATGTGGTATATTGTTTAAAGATAATTTGCTTTTAAACTGTGTTAAAAAAGTGATTTCTACACTGAAATATCCTTAAAAGTCTGAGAAGAGATAAATTCCCTGTCTCTTTACCAGTGGCGTAACTAGAGACTTCAGGGCCCCGGTGCAAGAAATCATGAAGGGCCCCCCCTCCACAGTGGCATGACAGTCAGGTGGACCCCTCACACTGGCAGGCGGCAGTCGTGCACCTCAAACGGGCAGACTTGGCGGAATTACAGGGCCCAGTCGCAACGGCGACTGCTGCGACCCTGATAAATCCGCCATTAGTTAAAGGTGTGTTACATGCAGAGTTCAAGGTGTGCTATGTACAGAGTTCGGGGTGTGCTTCATACAGAGTGCAGGGTGTGCTACGTACAGAGTCCGGTGTGTGCTACGTACTGAGTCCGGGGTGTGCTACGTACAGAGTCCGGGGTGTGCTACGTACAGAGTCCGGGGTGTGCTACGTACAGAGTCCGGTGTGTGCTACGTACAGAGTCCGGGGTGTGCTACGTACAGAGTCCGGGTGTGCTACGTACAGAGTCCGGGGTGTGCTACGTGCAGAGTACAGGGTGTGCTATGTGCAGAGTACAGGGTGTGCTACATACAGAGTCCAGGGTGTGCTACGTACAGAGTCCCGGGTGTGCTACGTACAGAGTGCAGATTTCAGAAGTGCCACATTTCTGCGGAAAAAAAGCCTGGAGAAAAAGTATACAGTGCAAACACTGTCTACAGCCATGAAACATACAGCCACAGCACCTGTGATCATCATTATCATGCTGATAATTACACTGTACTTCATGTGACTGTACTGTATATAGCCTATATACACTACAGTCACATGAAGTACAGTATAATATAGGCTGTACAGTGTGATCATCACTCAGCATGATAATGATGATCACAGGTGCTGTCTTTCATGCCTGCAGACAAAGTTTGCTCTGTATACTTTTACTTTAGTATACTATAGCAACCACTGCAGTCTGAGTCTCAATACATGGACACTCACATACATACATACATATTCACATGCACACACACACATTCATACACACATGCAAACACACACACACACAGTAGATAAAAAACGGCAGTCTTTTACCTTAGCAGCTCTTCCTGTCGGGTACTGCACTGTAGGGGGAGACAAAGAGCACACACTTTGCTTTCAGTTTGTAATGACTGTGACGAGCTCCCCGCACAGTGCCGATTACAGTTCGGCTTGGGATCGGGGAACTTGTCTGTGCTCCTTCTTTTGAAGCACTGTATACAGGGGGCCCTCGGGGCCCCCCTCCAGCAAGGGGCCCGGTCACCATGGCGACCTCAGCACCCCTATAATTCCGCCACTGCTCTTTACAACTAGGTGCCAGCACAACTGAGCATGCAAACTACTCTCATTTTAACTCCCATGCATTTTTGTAAAGGGAGCTATAGTAAATATCGAAATTAAGGCTGGGTTAAAAAGCATTTTTGGGAGTGAAAGTATGAGTTATGTCTTAAAGAGGAAGGGGTGTGACCTTGACAGAAAGGGGTGAATTATATTTAAATTAGGGGTTGCGCGAGTTTAGTAAGGCCTAGGGCAGCACAAAACCTAAATACACCACTGCCTTTTGTGGTTAAACAATCACTCTCCATTTGAACAATACTAGTTCCCTGGTTATTATGCTGATCCAATAGCTTCAGTGTCACTGGCCCAGAACAGGATCTGATTTCTTGTTCTAGGTCCAGGTCTCAAAATATTGAATCCAAAAACAGCCAGGCAACTAGTATTTTTTAAGAAGGAGATCACTGACAGCCTTGACAGCCTTGATATCAGTAAAGGTTTCTTCCTCCAGTGCTACACTCAGAAGCACAACTTTAGAATAAATGTTTTGAATGTTGTGAGGAAACTGGATGCAGCAACTGCCACATAGCTGAAAGGGACAGCTGCCTGCTCAGAGCCAGCGGCTTCTCTCCTCCTCAGAGCTCAGCAGATTAGATTCCCTTGTAAACTGTAACAATACGCACAGTCGGCTGAAACAGTTTACAAGGAAAGCAAGGCTGTGCTCCAGCCGAATGCTCCTGATCCAGGCCTCTGCAAAAATAATGTGTTCCCTTTGACGGTATCACACCACAGCAGCATACAGATTTGTGCAATGGAGAACTCAGCACTCATTACTACTGTAGAAACCAATCAAGGAGCACAAAGTCGCAAAAGCAATTTATTTAGGTTTAGATACAAACTATCACGTGTATGGTATTCTACTGTGTTCCTAAAATCAGATCATTTGTATTAATGCCAAAAATAAAAACAGAAAGCAGACACCATTATATCACCATCTCAGTGAAAAGCAGTGTTTATTTTGGTTGTCATAATGCACTTCTAATTGTTATGTACAAACAGTTATGCAATGATGACTTATTATTTCCAAAGTCGTGGTTTGTACACAATGCACATGAGCGAGATCAAGAGGTACATGTTGGGTAGTCAGCTGCACCGTATCCCAGAAGGAGCAACAAGTGGGCTTCAGGTGCTCACACTGAGGCCGGGTTCACACTTGTCCGACAAACGCTCCGACATTGGGAGCTCATGTCGCATGACGTGTGAAAATCAATGTTTCCCTATGAGAGCCGTCTTATCTGGTCTAACACAAGTCTGTCCGACTTTGAAAACTCTCCCTGTACTACTTTGCTCTGACATTGATCCTACTTCAGCCCATTGAATATCATTGAAGTCGGACCAAAGTAGGAGCCTTGTCCTTATCAGACATCCGACATGTGATTACAGCAGCAGTAAAAGGAATTTATCTCACTCTGGGATTGTTTTGATTGGTCAAAGAACAAGTCAGACTATCACAAAGTAGGACCAAAGTAGTATCCTGTTCATGAAAGTTGGATGGATGTAGGACCAATGTAGGATCAATGTAGGACCAATGTAGGACAAATGTCGCAGAGCAAAGTAGGATGAAAGTTGTACTGCTGTTGTGTAGTATAGTGTGAACCCGGCCTTTATTTTTTCATTTTGGATAGACACACACTAGCCAACTTTTGTTCTCAGATTTACTTTAGATTTACTGAAACCATGTAGTGAGAGGCCTGCCTGATTGCATACAAATTTAAACTTAAAGGAGTTGTAAAGGAATATTTTTTTTGCTGAAATTACTATTTACAGGGTATAGAGACATAATAGTTAACTGATTCATTTTAAAAATTATTAAAAATAGATACAAATCAATTATATAATAATCATCTATTTTCATGCTTCTGTGAAGTACAGAGACACAGAGCCAATACAGGGCAGCGTTTGTTTTTAAAATGAAACTGATTGGTTCTGAGGGGTTTTAGACACACAGTAATCACACCTCCTTGATTAGAGACCACAAAGAGAAGCTCCCATGACTTTTTTTATAAGGAAACAGACAACCAGGAAGTGTGCATAACAGAGAAGAATTACAGCAACTTGAGAGCAAAAACAAACAATGAGGACATGAAACAAGGACTGCAGTAAGGTAAAGGAAGCTATTTAGCTGAAAAAATGTTTTCCTTTAGTGACCCTTTAAATTTAAACTCCTAGGCTGCGTACACACGATCGGTCCAACCCAATGAGAATGGTCCGACGGACCGTTTTCATCGGGTCACCGCTGAAGTGGCCTGATGGTCTGATGTGCGTACATACCATCAGTTCAAAAATCGATCATGTCAGGACGCAGTGACGTAAAACACAACGACGTGCTGAAAAAACAAAGTTCAATGCTTCCAAGCATGCGTCGACTTGATTCTGAGCATGCGCAGGTTTTTGAACCAATGCTTTGGCGTACTAACCATCGGTTTAGACCGATGGTCAGGCGTCCATCAGTCCGATTTTAAAGCAAGTTTTATAACTTTGGTCCAAAGGACGACGGACCGATGGGCCGTACACGCGGTCGGTTTGGACTGATGAAACTGGACTTCAGTCCATTTTCATCGGTTTGGACCGATCGTGTGTATGCGGCCTTAAGGTTTGACCTCATATTATATGGTTTTAGTAAATCTGAAGGAAAACATCTACAGAGAATTGTATAGTGTGTATCCAGCTTTAGGGATGGCTGTAACACCTGTCAGATTTTTTTTCACTATTTGTGTCCCATTGCAGAGTTTCCTTGTACTTCCTGTCATTTAGGAAGTGAAAAGAAATCCCTGCAGATTAGGGCAATTCATTGGGGACCCCCAGATCACCAGAACTAGTGCCCCCTTTGGAAGATTTACCCTCTATTACTTTTCAAGGGACAACCCCAAATTTGGGATTATCTTTTACTATGAATGATAATGATAAACAGGACAAATAGAGAGGGTGAAGCTTCATAACAGGGACACAGGTAGCAATAAAGCTTGACAGCGTGATAATCCCTCTCCATCCTATTCAAAACGAAACTGGGCTTTTATACCTACCTCCATACCGGGCCTATTCTGGCACTTCTCTCCTACATGTACAAATCATCATTCTTTTTCTCAAAAATTACTCAGAACTAGGGTTGTCCCGATACCGATTCTGGTATCGGTATCGGGACCGATACTGAGAATTTGCGGGAGTACTTGTACTCCCGCAAATGCTCCGGATGTCAGACCTGATTATACCCCGCCACCCGCCCGCCACCCCGCCGCCGCCACCGCCGCCTAGTTAATCAGCGCGGGGAACATTACAGCTTTCATTTGAATAGCTGTGTGTTCCCCGCCGTGCAGCGTATAGACACTCCCCCTTGCTCGGGCACTTTAATAGACAGATCACTATTCCCCAGGATTGGACGGGTGATCTGTCTATCAAAGTGCCCGAGCAAGGGGAAGTGTCTATACTCGGTGCAGCGGGGAACACACAGCTATTCGCGCTGATTAACTAGGCGGCGGCGGCATGGCATGGCTGCATATACGGTATGGGGGGACATGGCTGCATTTATGGGGGGACATGGCTGCATATATGGGGGGACATGGCTGCATTAATGGGGGGACATGGCAGCATTTATGGGAGGACATGGCTGCATTTATGGGGGGACATGGCTGCATTTATGGGGGGACATGGCTGCATATATGGGGAGACATGGCTGCATATATGGGGAGACATGGCTGCATTTATGGGGGGACATGGCTGCATTTATGGGGAGACATGGCTGCATATATGGGGAGACATGGCTGCATATATGGGGAGACATGGCTGCATTTATGGGGGGACATGGCTGCATTTATGGAAGAACATGGCTGCATATATGGAGAGACATGGCTGCATATATGGGGAGACATGGCTGCATTTATGGGGGGACATGGCTGCATTTATGGGGGGACATGGCTGCATTTATGGGGGGGACATGGCTGCATATATGGGGAGACATGGCTGCATTTATGGGGGGACATGGCTGCATTTATGGGGGGACATGGCTGCATTTGTGGGGACACATGGCTGCATTTATGGGGGGGACATGGCTGCATATATGGGGAGACATGGCTGCATTTATGGGGGGACATGGCTGCATTTATGGGGGGACATGGCTGCATTTGTGGGGGGACATGGCTGCATTTATGGGGGGACATGGCTGCATTTGTGGGGGGACATGGCTGCATTTATGGGGGGACATGGCTGCATTTGTGGGGGGACATGGCTGCATTTGTGGGGGGACATGGCTGCATTTGTGGGGACACATGGCTGCATTTGTGGGGACACATTTAAAAAAAAGTATCGGTAATCGGTATCGGCGAGTACATGAAAAAAAGTATTGGTACTCGGTCCTAAAAAAGTGGTATCAGGACAACCCTACTCATAACCCCCAAACATTATATATGTTTTTTTAGCAGACACCCTATGGAATAAAAATGGTGGTCATTGCAACTTTTTATCTTGCACGGTATTTCCGCAATAATTTTTCAAACGCCTTTTTTTTGGAGAAAAAATGGTTTCATGAATTAAAAAATAACAAAACAGTAAAGTTAGCCCAGTTTTTTTGTAAAATATAAAAGATAATGTTACACCGAGTTAATAGATACCTAACATGTCATGCTTTAAAATTGCGCACACACATGGAATGGCGCCAAACTTCATTACTTGAAATTCTCCATAGGCGACGCTTTGAAAATGTTTACAGGTTACCAGTTTAGAGTTATAGAGGATGTCTAGTGCTAGCATTGTTGCACACGCTCTAATGTACGCAGTGATACCTCACATGTGTAGTTTAAACAACGTTTACATACGTGGACTGGACTTACGTGTGCATTCGCTTCTGCGCACAAACTACCGGGGACAGGGGCGTTTTTTTTTTTTTATTATTATATATTTTTTTTTTTACTTATTTATTTATTTTTTACATTTAAAAAAATAAATAAAAAAAATTGGTTCGCTTTTATCCCATTTACAAGGAATGTAAACATCCCTTGTAAAAGGAATAGTGTGTGACAGGTCCTCTTTAAGGAGAGATGCGGGGTCAATAAGACCCTGCATCTCTGGTCCAGGCTGGAAAGCATTAGATCGTGAAAAAAAATCACAGATCTAATGCTTACTAGCTGCAATTGCGGCTTTATTTACTTACGGGTACCCAGGCGTGACGTCATCACATCGCGCCCAGGCCTCCGACGGTCATAGAAATGACTGGTGACCATCTGTTCACCAGTCATCTCTATGCTCCCTATCCAGCGCATGACGATCCTTTCTCCGGGCCCCCGATGGCACGGGGAAGCCCGGAGAAGCGCCAGATGGCGCGGGAGGGGGGTGTCCCCTCCTGCCGCCTATAAGAACGATCAAACGGCGGAACCGCCAATATGAACATTCTTATGGTGCGCAGGATTGCCGCCGGAACAAAATGATATCTGAATGATCCCTCTAGCTGCAGGCATCATTCAGATATCACCGCACAAACTCCAGGACGTCATATGTTGTCCACCCGGGATAGGAGATCCCCTTTGTGGACATCATATGACGGTGTGCGGTATTGACGTGGTAAAAGAGTAACTTCACCTCAGCAATATTCCTCCTCCACCTCTTCTCTCCCCTATCTTAAAATATATATACTGTAGCTCTCTGCCCGGTCTTTCCAGATCTTTGGAACCTAACACGGACCTGCGGCAAATCTGCATAGGCATGGGGCATTCCCACACATGCACACCACTGGTTTCTGGTATCTGGGACCTTGTAGAGACACATCCCTAGTTTCTGCTATCTGGACCTTGTAGAGACCCGTAGTGGGGATGCCCCATTTAGAATACAGGCCCTCCATCCCAAAATGAACTGCAGGCATAAGCGTTGTATATATGTTAGATGTCGGTTTGGCCAACTGGTCATCCCGCAACAAGGATTCCAGACTGGACTGAAAGAGAAGCACAGGGTGGAAACCAAACTGAGTAGCAAATGCGTGGCAAAGCTAGAGATATTTGAATAGATGGTGGTTGGTAAGCCCAAACTTCTACTTGAGAATGTCAAGGCATTAAAGGAGTTGTAAAGGAAAAAAAAATTTGGCTGAAATGACTTTTCATTTGGGTGCAACCTATATGCTAAAGATGGTTTGCACTTGAATGGAAGGGGGTCCGCTGTGCTGGGGGAGAGGTTTAGGGGAATGCTGGAGGAGTATTTAAACTAGACTTCAGGGGGAGGGTGAACTAGAATTACATCGGGCACACAGGTCAGTTAGGGGTCAGACATTAATGGAGAGTGGAATGGGGATAGATGGAGGTGGGGTTATGGCAGGTGACAAGAAAGTTCCCATGTTGCAAACAGCCATTGGAAATTATAGTGCCATTTGCACTACTAAAAATTATATGAATCATATGAAAAACACCAGCGAAAAATGTAACAATACATTTAAGTGTTTGTTCACCAATGCCAGAAGCCTTCCAAGAAGCTCTGGTGCATGAGGAGAGCTATGATGTAATCGGTATTGCTGAAACTTGGCTTCAATCCTCACATGACTGGGCTATTAATATTCCTGGCTATGCTCTCTTTCGGAAAGACAGAGTAAAAAGGAAAGGTGGAGGCGTCTGTCTCTATGTGAGAAGTGACCTCAAAGCAAGCGTGAAAGAGGACCTGGTTGATGGAGAGTGTGATGAAGTTGAAGCATTATGGGTGGAACTGCATACAGATGTGCGTAGTTCAAAGTTAATCATTGGAGTTTGTTATAGACCACCCAATGTTAATGAGGAGGTGGAGACTCGGCTCCTTGCACAGATGGAAAGGGCTGCAAGGGCTGGGACGGTGATAATAATGGGGGATTTTAACTACCCAGAAATTGACTGGAATAATGGAATTTCTGGGACAGTTAAAGGACAAAAATTTAAAAACCTATTGCAGGACAATTTTATGGTCCAGTTTATTGAGGCCCCAACTAGGAATGATGCTCTGTTGGACCTGGTAATCTCAAACCATGCAGGGCTTATTACTAATGTTCAGATAAAGGAACACCTGGGTAGCAGTGATCATAACATGATTTCATTTAATATTAACTGAATGAATGAATGAATGAATGAAAACTTGTATAGCGCGACACATGCGAACTGAATCGCCTCTGGGCGCTTGTTGTTCCTGTCTCCTTTGATATCAAAAGAGAAAAGTCTTGACCTTTTTTCTAAATGCTAGGTGGTTCTCCTCCAACCGAATGCTGGTTGGTAAAGCGTTCCATAGTCTGGGGCCTTGGATCGCGAATCTCCTTTCTCCTTTGGACTTGAAGTTGGCTTTCGGAACCTGGAGTAGGTTCCGATTCGTGGATCGCAAAACGCGATTGGGATTATGCGCTTTTATTATTTCGCATAAATAAAGTGGGGCATTCCCATGGACACATCTATGAGTAAGACAGAGAGCTTTAAAAGCAATTCTGTCTTTGACTGGCAGCCAATGAAGTGCCCTCAGTGATGGTGAGATGGATTCCCAGGGTTTTTTCCCAGTCACAAGTCTGGCGGCCGTATTCTGAACGACCTGTAGACGGGCGATTTGGTACTTGGGGAGGCCGAGGTAAAGGGCATTTGCATAATCCAGCCTGGAGTTTACAATTGCTCCCACCACGACCGCTAAATCTTCTTTAGGGATAAACGGAGTGAGTCTGCATAGTAGGCGCAGTAGATGGTGAGATCCACTGACTACTGATCCTATTTGTGCGTCCATTGTCATAAAGGAGTCAAAAGTGACCCCTAGGCTTTTGACTTTGGCGCTAGGGGTGATGAGCTTGCCCAGAATGGGCGGGGGGGTCCACGCTGTTGAAAGTTGATTCCTGCGCTTGGCATGAAACAGGAGAAGTTCTGTTTTTGCTCCATTGAGTTTAAGATAACTCTTTGTCATCCAGTCCTCTATCAAAGAGAGGCATGTCTCTAGATTGAGGCGGTGATCCTGTCTGTTGCAGATGCGGAAATACAGTTGCGTATCATCTGCATATGAGTGGTAAAGCAGTTTTTGGCTGCTAATAATCTCAAAGAGAGGACGAAGATAAATGTTAAACAGCACTGGTGACAGAGGCGATCCTTGAGGGACTCCGCATGTTACTGTGCGTTTTTCAGACGTGAAAGGTCCTAACTTCACTGTTTGCGATCGGTTGTCCAGAAAAGAGGAGAACCAAGATAGATCGCTTTCTGCGACTCTGGCTACTTCAGCAAGCCGAGTCAGTAACAGATTGTGGTCTACAGTGTCGAAAGCGGCACTTAGGTCCAACAGAACTAGAAGACAAGATTCTCCTTCGTCTGCGGCCTTGAGAACATCGTCCCATACTTTCAGCAATGCTGTTTCCGTCCCGTGTCCGGGACGGAAGCCTGATTGCAATGGGTCAAGTAGCTTGTAGGTATATAAGCAAAAAATACATACAGGAAAGATAAAAACACTTAATTTCAAGAGAGCACATTTTCAAAGCATGAGGACTGCTCTCCAGGGCTTGGACTGGGAGGGAATATTGGCACTGATGAACACAGAACAGAAATGGGAATTCTTCAAAAAGACTCTTTGGAACCTCACTGCAAAGTATATTCCCATGGGCAATAAGTATAAAAGGCTAAAGATAAAACCTATGTGGCTCACGGTCAAAGTTAAAAAAGCTATAAACAATAAGAAAATAGCTTTTAAAAAATATAAAAATGAAGGAACACTAGTGTCGTTTAAATGTTACAAAGAATATAATAGAATATGTAAAAAGGAAATCAAGGATGCAAAAATTCAAAATGAACGACAGATTGCAAAAGATAGTAGGACAAACCCCAAAAAAATTATTTAAATATATTATTAGTAAAAAGGTCAAGTCTGAGCATGTAGGCCCTTTACAAAATAATCTAGAGTGGGTGACTGAGGACATAGAGAAGGCAAATGTATTAAATGCTTTCTTCAGCTCTGTGTATACAATGGAGAATGGGGGAGCTCATGTCCATAATGGGGGTGGGAGTGACACAGTCCTAAATCCACAATGGCTCAAAAGTGATATGGTCCAGAAATATTTAGACAGAATAAAGGTGGATAAAGCACCTGGACCAGATGGCATCCACCCACGGATCCTAAAAGAATTGAGCTCTGAAATTTCAAAGCCACTGTATCTAATATTTAGGGACTCATTAATGACAGGAATAGTACCACTGGATTGGCGTAGAGCCAATGTGGCTCCTATATTTAAAAAGGGAACAAAGTCTTTACCAAGTAACTATAGACCTGTTAGTTTAACTTCTATAGTTGGGAAGATACTGGAACGTTTAATAAAAGACCACATGGATGAGTTCTTGCTGGAAACAAACTATTTAAGCAGCAGACAGCATGGATTCATGAAAGACAGAAGTTGTCAGACAAACCTGATTTCCTTTTATGAAGAGGTAAGTAAAACCCTGGACAGAGGCGTGGCAGTGGACTTGGTATACTTGGATTTTGCAAAATCGTTCGATACAGTTCCCCACACACGGCTCATGTGTAAGGTAAGGTCTACAGGATTAGATATATCAGTTTGTAAATGGATAGAAAACTGGCTGAAAGACAGGATTCAGAGAGTTGTGGTTAATGATTCTTACTCTGAATGGTCCAAGGTTATCAGCGGTGTACCCCAAGGTTCGGTGTTGGGTCCCTTACTTTTCAATATATTTATAAATTATATTGGGTCTGAGATCCAAAGTAACATTTCTGTTTTTGCAGATGACACCAAGCTATGCAGTGGAATAACGTCCTTGCAGGATGTCTCCAAATTACAAGCCAACCTCAATGCTCTGTCTAATTGGGCGACTATGTGGCAGATGAGGTTTAATGTTGATAAATGTAAAGTTATGCACTTGGGGCTAAGAATATGCATGCATCATACATGCTAGGGGGAGTTCAACTGGGGGGATCTGTAGTGGAGGAGGATCTGGGGGTTTTAGTTGATCATAAGCTCAATAATGGCATGCAATGCCAAGCTGCGGTTTTCAAAGCGAGCAAAGTCCTTTCTTGTATTAGGAGAGGTATGGACTTCAGAGATAGAGATATAATTTTGCCCCCCCTGTACAAATCATTAGTAAGACCTCATCTGGAATATGCAGTCCAGTTTTGGGCACCAGTTCTCAAAAAGGATATCGGAGAACTGGAGAAAGTGCAGAGAAGGGCAACTAAACTGATAAGAGGCATGGAGGAGCTCAGCTATGAGGAAAGATTAGAAAAACTGAATTTATTCACTCTTGAGAAGAGGAGAATAAGGGGGGATATGATCAACATGTACAAATATAAGGAGGGAGGAGTCTAGGATGGCGCGGTCCTCACGTTGAGGCGGTTAGGTTGTGAGCTCCAGCAGGTCCCGCAGCGCCACAATGGTTGAGCGATTACCCGCCCTCTGGCCGACAGCCTCACCAACCCCGCTCTCTTGCTGAGGGCAACCCCCTCCACATCCCTTCCACTTTCCCTCCCCCCCTCGCCCCCAGCAGAACTGAGCAGAGCAGAGGAACGAGTCTTAGCTTACCTTACCGTCCCTGCTGCGATCGTCTCCACAGAGCTCCACAGAGCCCATCCCAGCTTCAGGTCACGTGGACACGCGCGCGGCATCTCTGGAGACTGCAGTGCCGGCTCGTGTGCGGCGAGCTGGGGTGACAGGGGAGCCGCCAGGGGCAGTGGGGGGTCCCTGATACCGGACAACAGCTCTTCAGTGCAAGGTGAACGACGCGAGTTGGGGGCAAGCCGCACAGTACAGCCCTGTACATACCATCATAAAACACCGCACAACCACCACATCCACCAAAACTACAGTAAACCAGCAAAACCGTAAGTAAAAAAAAAAAATTTCAGACTCAAGACCCTGGACCTGGATATGGGCTTAGGGCCCTGTAAGACCGATATCGTTATCAACATTGCAGACAGAAAGCAGACAGTAAGTAAAACACCATCTGCATCATCTATTGCTGAATTATTGGGACATATAAAGCATTAGTTGAAGACGAAATAAGTTAAATAAGTGAACCAGGTGAAATTGGTGCAGCAGGTGGCAAAGTAAGAGGAAAGAACTGGTTAATCATATGTAAACCATCTGTGTGCAGTGGTTGTTGAACTGTAGGAGGCATTGCGTTCTCCTTCCTACTTCTTATTTCCCCCATTTGGGTGACTGCAACAGTACCATTATCACATTGTGATACTGTAGACCACTGCTGTTAAAGCTGAAATAGGTAGCTGGGGTGACAGGGGAGCCGCCAGTGGCAGTGGGGGGTCCCTGACAACAGCCCTTCAGCGCAATGTGAATGACGCGAGTTGGGGACAAGCTGCACAGTAAACTGGAGGGAAGTTGGTGAACGGAGGTCACGTTTGGCCTTGTACATATCAGCAGCCTTGCACATATTATTACAAAACACCCCACAACCATTAAACCCACAGTAAATCAGCAAAACCATACGTACAACGATACCGATATCGATATCGATATTGCAGACGGAAAGCAGACAGTAAGTAAAACACCATCTGCATCATCTATTGCTGAATTATTGTGACATGTAAAGCATGAGTTGAAGATGAAATAAGTGAAATAAAGTGAAATAAGTGAAGCTGGTGAAATTGGTGCAGTAGGTGGCAAAATAAGAGGAAAGAACTGGTTAACCACATGTAAACTATTTGTAAACTATTTGTGTACAGTGGCTGCTAAACTGGAGGGGGGATTGCGCTCTACTCCTTACTTCTTACTTCTTCTGTCTGGGTGACTACAACAGCACCACTATCGCATTGTGATACTGCGGATATTGGCAGGCCGTGTAGAAAGGAACGGACGAAAGGGGAAAGCCGGGGAAAAAAACACATATATAGCAACAATAACACTATTTTGAACTGCATTAACCCTCTCTCCCGCTATTAAAACCCGTACCCTTCAGAGTGGCTAAACTATCTATACTCAAGTACATCTAAGCACTTAAAAACCATCTAAGTCCCTCTGACCCTAAAGAACTCATCCTTATAGTGAAAAAAAAATGAGCAAATATGTAACACAGGGGACGAATGAGAAGGAGAGGGAAAAAAAAAAAGGAAAAGACGAAACTCACTTCAATTAATCCAAACAGCTCAGCAAACCCTGACAACCTATCAGAGACAGCGATAGAGCATGAGACAGATATAATACAGGATGCCGAAGAACAAATATTAGGATCGGCACTACCAACAAAGACTGACATGCAGGAAATGTTTGCTTCTTTAGAAAAAGCGTTAACAACACAAATGGAAAGAATGGAGAAAAATATGGGAACTATGCTGGAAAGACTAGAGGAAGTTGAAAAAAGTTGACTATAACTTTAATACTATCAGAAAATTAGAAGAGGAAATACTGGAAATAAAAAAAGAGCAAAGGGAACAAGCGTATAAAGAAGAAGATCAGGAAAACAGAGACAGACGGAAAAATATTAGGATACGCGGAGTCCCTGATTCCTCACAGTCAGAAAATCTTCCAGAAATTATCCGAAAAATTTGTAATCCCATACTGGATAGACAAATAACCTCCCCATTAAAAATTGAACGAGCCCACCGGATTAGGAGGCTGAGAGAAATCCTTCAAGACAATCCTAGAGACATCATAATAAGGTTCGAAAGTTGGGAAGATAAAAACCAATTATGGAAAAACCTGAGGGGGAAGTCCCCAATCAAATTTGAGGAGCATAATATTCAAATATATCAAGATTTATCCCAAGCAACGCTTAGAAGAAGAAGGAACCTGAAACCACTATCACGGGAGCTACAAGAACTAGAAATACAGTATAATTGGGGATTTCCGGCATTTCTGATCGGTAGAAAGAGTGGGGTTACGGCGAAGCTAAGATTTTTGGATGAAATACCTGAGTTTTGTCAAAAATTAGGAATCCCGGTGCCAAGTAGTTATTAGTGGGGAGAGAAGAGGTTGGGCAATATGGAGGGGGGGAGAGGGGTGAGAAGGGGGGTAAAAATTCCAGTGATTTTTCATAAGAAAACATGTAACCAGACGCAGGGGAGCGGGGTGACCGGGGAGCTGGAGCCCATGACGGCCTCGAGGAGATTCCCCTGGGAACAGGGGAAGGGAGGTAGTGTCGAATTGTACTCTGCCTCAAGCCTCAAGCCGGGGAGCACTCTTGCACAAGGGGGTGTAGGAGAGGAGGTCCCCAAAGTGGACCGTAGGGTCAAGATTCCATCTTGGGAATGGGGGGAGGGGAGGGTTGAGGGTGGGGGAAGGGGGGAAGGGTGGAAGGGGGGAGGGGGAGGGAGGAGGTTTAAAGGAGGGAGAGGGAAGAGAGGGGGGTATGGGGGGAGAGGATGGGAGGGCGGGGGAGGGACAGAGGGGAGAGATAGAAATAAAGGGACGGTCGACTGCCTGATTACAATAAAGAGAGGGAACAGAGGAGAGGAAAATAGAGTAAAGGAAAAAAAATACAAAAATATGTCTAATGTAAATTTTGTAACCTATAACGTGAGGGGACTTAATTCGCCACGGAAAAGACATATGACCTTAAAGGAGATTGAGAGACTTCTTGCAGATGTAGTATTCCTCCAGGAGACACATATAACTCTAGATTCGAGTGTTAGGCTGTACTCTCGGGCATTCCCAACATGGTACTACGGTGATTCCCCTCGGAAAGTCCCCAATCAAATTTGAGGAGCATAATATTCAAATATATCAAGATTTATTTCAAGCAACGCTTAGAAGAAGAAGGAACCTGAAACCACTATCACGGGAGCTACAAGAACTAGAAATACAGTATAATTGGGGATTTCCGGCATTTCTGATCGGTAGAAAGAGTGGGGTTACGGCGAAGCTAAGATTTTTGGATGAAATACCTGAGTTTTGTCAAAAATTAGGAATCCCGGTGCCAAGTAGTTATTAAAGAGGGGGTGGGGAGAGAAGAGGTTGGGCAATATGGAGGGGGGGAGAGGGGTGAGAAGGGGGGTAAAAATTCCAGTGATTTTTCATAAGAAAACATGTAACCAGGCGCAGGGTAGCGGGGTGACCGGGGAGCTGGAGCCCATGACGGCCTTGAGGAGATTCCCCTGGGAACAGGGGAAGGGAGGTAGTGTCGAATTGTACTCTGCCTCAAGCCTCAAGCCGGGGAGCACTCTTGCACAAGGGGGTGTAGGAGAGGAGGTCCCCAAAGTGGACCGTAGGGTCAAGATTCCATCTTGGGAATGGGGGGAGGGGAGGGTTGAGGGTGGGGGAAGGGGGGAAGGGTGGAAGGGGGGAGGGGGAGGGAGGAGGCTTAAAGGAGGGAGAGGGAAGAGAGGGGGGTATGGGGGGAGAGGATGGGAGGGCGGGGGAGGGACAGAGGGGAGAGATAGAAATAAAGGGACGGTCGACTGCCTGATTACAATAAAGAGAGGGAACAGAGGAGAGGAAAATAGAGTAAAGGAAAAAAAATACAAAAATATGTCTAATGTAAATTTTGTAACCTATAACGTAAGGGGACTTAATTCGCCACGGAAAAGGCATATGACCTTAAAGGAGATTGAGAGACTTCTTGCAGATGTAGTATTCCTCCAGGAGACACATATAACTCTAGATTCGAGTGTTAGGCTGTACTCTCGGGCATTCCCAACATGGTACTACGGTGATTCCCCTCGGAAAGGATCCTGAGGGGTAGCCATAGGGATAGGGAAAAATGTAAGCTTTAAAGTAGAAGATAGGATAGTGGATACAGATGGGCGTTATCTTTTCCTCAGAGGAGTTTTACATGGTAAACGATACACGTTGGCCAATGTATATTGCCCGAATAAACAACCCCAGAGGTATCTAAAGAAGATCCTTAATAAGTTAATGGACTTTAAACAAGGTAACGTAGTCCTAGCAGGAGACTTCAATTTTACTCTAGACTTACAGTTAGATAGAGTGTCGACGGTATGTATAGGGAACAGCAAGCAACAACAAACAGTGAAAAAATTCTTTACCAAAAACCATTTAATAGACGCATGGAGAATCACATACCCAAACAAAAGAGATTACACATTCTACTCTTCGGTACATAAAATGTATTCGAGATTAGATTATATAATGGTAGATCATGAAATCCTAGAGTATGTAAAAAATGCCACGATAAGGGTGATGTCAATCTCAGACCACGCCCCCGTCTCGGTGAAATTACACTTCACAGAAGTGGAAGAGAGGAAGGGGACCTGGAATCTGAATGAGGAGTTAATAGATGACACAGAAGTATGCAATATAATAAGAACAGATATAGATGAATACTTTACCGCCAACAAAACACCGGATGTGAGTATATCAACTATATGGGAAGCCCACAAGGCCTGCATCTGAGGAAAACTTATCTCCTTAGGGGCAGGAAAAAAGAAGAGAAGAGAAGCGAATAGAAACAGGATAATTAGAGAACTCCAGGAATTAGAACTTAAACATAAAAATCAAATAGACAACAAAGTTTACCAGGAAATCATTATAAAGAGGACTCAACTAAGAGATCTAATGGAAATAGAAACCAGGAAAACATTTAAAAATGTCTTGAAAGAAAGGTACTTATGGGGAAACAAACCGGGGAAATACTTGGCTAGGATCTCAAAAGAAAAAAGAAACATAAACTACATAGGAAAAATAAAAGATCAGGAAGGACAGATGAGTTACAAGACGTCCAAAATTGCTGAAGCCTTTCGGACGTATTATACCACACTATATACAATTAGAAAGGGGGAAAAGCGAGAGGAGAAGGAGAGTAGAGAAAAGAAAATCAGGGAGTACCTTAAGGAAGCAAATTTACCAAAATTAATGCAAGAAACAGTGGAAACTCTGGAAGACCCAATTACACAAGAAGAAATTAATCAAGCGATTCAAGAAACACCCGGGGGAAAAAGTCCAGGCCCAGATGGATTGCCAATCAAATATTATAAAAAATTTAAAGAAAGTTTAACCCCAGAGATGTGCATTTATTTTAACAAAATAGGTGAAACAGAAGAAGTAAGGAAAGAATCACTTCTTGCCAATATCTCAATCATAGCCAAAACAGGAAAGGACAATACCCTTTGCTCCAATTACCATCCAATCGTCCTATGCCGTTTATGCCGGACTTAATAAACTCTGATCAGACTGGATTTGTAACAGGCAGAGAAGGCCGGGACAATAGTTTAAGAACAATTTTATTATTACAGGAAGGGAAAAAGAAGAAACCCCCAGTCGTACTCATGTCATTAGACGCTGAAAAAGCGTTTGACAGAGTCGACTGGGGGTTTATGATGGACACCCTGAGAAGTGTAGGACTGGGTTCCAGATATATGAAATGGGTGGGTAATCTATATAAGTCCCCAACGGCAAGAGTAAAAGTCAACGGGAGCGTATCGCAGGTGTTAGACATGATGAATGGTACAAGACAGGGTTGCCCACTCTCACCCCTCCTATATATAATAGCTCTGGAGCCATCGCTGTGCAAGATAAGGAACAACCCAGACATAGGGGGGGTGAGAGTGGGAGAGGAGAAACATAAAGTGGCAGCATATGCCGACGATGTGCTCCTATATGTGACCAAACCAAAAATATCTATACCTAATATATTAGAGGAAATAAGAAGATACAGGAATCTGTCTAATTTTAAAATAAATCCAGTAAAGACCGTAATCATGAATATAGGAATAGAGACAGCGGAAGAGGTGGCTTTACATAAAGCATTCCCCTTTACCTGGGAACAAAAATCACTTACCCACTTAGGTATAAAAATAACCCCCAAAGTAGAAGACCTCTACGAGGTAAACTATATTCCTTTACTAAACGAAATAAGACGAGACGCAAAAAACCTAAATAAAAGACAGATCTCCTGGATGGGAAGGATTAATGCATTTAAAATGATGGTGTTACCTAAGATAATATATAAATTCCAAATGCTTCCCATCAACATCCCACAAAGTTTTTTTAAGATACTAAAAACCATAATTATAAAATATATCTGGCAAGACAAAAAAACAAGAATAAGTTACGCAACCCTCACCCGAGAAAATAAAAGAGGAGGATTAGCCCTCCCTGATATAAAAAGATACTATCAAGCTGTAATCCTAGCAAGACTCGTGGAATGGACAAATAGGAACACGTCAAAAAAATGGGCACAGATGGGAAAAAAAATAAGTAAACAACAATTAAACACAATAGTTTGGATTCCACCAAAATTCAGGATAAGTAACACAGACACTCATAGTATCACAAAGCAGGTCCTAAAGATATGGGACTTAATATGTAAACAGGAAAAATGGGAATATAACTCCCCATTAATTCCATTAGCTAATACAGAATTTTTTGCACCAGGAAATAGGACCAAATTGGGAAATAAATTAGGTAGTATAAGGTTAGGGGAAATAGTCGCACAAGGGAAAAAAAAAAAAAGAGGATATACCCACGGTAGATTGGGAACACATACAATTGAAGCACTTTGTTAGCACACTGCCTGCACCAATCAGGGACGACACAGCACAGAACCCAATAGAAAAACTCTGCTCCACCGGAAAAACACTACAGCATGGAATTGCGGCGATTTATAAAATATTGACAGAATTAGGGTCAAAGGGAATAATACGAAGTATAGAGGAATGGGGGAAAGATATGGGGGAAAAGATCGAAGATACACACATGATTAAAGCTACTTTTAATTATGCAAAAGATATTACAACAATAGAAGCTAATTACAAATGCTTGATGAGATGGCATCTGACCCCGGTCAAATTAAAAAAAATACACTCGACTAATTCCCCTCTATGCTGGAGGAAGTGTAACCAGGAAGGGACGACATTCCATATTTGGTGGGATTGCCCAAGAGTCCAGGAATACTGGAAGGAAGTTCTCGATCTAATAGAAGAAATTACAAAAGAAAGGATCCCTCTAGACCCTCAGACCTGTCTGTTTCACGGACAAGCGATAGTAAAAGGGGGAAAAAAATATAGCTCGACATTGGTCCCGGTACTGTTAAACGCAGCAAAGGGTTTAATCCCGAAATTTTGGTTACACCCTCAGAAGCCCCCCTTAGAAGAACTGATACATTGGGTTGACCATATCTCGGAGATGGGGCATCTGAGAAGGGTTGACTTGGGGGAAGAAGAGGGAGGAAGGGGAGGAACGACCTGGGACCATTGGAGATCTTTTAAAAAAACTGAAAGTTTTGCTCAAATAGTATTAGAGACAGATAGGTAAATCGTTAATAAAAAAAAAAAAAACAGGTGGCCTGACCCGAAAAGGTAAACGTTCAAGAAGCAGGGAGGGGGTGGGTATAATAGGGGGGGAGTGGGAGGGAAAAAAAAAAAAAGGGGGGGGCTGAGGGGAAACTTAGAAATGGGAGACCTATGGATATAGAGACAGAAGGGAGCAACAAGAAATGTCTATTGTGTAAACAGGAAATAATAATTGTAATGTGACCCCTCTTAATGTGTAACTTGTAACCTTGTATCCCTTTCTAAAGACAAAAAAAAATAAAAAATAGGGGGAAAGAAAGAATAAAGAAATGACAAATACGACAAGCTAAATAAACTGAAAAATCACAAGTGATGCGAAACCGAAGAGGAAACATGAAGAGAAGAAGGGCGGACAAAAATGAACTCTTGTCAAGCCTCTAAACCTTCCGGTTAAGTCTGATGTAAAAAAAAAAACATGTACAAATATATAAGAGGTCCATATAGTAAACTTGGTGTTGAGTTATTCACTTTAAGGTCAACACTGAGGACAAGGGGGCACTCTTTACGTCTGGAGGAAAAGAGATTTCACCTCCAAATACGGAAAGGTTTCTTCACAGTAAGAGCTGTGAAAAGGTGGTTCTGGCCAGCTCAGTAGATTGCTTTAAGAAGGGCCTGGATTCTTTCCTAAATGCACATAATATAACTGAGTACTAAGTTTTGTAGGTAAAGTTGATCCAGGGTAAATCCGATTGCCTCTCGGGGGATCAGGAAATAATTTTTTCCCCTTCGGTAGCAAATTGGATCATGCTCTGCTGGGGTTTTTTGCCTTCCTCTGGATCAACTGTGGGTATGGAGTTGGGTGTATGGGATGTACTGTGTTTTATTTTGTGTGTTTATTTTTTTTATGGTTGAACTGGATGGACTTGTGTCTTTTTTCAACCTGACTAACTATGTAACTATGTAACTATGTAAATGACTCTTTACAGGGTATAGAGACATAATAGTTAACTGATTCCTTTTAAAAAATATTAAAAATAGATAAAAATCAATTATATAATATACCTACAGTTCTAGTTTCGTTTTTGCTGTTGTTTCCTGTCTCTCTGATGTACAGAGCCAGAGAGCCAATAGAGGGCAGTGATGGTTTGTAAAATGAAACTGGATTGGTGATGAGCGGTTTAAGGCCGCGTACACGCGATCGGCCCAACCCGATGAGAATGGTCCGACGGACCATTTTCATCGGTTCACAGACTGATGGTCTGATGGTCTGATGGTGCGTACACACCATCAGCTCAAAAACCGATTGTGTCAGTACGTGGTGACGTAAAACACAACGATTTTATATAATTCCAAGCATGCGTCGACTTCATTCTGAGCATGCACCGGTTTTTGGACCGATGCTTTTGCGTACTAACCATCGGTTTGGATCAATGGTCAGGCGTCCATCGGTTTGATTATAAAGCAAGTTTTAAAACTTTATCGGTTTGGACACCTCCTTGATTAGTGACCACAGTGAGAAAGCTCCCAGTACTGTTGGTATAAGAAAACAGACAACCAGGAAGTGTCCAGAACAGAGAGGAATTACAGCAACATCAAAGCAAAAACGAACAATTGGGACATAAAACCAGGACTGCAGTACGGTAAAGGAAGCTATTTAGCTAAAAAAAATCCTTTAGGCCTCGTTCACACATGGATCCGTTCAGGTCCGTCTGTCAGTTTTTCAGGCGGACCTGAACGGGCGCTCCATGCACCCCTATGGAGCGTCGGATGTCAGCGGAGACATGTCCGCTGACATCCGACCTGATCCGATCCGCTAAAAACAAACGTATGGGGCTCACGTCCCCATCCGTCCATGCGGATCGGATCGGGAAAGATCTGATGAAAACGGACATGCTGTCCGTTTTCATCAGATCGCTCCATAGAGGACAGCGGGACTCGACAAGCTCCTCCCCGCTCAGTGAGCAGAGAGGAGCTTGTCATCCGTCGGCTCAGCGGAGATCTGCGGACTGATCTCCCGCTGAGCTGGCAGACACAGGCGGACTCCGTCGGAACGGACTGCGACGGAGTCGGCTATGTGTGAACGAGGCCTTAGTGACCCTTAAAGGAGCCATCTGTACAGATATGGTCCATTGTTTTGATGCCCCAGGCTGCCCAAATTGCATGATCAGGTATTGATCAGATTGGAGCTCAGAAAGTAGTGGATTAAGCCACAGAGGGGTGTCCAGGGACCATGTAAGAGAAATTTTGCTTGAGGTTTTCATACTTGCGTTTGCCAGGCTCTAATTACAGCTTTTACATTTTGTATTCTTGATTACATTATAAGAATGAACACACTCACTGTCAAAACAGTTATGATGACATATTAAAACTGTATAAAAAATGCAGTATATTGTCCCTATTTTGCAATTACTAGCCCATCAGATTTTATCTGTCATTTTCTTGTAAAAAACAACAATGCCATTAAGTAGTTACTATTGGAAACTGACACTTTCCTTTCCTGCAGGTTTCACAAAATCAATCTCATCTCATAAAATCCCTTTATAACTACCACAGCTCCAGCCCCCAATCACTTATCTCTTACAAGCGGAAGCCATACACAATGTATACATTTGACATATTTTACCCTAATATTTACATTAGATAGGAATGGAAGGAACAGACTTTGCCTGAGTTAAAATAATAAAAAAGCTGACCGCATGTAGGATGAATTCCAAAATTGTGGTCTGCTTGTGGTCACAAAAAACACTCATGGAAATCTAGTAATACATACAATTTGGCTTTTAATCTCCGCTAAATTAAACTCCTCAGACTAAAAATATATATTTCCAAAGATATTAACAGAAAATAGGGAGTCATAATAGAACACCTAGTTAAACTTTTAATAACCACTGGACCTAAAAAACAACATTATATTTATTATGTGAAAGAAAAGGCACTGTGGTAAAGTAGAACTTAGGTCTCCTATTAAAAATAAAAAAAATGTGTGTATATATATATATATATATATATATATATACATATATACACACACATACATGGTATCTCACACAAGTGAGTACACCCCTCACATTTTTGTCTAATCTGCTGGCAACAAAAGTTAGTAGATCCCTAAGTAAAAATGTACAAATTGGGTCCAATTAGCCATTTTCCCTCCCTGGTGTCATGTGACTTATTAGAGCTACAAGGTCTCAGGTGTGAATGGGGAGCAGATGTGTTAAATTTGGTGTTATCGCTCTCACTCTCTCATACTGGTCATAGGAAGTTCAACATGGCACCTCATGGCACAGAACTCTCTGAGGACCTGAAAAAAAAGAATTGTTGTGCTAAAGATAGCCTAGGCTATAAGAAGATTGCCAAGACCCTGAAACTGAGCTGCAGCATGGGTTCAACACCATAAAGCGGTTAAACAGGACAGGTTCCACTCAGAACAGGCCTTGCCATGGTCAACCAAAGAAGTTGAGTGCATATGCTCAGCGTCATATCTAGAGGTTGTTTTTGGGAAATAGACGTATGAGTGCTGCCAGCATTGCTGCAGAGGTTGAAGGGGTGGGGGGTCAGTCTGTCAGTGCTCAGACCATACGCTGCACACTGCTTCAAATTGGTCTGCAGGCCTGTTGTCCCATAAAGAAGCCTCTTCTAGAGATGATGCACAAGAAAGTTTGCTGAAGAAAGTAACAGTTTGCTGAAGACAAGCAGACTAAGGACATGGATTACTGAAACCATGTCCTGTGGTCCGATGAGGCAAAGATAAACCTATTTGGTTCAGATGGTGTCAAGCGTGTGTGGCGGCAAGCAGGTGAGGAGTACAAAGACAAGTGTGTCTTGCCTACAGTCAAGCAAGGTGGTGGGAGTGTCATGATTTGGGGCTACATGAGTGCTGTCAGCCCTGGGGAGCTACAGGTCATTTAAGGAACCATGAATGCCAACATGTACTGTGACATACTGAAGCAGAACATTATTCTCTCCCTTCAGAGACTGGGACGCAGGGCAGTATTCCAACATGATAACCCCCTCCAAGACGACCAATGCCTTGCTTAAGTAGCTAAGGGTAAAGGTGATGGACTGGCCAAGACCTAGGTCTCCAGACCTAAACCCTATTGAGCAACTGTGGGGTATCCTTAAATGGAAGGTGGAGGAGCGCAAGGTCTCTAACATCCACCAGCTCAGTAATGTCGTCATGGAGGAGTGGAAGAGGACTCCAGTGGCAACCTGTGAAGCTCTGGTGAACTCCATGCCCAAGAGGGTGAAGACAGTGCTGGAAAGAAATGGTGGCCACACAAAATATTGACACTTCGGGCCCAATTTGGACATTTTCACTTAAAGGGGTTGTAAAGGAAAAACTTTTTCCCCCTAAATAGCTTCCTTTACCTTAGTGCAGTTCTCCTTCACTTACCTCATCCCTACATTTTGCTTTTAAATGTCCTTATTTTTTCTGAGAAATCCTCACTTTCTGTTCTTCTGTCTGTAACTCAACACCGTAATGCAAGGCTTTTTTCCTGGTGTGGAGAAAGCCTCTTGAGGGGGGAGGGGGCAAGCAGGAGTGTCAGGAAGCCCACTAACACACAGCTCCTTTCTCTATCTGCAAAGTAGAGAGTGTGCTGACTTTTATTAAAAGCCAGCAGCTCTGGTATGTTTAGCTGCTGGCTTCATTTTTGCAGTGGTGGGTGGACCTCCGCTGTAATTCTGCATAAAACATTTAACAGTGTAACTTCATGAGATGATTTATGAAGGTGTGTTTGGGTGGGGCAACTAGTGGCAAGTAACCTTTACGGCCTGGCTAGTAGCTTGTGACTTGAAATTTTTAGCCCTGTATACACATGTATGTATATATATATATATATATATATATATATATATATATATATACTACAGCACTTACTATAATTATAACTGTCCCACAAATTGATGTTCAGTATGCCTTTGAAGTCCACCTAATGCAGCTTCATGTGATGCTGTGGCAACAATGTTGCACTGCACCTGAATTCAGAGCAGAGTTGTCACTCTCATGTAGGCTGTATCTGCTTTCACTACAAGATATTGCAGGAGTGTCACTATCAAATCACAAGCCTGTAAATTGTCATTTATCTTCTGATCACACCTATTCCCACCCATTGTTTTCTGAATAGACAGGGTTGTGAGCTGATATCTCTGGGAGGGGAAGAATGTGAGACACAAATAAAGGAATGTTTCTCTTAAGCCATACATACATGAATTGAAATTTGTCCAGTTCAGCAGGGACCAGCTGAATTTGATCCATGTATGGGCACTGTGGTTGTATAGAAGTTGATCTACCAATCGATTTCTGTACAACTGCCCTGTCAGATTTTTGCCACTTGATTAGAGCTGTCGGATAAAGGTGGCAGCCCTGATCAGTGTTCTAGTATGGAAGTCTTCCTGCTGTCAAAATACAAAGGCACAGCAGGAGGATTCCTGCATCCAACTCAAATGTCTGGATAGGGGAACCTGCTGGGTGAACAAAAAATAACAAATCATCTATGGGCTGCTTTAGTCAGGAAAGGTGAAGAAACTTGTTTGCGCTGTCATACAGAAATCTTTGGTTTCCAGTTTCTGGTCGCCCACAGTACATTTACTGCAGGCGAGTGGTACCAGCAGGCTGAATCACATACAGAGTGCTCCCTGATAACCCAAACTGTCTCTGTATTTTGCTAGCAGCTGTAGCCAATCACAGCACACACAGGGTTTTGTACACAGATCAGCGATATGGTTGTTTCTTCTCCCTACAAAGCAGGGAGAAAAACAGCCAGATCTGTCAGTAAAAGCAGCATATATTACACACATTGAACTTGTTAGGCACACAGTATACACATTGATTGGTTGCCCCTATATGTTAACCCCTTCCCAGCCAGTGTAAAAAGTACAGTGTGTGAGTACAGTATAGAGATGTAAAATTACCCAAAAATTTGAAGCCATATGGAAAAAAAATTTTTTACAGATTGAAAGTTATTTTGTTACACTGGGTATGTGAAATGCAGTGACTATAAAAGTATTCTGCTTAAAATAAAAGTACAGCTTACTTACAGTGAATAAACTAAACTTGCTTTTTTAAATTGTATATTTGTATTGTAATGGAATAACAAGGACTTTATGTATTAAGAATATTTCAACTATACATGATTGAGAACAGGTAACCACCCCCTTTCCCTCGTAATAATTAAAAATCTTCCTGCCAATATGCATTTTCACTTAATGTCAATGCTGATTCAGAAGCATTTATTGCTTGATGAATGTTCTCCTGATTTTCAGGTACAATTTTCTCTATAAATGAAGAACTTGTGTATTTTTATCAGGCAGTGGTTTATAAAAATGAATTACTTGAAGATGCTGCTGGTGAAGAAACACTTTGTGATGATACAGAAACAACAGAAAGAGTGTTTCTGAAATGAGAGCTCTGGAGAGAGAAGCTACTTGCAATTTCATTCTGGTTCTCGTCATTTCATTCCATAAATTATTTTTTTAATGTCTTTAGGGCACCACTGGCATGCCAGGATGTAGTTTGTCATCCTTGTAGCCTTAGGAAAAGAATATTTCTTCTCACAATATTTTCAAATTGCAACTTTGCTCTTAGCAGAAATGTTTCCAATTTTTTGTCCTCAAAAATATTTTACTGACCAAACTATAGGTAAACATTATGCTGTAAAGGTGGAGAACTGTAATAGGAATCATTTAAATGTTAAACAAGATAAACTGATGTGTAAGACAAATTTACCCTAGGCCTGAAAGGACAGCAATTATCATCTATTGTATACCAACAATCACCCAACTGTAGGAGGTAAAAGATGAAGCCCACAAAGGAAAATAAACTGGAACCGTTCCCCTGAAGTGCCCCCTAGCGGCAGAAATGTGTATTTCTCTTGTTTGAGAACTGCATTGAGAAGTACAGTGTTACTTGAATTTTATTCTGAGATTTGCTTGCCTTCAGCCGAGAGAACTTGCAATAATTTAAAAGTCTCAGAAATCTTAAGGTCTTCATGTTATATAGTCTGAATACCATGTCCTAGATATATTATTTATCATTGTAAAAGAACATTTTCCACACTTCTTTTTTTCGTGAAAAACAAAAACAAATAAAAATGTGTTTTTCTCTCAATGTTTCAATTTTTCCAGTATTATAACTGATCACTGTATTAGTGTCGCTAATAATGTCAGTGTCAGTTAGTGTACCTCCCAGTGCGCCAGATTGTCCACCACACTATCACAGTCCCACTATAAGTCACTGATCACCACCATTACCAGTATAGTGTCATAGTTGTGTAAATTCCTGTAAATATACCATCATTTGCAGATACTATAACTTTCACATAAACCAATTAATATACACTTATAATGATTTTGTTTTTACCAAAGACAAATAGCACAAAACATTTTGGTCTACATTTTTTATTTTTTCATTGGATATGTTTTAAAACAGAAAGTAGAAAATATATATATTTTTTAAATCTTCTGTCTTTTTTCATTTATATAATAAAAAAAATAAAAAAAACTGTTGTAATTAAATAGCACCAAAAGAAAGCTCTATTTGTGTGGGAAAAAAATATATACATTTAATTTGCGTACAGTGTTGCATGACTGCGCAATTGCCAGTAAAAGTAGCACAGTGCTGAATATCAAAAAATGCCATGGTCATGAAGGGGGTAAAACCTTCCGGAGATCAACTGCTTAAGTGGACTTACTAATTGCTCAAAGTCAGTTGCCATATCGGGTGAAAGGAAACAATATTTTCTTCAGTATGAACATTGCACAGGAAGTTATCTCTAAGTTATTTAAAAAATAGTTTTTGATCTGATAAACTCAAGACAAAAAAAACACAGTGGATGTCCAAGGCCAAGCTATACATAAGCGGACTTTGCAGTTGCATTATCCGAGCCCCTCCCCTTTTACAAATCATCTACTAGTAGTAGGTGTAAAGAAAAAAAAGTAAAGCTGACCATAGATGGACTGTATTTTTTATCATCCAGCTGACTGAACAAAAAAATTATGAATTTCCTACATCCACACATTCAAACCTTCCCTAACACGACGTCTTTCTCCCTAGCAAGGATATACCTGTCCCTAACATTTCCACTTCCAAATGTGCCCAAATACTGGCAGGGTCCCCTATATAAAAGGCCTATATAAAAGTCCTGCCCCTCCTAAGATGGCTGCCAAAGGTCACCAGGTATCACAGCGACCAATCAGGCATCTGCTCTCCCTGTGACGTCTATAGAGGCTGCAGAGGAACAATATTCCTCTGAGTCTCGGCTTCATCTACACAGTGGAAAGGTGCCACCTGCTGGATGGAGTAAAACTACACCAGCCCACAAATATGACCAAACTAACAAAACTTGTAAGGTGCAAGTGTCTTCTAAATTATCTTTTATCTTCTAAATTATCTTTTGTACCAAAGAGAGTCTCTGAGTCCCATCTGCAACCTGCTCGTAGGGTTCTAATTATCTTGGAGCCAAGCCTTCATTGGCCTGTGCATGGGTGCAGCATGGTTCGGTGGTAATAACACACATAGCCCGGGTGCGATTAGTAGAATTTGTATTGTGGTAAGGGCAAAACTGTTTTTCTACAAGCCCAGGGGGAGAAGGCCTAACCGGGAGCAATCATGAATGCCAACAACATGTAGCGGAGCAGGTACCGAACTGACAGAGTCTTTCTGGAGAGGCAGAATGTGGCCTGGCCATCTCGTACCCAAATGGGAAGATGTCCAAGGAGATTGTGAGCCGTAAGTTTTAATCATCTGGAACCTTTCCCTGCTGCTAATACTGTCCTTTACAGATGGGTGATCTGCTGCTACACTACCCACACAAGAATGCGCATCCAACCCCTTTGCAAAAAATCTGGTATTATACTCACGATACATAGATGACATCCTCATTATATGGAATGGCAGCGATGAAGATCTAGAGGGATTCCTGGCCCACTGCGGCAACAACCCATTTGGAATCTCATTTACACATGTAGTGGACAAAGAATCACTAATATTCCTAGATCTAGAGCTGAGGGCTGACGAGAACGGAAAGATACTTTCAAAGACACATTTCAAATCTAGTGCAGGGAATTCTTACCTACACACCTCAAGTCAACACCATCCAAGATGGATTAAAAATGTCCCCTTTGGCCAGTTTTGTCGCCTGAAAAGAACCTGCACTGAGAAGAAGGACTATGAAGTGCAGAGTCAGGTACTGAGAGAAAAATTCAGGGAAAAAGGATACGGAGAAGCACATATAGAGGAGGCTTTCCAAAAGTACCTCCAGCTCTATGGGAAGGATGGGCCAACAAGCGTTGAAATCACGAAACACACTGAAAATCAAGTGTTGATGGCACGGTTCTGCACTAGATACAACAGTAGAGCCTCTACTATCCAAAAAATCTTCAAAAGAAATTGGAAGATCTTGGCAGCTGATCCATTCCTGAAGACCTGTATTCCATCTCACCCCAATCTGGTCTTTAGAAGACCCAAGGATCTGAGAAGTATGGTGGCTCCCAGTAGAGTTAAGAAAAGCAGCAACAAAAACAAAGGACTAGAAGGTCCCTGGACCACAATCTTCGATCAAAAAGGGAGCTACAAATGTGGGGTAAACACTTGTGGCAATTGCACACATATGCTACACAGAAAAAGGGATGTCATTGGGGTAGACGGAAGAAGTCATATGATCAAACAATTCATCAATTGTGGAATCACATTTGTCATATATGGCATCCTATGCCCATGTGGCCTGCTGTACGTGGGACGCACATCAAGACAACTGAGGACCAGGATGAATGAGCACAGGAGTAACATTTCAACAAAAAAAGACAAGGGCTCCATACCCAAACATTTTAGAGAAGTCCACAATGGTGAAATAGAGGGCCTAAAAGTTTTCGGTATAGAGGCCATCCATAATGGCCTTGATAGTGGGAAAAAATACCAAATCCTCTGTAAAAGAGAGGCCTTTTGGATTTTCACCCTGGGTACTATGGTGCCGAATGGGTTGAACGAAGAAATCTAACTGCATACCTTAACATGAGAAACAAGATACCTATTAGACAATAAGGAAGAGAGATTTTTAGGTATGAGATTAGGCAATCCAAGAAGGCTTTATAGCCCCCTCAAGCCCACTCAGATCATCTCTTTAGTGTATGAAAAATAGAGAGCAATTCTACTAGAAATAAAATCCAACAAGGTATATATAAAGAACATGTAGTAAAGCAAAATAAAACAAAAACCTTATGTCCCCTTTTAAGCCAGCTGCAGGTGAGGAGATTAGATGTAAGGAAACCATTATGCTAGGAATTCCAAAATCAATTGAGGGAGGTTGTAACAATATAATTGTACGGTGTATGTAATGCAGATTTCTAAAAGGGTCTGCAGTCCTCCCACAAAGCCAATTTATGTGGGGTTTGTGTGTGTGTATGTGTGCACGTCTATACATCTGGAAACACAATTGGGTACATGATCACTGTGCCACTACTAGATTGGTGTCCGTCCAGCTCGGTATGCATATGTATTGATATTTCTATGAGTATTTGCACATATGGCCCTTTGCCTGCATTTGTTTTGATTCATGCCGGATTCCACTATAGATATATATGTTTCAATACATATATATAGCATGTCTCCTACTAATATAATATAGTATAATATAATATGGAGCTGCATCTGGAAGTGGGGTTCTTTTTAACCCATTCATGTGCCCAGTTTTGTGTGGATGCACACCTCTTATAGGGTCAGCGGATGGGCTCCGTTTGGGGTCAGGCTTTCACTGCAAATATGAAAGCCTGGCCAACAGGGTACGAGGAGATTTCATCCTCCCACCACTTGAGGGGGCCCATCCGGCCGATGTAGAGCAGTGCAATTGTGTGTCTGGAGATTTCACCCTCCTACCACTAGAGGGGCCTATCCGATCTTTCCCTATGGGTAAGCGCCACGTAGAATGAAAGTGACGTTCCAGCCCTTTGGTTTTGACGGCTGGAACGCACTGTTTACCCATGGAAAACAAGCAGGCGGGAGAAACACACACAAAAAACAGGAGTACACTTCCCATCAAATACCCCGCTCCCACCACGCCAGTATGGATACAAAAATGTGGCCACGGTACATGTCTTGAATATATGACATGCAGTGCCTCTCTATATATGGGGATGTCTGCCCTATACTGACTCTTGAGACATATTTGTTTCCACTACTGGTATTATTATTATTATTATTACTAGTAGTATTATTATTATTATTATTATTACAGTCTCCATTGGGTGCAACACAAAGGATGAGATCATCATCATGGGAGCTTCAGGCTATTTGAGGGGAAGTGGGCACATGCATGCATATATATATGCGCAAGTGGGAATTGTATGCACGCGCGGACCCTGTGTGTAAATGGGGGGGGGGGGGTCCGGATAAGCCCCTCCTTATTGTGGGAGGAGTGGTCCGTGACCTTGACCTTTCAGCACATGCTCATTCAGTTGTGCATGGGTGCACATATATTCCCACAGCCTCATGGCGAGGGAGCACTGCAGACCACCAAGCTCTGACGAAAGGGGTACGCCCCTGAAACGCGTCAGCTCTAAACATCGATTCTAGATTCAAGTGATTATCAAGCTCTGCTGTTGCTGTTGGATTTCTTCCCTATTGTCTTTTTAAGCCTGATTTTAACTCCACATTGTGAGTATAATGATTGATTTTAATATTTTAATAAAAATTCATTTAGCAGTATCACACTAGGTCGGTGCGCCCTCCGTCTTTTTATTTTTCCTTAGTCTTATGAATTCCCACGATTCTGAGGAGGGCTGCAAGACTCTGGAAGCTATTGTCTAAACGAACTCAACTCATAGCACCTTTCAAAAAAAAATAAAAAATACCGGAGCGCAGGAGATTTTTGTTTTTCATCAAACCCAGGGGCCAGGGTCTTAAATAAACTCTGTCAAGCCTAAGGTGGCCACCAGAGTCACATGGGCAGTCATCATCCAATCGGATCACTGCCTCAGTGACTCATGACTTCCTCTCCCTCCGCGTTGGCGCTGCAGTTGAGCACCACCTGCAGTGGAGACAGCAGACTGCCCACAGGCCACCTAAACTTATTCATCGGACATGTCTCCTGGAATGTTTTGGTTTGATGTGTGTACACACAATCAAACCATAATCCCCGCAGACAGACAGCGCAGTGACGTTGACGCTGCCACGTCACCAAACCAGGAAGTAAAACACTTCCACGCATGCGTCGAATAAATTTGACGCATGCGGGAGATTTCGGTCCGCTGGTTAGGCGTACTAACCAGCGTACATGTCGGACAGACAGCTTTCCAGCAGACAAGTTTTAAAGCATGCTTTAAAACTTTTGTCTGCTGGAAACCTGTCTGCTAGCCCGTACACACGGTCGGATATGTCTGCTGGAACTGGTCTGCGGACCAGTTTCAGCAGATATGTTTGATCGTGTGTACGCGGCCTTAAAGAACAGTTCAAAACCTAGTGTGTGGCTATGTCTGGTGGAGGTGCAGACATAGCTCCAAACTGGACAGCAAACAACACACTGACAGAAGAGCTCCCCAGCAAAGCAGCCATCAGAATATTTGGAGCCCCTTACACAGCTTCAGGTCTGGGCCACCCTGAGCCTGACCACCATCATTCCCCAGATTCCTCCCACTGGCCGTCCAACCGAGTCCTTCAGTGCACCCACTTTTATTTTTATACTCTTACAACTTAACATATATAAGTGAATTCAAGTCATCAGTGCTTCAAGATTTAACAGTAAGGAATATATATTTTGGCCAAAAAATATGAAGCCTGCCACCACATTTGAGCAGGATCCACACTAATACTAACTGTGCAACCTTTTCAACGAGATGGCCCAATCCAGGAAAGAGACAGCTCCATATATTTAGCAAAGAGATTGCCCAAACAGCAAGGAGACATCCCAATCCAGCAAGGAGACATCTCAATCCAGCAAAGAGACATCTCAATCCAGCAAACAGACATCCCAATACAACAAAGAGACATCCCAATACAACAAATAGACATCCCAATACAACAAATAGACAGTCCCTATATTTTCAGCAAAGAGATAGCCCCATATATTCAGCAGAGAGACATCCCAATCCAGCAAAGAGACATCCCAAATCAGCAGTGACATCCCAATATATTCAGCAAAGAGACAGCCAAAGAGACATCCCAAGCCAGCCAAGAGTCATCCCAATCAAGCAAATAGACATCTCAATTCCAGCAGAGATATGGAAGCTGGGAGTTTTTTTCTAGGATGCCAGGAAGTCCTTGCAACCAGTAATTTTGACAGTGGTGGCTAGCGAAAGGCTGGGACTCGGGAGCCAGTGGAATAGGTGGCACCAGAGGGAGTCAGGACTAGTTGTTTGTCAGCATGAAATAAAGGAGAGGTGTCAACTTGGGGCCTGTGCCCCTCTGGATGCCAAGCCCCCTACATCTGTATGGGCTGTCCCCCCTGATGGCAGCCCTGCTCTTCAGGAACACAACAGTGAAGCTAAAGGGTTGTCAAAGGCTCCAGAAGGTAATAATGAAGTTTGGACAAATCTATATATCTAACATGTTCCCTTTAAGTGCTTTGTTGCTTACTTTACAAATGGAGCAAATTCATCTACTGGGGTCTTATTCAGTTTGCTATTATCATCTTTTGTTTGGTATCCAGAGACATATAACTTTCTTTCAAATAAAGTAATCATGTATGAAACTGTATCCGCACTTACAAACACCCAGTCCTCTCTGTCTGTTGCCTCCCTGCTGATTTTCCTGCATTAAAGCAGAATTGTAGCTCTCCCCACACTGACATGAAGACCCTTACTCCCCAGGGTGAATGGAGATAATCAAGCTCACATTGTTTTGCTCGATCCACTGGAGACATGCAGTTATTACAGTACAAGACTCACTGTCATGTCACATTGCTTATTTACAGAGCATTCAGCTGATAAATAAGGTGAAAAATGCATTTCCAAAGCAACATAAAAAAAAAGGTTTCTCATTGTGGACCAAAATGTTGGCTTTGAAATTGATTTATTCTGCATTAATAGGCTCCCCCTGAGTTTTTAAGAAAATTACTTTCTTTTTTACATAGAGCTGCCAGAATACACAAGACAATATTAAAAGCAGAAGAGCTTGAATCACAATGAGTGATTGTATTAAAAGGCTTTCAAAAATAGATACAAAGTATTCAGAAATTACAGAGCCCATATATGGTCCAATGTCTTGGAAACAAAACAGCCAAAGTGCATCCAAACTCACAACCACATTACCTGTCACCAGCAGTGGCGGCTGGTGCTCAAAATTTTTGAGGGAGTGCAAAAAGAAAAAAATTGCAGCCTCACTGTGCCCATAAAATGTAGCCACTGTGCCATCAATTGTCACCACTGTGCCATGCCATCAAACGCAGCCACTGTGCCATCAATTGTCACCACTGTGCCATGCCATCAAACGCAGCCACTGTGCCATGCCGTCAAACGCAGCCACTGTGCCATCAATTGTCACCACTGTGCCATGCCATCAAATGCAGCCACTGTGCCATGCCATCAAACGCAGCCACTGTGCCATGCCATTAAACGCAGTCACTGTGCAATGCCATCAAATGCAGCCACTGTGCCATCAATTCGCACCACTGTGCCATGCCATCAAACACAGCCACTGTGCCATACCATAAAACGCAGCCACTGTGCCATGCCATCAAACGCAGCCACTGTGCCATGCCATCAAACGCAGTCACTGTGCCAAGCCATCAAACGCAGCCACTGTGCCCCTCAATTGTCGCCACTGTGCCAATTGTCACCACTGTGCCCTTTACTTGTCACCACTCACTGTGCCCTTTAATTGTCACCACTGTCTGTGCCCATTGTCGTCGCTGTGCTGTGTAAAATGCACTTACCTTACTCCTTTGTCCCTCGATGTCTTCTCCCGCCCTCGATGACGGTTCAGCCAATCAGGTTACCAATAACCAGAACCGGTGACCTGATTGGCTGAGACGGCCGTCAGTCTTATCCAAGAAACCCACCCCGTATGTTCCCTGAATAAAGCATCCGGGATCATAGGGCTGTACTCGGAAAGCCTATCAGAGCCGCTGGCTCTGATAGGCAGTTCCGCACAGCCAACCAGCGGCCGTTATTCAGGTGGCCAGCGCTCAATGTCCGGCTACCTGAATAGACCAGCGGTAGCTGGTGGAAACAATAGCATCCATTCATGCAAGCATGAATGGATGTTATTACAGTGGCATGCGAGAGCCAGAGGGGGCAGCGTCCTCTATGGACGAATAGTAGAAACAACATTTTAAGCAAAAATGAAAAAATCTTAAATGGCCCGTTTTATTTATTTTTTTGGTTTTTTTCTTTTGTTTTTTTGTGATTACAAGAGGCTATGTATGCCACTGGTCACCAGTAACATACATTCCAGCCCTAGGGTGACAATGTTTACTCATTGCACTGTATCTATGGAGGAGCAGCGTTGTCACCTACTTTTCTGATTTGATCTTGATACACCTCCCTCTCTCCGTTACATAGAAAAGGGAGAGTTGTGTTCTAGCTGTCTATTTTCTTGACAATTTCAAAAAGTTCTCATATACCATGTGTCAAACGATCTCAGCAAAAGAGTCCAACAGCATGAGACAACACACAATATATACATATATACAAGGTTTCAGTGTGGCTGTAAAAAGAGTCCGGCTAGTACAGACCAGAATGGAGTTCTCGGGCACCCTAACCAAAGTGACTCCTGTCACACCATGTTTTGTATCTTTACATTATTACCAAAAAAATCGATTGAAAGTGAAAAGGGGGAGCTGTAGTTCACAGAGTTGAAAACATTGTTTGACTTTTTCATCTTAGTGAACAGGATGTTACAGCCACAACAGAATCCTGGCATGATCAACACATATATTTATGTACTGGCAGAAAATGGCCTTGTCCTGGAGAATGAAAACCAATGCAGCCATTACATCTAGGAATTGGTAAGCTTCACTATATTACATTTTTGTTCTTGGGTTTAGATATGCTTTAATCCTACCACTCCTGAGCCTCACTACTGTTATTGTCCATTCACACTAGATGCAGTGGGACTGCGTTGGGCGGACATTCAGTTTAATATCAGTTTAAAATAGAAATTAAACACAAATTACATTTTTGTATAGCTATTAAAAAAAAAAACATTATAATTACCTTTTTCAATTTTTGCCTCTGTTGCATAAGAGCTGGGGGAGGAGAAGCAGCAGACACTGAGCTTTCCAGGCCCAATGGGAGATGTGTCAACCCTGGATAACATCCACCTTTATTCCAAAGAACAGGCCATACCACCAGCAACCATTTTTTGTAAAAACAAGCTTTATTCCTCTTGGAGTGTAAATCCAGTCTAAACTTATCTAAGCTTAAATATACTCCCACCCATATTGTAAGCCAGGCCTCAAGAGTTTCTTGCCACCAGTTGCCCCACCTAATTCATACACTGGCCTGCGACTAATTGCACCCGTAAACACGCCCTCGTAGATTATCTCATGGAATGACACTGTTAAATGTTTTATGCAGAACATAATTACAAAATTAAATATTACCAACAACAACTTTAACAAAATGGGACAGGGCACTGGGGGCAGACCAGAGGGACAGGGCACTGGGGGCAGACGAGAGGGACAGGGCATTGGGGGCAGACCAGAGGGACAGGGTACTAGAACTGGGTCTCTTTCCCATTCTCTTGCTGTCTCCTCTGCAACTCCCATCCATCCTCTCTCTCTTCCTCTCCTATTCATCTCATCATCAGGAGCCTGTGTGTGCGGCTCCATGCTTGCATGTCCCCACTTGCCCCCTTTATTCAGGCTGGCAGTGAGGAGAGGAGCTGCAGCACAGCGGGAGGGAGTACAATCCAGCGCTGTGATCCACACAACTGCACAGCCATTGACACCATAGCACAGCGCACACTGACACCGCACAGCACACATTGAGACCAGTCGGTTCACAGTGCTCAGGCTGAACTGTTGGACACTTACATAGAGCACAAGGAGAAGAAATCTGCACAAACTGGAAGGCTGCCACTCTAATGTCAGGGCAACTTTCAGTGAACGCTGCACCGGAGTGGTAATTTTCCCAATCCTCCACCTCACTCATTACTTTCTGCTCTCCAGCTACATTGGTCAGGACCCGGGGGAGGGGGGGGCAGGCTCAGAGAGGTCATACTGTTAGGTCCCATGGCTTAATGAGAATTGTAAGGAGAGCACCTGTGTACTGCTCTGCCTGTGCGCAGCTCACCAGACTACTTTTCCCGAGCATGCACCTTTCCTCTTCGGCCGCCAATCTCATCGGGGCTCTAAGTGTAGGCACAGATTGGAGGGAGATTGGTCATGCAGCCCTGTCATCACTCGCCCCCAGCTTAAATCCACTCGCCAAATGCTAGTAGGCAAGTGGAAATTTTGAGGGCTGTTGTAAGCCCAATACCAACTACCCTGCAAACGAAAAATGTGTATACTTACCTAATCTAGAGGGTGTTCCAGTTTGATCACGTGATCGGCTCCCAATGCCAGTTTCAGGTAAAAGAATGGAAAGCCACCAATGGATGCCCTAAAGTAAGCCTGTGGGTGATGTCATTGCTCAGGCACTGAGACCGTTGTTGCTACTTTTCTCTTCTCTCTTCTCAACGGAAGCCGTTGTAGTGTCACATTCCGCTCCCTATTACAGAATGCTCCGGAAGTGACATTTTGTCGCCACCATCTTGCTACACCCCACACTCCTGCACAGTAAAGATAGAGTGAGAAGAGGGCAAGCGGACATCTTGTTACACCCACCGGAAATCTTAGATTTGACAGTTATTTTCAACCCAAAACTGAGCTTATTTGCTTAACCACTTCAGCCCCAGGTTTTACCCTCTTCCTGCCCAGGCGAAATTTCAGCTTCCTGCACTGCGTCGCTTTAACTGACAATTGCGCGGTCGTGCGACGTGGCACCCAAACAAAAATTGGCATACTTTTTTTCCTATAAATAGAGCTTTCTTTTGGTGGTATTTGATCACCTCTGCGGTTTTTATTTTTTGCGCTATAAACAAAAATAGAGCGACAATTTTGAAAAAAAAATGCAATATTTTTTACTTTTTGCTATAATAAATCTTCCCCAAAATATATATATATAAAAAAATATTTTTCCTCAGTTTAGGCGGATACGTATTGTTCTACCTATTTTTGTAAAAAAAATCGCAATAAGCGTTTATTGATTGGTTTGCGCAAAATTTATAGCGTTTACAAAATAGGGGATAGTTTTATGGCATTTTTATTATTCTTTTACTAGTAATTACAGCGATCTGCGATTTTTTATTGGGACTGCGACATTATAGCGGACACATCGGACACTTTTATGACATTTTTGGGACCAATCACATTCATACAGTGAACAGTGCTATAAATATGCACTGATAAATGTGACTGGCAGGGAAGGGGTTAACCACTAGGGGGCAGGGAAGGGGTTAAATGTGTAGCCTAGTTTGTGTTCTAACTGTAGGGGGAGGGGGGTGACTGGGGGAGGTGGCCGATTGTGTCCCTATGTACAAGGGACACAGATCGGTCTCCTCTCTCCCTGACAGGACGTGGAGCTCTGTGTTTACACACAGAGCTCCATGTCCCTGCTCAGTTACTGGGCAATCGCGGGTGCCCGGTGGCGATCGTTGCCGCCGGGCACGCGCATCGTGATCGCAGACGGCGTGCGCATGCCCCCTACCGGATTATGACGTCCTGTCAGAACAACAGAGCTACCTTGCTACTGTCATTTGACAGCGGCTGGTAGACAAGTGGTTAAAGACAGTGGGCCAGATTCTCAAAAGAGATACGTAGGAAAAACCGTCGTATCTCTGTTTTTTTACTGGGTATCTATGCGTGTGATTCCTAGAATCACTTACGCATAGATACAATGAAGATCCGACATGTGTAAAACCATTACACTGGCGGATCGTAGATGTAATGACATCGCCGGCCGCTAGGTGGCCTGTACGTTGTTTTCTCATTTGCCTATGCAAATGAGCCTAATCCGACGATTCCCGAACATTTTTACGCCGCCCTGTCGTAGTTTACGTTGTTTCCGTACGCGTAAGGTTACCCCTGCTATATGAGGGGTAACCTTACGAAGTTCCGTCGTTGCCATGTTAAGTATGGCGTCGGGTGAGCGTTGTCTTTTTCTGTCGGTTACGTCGTTTTACTAAGTCGTTCGCGAATAGGGATTTACGTAAACGACGCTCACGTCGGTTTCATTCACTTTTTCCGACGTGAGCTGGAGCATGCGCACTGGGCTATTTTTGAGGCCGGCGCATGCGCAGTTCGATCGACGCGGGGGCGCGCTTAATTTAAATACAAGCCGTCCCCTTTGAATTACGCGGGGATACGTAGAGCCATTTACACTAAGCCGACGCAACTTACGGAGCAAGTGCTTTGGGAACACGGCACTTGCTCTGTTAAATTGCGGCGGCGTAGTGTAAATGGCTTACGCTACGCCAGCGGCAATTCTACGGGAATCTGGCCCAAGATTTGGAAATCCGACGGACTGTTTAAATGTTAAATTTTAAAAGCAGCAGCAAACTTGCTGACCTTACATGGTTGGTAATGTGACAGAACACCTCTGGTTTTCACATTTAACATGTAAACAGTCCGTCGGATTTAAAAACACTGGGCCAGATTCAGGTACATTGGCGCATATTTTGACCGGAGTAGCACCTCCTTTACGTTAGACCGGCGCAATGTAGAGGCGCAATTACCGTATCCTTTGTAGTATTTGTGCAGAATTTTGCGCCGGTGCAACGTAATTTCCGAGGCGTAAGGTGGAGTAATTCAAATTGGAAAGGACGTGGGCGTGTTACATTGAAATGAGCCGTGACCCCATGCAAATGAAGGGCCGGCCGGATTGCGCATGCGCACATGAAGCAGACCATGGTCAGCACCTCTCTGCGCATGATCACAACTCGGGAACGGCGCAATCAGTGAGATTGGAACTAGGCCCGGTCAACTTAGTGAGCTACGCAGAGAGCTTAAATAGACAGAGACAAACGCACTTCCTTTGCAAAAGTACATCCCTTTGTATCCCTCCCTATACAGCAAGGTGCTTTTGTTCTGTTGTGTGTTCGCGTTTGTCGGTTTGTGACTTGTGTTTGATATATTTCTTGACTGTTTAGTATAGTGTTTTTGATAGTGGTTTTCAGAGTGTTGTTTGTTGACTGTTTTTGATACTTATTTGCTGTCTGTTTTTTGCTGTTTGTTTTTTGCTATCTGATTTTTGCTGACTGATTTTTGGTGTCTGTTTTTTGCTGACTGTTTTTTGGTGATTGTTTTGGTTCCAGTTTGTGAGAACATGAGTGAAAGGAAGCGAAAGTTGAATTTTTCTTTGGGGGAGAAAGGCATTCTTGCCAGGGCCATTACACAATATGGCCGTTTTCTGCACGGCCCCGAGAGTGCCAACACCACCCGGCCAGGAAGGCACAGATATTGCAGGAAATTACCAACCAGGTCAACACGTTGGGGGGGGGAGACCCGGACACGCCAGGGGATCGCCAAGAAGATTAATGACCTCCGGCGTGTGATCTGTGGGAAGCTGGCCAAAATTGCCGCCCATGCCAGGGGCACTGGAGGGGGCCCACCATGCCCTGTTAGGCTGACTGAGGAGGAGCGTTGGGGTGGCCCAGACCTTCAACAGGCAGCAAGTGGAGGGGCTGCCTGGCTTTGACTCCAGTCAGGAGGCCGTGAGGACAGGTACGTTTTTTTGTTTTTTTTATATCTGGTGTGTAGCATGTGTGGGGGGAGGAAGGGAATATGAGGCAAGTGTGTGAATCCTCCAACCTGTGAATGTTTTGTGTCATCCACAGATGTGCAGGAGGGTGCTGGGCCATCTGGCCTGACCGCACCATCCCCGGGACAGCAGCCTGCTGAAGAACCCCAGACAAGGCCGGAGTCCTCGGAGGAGGTTGAGGAGGAGGAGTTTGAGTTGGAGGAGGAGATCATGTCAGGGACTGACTTGTTATTTTTGGAGGAGGCTTCCCCTATGGCTGGCAGCAGCCAGGCCTCCATCCGTTGTAGCCCCTCCCACTCCTCCCCCAACAGGGCTCCCCTCCCAAGGGGCTCCCCTTCTCCACGGCCACAAGCCTCATCTGGAGGCAGGAAGGCAACCCACAAAACTAGGGAGGTGGCCGAGTTTCTGCCCGCCAACCTGAGAAGGGACCAGGCCCTTCAGACCCGCCTTCTGGGACAGGTCAGCCAGAGTTTGGGGCGGATGGAGGAGAGCCTGTCCTCCATAAAGGATAAGCTTGGGGACATGGCCTGCAACTCCCTGGCCCTGATCAATTGCCTAAATGACCAGCAGGCTAACACAGCAGGCGTTGGTCACGATGTGAGGGCCCTCGGTCAGGATGTGAGGGCCCTCACCCAGGCCAATACGGCAACGCTCAACGATGGCCTCACTCAAATTGCCGTGGCCTTGGAGGGCAGGCCGCCAGGTGGGCAGAGACCAGGGGATGCTCCTCCTTCCCGGGATTACCCCCCCTCCAGGCGTGGGTCACGCCAGCGGCGATATATTTTTTTTACCGTTTTTTTTTTTTGCTGGTAATTTTTTTGGGTGCTGGACAATCTTTTTTTTTGGGGTTGTGAATAATTTCTGATTGTGGGGGTGACATTCCTGCCAGAAAAGGGGTGTCACCCTCATTTGTGGTGGAGAAGGGTTCCCCAGGACCAGGGAGAAGTGATCCCCAGGTCCGTGTGAATGGTGTATGAATGTACAGTGACATAATTGGAGCCATGGCGTGGCGTTGCTGCTCACAAGTCCTGCATGGTGGGCTTGTGCTAATCCAATTTGATGAGGATGTGGGGTGTGTGTGCTAGGGACCACAGTGGTGTGCATGCATGCATTCTCATTGTGCCATGATTAATGTGTGTGTTTAACGTGCAAAGATGCCTAATGTGAGCTGTCTCCTGGCTGCTCTTCCCTCAGAAGACGGGGTATCCTCGGTTAGGGGGGGATTGTCTGGTTCGGGGGTCAGGTCATCACATATGTCAATCTCCAGGCCCTTTCTTACTGCGAAGTTGTGCAGCATGCAACATGCACCGATGATCTGACATACAAAGTTGGGGGAATACAACAGTGTACCCCCAGACTTATCCAGGCATTGGAAACGTGACTTCAGGAGGCCAAAGGTGCACTCCACGACTGCACGGGTTTTGGCGTGTGCTTCATTGTATCTTTCCTCTCCTGGGCTTTGGGGGTTCCGGATAGGAGTCATGAGATGGGGTCCCAGTGAGTCACCTGGAATGGAAAAGACAGGAGGATGTTAGTAGTGCTTGTGATGTGTGCATCATGGGGGGGGACAGTCATTGCAGGGATAACCTAGTGCACACATCTGCTCATGGAGGATTGTGACATCCCAGCCACCACTCCACTTGTTCTTTGAAAAGAGCCAGTGGCAAGGAAATGGAGTGTTGCCAGGACCTTGACCAGTGGCTGCACTGCATGTGAGCATTGTGTTGGGCTGGTGATGTCCTCCTGCAGGGTTGTGGTTAATTCCAGGATGGCAGCAGGGGTGAATCTGAAGATGCGAGACGCCTCAGAATCACTCATGCCAAAGATGTCTATGCCTGTGCGATATATCCTCTCCTGTGCCCTCCTCCGTGCCCTCCTCCTTCTGCGCTCCTCTAAAGTCAGTAGTATAGCTATGAGCAAGGATGCCCCTGGCATGTTGGCATACAGATTGTTGTCCTGCAAGTGTGGCTGCTCAGCTCATCCCTAACAGTGTTGCTTTAGCTGACATGTAGACGGATTGTCTAATTTTAAGCAAGCTTTTATATTGCCTAATTTTAGACAGGACATGCAGCTGATGCGCACAGCGCGTAGCCTGTGCTGCACCAACTTACTTTTGTGGATCGCTGTAACTCCCTCATTTGCATATTTGCCTAGCAAATCAATGGTGTGTCTAGCGCAGTTTTTGCGCGTACGATGCACCGGTCTATCGAAATTACGCTGTTCGTAAAAAACTAGATTTCTGGCGCATATCGTTTTGTGGATACGGCACATAGATACAAGGGTGCATTTTTCCAATTGTGCTGGCGCAGCTCCTGATACTACAGCGTAAGTGCTTTGTGAATCTGGCTCACTGTATTTTTTTTTTTCATTTTTTTTTTTCGTGTATTTTTGTGAGTGTACTCGAGAGAGGAGCCGAACTGCAGGAGTTGGGAGTAGGCAGACCTCCCCCAGAGGCAATCTGCCATCTTTCTCCATGCCCCCGGGTGGCAATGGCAGGTTTGAGGGGGTCCTCCCACACAGCCCGCCCTACCTGCTCCGCTTTGAAGCCCAACGGGGCAAAGGGACTCCCCTATGAGGGAGTGAGAGGATCTAGCCCGCTCAGCCAGCCCCGTTAGTCCTTCGCCTCTCTTTTTTTTAGAGACCGCGTGGCCAAAGTGCGTGCATGTTAACCCAATTTCGAGTGCGTGTGGGAGGGGGGTGGGCGTACCAAGAGCAGGCTTACCTTGCATAGCACACCCAACGGGAGCCGGGCTGATAACAGATAACCTGTGTGAATTAGCCCTTTTTAATTGTTTTTTACGTTTTATTTTTTTATAATTTTTTTAAAAAGTTAAAATTGTTAAAAATTATTTTATTTGACAATTTCTAAAAAATTATTTATAACGTTTACAAGATAAGGAACCCGGCAGCGCCACAGGAAGGGGGAGGGGTAGCACAGTGACAGGGGGCACACAGGGGGGTAAATAAGAAGCAGGCAGAACAGGTAGGATGCCTTGTGTCTGTGTCTCTCTTTGCAGGAGCTGAAAGCTGGCAGGAGGGAGAGAAACCAGCTTTCAGCTGCTGCAGAGCGCCACACAGGGTATCCTTCTGTAATTTCCCCTGCCGAGCACACCAATTTCCCCTGCTGCTCGGGCCCCTCTATGTGCCTGGGCCCCCTACAGGAGGACTGGTGGTCCCCCCCCTATCAGCGGCCCTGATTACTGTGCATGAGTGTGGGGTGTAGCAAGATGGCGGCGACGGAACGTCACTTCCAGAGCACTCTGTGATGGGGAGCAGAATGTGACAACACACTGGCTTAGATAATATTTCTAAATAGTGCCTATAGGAGCAGTTAGTTAGCTGTATATAGTACATAGAAAAGTGAAAAGGCGCAACAAAAATGTGAGATACCACTTTTTAAAGTGCATAACGTGTCACTTCGGGTGAAGCACTTTGAGTAGATGCACGTTGCACTATTTTTTGAAGCACGGTGTTGGAATATTAGAAGATCCAAATTATTTATTGTTTTATAATATTAACTGTTTACAATCTGCACTTATTATGGACATTTGAATATGTATTTGATCACACGTTATGCACTTTAAAAAGTGGTATCTCACATTTTCTATATTCTGTTATTACCATACACTAATTTTGGAGCAGCACTTGATATATTTAAGAGACCTCATTTACGTTTATTTAATATTGGCGCCGGTTCCTATTCACATATAATTCAGTTAGTTAGCTGTGTTTAGGGAAAAAAATCAGTTGTCCTTTCGAAAATATAAATGTGGCAAAAGTCTTGTAACTCACTTTAAGCCCTGGTTCACACTGGGCTGCGGGAGTGAAGCAGTGCGAGTTCAGCTGAACTCGCACGATTTCACTCCCGCCCGGCAGTCCCGATTTCAGCCGCGATTTCAGAGACATCTGTGCAGGTTTCTGCACAGATGTCAATGTAAATCGCAGGCTGAAATCGCAAAAAGTAGTACAGAGACTACTTTTTGAAATCGGTGCAATGCCGCAGATGCAGCGTCGCGCCGATTAGGACAGTGCCATTACCGGCAATTTGCGGCAAAATCCGCCGTTTTGACATGCGATTTGACATGCCAAATCGCATGTCAAAACGCACCAGTGTGAACCAGGGCTGAATCAGGAACTACTAATGCAGGGAAAAGTGATATGGGAAGCACAAGGCCTTTTTTACACTGGTGCTGAAGCCCATAAACCATGAACAGGACTTGTTTTGCTGTGTCTCCAGGCTCCAGGTGCTACACTCAAGCAGCCCATTTAAGCCTATTAGGATGGGCACAGACACTCGTCCTAAAGTGACAGGTGTGTTTTTAGCTGTGCTTTGCGTTCTGCGATTGTGCCACGATTTGCATTTGTGTTTTTAATGCTGTTTTTTGGGGGAAATTTGTTGTTGGGCAGATTTAAAAAAAAAATTGCAGTAAAAACGTTCTACGTGCTTTTCTGCAACTTCTCCGTGAACCAATTAAAGCAAAACAGCACTTTTCTATTTTTTCTATAACAATTCCCTCCTTTGGTCAGTGTTTTCAGAGGTCTTTGCATGAAGGTAGGGTTGTTACCCACAACCACACAAATTGTAGATATTTATCCAGACTGATTGCTGTGGGGACAGTTTCATTGTTGTCCCCATAAATTAGCCCACAGGTTTTTACATTAACCAATTCAGATGAAGTACAGATTAAATGAAAAGCTATGCAAAAGAAACAGTTACATAATGATAGAATCACACATCACAAAAGAGATATTCGCTCCAGTCCCCTTCTGGATATACACACTCATACCACAAGGAGATTACATTGTATTGCACATTATTAAAAATCCATTGAGAAGACAGGTCATAGATGTATACTAAGCTAATTCCTTCTCCTTTCACTATGTATGACAGACAGCCCAAGACCTTAGATTGAGACATAATTTCAAATCTCCATGATTGAATTGCAGCGATCGGGATTTGGTGGCTATAAATCAACTTTACGGGGCATTAACTGTTTTAATGGTAATCAAGTGGAAGACGCTTAAAATCATGTTGCTGCTAATCAAAGTAAAATCACTTTGCAGGGCTTTAAACTCATTGTTGAAAGAACAACAGCAAGTAAAGTTGCCTTGTACTGTGAACTATATACAGTATATATATATACATATATATATAAACACAGTATCTCACAGAAAGTGAGTACACCCCTCAAATTTTTGTAAATATTTTATATCTTTGATAACAGTGAAGTAATTACATTTTGCTACAATGTAAAGTAGTGGGCCAGATTCTCTAAGAATCTGCGGCGGCGTAGAGTAAGGCATTTACACTACGCCACCGCAACTTACTAGAGCAAGTGCTGTATTCTCAAAGCACTTGCTCCGTAGTTTGCGGCGGCGTAGTGTAAATGGCCCGGCGTTTCCCCGCATAAACCGAAGGGGGCGGCTTGTATTTAAATTAAGCGCGCCTCCGCGCCGAACATACTGCGCATGCGCCGGCCATAGTAAAATCACAGTGCGCATGCTCCAAATTATGACGGAGTTTTCGACGTGAACGTAATCGACGTAAATCCCCATTCACGGACGAGTTACGCAACGACGTAAAAACTTTCAAATTTGCCGCGGTCACGGCGTCCATACTTAACATAGGATGCTCCATCTTTGACCTGCTTTATCTTTACGCCGGAAAAACCTTACAGAAACAACGTAAACGACGACGGGGCGGCGTAAAAATGTTCGGGAATCGGCGTATTAGGCTCATTTGCATAGGCAAATGAGAAAACAACGTAAAGGCCACCTAGCGGCTGGCGTTGTCATTACATCTACGATCCGACGGTGTAATTGTTTTACACCTGTCGGAACTTTAGTGTATCTATGCGTAAGTGATTCTAGGAATCACACGTATAGATACCCATTGAAAAAAACTGAGATACAACGGTGTATCTGAGATACACCGTCGTATCGCAGCTGAGAATCTGGCCCAGTAAGTGTACAGCTCGTGTAACGGTGTAAATTTGCTGTTCCCTCAAACTAACTCAACACACAGCCATTAATGTCTAAACCTCTGGCAACAAAAGTGAGTACACCCCTAAGTTAACCACTTGTGACCGGCCCCACGTCCAAAGACGTCACGTTTTTGAAGATGGATATCTCGGTAACGGCAGCAGCTGCTGCCACAACCGAGATATCCATCTCTTCGTGGGACGGTCCTGTTAACGATAACGGCGGTCATCGCGGCGGATTCGCCGCGAGATCGCCGTTACCGGCGGCGGGAGAGGGTGCCCCCCCCCTCCCGCCGCTCTCCCGCGCCCTCCGCCGCTTACCGTAGCCGTCGGTAGCGGCGGAGGCGATCGGGTCCGCTCGTTGTCTGTCCGGGGATGTGACTGAGGGAAAAAATGTCCCTCAGCCGTCCCCCTCTCTCTGCTGGGCGGAAGTGACGTCAAAACGTCATTTCCGCCCAGCGTCTTAAAGAGACATTTAATATGTTTACATTTTGACTTATTTTTTTTATTTTTTTGCATTTAAGCCTGAATATGAGATCTGAGGTCTTTTTGACCCCAGATCTCATATATAAGGGGACCTGTCATGCTTTTTTCTATTACAAGGGATGTTTACATTCCTTGTAATAGGAATAAAAGTGATAATTTTTTTTTTTTTTTTCAGTGTTAAAAATTATAAAATAAATAAAAATAAAAACCAAAACCAAAAAAAATTTTTTTTAAAGTGCCCCGTCCCGACGAGCTCGCGCGCAGAAGCAAACGCATACGCGAGTAGCGCCCGCATATGAAAACGGTGTTCAAACCACACAAGTGAGGTATCGCCGCGATCGTTAGAGCGAGAGCAATAATTCTAGCCCTAGACCTCCTCGTCATCTCAAAAAATGCAACCTGTAGAATTTTTTAAACGTCGCATATCGAGATTTTTAAGGGTAAAAGTTTGACGCCATGCCACGAGCGGGCGCAATTTTTATGCGTGACATGTTGGGTATCATTTTACTCGGCGTAACATTATCTTTCACAATATATAAAAAAATTGGGCCAAATTTATTGTTGTCTTATTTTTTAATTCAAGAAAGTGAATTTTTTCCAAAAAAAGTGCGCTTGTAAGACTGCTGCGCAAATACGGTGTGAGAAAAAGTATTGCAATGACCGCCATTTTATTCTCTAGGGTGTTAGAAAAAAATATATATATAATGTTTGGGGGTTTTAAATAATTTTCTAGCAAAAAAAACTGTTTTAGTCTCGTAAGCACCGAATCTGAAAAACAGGCTCGGTAATGAAGTGGTTAAAGGGGTTGTAAAGTTAAAAAAAAGTTTCCCTTAATAGTCCTCCTTCACTTACCTCATCCTTCGATTTTGCTTTTAAATGTCCTTATTTCTTCTGAGAAATCCTCACTTCCTGTCTGTAACTACACACAGTAATGGGAGGCTTTCTCCCTGGTGTGGAGAATGCCTTTTGAGGGGGAGGGGGCGAGCAGGAGTCTCAGGATGCCCACTAACACTTATCTCCTTTCTCTATCTGCAAAGTATATAAAGCGTCCTGACCCTCCTGATCGCCCCCTCAAGAGGCTTTCTCCACACCAGGGAGAAAGCCTTGCATTACTGTGTGGAGATACAGACAGAAGAACAGGAAGTGAGGATTTCGCAGAAGAAATATGGACATTTAAAAGCAAAATGGAAGGATGAGGTAAGTGAAGGAGGACTGCGCTAAGGTAAAGGAAGCTATTTAAGGAAAACATTTTTTACCTATACAACTCCTTTAAAATGTCCAATTTGGGCCCAAAGTGTCAATATTTTTTGTGGTCACCATTATTTTCCAGCCCTGCCTTAACCCTCTTGGGCATGGAGTTCACCAGAGCTTCACAGGTTGTCACTGGGGTTCTCCTCCATTCCTTCATGACGACATCACAGAGCTGGTGGATGTTAGAGATATTGCGCTCCTCCACCTTCCATTTGAGAATGCCCCACAGATGCTCAATAGGATTTAGGTCTGGAGACATGCTTGGCCAGTCCATCACCTTTACCCTCAATTTCTTTAACAAGGCAGTAGTAAAAAAAGGAGGTGTGTTTTGGGTCATTATCATGTTGGAATTCTGACCCCCCACCCCATCAACCTCTGCAGCAATGTTGGCAGCACTCATTCAACGATTTCCCAAAGACAACCTATGGATATGATGCTGCTGAGCATGAACACTCAACTTTTTTAGTTCGCCATGGCGAGGCCTGTTCTGAGTGGAATCTGTCCTGTTAAACCATTGTATGGTTTTGGCCACCCTGCTGCAGCTCAGTTTCAGGGTCTTGGCAATCTTCTTATCGCCTAGGCTATCTTTATATAGAGCAACAATTATTTTTTTCAAATCCTCAGGGAGTTCTTTGCCATGAGGTGCCATGTTGAACTTCCAGTGACCAGTATGAGAGAATGAGAGCGATAACATCAATGTTAACACACCTGCTTCCCATTCACACTTTTGAGACCTTGTAACACTAACGAGTCACATGACACGGGGAGGGAAAATGGATAATTGGGCCCAATTTGGACATATTCACTTAGAGGTGTACTCACTTTTGTTGCCAGCAGTTTAGACATTAATGGCTGTGTGTTGAGTTATTTTGAGAGGACAGCAAATTTACACTGTTATACAAGCTGTATACTCACTACTTTACATTGTAGCAAAGTGTAATTTCTCCAGTGTTGTCACAGGAAAAGATATAATAAAATATTTACAAAAATTTGAGGGGTGTACAAACTTTTGTGAGATACTGTATATGCATTATACCTATCTATACCAGTAGGTGGCACTGCAGTGTTTTAACGTGTATTTTATGGTAATGTATTTAGAGGAAGTACCTTTGTTCCTAAGTGTGTGTAGTTGTATCCTCCTGTTTCCTCTTCCATGATAAAGTCATGCTTTAGCACTGACTAAGGGCTACATAGTTAATCTTGATGCTAATATTGATACCATTCATTAACACCTTAGATAAAGACATGCTTGAAAATCCTCCATGAAGGTAAAGGAATACTTTGCATACAACAAGCTTCCAGTGCATGATTCAATAACCTGTTAATAGGTCATGGGCCCAGGCACTGCCAGAAAGCCTAGTAGCTCCCCAGCAGCACCTAGGCACTGGAAAAATAATTCTGCAAGTCTGTGAGTACTGTATGCAAACAGCTAGCTGAAAGATGGCAAGCAGTTCAGATGTAAAATTAACAATTTCAAAGCTGAACGATGGCAATTACCAGCTGGGGAAGTTTAAACTATAAATGATTCTAGCCAACATTGAGTTGTGGCAAGTGCTGAATAAAGAGAGACCCACAGATGGAAAGATGGAGGACTGAGATAAGAGGGATAGGCAGGCAAAAACTACTTTATGCTTGCTAGTCGAAGATGACCAGCTTATCCACATAAGAACAGAGAAAACAGTCAAAGGTATGTGGACCTCATTAGAAAAGGTTACGTTAACGACGTACACAGTGATCCGGCATATCTTAGGCAGTTGTTCCGACGTGGTTGTGCGCATGTGCACGGGGATACGCCCATCATTTGCATGGGGTCACGCTTCATTAGCATGGATCACGCCTACTTCCAGCCCACTTCCACCTACTTCCACTTACACCAGCCTGTGCCTTCGAAATGTACGCTATGCCGGCGCAGAGTTGGGAGCAATAGCTTGCTGAATTCAATGCATGCCTCTCTGCGCTGCGCCGGCGTAGCGTACTATGTGTGCTTTACGGCGGCGTAAATATGCGCCCATCTCTGTGAATCCGGGCCACTGTCTCTAATAATCTACACAGCAAAAGTATTCACTTATGACATAGGTGGCTGGGACACAGAAGTCCAGAAGCTATACAGGGCATTACTAAGAGAGGCTTATCAGAAGATTTGACAATAGCAAAGTGCTCATGAAATGCAAGAGCTGTATTGAAGCAACAGCCACACATGCTCCCCTTCCACAGGCATCTTAAAGAAAAACTACCCACCCCATGCAGCTCATACATAGTGACGTATGCGGTCCAATGAAAACTCCCACGTCAGGCGGGAACAGATATCTACTGACTTTCAATGATGATTATTCCAGGTACACAACTACTTATCTGATGAAACATAAGAATGAAACATCAGAGAAACTTTAAAGCCCCATACACACGATCAGAATTTCCGATGGAAAAAGTCAGATGGACTTTTTCCATCGGAAATTCCGACCGTGTGTATGAATTCCATCGGAGTTTAGATAGAGAACATGTTCTATTTTACTCTGATGGAATTCCGTCGGAATTCCGATGTGATTTTGGTCGGACAAAGGCAGGGCTGTTTTTTATTTTGATTGGGCCCTCCATTCTGAGACATACAAAAAAATAGCAGATAGACTCAAAATCTGTTTACTGTAGCAGATCACACAGCGATTGCAATTGTTTGCCAGAGGTTACAGCCTATCCTTACCGCTCACTGGCTGGTTGCTAGAGGTTACAACACATAATTTCTGCTTGCCGATTGGTTGCTAGAGGTTACTGCACATTATTAGTGCTCACTGATTGGTTGCTATAGGTCAGTGATGGCGAACCTTGACACCCCAGATGTTTTGGAACTACATTTCCCATGATGCTCATGCACTGTGCAGTGTATCTGAGCATCATGGGAAATGTAGTTCCAAAACATCTGGAGTGCCAAGGTTCGCCATCACTGCTATAGGTTAATGCACATCCTTACCACTCATTGAGCAGTGGAGCAATCCCAAATAATTGAGCAAGTAAAGCGGTACATTAATACACATACTACAGGAGACGGTCAGAAACTGCAGACTTACTGCATGAGATTACCAGAGACTGTGGACTTACTGCACGAGATTACCAGATACTGTGACATACTGCATGAGATTACCAGAGACTGTGGACTCACTGCACAAGATTACCAGAGACAGCGGACATACTGCATGCGATTACCAGAGACTGAGGACATACTGCACAAGATTACCAGAGACTGCGGACATACTTCACAAGATTACCAGAGACTGCGGACATACTGCACAAGATTACCAGAGACTGCGGACATACTGCACAAGATTACCAGATACTGTGGACATACTGCACAAGATTACCAGATACTGTGGACATACTGCACAAGATTACCAGGAACTGTGGACATACTGCATTAGATTACCAGATACCGTGGACATACTGAATTCGATTACCTGTGATTCCATGAATTGGGGCCCCGATGACAGACTTTGCAGAGTGCACAGAGGACACAGGAGGCTGTATTTGCGCGCTAGCCAGTAGAGAGGGGCGGGGCCGGGAGCTCCACTCAGAACAGAGTGGCTGTAGTGAGAGCCAGTGATCACGGTGGGCATGTCAATGGAGCCTCCGGCCCCACCCCCGGACCTCTGTATTCCCCAACCAGTATAGAGGGGGCTGGGCCGGGAGCTTCACTGCCATGCCCACTCCAATCACTGCTCTTAATACAGCCGCTCTGCATACAGGCTACATGGGGCGGGGTCATCGTGTCAGTGGAGCTCCCTGCCCCGCCTCCTCACTGCTAGCTAGATCAGGAATACAGCCTCCCGTGTCCTCTGTGCACTACTGCACTCTGCAAAGCCATCATCAGGGCCCTAATTCACGGGTAGCGCAGGCCCCCCTACAAAGATTGGGCCCAAGGCAAGTTCACTGTTTGCCCTGCGCTAAGGACGGCCCTGTTTTGGATGATTTTAGGGCCATGTGTACAAGGCTTTAGGGGTGGTTCACATCATGTGTGATTAGCTGTGTTGACCTTCATTGATCAAAGCAGGCTAAACTCAAGGTCACATATGCAACATGCTGCAGTGTTAAATGAAATGTAGTTATGTGATCTTTAAATAAAGTTAAAATAAACAGAAAGTAAAACAAAGTATTGCAACGTCCTTCACAGCACATTCCAGTGTACACACTATATGCAGAGCATAACATGTGTGGGCTGATGAGGACAACCCCTAATGCCACTTACACATGATCGGAGTATCCCATGGTCTAAAATCCGATCGATTTTTTCATCGGAATTCGGTTTAGGCTGTCTTGCATACACACTGTCAGACTAAATTCCAACCATCCAAAACGCAGTGACGTAAAACACTAAGACGAGACGAGAAAAACTAAGTTCAATGCTTCCGAGTATGCGTCGACTTGATTCTGAGCATGCGTGGATTTTTCTCTGACGGAATTCCACACAGACGATTGGAATTTCCCATCGGATTTTTTTCCATCGGTAGAATTAAAAACATGTTCTATTTTTTTACTCCGATGGAAAAAAATCAGATGGGGCCCACACACGATCGGAAAATCTAATTGTGTTTACACGGCATAAGAGTTCTTTTTTTTCTTCAAAAGCAGCCACAGTCTGAGTAGAAAAGCCTGTCCCCTGAAAGCATCCTGTATAGAAGGACCCTTGTCCTCAGTGTTGAAGCAGTGGTCTCTCTGCAAAGGTCTGGCATGCTATTCTGCTGCATCAGAGCTATAGTTCTTTAAAGGGGTGTTCCAGCCTGTTTTTATGTTTATTAAAAGTCAGCATCTACAAAAAGTGTAGCTGCTGGCTTTTAATAAACAGACACTTACCTTCTCCAAGGTTCCAGCAACGCGCCGGCCAGGGCTCTGCTCCTCTACTCCCCTCCCCGGCCGGCGTCTTTATTTCAACTGTGGGCACCCGGCCATGACAGCCTTCGGCTTCACGTCTGGGCACCCACTGCGCATGCGCGAGCGGCACTGCGCATGCGCGAACAGCGCTGCGCCGCCCCATTGGACAGGCGATCGCCTGGGACCTGTGACGTGTCCCAGGTGATCGCCTACAGGGAGGGGCTGGAGATAGGCGATTAAGCTAATCGCCTAACCAGCCCCTCAGCGGAAGGAGGAAGTGGGACAGGAAGTCCCACTCCTCCTGAAGCCCCCACTCCCCCCCCAAAAAAAATTACATGCCAAATGTGGCATGTAAGGGGGTGAGGAGTGGGTTAAGCTGAAGTTCCAATTTTGGGTGGAACTCCGCTTTAAATCAGCAGGGAGTATGTTTTTTGCTGATTGGACAGCTATAGCTCTGACACAGCAAGGGTTGTGTTGAAGGCTTCCCTTGAGCAGATTTATCTTTACCCCACTCACAAGGCCTAATAAAGGTGTCACTCTCTTCCAGCTGTATTCTTTAACCACTACAGATCCACGCTATGGACAAAGGACATCCACAGTGCGGACCTGAAGTGTCGGGATTACGTCTTTGGACGTCATGTCGTTGTAATTCCCCGCACACACCACTGGGTGGCGCGCAGCGGGGAAAAACAGTGCCGTTGCATCGCTGAGGATCCGATGCGTGTGCCTGTCGTCCGCGGTGTCCGCCGAGTACATGCGATCGGCGGGAACACAGCAGGGATGTGGAGCTCTGTATGTAAACACAGAGCTCCACGTCCCTGTCAGGGAGAGGAGACCGATCTCTGTCCCTTGTACATAGGGACACAGCATCGGTCACCTCCCCCAGTCACCCCCCTCCCCCCACACAGTTAGAACACACCCAGGATACACATTTAACCCCTTCCTCGCCCCCTAGTGTTAACCCCTTCAATGCCAGTCACATTTATACAGTAATTAGTGCATATTTATAGCACTGGTCGCTGTATAAATGGGAATGGTCCCAAAAATGTGTCAAATGTGTCCGATGTGTCCGCCGTAATATCGCAGTCCCGATAAAAATCGCAGATCACCACCATTACTAGTAAAAAAAATAGTAAAAAAAAAAATCATAATTCTGTCCCCTATTTTGTAGGCGCTATAACTATAAACCAGTCGCTTATTGCGATTTTTTTTTTTTTTACAAAAATATGTAGAAGAATATGTATCGGCCTTAACTGAGAAAAAAAAATGTTTTAAAAAAAAAAAAAATTGGGATATTTATTATAGCAACAAGTGAAAAAAAAAATTTTTTTTTTTTTAAATTGTCACTCTTTTTTTGTTTATAGCGCAAAATAGAAAAACCGCAGAGGTGATCAAATTCCACCAAAATAAAGCTCTATTTGTGGGGAAAAAAAGGACGCCAATTTTGTTTGGGAGCCACGTCGCACGCACGCGCAAATGTCAGTTAAAGCGACGCAGTGCCGGAAGCAGAAATTTCGCCTGGGCACGAAGGGGGTTTATGTGCCCAGTAAGCAAGTGGTTAATTACTTCCTTCTGCTTGGTTTTATAGAATTTTATAATGCAGCTATATAATTTCCAGCTGTAGTGATATACTATACAAATTATACATTACTAATTGTTAGATAATTCTGCAAAGGGTGTCAATAGATTATAATGATTTTTTTTTTGTTTCCTCCTACGCAACACAGCATAATCCAAGGATAAAAATCCTAGTGTTTGTAAAAAAAGAACTTCCTTCTCCAAAAAGAGTGATGATTCAGCCTGTTCAGCAGCCACAAAGTCCTTTCCAACCAATACTTGCCGTCTTGCTTAGTGATGAATTTTGCGGTACAAGCAGGTCAGTCTGACCTTCTGTAAATGAGGCTGTGACCGAGAAGCACATGCAGCTACTAAAATCCCTAATATTTTACAGCCACCTGTCTGCTCTATAATAAGACACCCAGACTACAAAGCAAATGTTGGTCATTGCTATACCAAAAGTAATTACATGGAAAAAAAATGTTTTCACAGCCTGATTGAAAAGCAACAAAACAATTTAAAGCACCATTATACCTAAAACACTAAAACTTTGTGATCCCAACCACAACGTAAAAGTACATTTTTCATTCAGCAATTTTTTTTCCTGTTAATTAGGAACTATAGAGCGTTTCCACTCCTAAGCTGCACAGCATGAAAAGAAATGCGGAGTACAGGGGGTACTCCCTGTCACCAGAGTACCAAGGATATTAGGGTGTAGCATTTGGGAAGTGGATCACATTCTTCCAACGTGTGTGAGAGAGAGAGCATGAATTCTATACTGACCTCCTGCAACTCTAAATGGAAGCACACAGCATTTTTCTATTAATTAATGCACTGTATTTACTAATGCCTATCTGCCTAATGCTAACACTGGAAGATATTTGATAAACAACAATCTAGATCAGGGGTCTCAAACTGGTGGCCCTCCAGGTGTTGCAAAACTGCAAGTCCCATGAGGCATTGCAAGGCTGATAGTTACAAGCATGACTCCCACAGGCAGAGGCATGATGTGATGGGATTTGTAGTTTCACAACAGCTTGAGGGCCACTAGTTTGAGACCCCTGATCTACTACTACAATTGTAGTAGTAGTAAAAATATTGTTTAGCTTTCTCTCATAAAAGCAGCAAGGCTACTACACTAAGGTGACCAGATTTTTTAAATTAAATCCGGGGACATATTTTTTCCTTACTAGTAATGGCGGCAATCAGCCACTCTCTGCCCATCACCGCCCGCCTCACAGCCTGTCAAGTCTCAGGCCGCGTACACACGAGGGGATATGTCCGCTGAAAACGGTCCGATGGACCGTTTCAGCAGACATCTCCGCTCGTGTGTATGGGCTAGCGGACAGATTTCTCCACCCGACAGATTTCAAAGCATGCTTTGAAATCCATCCGGTGGGAATCTGTCCGCCCGACATGTCTGCTGGTTAGTACACTTACCAGCAGACATGTCGTCCCCCACCGCCACAGCGCCGCCGCCGAATGGAATCGGCGCATGCGCGGAAGTGTTTTACTTCCTGGTGCGGTGACGTGGCGGTGACGCGGCGGCATCAACGTCACCGCCGCGTCACCGCCACGTCACCGCGCCCCGCTGGCGGCGGGGAATTTGATCCGATGGTGTGTACACGCCATCGGATCAAACTCCCGATCGGACATATACGATGGAAATGGTCCGCGGACCGTTTTCATCGGATATGTCCGATGGTGTGTACGCGGCCTCACTCTCTGGGCCCCGGCTACTACTGGATGGGGAGCGGAGGAAGATCACTCCGCTAGGGAAGGCAAGGAGATGGGCAGGTGGCTGGCCAGGATTTGAGCCAAGGCAGAAGAACATGCGAGCGAAGCAGAATGGGCATGCACCCGAAACTGAAGACATTTTCCCTCCGCTCCGACCAGCACATGATCATCAGAAAGGGGCACAGATAATGGAAAAAAATAGTATGCACGGCTGAGGGGGGTGTGTAATTATATTTTTTTATTTTAATTCTGCACTAACTTGCTTTGAAATTGACGTCACACGACATGTTAGGTATCTATTTACTCGGCGAACATCATCTTTCACATTCTACAAAAAAAATGAGGCTGACTTTACTGTTTTTATTTATTTTTTATTCATGTAAAGTGTATTTTATCTCAAAAAAAATTCATTTTGAAAGATTGCTGCTCAAATACCATGTGTCAAAAAATATTGCAATGATCACCATTTTATTCTCTAGGGTCTCTTCTAAAAATATATATATAATGTTTGGGGGTTTGTAATCTTTTAGCAAAAAATACAGATTTTAACTTGTATGCAACAACTGTCAGAAATAGGCTTAGGCATGAAAGGGATAATATAACCAGAAATTATTTTGAAATGGTGGCAAAGCTGGTATGACAATTACCGTATTTTTCACTCCATAAGACGCACCCCCCCCCCCCCCTCCAAAAAAAAATGGGTGGAAATGCCTGTGCGTCTCAGAGAATACTGACCAGGGCTGCCACCAGCCACCGTGAAAGAATACTGGGCTGCCATCTCCCGCAAGCACTGGGCAATCTTGTCATCCTGAGGCTGTCACCCTGTACTCGGCTTTGCCTGTCACAGACAGAAGACAGAGCAGACCGAATGGAGTGCGACAGCGGCACTGACTCCCGCTGCTCTGTTGGATGTGATGTCATCCTCGCCAGGCACAGGTCAGGCTGTATTGTATGACACAGGTCAGGCTGCATTGTATGGCACAGGTCAGGCTGCATTGTATGGCACAGGTCAGGCTGTATTGTATGACACAGGTCAGGCTGCATTGTATGACACAGGTCAGGCTGCATAGTATGGCATGGTCAGGCTGCATTGTATGACACAGGTCAGGCTGCATAGTATGGCATTGACAGGCTGCATTGTATGTATGGCACAGGTCAGGCTGCATTGTATGGCACAGGTCAGGCTGCATTGTATGGCACAGGTCAGTAGGGCCGATCCGCCCTATACGCGGACTGCGTAGGGCCCGAGCTGCATAGGGCCCCGCCTCCCCCTCATTTCATAGCTCGTCAATTAGTGTCACAGGCGCGGTGACGTCACTCGTTTAGTTAGTGCCTGTCTACCTTTACTTTATTACCTGAGAGGGGGACCTATCAGACGTCAAGTGTGCTAATAAATGTGTTCTGTGTATTCATGTACAGATTAGTGACCAGAAAAGGAGCTAAGCGCTGCATTGGGGGGCCCATTCACACTTTGGCACTCTGGTGTTTTTGCACACGTTGCCATGTGTTGCATTAAGACAGAACTTAATGGGTGTCCAATCAGGGCCGGTCCACCCTATACGCTGACTAGGGCCCCGCCTCCTCCTTGTGTCATAGCTCGGTGACGTCACTCATGTGCGCGCTTCTATACTAGGGTCTGCCCTCACTGGTCAGGTAGAGGACCCCTTAGCAGAATTTTGTTTATGGCCATAGGGAGGTCAGGATCGGCACCGCAGGTCAGGCTGCATTTAATTGGCACTGGTAAGTATTTTAGTACACCATTTGTTTTGGAATATTTTTTTTCTTGTTTTCCTCCTCTAAAACCTAGGTACGTCTTATGGAGTGAAAAATACGGTATGTAGTATGCATAAACTGGAGACAGGAATCATCTGTTCATCATAAAAACAACAAATCATCTTCACAATCATATTCAGCATATAAAAGAAATAGAAACCAATTCTGCCTTATTATCTTTATTATTTCCTGTAAAGCTTTCCAGCGGTGGAAAATACTGTATGTTCCTGGCCATGTGTTTTGGCTAATGAGGGAACAATTCAGTAACTGTGATATATTTCTGCGTCTGTGGAAAGTTTAGCAAATTTTTTTCAATTTGTAAAAAAAAAAAAAAGATATGCATTATTGAAATTCACATATTGAAATTTAATGTTCAGAAGTACCATATTATATTATTATTCTCTTGCTGACCACCCCATAGCAGATTTACTGATACAGGGAAGCCGCGCTGTGCAGAATTATATATGTATATGTGATTCTGCACTTCCAGGTAGGAAAACGTGGTCTGCCACCACTTCTGCTTTGATTTGTCACAGCAGAAGCCAATCTGTGGGTGCCAGGCACTGGATGTCCCCCACAGTGGCGTATCTAGGGTATGGCAGCCATGGCAAGTGCCATGGGCGCCATGGGGAGGGGGCGGCAAAAAGCCACCCCCTGCATGAAAAAAAAAAAAAACACCCGTCCTCCCACACGGCTGCCTCCCACACTAATGTAGCTCCAGGCCCAGCGCCAACAATTGCTAATATTTCTCCATCTGCCTGGGGAGGGAAGTGACAGGTGCACTCAAGACGGCCATAGGGTAGTGGCTGCGTTTGATGGGCACAGTGGCTTAAATTTATGTTTTTGTTTTGTTTTTTCAGTTTGTTTGCCCCCCCCCTAAAAAAGTTTCAGTACCAGCCACCGGTGGTCCCCAGTGTCCCTCTCTGTCCCCGCCGTGTCCCTGGTTATCTGAAAGATGGATTTAAATGTTTTGACAAGGGCACAGTTTCAGTGCTTGCCATAGGCGCCATTTTCACTAGATACGCCTCTGGTTCCCCGACACTCTCTGAACCGTGGGAAAACACACAGAACAGAGCTCTGCCTATGTAAACAAGGCAGAGCTCTGTTCTGACAGGGGGAGGGATGTATTTTCTTTCTATCACTTCCCTTAGTAAAAGCACCCCACAAAGTACACACAAACACTGGTTAGGCATGCATTTAAATCTTTGGGCCGAATGCGGCCCACCAGGCCATTTCATGTGGCCCTCGCACCTCCGCTACAGCTGCAGGAGAGCTCCAGCCATCCTCTGGTCCTACTCCAGACATTTACTTTCTGCTTACAAGCAATGCATCCAGCTTCTTCCCAGCAGCAGCATAAGGAAAGGGGGGGAGGCACTGTGATGTAAGGGAGAGTGGGGGACTAAACTTTGGATGGTGGGGTGGCTCTTGACATCTAATGTAAGGGTAGGGGATGCACTGGACATCTAATCTTATAGATACAACTGGCCCTTTTGAGGGCCATCATAATGCTGATGCGGCCCACAATGAAATTGAGTTTGACACCCCTGCCCTAGATGTTTAAACCCTTCCCAGCCAGTGTCATTAGTACAGTGACAGTGCATATTTTTAGCACTGATCACTATATTAGTGTCACTGCTTCCCACAAAGTGTCAAATGTGTCAGTTAGTGTGAGAATGTGAAAAATAAACAATACCAGGCTGTCACCTAAACACAAGACAACAGCCAGCACAGCAAATGACAATCGCATTCGCAAGTGAAAAAAAATAATATATGTGCAGCTCTAAATAAGAACGGTCGTAATATGATACAGAAAGAAGATTGGTGTTGAACAATGTAAATAATATACATATAAAACCATAAATGAATATGTTAAATAAAGTCCACACTGTGATTGTGAATAAGTGAATATAATCCACGGATAAAAACCTGAGATGTAAGGTTGATCCAGGTAGGTGAATATCGACTTCCAGATATCAATAGAAGGACAGATGTGAAGGGAAGATAATGGGAGAAGCCACCGCCAACAAAAGAGAGGCTTACCAGAGCTAATGGACTCTTCTGAGAAATCCTCACTTCCTGTTCTTCTGTCTATAACTCCACACAGTAATGCAAGGCTTTCTCCCTGGTGTGGAGTGTCGTGCTCTCCCCCTCACTTGGACTAAAGGAGAGCCAGGACTCTCTCTACTTTTCAGATAGAGAAAATAGTGTGTTAGTGGGCGTCCTGACTCTCCCGTAGTCCAAGGGAGGGAGCGAGCACGACACTTCACACCAGGGAGAAAGCCTCACATTACTGTGTAGAGTTACAGACAGAAGAACAGGAAGTGAGGATTTCTCAAAAGAAATAAGGACATTTAAAAGCAAAATAGAAGGATGAGGTAAGTGAAGGAGGACTGCACTAAGGAAGCTATTTAGGAAAAAAAAATTGTACCTTTACAACCCCTTTAAGCTTTGACAAAAAAAAAAAAAGCTGGAAGCTGATTGGTTTCTATGCGGATCTGCACCAGATTTTGCACTCTGCAGTTTTAGTAAATCGACCCCTAAATGTCGTTCAGTAAGGGCCTACACCTATTGTAATATATAAGTAAAAGACAAGAGATTGGCAAAGTCACTGAAGCATGTCTGTGTACTTATCAGTGAAAAGAATGTGTAACAATCGAGTCAAAGTACCAGGCCTGGAAAGTTGAGCGAAAATGCGCTTGTTTTTTTTTATTTTTTATTTTAGCTCTGAACAGTCCTTTGGAAAGCAGGACATGCTGAGCCTTGCAGTTCCACAACAGATGAAGAGTCACAGGTTGCATCACAATGCTTTAAACCTTGCTTAAAGTAGAAAGCAATTGGCCTGTGCAGGTTCTAAGCTATTCCAACTATTTGAAAAATTCGGGCCACCCCTAATTAGCCATATAAGATGTTATTCACCATCACAGAATTCACCATATTCCAGCAAACTGAATAAACACAGAAACTATGTTAATTACTGTCCGATCGCTCGCTGTTGCTGAAATTACAACTTCTGGATACAATTATCTGACATATATCTCTAAAGACAGATACATTAACCTCTACAAAATGTATACATATTTACAAAGAAAAAAGTGGATCCCGGGCCTGAGTAACTTACTCATCATCCCCTTAATTCAATTATCCGAGTTCATATAAATACTCTCATATCAGATACTTGCCCTGGATTTTGCTTCAAACCACACATAAACCCTCTGGGCTGAAGTGCCCTTTTATTTATGTTTTATAATGTAAGCTTTGAATTTAGGCAAGATAATGTAATGTTCTTAGGTTCATAGACTGTTCTGTTTATTTACTTACTTGTTTTGGCATATTTCTTTATCCTTTATAAGGGGTTTTTACTTTCTACATCAACTTCAGGATTAGGATTATGACTTTTTTATGTATTTTTTTATTATTTATGATGAAGGGGGTGATTATTATATTTTTATTTTATTTTTATTTTTATGGAACATTTGTGTCCATTTTTAATCAGGCTAAGGCAGTGATGGTGAACCTTGGCACTCCAGATGTTTTGGAACTACATTTCCCACGATGCTCATGCACTCTGCAGTGTAGTAGAGAATCATGTGAAATGTAGTTTCAAAACATCTGGGGTGCCAAGGTTCACCATCACTGGGCTAAGGTATTAACCACTTCATTATTGGGCACTTCAACCCCCTTCGTGCCCAGGCCAATTTTCATCTTTCAGCGCTGGCGCATTTTGAATGACAATTGCGCGGTCATACAACACTGTACCCAAATTATATTTTTATCATTTTTTTCCAACAAATAGAGCTTTCTTTTGGTGGTATTTGATCATCTCCACAATTTTTATTTTTTGCGCTATAAACAAAAAAAGACAGAAAATTTTGAAAAAGTCACAATATTTTTTACTTTTTGTTATAATATCCCATTTAAAAAAAATCCCTCGATTTAGGCCGATACGTATTCTTCTACATATTTTTGTTAAAAAAAATCGCAATAAGCCTATATTGATTGGTTTGCGCAAAAGTTAGAGCGCCTACAAAATAGGGGATAGATTTATGATTTTTATTTTTTTTATTTTTTATACTAGTAATGACGGCAATCTGCAATTTTTTTTTTGTCAGGCCTGCGATATTGCGGCGGACATATCGGACACTTTTGACACAATTTTGGGACCATTCACATTTATACAGCGATCAGTGCTATAAAAATGCACTAATTACTGTATAAATGTGACTGGCAGGGAAGGGGATAACACTAGGGGGTGAGGAAGGGGTTAAATGTATTCCCTGGGTGTGTTCTAACTGTGTGGGGGGAGGGGACTGACTGGGGGAGGTGACCGATGCTGTGTCCCTATGTACAAGGGACACAGATCGGTCTCCTCTCTCCCTGACAGGACATGGAGCTCTGTGTTTACACACAGAGCTCCATGTCCCTGCTGTCACCGCTGATCGCGTGTACCCAGCGGACATCGCGGCCGCCAGGCACACGCATCGGCTACCCAGCGATGCACCGGGCACTGTGTTTCCCCGCTGTGCGCCCCCTAGCGGCGCGCACTGGTAATGTAAAACATTCTCGACAAGCCTGACAAGGAACTCATTGAGGAAAACAATGTTTCATTTACGACGAGTTCCTCGGTCGTGTGTACGAGGCCTGTGGTTTAGAGAAGAAAATCACTCAAAAAAGCCTAGATGTGAATGAAGCCTTAATGGACTACCTTAATGGACTACCTCAGACAGTTTCATCATTATGTTTTTAATTTGTTTTATATTTTTTTTTATATTAGTTATTAAAAGGTATCACCCCACAACACAGTTATTGTTACAGACTTCTACTTTAGTTTGAAAGAGATGCACATGCAAAAGGGATGACCAAAAGACCAAGTGATCCATCAAGTTTGCCTCAATTTTTTTAAATTATTTATATATATTTGTATTAATTTATTTCTTATAAACTATTTATTTAAATGCATTTTATTGCCTACACAAAAAGGCACAATTATTAACATTGTAAATCAGATTACCGTCCAGTTGGTAGTTACTGAAGTGTATATTATATTGTATAATGTATTCAACTATGATAGAAGCATTTATAGGATTCTATGAATACTTCTGTCATATTTTAATACATTATAGGGTTGAGAGACTGCAAAATCTGGTGCAGCTGTGCACGGTAGCCAATCAGCTTTTAACTTCAGCTTGTTCAATTAGGCTTTGACAAAAAAAAACTGAAAGCTGATTGGTTTTCTATGCAGAGCTGCACCAGATTTTGCACTCCCCAGTTTTAGTAAATCAATGTGGGGGATTTAAAAAAAAAAAAACAGCATATTGGCGCTGACGCCAGTATGCTGGATCGCATGGGGGAGAGAATATTTAGGGTGAACCTCCTCTTTAAGGAAATCCCCAACCATATTTTTTTGGTTATTCTTCTATCATAAATAAGGTTAGGTGGTTAATTTACTAAAGGCAAATAGGATGTTTCCTTTGTAAGGAGATTCCCCTTAGTTTAGAGAATGAGATGAAGATTTTCAAATTTTCATCATATGATCATGTGCTAGCAAAAATACTTGTTTTCCCCTTGCAAATATTCAGATATTCTTTCTAAAGTGAATTTTCACCACATTAACTTAAGCTAAGGAAAGATTCCCATGGAAAGTAAACAGCTTTTTTGCTTTTAGTTAAACAACCCTAGTATACCAGTGAAGGGCAGTGGCAGTAAATAACCTTCAAAGTAGTAAAAAACAATACAATATCCCAACTGTGACCTACTGATAATTTACCTTTTGATTGTTTTCCTAAAAATTATAATTTACCTTCTGATTGTTTTCCTAAAAATAAATGAAATAAAAAGTCAAACTAAGAAACTCTGCCTGACAGCTAATAGAATTTTACATGTCTGTTTTTAGCAAATTCACGGTATCATAATGTAAGCAACATGTAGAGGCCTTCATCAGTGTTTATAAACTTAGAAGGGGAAGATATATGGAAGGCCTGAGGAACAGAGTCAAAATAGCTGATGCCGGTTTTGATAAAAATCTCCAACAACCACACAGCGGGAGAACCATCGCTCCACAGTTTACATAGTTGTTGCTGGTCTGACAGACAAATATCTGAGTGTGTAGGGTTAATTTGCTAAAGCTGAAGAGTGCAAAATCTGGTGCAGATGTGCATGGCGGGCAATCATTTTCTAACTTCATCTTTAACAATTAAGCTTTGATTTAAAAAAAAAACCTGGAAGCTGATTGGTTTCTATGCAGAGCTGGGCCAGGTTTTGCACTCTCCAGTTTTAGTAAATTAACCCCACTGTGTCCATCTAACCCTTCTGGTCTAGGCATCTTTAAATATTTATTTGGCAACATCTCTGTCTTTGGGCCAGTCAATGGAAAGTGAGTTCAAACATGCTTGGGACAAACAAAGATCTACTATATACCTACCCGGGAAAAAATAATAAAAAACCATTCCTGCTGTCCCTTCCCTCATTTTCTCTCTTTCTCTTTCAATTTTTAATAATTTATCCACAAAATCATCAGGAATTGACCTTACTGTATGTCCTATATTTCAACAACTTAGGGATTCCTACACTCTCACTATTGTTATTTCTATCTCTCTTTGTACTTATAGGGGTTGATTTACTAAAACTGGGGAGTGCAAAATCTGGTGCAGCTCTGCATAGAAAACCAATCAGCTTTCAGTTTTTTTTTGTCAAAGCCTAATTGAACAAGCTGAAGTTAAAAGCTGATTGGCTACCGTGCACAGCTGCACCAGATTTTGCAGTCTCTCAACCCTATAATGTATTAAAATATGACAGAAGTATTCATAGAATCCTATAAATGCTTCTATCATAGTTGAATACATTATAGAATATAATATACACTTCAGTAACTACCAACTGGACTGTAATCTGATTTACAATGTTAATAATTGTGCCTTTTTGTGTAGGCAATAAAATGCATTTAAATAAATAGTTTATAAGAAATAAATTAATACAAATATATATAAATAATTTAAAAAAATTGAGGCAAACTTGATGGATCACTTGGTCTTTTGGTCATCCCTTTTGCATGTGCATTTCTTTCAAACTAAAGTAGAAGTCTGTAACAATAACTGTGTTGTTTGTTTGTTTTTTGCAAAAAGATATATGGTGGGGTGATACCTTTTAATAACTAATATAAAAAAATATAAAACAAATTAAAAACATAATGATGAAACTGTCTGAGGTAGTCCATTAAGGTAGTCCATTAACCTCCCTGGCGGTATGATTCTTTCAGGTTTTAGGTGCTGAAAGCGGTACCATTATTTGCAAGGGAATTTGGCGTTTTATACTGTAGGCTTGTAATTCTTAGGAATAACTCACCTAAATCTATCCAAACAAGAGTCTAATAGGCATCCCGGGTATGATTTATTTATTTATTTTTATTAAAAATTATAATATAATAAATAATTATAAAAAATTATAACAAATAATAATATAATTATAGTAAAAATTATTCAATAATGTAATCAAATCAAAATCACTGAAATTTGCTCAGTTGCAGAATTTTTGCTGTCATTATTTTTTTTTTTTTTATGACGAATTTCCCCATAAATCGCTATCGCTAAATTCTGCAAGTGATTCTGATTTATTATCGCTGTTTTTTAGCTGCTCTAAAACAATTTTTGCCATAAAGGGACACTTTTGGTTGCTATGGGCAATCTACAGTTTGCAGGGAGAAAGAACAGTTTTTATTATATAAAAGTACATGCAGGGCACTGGGCAGACCACTAGGGACATGGGGGGTGTGTATTTTTTACATACAGTACTGTAATCTATAAGATTACAGTGTACTGTATGTATAGTGTTTGTTTACTTTTTTGAATTTGGCGCCGTTCCCCCCCCTACGTCGCGACGCTCGCAGGGAAGGGAATCGGCGGTACACACAGCATCAGGCGGACATCCGGCCGCCGTGTACTGCGGGGATTCATCGCTGGATCGCAGAGAAAAGGTAAGTAAACTCTTTTCTGCATCCAGCGAGGCAAGTCCGTGTGTGGCACGGGGTTACCGATCGTAGCTTAAAAATCTCACCCCGTGCCACACACGGGAAGACCGCCAGGGAGGTTAAGGCTTCATTCACATCTAGGCTTTTTTGAGTGATTTTCTTCTCTAAACCACAGGCCTCGTACACACGACCGAGGAACTCGTCGTAAATGAAACATTGTTTTCCTCAATGAGTTCCTTGTCAGGCTTGTCGAGAATCTTGACAAGCTTTCTTTGCGTACACACTGTCAAGACAAAATCTTGTCGTTCTCAAACGCGGTGACGTACAACATGTACTACGGCACTATAAAGGGGAAGTTTGATTCCACTGGCACAACCCTTGTGGCTGCTTTTGCTAATCTCATGTTACTGCATATTAAGTAAAAGTTTGGTAAGAGACGATTCGCGCTTTTCAGTCTGTTACAGCGTGACAAATGTGCTATCCCCATTACGATGACTACTTTTACTGAAGGTACGCTCCCGTCTCATACTTTATTCTGAGCATGCGCGGGTTTCTAAGCATACACACAAACGTGTTTTTCGTCATAAACCAGCCCGACGAGAAACGCGACGAGAAAATTGAGACTCCCGACGAGGAAAAAGAGAACTTGTTCTCTTTTTTCTCGTCGAGTTCCACGACAGTTTTCTCATTGAAAAATATATACACAACCGTTTTCCTGGGCAAAAATGCTCTACCACCAAGTTTCTTGGTGGATTCTGTTGAGGAAAACGGTCGTGTGTACAAGGCCATAGATCTACAAATGCTCAACAAGACAAATCCAATTCAATGATCCCGTTCACATCTGAGCATTCTGTCACGTTAAGCAAAATGCTCGTTGCTCAAAAAAAGTACACATGTTTCTTTTTTGGCAGATTACAGGTGTTTTACTGCTTTTCATTAATCACTTATCAACTCAAAATGCCCATGCAAAAACGTCTGAAAAATGCTTTAAAAATGCATCAAAAACCCCAGAAAAAAATGCATGAAAAACGCCTGTAAAAATATCAAGGCCTAGATGTGAATGGAGCCTAATGGCCCCGTACACATGATCCGAAAATCGGGCGACAGATCGTCTGACTTTTTTCGCTTAGTAGTCGCAAACAGAAATTGAATAGGTTCCTAAAGTCACAAAAATTCTCGTACGAGAGAAAAAAAGTGAAAATTGTTGTGTTTGTGCGATCAAATAATATCGGATGAATTGTCGTGATCGGCTGTCAAAAGCTCTGTACGAACGATTGCGTTGAAAGCGGTATTTTTCATCCAATTTTCTCATCGTGGGTACGGGCCATTAGTCCAAGATATTCATAAATAAACAAATAAATAACATGTTTGCTGTAAATTTATATTATTCATGCATTCTGACATTCCTGTATTTTAGGCCTCCACTACTGGGAAAAGACTGTGCCTGTAATAAAGAATTGTCATAATTTCTTAGTGGGTGTAGTGCACTGTTGATGCACAAAGTCAGTATCTCTTTATATTTGAAAAATATTATTTCACAGAGTTCCATAGTAGTTTTTTTTATGTTAGGTAAGGGCGACTGTGTGGAGCCAATTCAGGCTTTATACTATTTAAATACAATTTGGTACATATTTTATATTTTTTAACATGTCTGATACAGTATATAATGATGACATTTTATGAACTTTATCTTATCATTTAGAATTTTTTTTTCAATATCTTGATTATCACAGTATTAACATCAAATTATGAAAGCTGGACACATGTCTACAATACGTCAACTTACAACTGTTAATATTTTAGAAGAGAAGATGTGTGGCCCATTGCTGGTACAACTATTTTATTTTGCTTTTATATGCATATATGCCCTTCTGTCCACTATGTATTGAACTATATTGTAATTGTACTTTCCCCCCACTACATTTTAAAGCGCTGCACAAACTGTTATATAAATCCTGTATTATAACAATATTAATAATATCTACAGACTATTCAGCCTCCATGCACACTGGCGTAAAAAAAAACATTGCTTCTATGGAGTTTTGTGTTCTGCCTATAGAAGCAGATCAATGTTATCCTTTGTGTCCATACACATTAGGACATTAAAATATGCCTGTTTAGATCAACGTTTAGAGGCAGGAAAAAAAACCTTCTCATTCACGTTTCTGATTAGAACTCACTGGCAAAAAAACATCAATATGAGCGTTTTTTACTCCAAAGAGAACAAACATTTTTTAAGCCCAGTATGTATGGAGCCTTAAGAGTTTACAAGCTCATCAAAACTTCCAATAAATGTTTATTTTTTTTTTATCAATACCTAAATTCAAATTGACTGTTAGGATTAAAATACATTTTTATTTCATACTGTCATTGGTGAATAATAAGCAGTTGAAGACTTATCAGCTCTGGCATCCTTTGTGTAAGTTTCCAACACAGTAGCAGCAAGCAGTCTATCATATACGTAAATGCTTCATGAAGCCAGGGCCCCCCTATACTGTTCTGTGTCTGGATGGAGCAAAAAAAAAACTTCCAATGTGGTCATTGACAGACTTGGTGAAAATATAATCTTTTTTCCCAATGAGTGCTTCATGTTATAACTATTCTTTCATAAATAGCTCTTTTTTTCAGAAATAAGTTAGAGTTTGTGAACCGTCATTTTTTAGCAGAGGTAAAAATGCTAAAAATCCTGAATAAGACAGTGGCAAGGTCAGCACAGCTTTGCAGAGCTGTAGTATAATATGCACTCTTTAGTAAGTCATTAGCAGGATAGTTTAATAAAGCCTTATTTTTTTTAAAGATTTACCCTTGCCTGTGTGCTTTGCACATAACAATCTAGTTCTAAGGAATTTGAAAATAAAACTGCAATTTCCACAGAATGTGGAAAAAAAATGTCCTTTATTTAATTAGTTAAGATAATTGTAATTGTGTTTTAATTGTTTTAATTGTGTTTTAATAAAATAAAGAAACATGGGTTTTTTCTATGCACAGGCCCAGCAACAATACTTTTTTTTGTTTTTAAGCTGACTAAGTACGGTACTTTAAATTATAGGTTTTCTAGGCCAGTGTAAAATTACATTTTTAAACGAATCACCCCCTAAATGTCCTATTTTCAATCTTTTTGCATTATGGGTTGTATAGTAAAATACAAAAACTAGCTTAGTACAGCATTAACTGTCACATGGAATGTCACAGGAATGTTTTTTTAAGGGAATGTGTTACATTTTAAAGCAACGACACATTGTTGTAGTGCAGTTGAAACAATTAAAGAAAGCACATGTATTATTTTTATATATGTGGTGATATTGATGGGTAAATAAGGGGAACAAAATTGGTCATTTTTGGGCCTTCTATTTATAGTGAACTTTGTAAAAATTGTAAATCATACAATGACACTGCAAACTGAGACAATGCGCAGCTGGCTTTTGCCTTCTGATTTTATGGTACCATTTCCCAGTAATTGGCAATGAAAAGTCAGTCAAAAATCGGACAACAGATTGTCAGGGGTTTTTTTTGCATGATAGTTGCATATCGAACATGAAGAGTTTACGTGATGTCATGTGTTGTAGTGTATTCCTATTGTATTTTTCAGACGACAACTGTACTGATTAAACAGAAATCGTATGATCTGGTATTGTACGAGAATAATTTTCCTGCATGTGCGATCAGATTATACACTCAGATGAACTGTCGTGATCGGCTCTCGGAAGTTCCTTATTAATGATCCGATTATCGTACGATCGATTCGAAAGATGTATTTTTCGTGCGATTTTCGGATCTTGTGTTGGGGCCTTAAGGCTTCCCAGAGGCTGCATAGACATGGAAGCCTCCCTACTGAGCATAGACAAAATGGCTGCATTGAGACTGAATTTAGTATTGTACCCCAACACTAATCCATACATTGTCAAGATTGATGAAAACATGCTACTTTATCTAATTGGTGATCTATGCCATGTCAAAATGTTCTTTTTTGATGATGAGTTCTCTTTAGGTTGAATGAAAATTCTGTGAAAATTCATACTGACTGTGATTTGCTAAAGAAGGAACCCAATTTCTTTCTTATTCTTCATATTCTGATTCAACATTTGATGTTGGTACAAAACTGGGTTTATTTAGTAAATCTTATATTGCTATGGTAGCTGAATTACTTTGGATTGGAACCTATGAATAGTAATTGAGAAAGAAGGGTATCACCGCTCCAGGTGGATGCTGTAGACCTTTAAACAGGAGGAATCTTCGGATCACTAGGGTGCCGGCAGTGCATATAGCAATGGAGAAAATGGTAGAACAGAAAATAGATCATAGTTCGTTGGAGTGCGGCTATCCAATTTTTTGTTCTACCATTTTCTCCTATGATTAGTAATTAAAGTGAAGCTGTGTTCACATCAATCATATCCAGTAATGAGTTTTTTTTTTTGGGGGGGGGGGCGGGGTTCTTGCACCTGTTTCGATATTCAAACTGAGCACGGCTTCACTGTTTTCCCTAAACAGGACATCCACTTTACTAAATGAACAGCCAAAAAATCAACTTCTGTGTCTCATGTGTTTCTAATTTTGTTTTGTTTTTTATTCCCTAGAACACGATTTGTTATTTGAAGCTTGGCATTAAAGTTACGTTATTAGTAGATCAACCCCTAAAATGTTTATATTCCTCTTAGGTTCCTTGACATTCTAGACTGTTGCTGAACCCATATTGTAGACAGGTCACCCACAGAAAAAAATAAAATAGTGCTATCATGTCCCATTTATAATTACTTTATATATACCATTAGCAAAGTGTCCTCTAGATCTAATATATATATATATATAGATAAATAGATCTATCTATCTATCTATCTAATCTATATATATATATATATATATATATATATATATATATATATATATATATATATATATATATATATATATATATGTGTGTGTGTGTTTTTGTTTGTTTTTACAGAAATTATCCAGGGAAAGAAAGAAGGCAAATGTTCTGCTGGTGTCTATGAGCCTCATACACAGTAAGTGGCTACACTTGTTCCAATCTTAATTTACAATATCCGATAGATAGATAGATAGATAGATAGATAGATAGATAGATAGATAGATAGATAGATAGATAGATAGATAGATAGATAGATAGATAGATATGCAGTAGGTGAGATAATGCTCTCAGTAATGTGCCTTGAAGGTCATATTGTGGTTACATTGGAAACAAAGTGACCTTGGAAAACATTCAGGAGAATATAATAAATTAATAATATAAAGGAAAAAAAAAAACTTTTACATGCAGTATCATAATGCCAAGCTATGGCTTGGGGTTAAATGATTTTAAAGGTGTTTGTCTCTTTACTTTACAATGTTCATATTTTGTTTTTGTTTTATCACATATGATATCATATTATTACATATGATATATGATATATGATATATGACTGAATTCAAATTATTTGTCTAACAGTATACATTTAACAAAGATATGCCAATTTTTTTTTACAAAGTTTAATATACAGTACATTGATTGTAGTTGATCTCTGGAAAACTCAGAGAAATGTCATTTTGGAGGCTTCGTACAATGGCACTGGATGTTTTCCAAAAATTACGTCTTCAAGAAAATTAATTTAAACAATTACTACGTATAGAAAAGTTTGCATATCCCATGACAGATTATTTTCATGATCTTTGACTTATGATGACTGTGGATACAGTATTACAGCAGGTTGTCCTGATACATTCACAAGGACTTTACGGAAGGCCAAGGTCAATTCCTTCAACAGGGTAATTAATGGCTTCAATTAATTCAAAGGTGTAAAAGAGAAAAGGTGTCAAAACTGGTAATTAAAATTAGCATTTGCTAAACAAAAGAACAGAGTGGGCCTTGTTTTCTAAAGACAACAGTGTTGAATTAGGTCAATGGATGAAATGCATGGAATCCTACATCCACCATGGTGGGAATCAGTCATTGACTGAATTGAAGGTTTGTAACTTTACATCCTGTAGATGTTGGATCATCAGTAAAGTTTACTTGTTCTTAAGAGATTAAATGCTTAAGGGAGATTTATTAGAGGAGTACTTTCAAGGCTGGCCTGCTAAGCTTCTACTTCTTGCACTCAGTTGACTAACTGACATAAACCTGACACAGTCTGGGTCAATAGGGTTGATTTACTAAAACTGGACAGTGCAAAATCTGGTGTAGCTTTGCATAAGAAAAATAAAATCAGCTTCCATTTTTTTTTTTTATCAAAGCATAATTAAACAAGATAGTTAGAAGCTAATTGGCTACCATGCACAGCTCCACCAGATTGTTACCCTCCCCAGTTTTAGCAAATCAAGTATCACAATTATATGGACCGGGCTCTTATACACACATTGGCCCAGATTCAGAGAGCCATTACGCCTGTCTAACTGGTGTTAGACTGGAGTAATTTCAAATTACGCGCGTTTTCTAGCTAGTCGAAAACCTCAAACCATGAATAGACGGCTGCGGGCTTCAATTCGACTGGATTACGTGTTTGTACGCCTTGGGATCTACGCTGCAATAAAATTGCGGCCACTGGGTGGACTTCCCTTCGTTTTCGGCGTCGGGGTATGCAAATGAGCTTTTGCCGGCGATCCCCGAAATTACGATCTTCAATCGCAATCTCTTACGGCACCTTTAGTCATCTTTTATTTGCGTAACACTATACCAGCTTTTTGCTGCTCTAATATTAGACAGCCCATGTTAAGTATGGCCGTCGTTCCCGCGTCGAATTTCTACGTTTTCCGACGTCTTTTATTATTTTTTACGTAAGTCGTCCGGGAATAGGAATGTTCGTAAACGCCGCTACTCAAACAACGAATGACGTAACGACGTGATTTCGCGCAATGCACGGCGGCAAATTTCTGAACGGAGCATGCGCAGTTCGATCGCCGCGGGGACGCGCTTAATTTAAATGCTTCACGCCCCCCAAACGTGTATTTCGATTACGCGGCGAGAAATAGACTACGCCGCCGTAGCGTACGGGCAAAAATCTACCAGGATTCGGTGTAGAGCCTGGTAAAATACGGCAGCGTAGAGTATTTCGATTACGCAGCGAAATATTAAGTGTATGTGAATCTACCCCATTCTTTTTTTGTTAAAAATAATGCTGGGTAGTTAGAAGTGAAATATATTTTGTGATTAGGAATATACCTCTAGATACCAGTGTGTGTGTATACAATGTACTGTATATATATATATATACACACACATACAGTAGTGTCTAAAAACATACCTCTCTCTCTGTCTATATATATATATATATATAGATATATATACACACACTAGTATATATATGTGGATAGATAGGTAGATAGATTGTAAGCTCTAACGAGCAGGGCCCTCTGATCCCTCCTGTATTTATTTGTATTGTGACTGTACTATCGTCCCTCATGTAAAGCGCTGCGCAAACTGTTGGCGCTATATAAATCCTGTATCTATCTATCTATCTATCTATCTATCTATCTATCTATCTATCTATATATCTCTTTCTCTCTCTCTCTCTCTCTCTCTCTCTCTCTCTCTCTCCATATATATTATATATATATATATATATATATATATATATACATATATATAGATAGATAGATAGATAGATAGATAGATAGATAGATAGATAGATAGATAGATAGATAGATAGATAGATAGATACAGTATAGAGACTCTAGACATTATTCTGCTACTCTGTGAAATCAACCTAGGTGCACCAAGAGTGAATGTTCTATTAATTAAAAAAATACTTACCTGGAATGTCACAGACTCAGTGGATGCACGTTACATTATCTAGTGAATTACTAAATGCCCAAGCTATTTAAATTTTTTAATTGTTGGGTATTTATTTTTAAATGTTTTAAAAAAAGACACAGTACTTTGTGCTTATATAATGATTAAAAAAAGGGCAAAGTTAACACCTAAGTTAGCATACTATTTAAAAAATGAACCCAAACACTGATATTCCCAGGATGTTTAAATATTTTTATAGAACAACATGAAAAAAATATTCTTAAAAGGTGAAAGAAATCCACCTGAACTTGATTGTAGATTAAAAAAAAAAAAAATGCAAATGCTATAGGACAAAAAAAAAAAAAAAACAACGTGTTCCTCCATAGATACAGTACACGGAGTGACCATTGTCATCCTAGGACAGGAAATGTGTTACTTGCAGATAAAAAATAAAGGGAAATAAAAAAATAAAAATATAAAAAAAATAAGGGGAAATAAATAAATAAAAATATATAAAAAAATAAAGGTAAAAACCACAGAAAAAAAGAGTAAACTAATGCAGCCAGCACATGTAAGGACTGGTGATCTGCAAAATTGTAAATTATTGGTCTGGGGTTTAGATATATTTTAAACCAACTTTTGCTAACTTTGTTTTTAAATCTTCTAAGTCTCTTGTTTCAAGCTGATAGTTATACATATTATACTACATAAACTGTATGACAATATATTTAAATATGCACACATGGCTATCTCTGTGTGTATATTTATTACCATCATTTGTCTATCAATGCCCCTGGTAGTGCAGCATTCCAGAACTTTGAGTGTCATGTACAACTATATCACAAAGTAGAAAACGCAGCCTTTCATTGCAGATCTTGAAAATGCAGTGTTTAAAAAGAAAATTAAACAGTTCCTTATGTATCACAATATAGACAGTATCCTTTTATGTTTCATGCCAAAAAAAAATTACTTTATCTGAAATAATCAACTTTCCCTTTGTCAGTGTCAGATCAAAGTGTCACCTTCCTTTTTTATGCTTCCTATTCACTCCTTAAGAAAAAAGTGAATGTGGTAATGTCTCAAAAAGTCTATATAATTCCAGTACAGATCATTTGAATTATTATGTAGATTTTTTTTCTTTTAAACTTTATATTAGAAGGTGACAGATAGGCTGATTGAGACCAATACATAAATGACTCTATAAAAAGCTGCTTCTGTTTTTTGTTTTTATGGATCTTTTGCATTGTATGGTATTTAACTTTTTGCATATTTTTTTATTTAATTTTCTATTTATTATTTTTATTTTGCAACATTTCTGTCATTTTTTTAGTAAGTAATGTAAGGTATGTTTAATTAGGAATATTATCTTGGAAGGCAGGCTGGATGAAATGAGATTTGTCAGATGATCGCAGGTTGTGAAATCCATGGGAAAGTTCCCCCAGCAGGCAGCAGATCCTTGGTGTCCTTGCCTAGCTCAGGCTTGGAATCAGAAGGCTGGCAGAGAGGATAGAGGGAGGAGGAGGAGGAGGAGGAGGAGGTGAGAGCTAAAGAAAGACTCATTACTGAGATCCATCTAATGGTACACAGTGCAGCAGGAGCACTGACTGGGGCCACTGCAGGGCATTGCTGAGGGCCAGCTGTGGAAGGCAAAGGGAGGTGGAAGGGTCTGTCTGACAGACGGCAGGAGGGGAGGAAGGCCTGCAGCTCCATTCACTCTGCACATCTCAACCTTCTAATGTCAACTGTCAATCCTATGGTGGCCATGCAAAGTGCCATAAAACTGAATCATTGATGTCAGATTTGTCAAATTGATCGAATCAGATATTGATTGGCATTTAAATCCACCCAAATCGCTCAAATGTGGTGGGGGGAAATAATTATACAGAGTTGATCGCTGGCAATATTTTGTGCCCTTGTGAATCACTTATATCAAGGTGTGAAAAAATTATGCCAATTGTCCATGTATGATTGTTGTTTTTTTTTTTCCTGCCACAACCCACAACCAATCAACTTACATATTTACATAGTTAGTCTGGTTGAAAAAAGACACAAGTCCATCTAGTTCAACCAATATAAGAAACAAAACTGTGTATAAATATATATATATATGTACACTCACCGGCCAGTTTATTAGGTACACCTGTTCAATTGCTTGGTAACACAAATTACTAATCAGCCAATCACATGGCAGCAACCCAATGCATTTAGGCATCTAGACGTGGTTAAGACAACTTTCTGAAGTTAAAACCCAGCATCAGAATGGGGATTTAGGTGACTTTGTACGTGGCATGTGTGTTGGTGCCAGAGAGGCTGGTTTGAGTATTTAAAAAATTGCTGATCTACTGGGATTTTTACATACAACCATCTCTAGGGTCCCAAAAAAGAGAAAATATCCAGTGGGTGGCAGTTGTGTGGAGGAAAATACCTTGTTGATGTCAGAAGTCAGAAGAGAATGGGCAGACTGGTTTGAGATGATAGAAAGGCAACAGTAACTTAAATATCCACTCGTTACAACCAAGGTATGCAGAATACCATCTCTGAATGCACAACACATGGAACTTTGAAGCAGATGGGCTACAGCAGCAGAAGACCACACCGGGTGCCACTCCTGTCACTTAAGAAAGGGAAACTGAGGCTACAATTCGCTCAGGCTCACCTAAATTGGACAATAGAATATTGGAAAAATGTTGCCTGGTCTGATGAGTCCAGTTTTCAGCTGCGACATTCAGATTATAGGGTCAGAATTTGGCGTAAACATTATGAAAGCATGAATCCATCCTGCCTTGTATCAATTCAGGCTGATGGTGTAATGGTATGAGGAATATTTTCTTGGCACACTTTGGGCCCCTTAGTACCAATTGAGCATCATTTAAATGCACGGCCTACCTGAGTATTGTTACTGACCATGTCCATCCCTTTATGACTACAGTGTACCCATCTTCTGATGGCCCCTTCCAACCAGAATAATTTGCCATGTCACAAAGCTCAAATCATCTCACCACTGTTTTTTTGAACATGGCAATGAGGTCACTGTACTTCAATGGCCTACGCAATCATCAGATCTCATCCAATAGAGCACCTTTGGGATGTAGTGGAACGGGAGTTTCGCCTCATGGATGTGCAGCCGAAAAAATCTGCAGCAACTGTCTGATGCTATCATGTCACTATGAACCAAAATCTCTGAGGAATGTTGTCAACATTGTGTTGAATCTATTCCACAAATAATTAATGAAGTTCTAAAGGCAAAAGGGGGTCCAACAAGGTACTAGCAAGGTGTACCTAATAAAGTATCCGGTGAGCGTGTGTATATATATATATATATATATATATATATATATATATATATATATATATATATATATATATATATATTTTACAAAATCTTATATATACAAACCTATACCCACCGTTGATCCAGAGGAGGGCAAAAATAAAACCAATAAAGCATGATCCAGTTTGCTCCAGCAGTTGGTTGTGGTGTAAAAATAATTGATTGTAAAGACTCAACCAGTGATGGTGGAGAAAAACAAGGTCAATAGCTAGCAGTTTTTTCATGCACGTATCTGTGTGGATCTATTGTAAGTAATTCATAAGACCACTATTAGTTGCTTAGTTGGCAAGGTTGAACAAAGACATCAGTCCATCCAGTTCAACCTGTGGTGTGTGTATGAGAGTTTATGTCAATAATAAAACCTATATCCCTGTATGTGGCGATCGTCAAGATGCCCATCTAAATGTTTTTTGAAGCTATCAACATTCCCTGCTGATACCATCTGCTTGTGGAAGGGAGTTACAAATTTTCTCTGCTCTGACAGTAAAGAACCCTCTACGCCAGGGGTGTCAAACTCAATTTCATCGTGTGCCGCATCAGCATTATGATTGCCCTTAAAAGGGCTGTTTGTATCTGTCAGATTAGATGTCCATTGCGTCCCTTCCCCTTACATTAGATGTCAAGAGCCACCCCATCAGAAGTTGAGTCTCCCTCTCTCCCTTACATCACAGTGCACCCCCTTTCCTTATGCTGCTGCAGGGAAGAAGCTGCATGCATTGCTTGAAAGTGGAAAGTAGAGGACTGGAGCTCTAGGAGAGGTGCAAGGGCCACATGAAATTGCCTGGAGGGCCGGATTCGGATTTGTATTTTGATAGAACTCAAGATGGACTTTTTAAGCACCACAAGATACACAATAATCTAAAAATAAGTAGTTTATTGACACAAAAATATAAAATTGACAAAGTGCAGTTTAAAATTCCTAGCATGATACACTAGAGAAGCTACCACATATGCATCACCGCATCTACCCTTAAGTCACACTGTAATTCAACATAGAACTTGTGTGGATACGATCATCAATATCAGAAATGGGCCTGGTATAGGTTGATGTTAAGGGTAGGAGAGCTTAGCTCTCTATGCTCTACATGTTTTGCGCTAAAGTTTGCAGCGCTGACCAGGAGAGAGGACTTTACAAACTTGCCTAATACCCTGAAAACCGTCTCCCATTGTGTGCTGGAGTGGGCGACAAGTTTAGTGGGATCTATTGGGATAGAGGTTACTTCATAAGCACCTGGGGTTCCTGATGGACCCTATATAATATCTATATATCCTCTCCCAAGGTACATCCCCCCCCCCCATTCCACCTGCCGCCATCAATTCCTTATCTTATTACATTGTTGACCACTGCTTGGATGTTATATCCCCTTGTCTATGCCTTTTTACTACTGCAAGACTACCCAGGGCTTGCAAGTATTTTCTATAGTACCTACCTGAAGCTCCTGATGAAGCGATTAAGCGTGAAACATGTAGAGCAATGAGCACTAAGCTCTCCTACCCTTTACATCAACCGACACCAGGCCAATTTCTGATAATGATGATTGTATCCACACAAATTCTGTGTTGAATTACAGTGTGACCTAAGGGTAGATGCAGTGATGCACACATAGTAGCTTCTCTAGTATATCATGCTAGGAACTGCTCTTTGTCAATTTTATATTTTTGTGTCAATAAACTACTTATTTTTAGATTATTGTGTATATTGTGGTGCCTAAAAAGTCCATCTAGAGTTCACTTTCCCAATTCACCTTCAATTTAGGATGTGACCCCAGTTTTTAATTGCATCCACAGTACCACCCACTGGGGATGACCCTCTTTCAAAATGATTTTGATTGACCCTGTACAGTCTGTTTGTTTTCCAGCACAACTAACCAACTTGGGTTGACCTAAAACTTCCCTATCTGTCGCTCATAGCTCAACCAGGCAATTTTTGTTTTGCTCGGTCTGATGCAGTAATATTTCCATATTAGACATTAATTGTTTCGTTTTATGGCACCCTATATAGCCACCATTAAGCTCACCACACAAGTTACATTCTGATTGCACAATCTGATTTGGATCTACCAACAAGTATGTAATGAAGGGCCCTGCTTGGTTAAACACAAATGAATTTAAAAAGTCTTCATATTTCATAGTTTTGGTAGAGCATAAGTTGATTGTATGGTCAGATTGTAATGTGTATGGTGAACCTCTCTCATGCAAAGCAAGATCACAGTCAAGGGGAAGGTGCCTGATTTATAAGACAGCAAAAAAGGTCAATTGTCCCAGGTACCCTGGCAGAAAAAAAAAAATTATATAAAAAAAATATGTATATTAATATCTATATCTATCTATCTATCTATCTATCTATCTATCTATCTATCTATCTATCTATCTATATATATATATATATATATATATATATATATATAGATAGATATATCTATATATATCTATATCTATAGATATAGATATATATAGATATAGATATATCTATATATATCTATAGATATATATATATATATTATAAAACGTTTTTTTATATCTAATATAGTGTTGCTCACGAATATTCGCATTGCGAATATTCGCTACCAATATTGCATATTCGAGTATTCGCGAATAACTCGAATATTGTGGCGAATATTCGTATTTTTTCAAATTTATTTTTTAAACAGATCACATCCTAGTGATCTCCATCGACGTTTAAAAGCATTGCTGGTATGATTAGAGAGAGACCCTGGGCCGAGTAGCTGATGCGATTCTTTTATGTTGCCCAAAATTCGCATTGCGAATTTTCAGCAACATAAAAGAATCGCATCAGCTACTCGGCCCTTCTTTTGCATCAGAGCCAATCAGATCAACTCGAATATTCGGCAAACGGAATATTGCGCGATTATCTTCTCCGCCCTTCTTTTGCATCAGAGCCAATCAGAATAACTTGAATATTCGGCAAAAGGAATATCGCGCAATATTCCTTTTGCCGAATATTCAAGTTATTCTGATTGGCTCTGATGCAAAAGAAGGGCGGAGAAGATAATCGCGCAATATTCCTTTTGCCGAATATTCAAGTTATTCTGATTGGCTCTGATGCGCCCTTCTTTTGCATCAGAGCCAATCAGAATAACTCGAATATTCGGCAAATGGAATATTGCGCGATTATCTTCTCCGCCCTTCTTTTGCATCAGAGCCAATCAGAATAACTTGAATATTCGGCAAAAGGAATATTGCGCGATATTCCTTTTGCCGAATATTCGAGTTATTCTGATTGGCTCTGATGCAAAAGAAGGGCGGAGAAGATAATCGCGCAATAGGAATATTGCGCGATTATCTTCTCCGCCCTTCTTTTGCCCCCTTATTCTCCTTTCTTTTAAGTAGAGTTAGTGTAGAGTTAGTGTTTAGTGCATATTAGTTTAGTAATACAGGAAATGATCTCCGTTTATGAGAATTTCGCAATCATTTTCGCATTAGCGAAATTTCGCATTAGCAAAATTTCGCCAATTTTTTTTTGGACAAAATATCACGAATATTCGATATTAGCGAATATTCGTGAATATTCTTCTATATATTCGCGCAATATTGCGAAATCGAATATGGCGTATTCCGCTCAACACTAATCTAATATAATATATATATATATATATATATATCATATGTGTTCACTTTATTACTAAAATAATTTACTCTGGTATATTGTATCGGCTTTAAATGATTTTTGCCAGCTCAAGCGAAACACGCATAGAGTGGCATTTGAATCAGCCAAATTGAATGTGTGCATGGCCTGCTTAAGGGCTGGTTTACACTGCTGCGAATCCTATTGCAAATGTAATCCATTGCGATCTCTCAAATTTGCAAGTCATTTTAATAACATAGTTTTCCATGGTTGCCGTTCACATCAATGCATTGCGAATCTAATCTGCGTAAAAAAAGGGTCCTGTGCAGAATTGATCCGTGTGCGATGCAAATTCAGCTCCATAGACTGCAATATTTGCAGTAGAATCACAGTAGATTCACAAGAACATAAAGAATTTGCAATGAAAATTTGGAACGCAATCGGATAAAATTTGTGCTAAATTTGCACACTGCAGCAGTGTGAACCGGCCTTTAGCCTAGACCAGGGATATGCAATTAGCGGTCCTCCAGCTGTTGCAGAACTACAAGTGCCATGAGGCATAGCAAGACTCTGACAGCCACAAGCATGACACCCAGAGGCAGAGGCATGATGAGACTTGTATTTTTGCAACAGCTGGGGGTCCGCTAATTGCATATCCCTGGCCTAGACTCACACTTTTACTCTGTTTAATATATTTATGTGCACAGTTCATGAAAATATACTTGGAGTTTTTCTCATATGTATTTAGAGTAAGGTGACCAGATTTTTAATATGAAATCCGGGGACATATTTTTTCTTTACTAGTAATGGCAACAATCAGCGACTCTCTGCCCATCGCCGCCGCCTCACAGCCTCTCAGGTCTCACTCTTTGGGCCCCTGGCTACTACTGGATGGGGAGCGGAGGAAGGTCACTCTGCCAGGGAAGGCAATGAGAAGGCAGGTGGCTGACTGGGACTTCAGCCAAGGCAGAAGAACATGGGAGTGGAGCTGAATGGGCATGCGCCTGAAACGTAAGAAATATTCCCTCCGCACCGACCAGTACATGATCATCAGAAAGGGCCACAGTTAATGGGGAAAAATACAACCCCCCTATGCTAGTAGGCACGGCAGAGCGGGGGGGGGGGGGGTGTAATTCTATTTTTTTTTAATTTTAATTCTCCACTGATTGTCTTTGAAATTGCCCCTGCCCCTAATTAATCCAATCTGGGGACAAAACCAGGGACAGACTTGGTCCGGGGACAGTGTCCTCAATCAGGGGACTGTCCCCTGAAACTGGGGATGTCTGGTCACCCTAATTTAGAGTGTACACATGTATTTACTTTGGATATATGACTAATTTAACCTTTCTATGTATGTTCCAATGACATGCAATAATGCATACATTTGGTACTTTTTCATGTTCATTAATTCTTGTGTATAAGGGGTTCACTGAACCTGAAGTGTCCCCAGCCCCCAAGACTTAAATCTGAAGCCATTCAATAATATATATATATAAATATATATATATGTGTGTGTGTGTGTGTGTGTGTGTTTTTTTTTTACAGAAATTATCCAGGGAAAGAAAGAGGGCAAATGTTCTGCTGGTGTCTATGAGCCTCATACACAGTAAGTGGCTACACTTGTTCCAATCTAAATTTACAATATCCTATAGATTTAGAAACAGCTCTGTAGTGTAGACACTACATAGTCACTATCAGAGTTTAAGCTGGCCATTACACATTACAGTATAGTTCTTTAGATTAGCCAACAGCTATGTAATATAAAAGGCCTATGTGATTCAATATAAGTTGACAGGATTGTGTAGGTAGGTCCCCAAACTACATGCTGCTGACAAATCTTAAGCTGGTTATACACATTACAATCTATTTTTTTAGATCAACCATCAGCTATATAACTTACAGGACCTACATGATTTAAAGTGATTGTGTAGGTAGCCTCCACAATGCACAGTGGCTGAAAAATATTAAACTGGCCCATACATTACAATCAGATTTTTTCATTTCTTTTACATCTACCATCAACTGTGTATAATTTATGCTTACCTAACTGAATACAATTTCATTGGATTTTTAGGTAGGCTGCACTATGAAGATAGAGGTTTTACAATCACATTGTAGGTATATGGCCATGTACAATTAGATCATAATTTGTATGACCTGCTTTGGACCATTTGTAGTCTCTGCTGAAGGACAGAGGTTAGTCAAGAGATCCACAATACCGATTGTCTGGAAGGCCCAGGCAAGCATTTGACCAAATTGTTATTGGGAATACCTTGTCCAGTTGTATCTGGCTGGAATGTGTGATCTACTTAATGTATGGATTGGATTCAGTTCTTCAGTTAATTGAGGGGAATTCAACTATTATCTATAATATGTTTATGGGGGGGGGGGGGGGTCAGACAAGGAAAAGTCAGGTTTATTTCTAAGAAATTTTAAACGATTAAATTGGCAGTCATTGGGCCCAGCAATTTATTTCACCCTACATAGACAGTAGGCTTTCCTAGGAATAACATTGTGAGAGATTAAATTGACAATCATCAGGCCCAGCAATACATTCTACATACATAGACCTAGGCTTCCCTGGGAATAGATGACCTTGAGACATTCATTGGACCAGACAAAATGTAAAACAAGGACAATGAAACGTGAATCATCAAAATAACAGAAAATAAAAAGAAGAGAGACCAAGGACAGAAGTGACTTTAGTGGTGGGCCTGCACAGGCTACTGTCTGTCCATGTCAGTGGAAAGGTACAAAAAGGAGGAGGTAGGAAGAATAGGCCTCATTCATTATTTTGGGTGCTTCGAGATCACTTCCCAGCACTATTGTCTGCACTATGCAGAAGACCTGGGAGAAGAGACTGAGCTACCGCTGTGTAAGGCCGCCTACACACGATCGAATATATCTGCTGAAACTGGTCGGCAGACCAGTTCCAGCGGACAGATTCGATCGTGTGTACAGGCTAGCAGACAGGTTTCCAGCAGACAAAAGTTTTAAAGCATGCCTTAAAACTTGTCTGCTGGAAACCCGTCTGTCCGACATGTCCGCTGGTTAGTATGCCTAACCAGCGGACATAAATCTCCCGAATGCGCCGAATGGATTCGACGCATGCGTGGAAGTATCTTACTTCCTGGTTCGGTGACGTGGCGGCGTCAACGTCACCGCCACATCACCGCGATGTCCGTCCGCTGGGATTTTGGTTTGATCGTGTGTACACACATCAGACCAAAATCTCCAGGAGACATATCCGATGAAATCGGTCTGTTGAACCGTTTTCATCGGATATTTCTCCTCGTGTGTACGGGGCCTAAAGGACAGTCATGCCACTTCTCTATATAATGCAGCTGAAAGGTTCAGAAATTATGCCACCAGGAGACATTTTGGCATTACATAAACTCTTTAGCCCTGGTGGGTCTCAATGAGGACCAAAAAAAAGAGCACCATACTACCACACATAATTCTCTAGTTATAGTTTCAATTCTATTGGTGTTTTATTTAAAGTTTCATTGCACATTTTATTAGTTCCACATTCCACCACCGCTTATGAAATGTTTATAAGGATGTATAAATAATGTGTTTTAATGTGTTTTAGAAGTAAATATACATATATATATTTCTGACATACATTAGATTTGCTACATCAAATATGTCATGCAAACTTATCAATTATAAAAAAGGAACTAATGATGCACACAAATATGAATTTTATATAGATAGATATTATATATATATATATATATATATATATATATATATTTATATATATGTGTGTGTGTGTGTGTATATATATATTCCAAAATATAAGTAAATATATATATATATATATATATATATATATATATATATATGTATATATATATATATATGTAATATATATATATATATGTATATATATATATAAAATAATTCATATTTGTGTGCATTATTATTATTAGCTCCGTTTTTATATATAAGTTTGCATAATATATTTAATGTAGTTTGTAAAAAATTGAATGTATATTATATATATATATACAGAGCTTTTTTTCTCAGAAAATAGGTGCAGGAACTCAACCACGACCCGTTCAGATTTCACAAACAGTAGAAGGGTCTTAAAGGGGCATTAAATACCAGGATTCCATTACATACAGTGTGCAGAGTTCAGGGGGTTACAAAGCAGTCACTTGTAAACACAGAAACCAGACTTCTGTGTTCACAAGTGATTGTGGTGAGCGGGCACCAAAGGGTCTGAGCCAAAGGTGGTGGAACTGAGTTCCACCAAGTTCCCCCAGAAAAAAAGCCCTATATATATATATATATATATATATATATATATATAATATATAATATATATATATATATATATAATATATATATATATATATATATATATATATATATATATATATATATAATATATATATATATATATATATATGTATGTATAGCTATCTATTTTATCTATCCATCTATCTATCTATCTATCTATCTATCTATCTATCTATATCTTTATATATCTATCTTTATCTATCTATCTATCTATCTATCTATCTATCTATCTCTATATATATATATATAGAGAGAGAGAGAGAGAGAGAGAGAGAGAGAGAGAGAGAGAGAGAGAGAGAGAGAGAGAGAGAGAGAGAGAGAGAAATAGATATAGATATAATATAGATATATAGGTGTATATCTAGATCTAGATCTAGATCTAGATATAGATCTAGATATATATCTAGAGGAGAGAGAGAGAGAGAGAGAGAGAGAGATAGATAGATAGATAGATAGATAGATAGATAGATAGATAGATAGATAGATAGATAGATAGATAGATAGAAATCTATTATTTAGATATAGATATAGATCTATATCTATAATGTAGTATATCTTCCATATATATTATTTTCAAATGTTCTACTGTGTAACACACGTCGGTACCGGCAGTTTGTCTCTGCCGGTTTTTTATTTCCATTCATTCACAAACTCCTTCCAGCGATCCTCTGACTTGTTACAAGGTTTCTTTTGTTAATAGCATTTATTGATTTTCTATTATCCGTAGCTCCATCTAGTGGCCAAGTGCGGTATTTTTCCGGCTAATGGCAGTTTCTTTATGAATGAACTGAATTTTACTAATGTTATGCTAATATAATTTAAATGTTCCAATTTATGTTGCTATTACTGTTATACACTTTTGTTATATGATAAAAATTGCCGTTTTAAGGATATTCATGTATTTGATTAGTTCTGTTTGTGTTGCATTGCTGTCTTTTTGCCTTGTGTGGCGCATTCAGTATATTCCAGGCTTAAAAAATAGATATTCCACCTCCAAAACGTGGTCTGTTCTGCACCCCTTTCTCATAGGTGCCTTCATGAGATTGGTGTCACTGCACACAGGGGATCTTTGGGATCATCATGTGTCATTAATAAACATATTTATTATTGCAGAAGATCCGTGGGCTCTCCACTTCTCTATTTGACATTGAGTGGTCCCATGAAGGAGGCTCTGTGCACCTGACAGCTTCCATCCTCTTTGTGTGACCCTCCCCCTCCCCCACCCTCCAGATCGTCTACTGACACCAGTCCAATGACACCAACAAGTTCACATTCAAGATCGTCTGCTTGCTTTAATTAGATCCCTCAGTGCCAGGGGCTGTGATGTAAAGAGCTCTATGCAGAATTTCCGGCTTCCAGATCTCCAGGGGAATCAAATAATGTACAAACATCGAGGGGCTGAATAAAAGAACAACAGAGCAAGGGATTTGTGGTTAGGCTGCTCATTGGCAAATATATAAAAGTGTAAATGAATAGATATAGGCTGGATGATTAGGTAGGGAAAGAAAGAAAGAAAGAAAGAAAGAAAGAAAGAAAGAAAGAAAGAAAGAAAGAAAGAAAGAAAGAAAGAAAGACAGACAGACAGACAGATAGACAGATAGACAGATAGATAGATAGATAGATAGATAGATAGATAGATAGATAGATAGATAGATAGATAGATAGATAGATAGATAGATAGATAGATAGATAGATAGATCGATAGATAGATATGGGAAGGAAATAAAAAGAAAGAAAGAAAGAAAGAAAGATGTGGATGGGGGAGGGAGAGAGAGAGAGAGAGAGAGAGAAATATAGGCACATAGATAGACAGAAGATAGATAGATAGATAGATAGATAGATAGATAGATAGATAGATAGATAGATAGATAGATAGATAGATAGATATGGGAAAGAAAGAAAGAAAGAAAGAAAGAAAGAAAGAAAGAAAGAAAGAAAGAAAGAAAGAAAGAAAGAAAGAAAGAAAGAAAGAAAGAAAGAAAGAAAGAAAGAAAAATGTGGATAGGTAGGGAGAACGAGAGGGGGAGATAGATAGATAGATAGATAGATAGATAGATAGATAGATAGATAGATAGATAGATAGATAGATAGATAGATAGATAGATTAACAGATACTGTAGAAGGGGGGGGGGGTAAAATAACGAAACACGAAAGAAAAAAAGATATATGTTCATAGGTCGGGAGAGAAATAGAGAGAGAGAGAGAGATGAATATGTAGACTGAAGTTTCATACCTAAGGAATGAAGACATTAGGGATCATATTTGTGACGTTCTATTTTCGGACAATTTCCTTCGGTAAAACCAGCTCTGGGTGTTCCGCACATTTCTCTCAGATCAAGCTGCACAGAACAATCCATGGTTATTGTCATGTTTTTTCCACTTGTAAATATTATTATTTATTTTGTATTAATTTTTTGCAATGATGCGTTATGACTTTCATGATCTCACCTGTCCCACATCTCCTTCTTCTGCTGAAGACTACTTACATTTCCCTTAACCAGACCGGGAACATGTATGTATTAGAATGGAGTCATTGCACTATACATAAGGGGTACAAGGGAACCTTTCTATAATGAGAAGGAACTCGGGTCTGATACACGTTCGTTTTTTGTGACTCCACAGCCCAGACAGGACGATGCGTCCCAGTAAAATACAGAACACTATGGAACAATTTATAAAATTCACAATCACAATTTAAAAATAGTTACTACATCTATGTGCAAAGGATACAAGGGGGTCGGAGAGGTGAAGGTCACTTGTTGAAATAAAAGATTGATTGTACATGTCCCAGCCTTAACTCTAAGCAATATATATATATATATACATATATATATATATATATATATATATACACACACATAAGTAATATATATATATATATATATATACACACACATATGTAATATATATATATATATATATATATATATATATATATATATATATTATATATATATATATATATATATATATATATATATATATATATATACACATATATATATTGTTTTTTTATTATTATTATTTATTCATTTACTTTTGCACGGGTGAATATGGTAGGATTTAAACACCCAATGGGATCCACATAAACCTAAAAATTATATTTTGGTCGTTTATGGAGAGCAGAGGTTAATATGATTTTTTTTTTAATTCCTCTCTTATAAGATGTACCATATTGATTCTTTCAAACCAATCTCATTAGTGGACAAGAATGGCTACATTACTTCTTATGCAAGAGAAAATGTAGGAAAGGCCCATCAACTTAGCTATCCTGACCCAGTGACCATGCCTAGGGATAGATGTTTGTCCAATAGCTAGATTATAATACATAAATGGCTGGGACACTATGTCTGATTTTTTTCTTTATGATTATTATTATTATTTTGTCACTCTGAAAATGCAGACAACTAATGTGTAATATCCCAAAGTGAATCCTGTAAAGAAACAATGATGTCATTTTGAATGTGAATAGCCTTCCTTTATTTATTTTATACAGGTTGCAGGAGGCTTTTCTAGCCTAAAGCATAGAGCATTTGAAGTTAACACAAATTCAGTATTAATACTTTAGATAATAAACCTAACACCCTTTGAAGAAATCAAAACTAATTGAGGTTGATCTATCAGTAGGGACTCCTCTGTTTGCTATGCAGTGTAAATTCACTTAGTAAATAAGGTGAAATTGTGTTCATGATAAGTTGCAATCAGAGGACTTGGATGTCTGAACTGAACACACCTTTCTATCATCCACTGAGCTAAGTGAACATTCCCTTTTGCAATGTGAACACACATATATAAATAAGCATGCTCCATGTCTAAACAAACCCCACAATGTACTATTCCAAAAATGTGCTGATGTTAAATCATACTCACCCTCACTGTCCAGTTTTGGACAAAAATTCACAATGTAGGCCTAAAACAATGACATGACCCAACTCCATGAGTCAGAGGGTTCCTGAGCTTATTTGCTAAATTGTAGGGTATGCTCAGATCCTAAACACAAAGAAAACTTGTACAATGTTTTATGCTAATTCACAGCATGCAGTCTGGGGGTCCAGGCTGGCTTCTAAGCCTTTAATAGATGCCCATGTAAGAAAGAATGATTGGCTTCCAATGCAACATGTTAAGCTCCTAACGCAGAAAGATTTATTTCGCTTGTTATACAGGTACTCTTTAATACTAGAATAACATAAACTGGGAGCAATATGGGGAGGCTCAGCTGTTCTGGTTTTCTGCAGGAGAAGCCTCATACACAGGTTGATGTATGAGATCTTGTGGAAGGATGGTAGATATGGGGTGAGTCAAGGTTATACTTTAGATGAATATCCTTCCTTATCGTAAGAAGATGAAGAGCACTTTATTCTATTTATTTATTCATATATTTATTTATTTTTACATGTATTTGTGTTTTTTTTGTTTTTTGTTTTTTTGCAGAATAAATATAATTATTGCAAAAGTGTATTTATTTTTCTGCAGTTGACAATTGATATTATTATTATTCCTTCTGTGTACATTGGAGTTATTACATGAGACCTAAAATAAAGGGGGGGGGGGGATTTACTGAACTGGTGCACACAAATTTGGTGCAGCTATGCATAATAGCCAACCAGTGTCTAGGTTTTATTGTCAAAGCTTAACTAAACAACCTGACGATAGAAGCTGATTGGTTACTATTAACAGCTGCCCCAGATTCTGTATGCACCGGTTTTAATAAATCTCCCCCGAAGTTCTCTATTGGAAATTGTTGGAATCCCTCTCCTACTCTATCCCATTATTTTATTTTTATTTTTTTCTAAAACTGCCTTTTTAGTTTTGCTTTGAAAAAAAATCCCTATTGGAAATTGTTGGAATGACTGCTGGAAAAAATTACAATGTATTACTATTGTTGTGCAAAGGTGTACTGCTAAATACTAAAACTGGTACAAACTTTAAATAGTAGAAAGTATAACCAAAACTTTATTTTTATTTTTTATTTTTTTTAGAGAGAGTCTGGTGACCCTGGTGACAACTAAGGGTGTCCATCACTTTGGGGGGATTTTCTCATTTCCTTGTGTTGCTTTGAAACAAAGTGAAGGAAAATCAACTCAATGGGGCAAAAATAAACTCACATAGGTTTAAATCCCTCTCCTACTATCCCCCTTTTTTTCTAGGTGAAGTAGAAAGTTTCAGAACCGGTAGCTGACATGTCAAATCTTGGAGGTCGGTATCACTGTATGTAATGTAAATGTTTGTATTGCTTTTATATAGTTCGTGTATTTGTCAGAGATTAGATCCTTTTGGCTGATGACTCTGGAGCTCATTCTGACCATTTTATTATTTTACAAAATCTGCATTTTCTTGTACCATCTGTTTATGTAGTTCAGTTATGGGATGCAAAGTCTGTAGATAGTTTATGTAGTTCAGTTATGGGATGCAGATTATGTAGATAGTTTAGTTGATATTGCAGTTATGGGATGATATGTTGTAGTTAGTTCAGTTATGGGATGCAGATTATGTAGATAGTTTCTGTAGTTCAGTTATGGGATGCAGATTATGTAGATAGTTTCTGTAGTTCAGTTATGAGATGCAGATTCTGTAGATAGTTTCTGTAGTTCAGTTATGGGATGCATTATATGGATAGTTTCTGTAGTTCAGTTATGGGATGCAGATTCTGTAGTTTAGTTATGGGATGCAGATTCTGTAGTTCAGTTATGAGATGCAGGTTCTATAGATATTTTCTGTAGTTCAGTTATGGAATGCAGATTCTATATAGATAGTTTCTGTAGTTCAGTTATGAGATGCAGATTATGTAGATAGTTTCTGTAGTTCAGTTATGAGATGCAGATTATGTAGATAGTTTCTGTAGTTCAGTTATGGGATGCATTATATGGATAGTTTCTGTAGTTCAGTTATGAGATGCAGATTCTGTAGATAGTTTCTGTAGTTCAGTTATGGGATGCAGATTCTGTAGTTTAGTTATGGGATGCAGATTCTGTAGTTCAGTTATGAGATGCAGGTTCTGTAGATATTTTCTGTAGTTCAGTTATGGAATGCAGATTCTATATAGATAGTTTCTGTAGTTCAGTTATGGGATGCAAAGTCTGTAGATAGTTTATGTAGTTCAGTTATGGGATGCAAAGTCTGTAGATAGTTTATGTAGTTCAGTTATGGGATGCAGATTCTATAGATAGTTTATGTAGTTCAGTTATGGGATCCAGAGTCTGTTGATAGTTTCTGTAGTTCAATTATGGGATGCAGATCCTGTAGATAGTTTCTGTAGTTCAGTTATGGGATGCAAAGTCTGTAGATACAGTAGTTTCTGTAGTTCAGTTATGGGATGCAAAGTCTGTAGATAGTTTATGTAGTTCAGTTATGGGATGCATTATATGGATAGTTTCTGTAGTTCAGTTATGAGATGCAGATTCTGTAGATAGTTTCTGTAGTTCAGTTATGGGATGCAGTTTCTGTAGTTCAGTTATGGGATGCAGGTTCTGTAGATATTTTCTGTAGTTCAGTTATGGAATGCAGATTCTATATAGATAGTTTCTGTAGTTCAGTTATGGGATGCAGGTTCTGTAGATAGTTTATGTAGTTCAGTTATGGGATGCAAAGTCTGTAGATAGTTTATGTAGTTCAGTTATGGGATGCAGATTCTATAGATAGTTTATGTAGTTCAGTTATGGGATGCAGATTATGTAGATAGTTTCTGTAGTTCAGTTATGGGATGCAGATTATGTAGATAGTTTATGTAGTTCAGTTATGGGATGCAGATTATGTAGATAGTTTCTGTAGTTCAGTTATGGGATGCAGATTATGTAGATAGTTTCTGTAGTTCAGTTATGGGATGCAGATTCTGTAGTTCAGTTATGAGATGCAGGTTCTATAGATATTTTCTGTAGTTCAGTTATGGAATGCAGATTCTATATAGATAGTTTCTGTAGTTCAGTTATGAGATGCAGATTATGTAGATAGTTTCTGTAGTTCAGTTATGAGATGCAGATTCTGTAGATAGTTTCTGTAGTTCAGTTATGGGATGCAGATTCTGTAGTTCAGTTATGAGATGCAGGTTCTGTAGATATTTTCTGTAGTTCAGTTATGGAATGCAGATTCTATATAGATAGTTTCAGTTATGGGATGCAAATTCTGTAGTTCAGTTATGGGATGCAGAGTCTATAGATAGTTTATGTAGTTCAGTTATGGGATGCAAAGTCTGTAGATAGTTTATGTAGTTCAGTTATGGGATGCAAAGTCTGTAGATAGTTTATGTAGTTCAGTTATGGGATCCAGAGTCTGTTGATAGTTTCTGTAGTTCAATTATGGGATGCAGATCCTGTAGATAGTTTCTGTAGTTCAGTTATGGGATGCAGATTCTGTGGATAGTTTCTGTAGTTCAGTTATGGGATGCAAAGTCTGTAGATACAGTAGTTTCTGTAGTTCAGTTATGGGATGCAAAGTCTGTAGAAAGTTTATGTAGTTCAGTTATGGGATGCATTATATGGATAGTTTCTGTAGTTCAGTTATGAGATGCAGATTCTGTAGATAGTTTCTGTAGTTCAGTTAAGGGGTGCAGATTCTGTAGTTCAGTTATGGGATGCAGATTCTGTAGTTCAGTTATGGGATGCAGGTTCTGTAGATATTTTCTGTAGTTCAGTTATGGAATGCAGATTCTATATAGATAGTTTCTGTAGTTCAGTTATGGGATGCAAATTCTGTAGTTCAGTTATGGGATGCAGGTTCTGTAGATAGTTTATGTAGTTCAGTTATGGGATGCAAAGTCTGTAGATAGTTTATGTAGTTCAGTTATGGGATGCAGATTCTATAGATAGTTTATGTAGTTCAGTTATGGGATGCAGATTATGTAGATAGTTTCTGTAGTTCAGTTATGGGATCCAGAGTCTGTGGATAGTTTCTGTAGTTCAATTATGGGATGCAGATTATGTAGATAGTTTCTGTAGTTCAGTTATGGGATGCAGATTCTGTGGATAGTTTCTGTAGTTCAGTTATGGGATGCAAAGTCTGTAGAAAGTTTATGTAGTTCAGTTATGAGATGCATTATATGGATAGTTTCTGTAGTTCAGTTATGAGATGCAGATTCTGTAGATAGTTTCTGTAGTTCAGTTATGAGATGCAGATTCTGTAGATGGTTTATGTAGTTCAGTTATGGAGTGTGGAGTCTGTACAAAGTGTATGTAGTTCAGTTCTGAGATGCAGAGTCTGTGGATAGTTTCTGTAGTTCAGTTATGGGATGCAGATTATGTGGATAGTTTATGTAGTTCAGTTATGGGATCCAGAGTCAGTGGATAGTTTATGTAGTTCAGTTATGGGATGGAGGGGTTCTGTAGATAAACTGCCGCTGTCATATACAGAGAAACCCTTCTTATCGGTAATATCCTCCTGTGAAAATGACAAATCACACAGTTTTATTAATTGATATTAATTCAGATTCTGCAGCTTCCTCTGCCCCACCAAGTCATGAATCTACACACAACCAGTGCTTAATAATGTCTGATATATGAGAGCACACTATACAATCTGATTGTACAATGTACTGCAGTGGTCTGTCAGATTGGAAACAAAATTATTGGTTGTGTTAGGTAGGTTTTCTATATAACATAGATGATGTAATAGATCTAGGGTCGATTGTACAGATATCGTATGGCTAGATCTGGTGTATGATGAGTACAAAATATTTTGATTGTTATAGGAAGAGGAGGCGAGGATGATTTTAGCATTGGGGACCTCTGCTCTGGTGACAACATTGGTGAGATCTCCTCTTACTTCCTGCCGTATCTCTGGGAGAGGGAGTAAAGGAAAATCTGCTAACCACAGACAGAGAAAACAACGTTACTATGCAAAACTAAAAATACAAGTTTTGCCTTGACATACTTTTTAATGTCTTATATGTCCTATAAGTTTATTAAATACCATCCACTGTGCGTGATTGAGGAATTGTTAGCTCTGGTTTTATTTGTAGGTGTATATAATATATATCATGAGGGGTGCACACTAATCTGGTGCAGATGTGCAGAGCAGCCAATCAGCTTCTATTTTCAAAGATTCATTGAACAAGCTGAAGTTAGATGCTGATTGGTTATTATGTACAGCTGCACCAGATTCTGAGTGCACCCGTTTTAGTAAATCTCCAGTGGTTGTAGTTTGGATGAAAATCTAAAAAGTCTCACCTAGGGGGGGGGGGGGCACACACCCTGACCCCCTGGGGTTATAGCGCCCCCCATACCAAAGCGCTGCTGCCATTGAATGTGCAGGGCTGTGCTGAGAGCTCGCTGGCAGCTGCCTCGGAAATAGGGGGTGGGGTGAGCTTCCCATGCATGGAAATAATATGAAGCAGAACGCAGTGCAGGCTCGGCTCTGTCTGCTCGGCTGTCACACAGGCCATTGCTATAGCAGGCAGCCTTCCCCTTGGTGCCAGAGCCTGGCAGCAGGGCCACAGAGGGCCACAGAGCAGATTAGAACCAGGGCTGGAGGGGGTACAGAGCACCCAAAACCCGGATCCTAGGTGTATAATGGAGGATCTGGTGGATGGAGGGGGCAATGGAAAGGAGTAGGAGTATTACTGGCCAAGGCAAGCAGGGGGTTGGGATTTTTACATTCCACCTACCCATCACCAAGATTCCTATGGACTGATCTGCCCAAAGAACTTTACTAAAGCAGCAAACAAAGAATATTAGTAAATAAGGTGAATCTGTGTTCACTAAATATCTGAGATTCTTTGTTAACTTCTCTCACACCTACCCACTGCCCAGTGATTATAGTAAAAAAAAAAAAAAAAGTTCAGTTATTCACTGACATTTTGTAAAGTGAACATACAGGGGTTGTTTTAGTAAAACTGGAGAGTGGAAACTCTGGTTCAGTTGTGCATAGAAACCAATCAGCTTCTAACTTCAGCTTGTTCAGTTAAGCTTGGCAATGCAACCTGGAAGCTGATTGGCTCCTTTTCAGAATTGCACCAGTTTTAGTAAATCTCCCCCAGTCTTATGTGCACAGACACTACTCCTTGAGTAAGTCATCCCCATTGCACCCCAGCCTGTTTTTATTTATATCACGCATTGCATTAGAGAGAAAAACATGTTTGGGGATGTGATCATAAAATAGAATGAGAGCTAATCCTTAGTGAAGTGTGTAGTAAAGAGCCACTTAGAGATTGGCAGATAGGAGAAGGCTAACAATTCTAGCAACAACCTACCTGTGACCT